>CM060896.1:155097377-155789460 GCA_030762935.1 Hymenopus coronatus | reverse complement strand
ACGAGCAGTGGAAGGGGATTAAGGTTGGGTGAATGGTAAACATAAATACCATTCATTTAATGGAACTAATAATTTTAATTCAATTTTTTTTTGTGCAAAAGTCATCAGCATCATCATCTCCTTCATATTTTTCTAACAAGATACATAGATTACATTGCACAACAATCTACACGCGTAACGTCTCAAATGTGAATCGTCTCCGATTGGCAGGCTTGTGACAATTTTCGCTCCACACCACAAGAGGTGATTGGAGCAAAGCGGAAATAGGACTCCATCAGCAATTATTTCCGTAGCACATTTCTCGAATTTCATTATTGAAAATGCGATATTTTTTCCAAACACTGTTTTCACTTTCACTTTCACACGGTCAGAAACAAATGTCACGGGTCTCCGATTAATAACTTGCACAAAAGTGTTATTTAAGAATATGTTAGAGGGTCTATAACCACTTCTATCTCTGACGCGAAGAGTTGATAACGTGAATCACGACTTTATACAGCATAAAAAAATGTGATGTGATCCTTTCACATGACTTTCTCTTAAACAAATTATTTTATTTACTTCATCTAATCGATAAAAAGTTAGCAGAGATAGACATATTACCTGCTCCCTTGTCAGTAGAATTGAAATAAGGGAGTACCATAGGTTAAAGTGATAATCAAAAGCTGGTTGCTATGTGACTGATGTTCCTTTGTTTGTATGGACAGGAGTTGACAAATTCCTGTATGAGAAAAGTATGCTTTTCAAAGCTGAAATCAACAACAAGGAATATCTCAAAAACGATCAACTCCAAGAAAAAAAATATATAACATAAATTATGTTGTTCAATCGCTTACGGTTTAGCAGTTATGCAAAATTTTGTAAAATTCATCCAGAATAAAGTAGTCTTCAGAGGTTATTCCCAAAAAATTCAATATATACATTTTATTTGGCAGGTAAATATCTTAAATATAAGAGATTTTAATCAAAATCGTTAGAGCCATTTTTAAGATTATACAAAATTTGAAACATTTTTCCATGTAAAGGTTAGTTTTGTGTGGGGAGATTATTTTTAAAATCTTCGTGTCGCATCCTTGGACATTACCAAACTTAAATACCAAGTTTGGTATTTAACGGTCTTTTCGTTTTTGAGCTATACTGCCCAGAGACACACACACACGGGCATTTTTCTAAAAATGTTTTTTTTTTTATTCAGGGGGTCTCAAAACGTATATTTCCGGTGAAATCTCGGTATCGAATTTTTGGGTGCATTACAATACCTTCGCTATGTACATAGTCGTGTAGAGAAAGTAAAAAGAACAACCAGAATGCTTCTCTTTTACTTGAATTGATTATCACCTGCTGTGTGTATACACAGATCCCATCTCCTTTGACCTGAATCTTTTCTGGATTTTGTTGTCTTCTTTTTTTTTTCGATTTCTCCTCTACGTGGCGGAAGAAAAGGGAAAAGGAGATCAAAACACAGGCAACGGTTACTTTGGCCATGCGATTAGCATTGCTGAGTATCCCGGCTCGGGTTTTCGCGAACTTGAGGATATTCTCTCATGAAAAGAATATCTACAGAATGCAGAGCTTCAACTTCTGAGGATTGTAAGTAAAGTATCTGTAGAGCAAACTTTTTTGTTTGTTTTTGTTTCAGCAGTTGTGAAATACAAACTTTTAGTTTTCTTTGTACGCTTGTTTGTTTTACGGTATTTAGGTTGAGACAAACAGTAGAGAGAGAGAAACAAACTATGTGGCTCTTTGGTGGATGCAAAAAATGTTCCCAACGTACCAGCTCAAATATTTAAAACATCTGATGTGCTCCATTCCCATGACTTTCTTTACCTGTTTTGCAAAAAAAAAATATTCTTACGAAAGATTCTTAATCTATATCACTCTCATCGAGATAAATATTCTTACTTACTTCCTTGTAAGTAGAAGGAAAGTACATACTAGGCTAAAGTGATAATCTAATGTCTTAAAAGCTGGTTGATATATGAAATAATTTCGTGGCCAGAAATAAAACAAATAGATATGAAACGAATAACAGCCTCCCATTTAAGTAGTTTAAAACTGAAAGAAATAATAAGAAATATTTCGGATATAGTTAACTCGACAAAACAGCTGCCTGTCTTAAATTGTATGTTTTAACGAGATCTACATTTTTTGTGTGGTAACTATTTGTCTATTTCTAACGGTTATGCAAATTTCACTACCATTCATTCAGAATGGACAGCTATTCAAAAGATGTTACCAGGAAATTCGAACATATAATTAAATTTGACATTCATCTTTAGTATACAGTGCTTAGCTTAAAATCTTTAGAACCATTTTTGAGAAAATCAAACATTTTGAAGACGGAGATTTTCCTCATATTTGGAATACAAAGTTGCATTTTACCGTATTTACATTTTTGAGCTATCGTGTTTACAGCCACATACACATAAACCTTCAGCTAAAAATGCTTTTTTTGGACTCAAGTCACCTCAAAAATCCTTATTTCTGGTGAAATTTCGAGATCAATATTTTCGGTGGAATACAATACCTTCTCTACCTGTACATCGTATGAAGATATGTGCTGGAGAATTTAAAAAGATTCAAAAGTGTACCTCAAATGTGCGTTATAAAATATTCATCGGTTACCCTGTGTAAATGCGCGCTAAGTATGTATGTATATATATAAAGTAAATATATATATATTTACTTTCTCTATACGTGCTATGCACATAGTGTATAGAAAAATGTCCGTGTGAGTGTCTGTCTGTCTATCTGTTTGTATGTGGGCATCATAGTCTAAAACGAAAATTCCGTTAAATACTAAACTTGGTATTTAAGTTCAGTATCTTCCAAGAATGCGACACGAAGATTTACAAGAAAAATCCCCCACCCTTAACTACCCTTTACATGGAAAAGCTTTCGAAATTTTTGATTTTATAAAAAATGGCTCTAACGATTTTTATTAAAATATCGTTTACTAAAGATATATATACCTGACTAATAAAATGTAACCTTGAATTTTCTGGGAATAGCCTCTAAAGACTACTTTATTTTGGATGAATTTTACGGAAATTTGCATAACTAGCAAACCGTAAGAGACACACAAAAATTTACTTAAAAGAAAATGTAAAATAATATACACTTTATGCTATATACCTTTTTTCACGGAGTAGATAGCTTTTTAGATATTCCTTGTTATTGGTTTCAGCTTTAAAAAAAAACATTTCTCATACGGAAATTTGTCAACTCCTGTCCATACAAACAAAGGAACTTCAGTGACATAGCAATGAGCTTTTGACTATCACTTTAACCTATGGTGCTCCTTGCATTTCGTTTCTATTTTCATGGAGGCAAGTAATAAGACTATTTCTGCTAATTTTTTCTGTATTGGTATGAAGTAAAAATAAGCATTAGCTTGTTAACAAAATTTTTTTGCAGAGATGTGGAGAAAGTCATGTGAATGGAACACATCTGATTTTTCTTTTCTTTGTTCTTCTTTGTCCGAAGCTTTGCAGCCAACTCGGTCCGGTTTCCTTTGCAACCGGCACAATTCAATGTAACATTTGCAATTGATTTCTTTTCGCTGCTCGTTCTGAGTCATTTGAAAAAACAATGGTAACAAATTGTGGTTAAATTGTTGACTCGCAGTAGAAAATTCAGATTGGCTTTCATTACCAGGACTTTTTCTGCAAATGCCTGTTCTTCTGACTGCTTCGTGCTAATCAACGTAAATATTAGCAGAAAAAGTCTTTTTTCTTATATCCTGATACGTAGTAAACCCATTTTATGAGACTGGAAAATAAAAGTAAAATATACAATGAAAGAAATTGAAACGGTAAGATTCAGAAGAATAACCAATTGAGGCTATATTCATTATTTATATATTTGTTTGTTCCCATGTATAAATGTGTGTTCTAAGAAGTCTTTGCGAAGGCAGGATTTGAAGCCTGGCAGAATCTCGTTGTTTAAGCTAAGTGTTTAAAACGTCAACTAGCGGATCTCCCCTACCCCCGAAATTGCATTGTAATATTTTAAGCAATCAGAAAAGAGGAGTATATTTGCTACCTGGACAGAAGGCAGGAGGGCAGAGGAGAGTTGAGGTGTGACGTGCAAAAAGTCCGGTTGGATATGCGAAGTAAAGAGTGAAAGAGTGAATGTGCTAGTGACGCGCAGTAATAACATGAGTCCGAACCTTAGGAAGCTCAGTGCGGGTCCCAATAACTATACTACACAACACAATGCCCTATTTTCAGCTAAATAAAGTACTATATGTGGCAGTTCAGTGTTATGTGTTATTACTTTCTCTATACGTGCTATGTATATGGTGTATAGAGAAGGTATTGCACTCCACCAAAAAATTCGATACCGAGATTTCACCGGAAATATATGTTTTAGGGTCCCCTGTATCCAAAAAAAGTATTTTCAGAAAAAGGTCCGTGTATGTGTGTGTGTGTCCGTGAACACGATAACTCAAAAACGAAAAGTCGCTAAAATACCAAACTTGGTATATTAGTATATTCCAGGGATGCGACACGAAGATTTTGAGAAAAATCCCCCCCACCCCAAACTACCCTTTACGTGGAACTTTTTTCGAAAATTTTGATTTTCTAAAAAATGGCTCTAACGATTTTTGATTAAAATATCGTATATTAAAGACATTTAGCTGACAAATAAAAGGTATATTTTGAATTTTCTGGGAATAGCTTCTGAAGATCTGTTTATTCTGGATCAATTTTGCTTAGTTTGGCATAACTAGTAAACCGTAAGAAATAGACAAAAACTTACTATATAAAAAAATTAGGTCTTGTTAAAATACACAAGTTATGTCGTATACATTTTTCTCGTGGAGCTTACCGTTTTCGAGGTATTCATTGTTATTAGTTTCAGTTGTGAGGTACTTATACTTTTCTCAGACGGGAGTGTCCGTTTTTCTTTTCTTCTACTCCTAGCCAAGAAAAGAAGTGATTTGTGATGACAGTCGCATAACGACAGCTTTTAAAATATTTGACTGGCTTTAACCTAGTGTATTCCCTTATTTTCTTCCCACTTATATGGAACTAAAGAATAAGAACATTGTGCTAATGAGTACTACGTTTTAGCAAGGTGCAGAAAGAAGAACAATTTTATGTATGAAGTTTGTAGAACAGCTATAGAAAGTCATGTGAGTGTAACACATCAGATTTTTTTTTATTGTATTTAATGTGTATTCCCATTTGGTTCCCCACAGGGTCAGTAAAAAAATATGCTCTACCATTGACTCCGAACCAAACTTCCTGAGTAGCCGAAGGCAACAAGTGTATCAGTGGCGGACTGTAACATCAACCAGTTAAATCACACTAAGGACTTGTGATCTTGACGTCTACACTCACACACACCCACACACACAGTATGTCGCAAAATAAAATAAGAAATTTAATTGAAATAATTATAAATGTGGATTTATAAGGACTTAAAAAACTGGCCTTTTCAAACGACACGAAACGAAGATAGCAGTCGATTACCTTACACTTTGACTTGTCCGAAACTTGATGTTGCAACTTTCAAACTCTTCTATTTAAAGTTTCTTGTGTGTTTAAAAATCGCATATATTTGGGATTAGGCAGCGAAGGAAACAGTTGTAATAGCCCACGTAATTAACCTCAGTACGTGTTAAACGAAACATATAGCAAAACCCACATGCTACGTTTACCATTATTAAGGTGACATGTGTCGCGCCGGCGTGTCTATCAAACCACGGCTACACCACGCGACTGGGACCTTCGCTACTAACCGGCATCTCTCTTGGAGTGGGCCTGGGCCAGGCATGTGCCATTTGTTTATGTATGACTGCCTAATCCATAGTGATTTTATGGCATTTTTTGTATGTGCCGAATTTAGAGCTGAAATTATATTCACGTATCACGTACGGTATGACCAACACGGTCCACATGTTCGTTTGGTGTCGTTTTGAAACACCTTGTACATAGGGAAAGAAATGGGTTAGAGTAAGAAAATGTAACTGGCTGATATTTTGCTGCCAGAAAGCGTGTTTATGAAGGACAGGTGCGAGCACAAAAGCTAATGGAAAGTAAGGAATGGGCTTATTGCATTCCAGAAGAGATCAAGGTCGCAAGTGCGTACCGTTAGGTTTCTCTGGTAAAACCATGTCATAAGACTTGCCCAGACCTATGAAAACAGAATATTTGAAATATTGCGGTAACAGTTTACGTGTGGTATGGGTTGTAATCCTTGTAAAGCAACTAAAATTTTAGACGTGGGGATGCATTGGCAAGATGTCCTATTCTGAAAAATAGCTGAGAACACCCTTGAAAGGCGGCTTCGACCGGACAGGCACGCGGAAGTTTATAACCCATGCGGGACTTTGTACACCGGGGAGAAATGTAAAACAACGAAGCACGCGACGCGCAGAAGAGGTCACAATATCGTTTATAAAATAAGAGGCTCTGTTCTATGTCGGACTGCAGGGTTAAGGAATCATTCGAGATCAATAAATGATTATGTCACATGTCACATCATGAAAAACAGAGTTTGTCAACGCCGAGACCAACCTTAACGACATTTCAGGTTTCTGGAATGGACCACGCCCCGAGATTCTAAAATACGGAGCAATCGACGCCAACACCTGCAGAGGGGATTTGTCAGGTAGGCGTTGACAAGTTTGGTATTTTACTGACGTTTTGTTTTTGAGCTATCATATTCACAGACACATATGGACGTTTTTTAAAAAATCTGATGTGTTCCATTCATATGACTTTCTCTACATCTCGGTAACAAATTATTGCTGATAAGCTTAATCTTCTATCTATCTCATGTTAATCGAAATAAACGATAGTAAAATATTTTAAAGCTGTGTCTGAGGCATTCTAGATTTTCATCCAGAGGTCCCGGGTTCGATTCCCGGCTGGGGCAGGAAATTTTTCTTTAACCAAAATCATTCCTTATCCCTCACAGAGTCTGGAAGTATGACTGTGAGAGTGAATGAGTGTGTGAAATCCAGAGTTCAGCAAGACAAACAACCAGTGGTTGTTTCTCAAGTCTAAGCCCCCGATATGAACGTAGAAGTTAAAGGTGGCTATACAAATGAAACAAAAGGAATTATAAGCTAGTTGCTATGTGGTGGAAATCCATTTTCGTGACAGAAAAGTTCTGAGCTAATAACAAGGAATATCCCAGAAATGGTCAACTGTACGAAAAAAAAAAGATATTAATTCTGTGTTTTAACGAATCTACATTTTCTGTAGATTTCATCGCAAAATTCATCCAGAATAAAAAGATCTTTAGAGACTATTTCTAGAAAATTAAAGATATACATTTTATTTATGTAAATAACTGATATTTATGACTGATTTTAGCAAATCATTGCAGTAATTTTTGTGAAAATCAATTTTTTTCCATGTAAAGGGTAGTTTGTGGTGATGGAATTTTCTTAAAAATCTTCGTGTCGCATCCTTGGAAGATACTGAACATAAATACCAGGTTTGATATTTAATAAACTTTTTGTTTTTAAGCTATGCTGCCGACACACAAACGGACATTTTTCTAAAAATGTGTTTTTATTTATGCAAGGGGTCCCAAAATTATATTTCCGGTAAAATTCTCAGTATCGACTTTTTTGTGTGCAATATAATACTTTCTCTATACACTAGGTACCTACATATACGTATAGAGAAAAAAAATCAGAATAAAGGTTCATTTAGAAGCTATGTCCAGAAAATTCAGGACATACATTTTATTTGTTGTGTAAATATCTGTTATATACAGTATTATAATAAAAATCGTCATAGCCATTTTTGAGAAAATCAAAGTTTTCTAAATTATTTTCCATGTAAAGAGTAGATTGTGGTGAGGGGAGTCTCTTGAAAATCTTCCTATCGTATCCTTAGAAGATACTGAACTTAAATACTAAGTTTGGTATTTTACTTGCGTTTTGTTTCTGACTTATCGTGTTCACAGACAGAACCTATTTCTAAAAAAAATAATTTTTATAGATTTAGGGGGTCCAAAATTATGCATTTCCGATGAAATCTCGGTATCTAAATTTTGGGTGCAATATAATACCTTCTCTATACACTGTGTACATAGTACGTGTACAGAAAGTAAAAGTATGATGTCTTCCATTCACATGACTTTCTCTAGATCTCTGCAACAAAATATTGTTAAAAAGCTTATGCTTCTATTTACTCCATACTAATTTAGAAAAATTTAGTAGAAATAGTCTTATTGCTTGCTTCCGTGTAAGTGGAAGCGAAATAAGCAAGTAGCATAGGTTAAAGTGATAGTCAAAAGCTGGTTGCTATGTGACTGAAGTTTCTTTGTTTGCATGGACAGGAGTTAACAAATTTCTGTATGAGAAAACTACAAGTTTTTTAAAAGTGAAATCAAAGACAAGGAATAACTCTAAAACGATCAACTGCACGAGAAAAATGTATATAACATAAAGTGTGTGTTTTAATGTGCTCTATATATTTTGTGTGATAAGTTTTTGTCCATCTCTTATGGTTTAGCAGTTATGCAAATTTCTGTAAAATACATCCACAATAAAGTAGGCTTCAGAGCCTATTCCCAGAAAATTCAAGATATATTTTATTTGTCAGGAAAATATCTTTAATATACGATACTTAATAAAAATCGTTAAGCCATTTTTGAGAACATCAAAATTTTAGAAAAAGGTTCCATGGAAAACAATAAAGTAGGCTTCAGAGCCTATTCCCAGAAAATTCAAGATATATTTTATTTGTCAGGAAAATATCTTTAATATACGATACTTAATAAAAATCGTTAAGCCATTTTTGAGAACATCAAAATTTTAGAAAAAGGTTCCATGGAAAGGATAGTTTGGGGTGCGGGGATTTTTTTCAAAGTCTTAGTGATGCGTCTTGGGAAGATACTACACTTAATGAGCAAGTTTTGTATTTCACCGGCTTCAACTCCCAGGACTTTTTTCTAATAGTTTTTATGGATTCAAAGGATTCAAAATTATGTATTTCCGGTGAAATCTCGGTATCGAATTTTTGGGTGCATTACAATACCCTCTCTATATACTATGTACCTAGTAAGTATACAGAAAGTAATAGTGTAAAGAAGACAGAAGGTCGTAGCGAGAATCTTTGACTTGGATCACTTGAGGCTCGGTGTAAACGCACCAGACAGGTGAAGGAAGAAGAAAAGAGGTCGCTCGCAGTCTTGTTAAGCTCTTAACCTTTCCTTCCTCCACACGTCAACATCGATCAGATTAGAATTACCGTCTTGTCTGGGGTCCAAAAACATTTGACAAAATGCTGCACTTTGCTCAAGGAAAACCTGCAGAGCACTCCTTGTAAATAACTTAAACCCTGCAGGGCAAGTCTTCAGCAATAAAGGAAACATCCTAAAGAAAGACTGAATAAACGTAGGTACATCATCAAAAAAAATCTGACGTGTTCCACTCACATGAGTTTCGCAACCTGTTTTGCGAACAATACCCTGTATCCAAAAAAAAAAAAAGGTATTTTCAGAAAAAGGTCAGTGTGAGTGAGTGAGTGTGTCTGTGTACTCGATAACTCAAAAACGAAAAGTCGCTAAAATATCAAATCTGATATTTAAGTTAAATATCTTCCAGAGGATGCGACACGAAACAAATTTCATGTAAAAGGTAGTTTGGGGTGGGGGATTTTTCTGAAAATCCTCGTATTACCGGCTTATTGTTTTTGAGTTATCGCGTTCACAGACACACGAACACACGGACCTTTTTGTGAAAATGTTTTTCTTTTGGATACAGGGGAACCTAAAGCATTTATTTCCGGTGAAATCTCGGTATCGAATTTTTGAGTGGAGTGCAATACTTTCTCTATACACTATGTAAATAGTACGTGTAGAGAAAGTAAAAATCTTATGTGTACCATTCACATAACTTTCTCTATATCCCTGCAACAAATTATTATTACGTACTTATATTTACTTTATGCTGATCAGAAAAAAATTGCAGAAATAGTCTTATTACTTGTTTCCTTGTAAGTTGAAGTGAAATAAGGGACTACCATAGGTTAAAGTGATATTCAAAAGCTTGTTGCTATGTCAATGAAGTTCCTTTGTTTATATGGATAGGAGTTGATAAGTTCCTGTATGAGAAACGTATACGTTTTTCATAGCAGAAACCAAAAATAAGGAATGTCTCAAAAACGACGAACTCCACGAAAAAAATGCATATAACAAAATGTGGTGTTTTAATGCGCTCTACATTTTTTGTGTGGTAAGTTTTTATCCATCTCTTACGGTTTAGCAGCTATTCAAAGTTCAGCAAAATTCATCCAGAAAAACTAGTCTTCAGAGGATATTCCCAGAAAAATCAAGATATACATTTTATTTGTCCGGTAAATATCTTTAATATACGAAGTTTTATTCATAATCCTTAGAGCCATTTTTTAGAAAGTCAAATTTTTTTAAAAAAGTTCCATGTGAAGGGTAGTTGGGGTTGCGGGGTTTTTTTTTCAAAATATTCATGTCGCATCCCTGTAAGATACTAAACCTAAATACCAAGTTTGGTATTTTATCGACTTTTCGTTTTTGAGTCATCGTGTTCACAGTCACACGGACACACGGATCTTTTTGTGAAAATTACTTTTTTTGGATACAGGGGACCCTAAAACATATATTTCCGGTGAAATCTCGGTATTGATTTTTGGGTGAAGTGCAATGCCTTCTCTATACACTATGTAGATAGTACGTTTAGAGAAAGTAAAAGTGAAACGCTCTGTATTCTGTTGCCTTTGCTGAAGGAAAGAGGAATATTTCACTACATCTTGCTGCTCGTTAAAATGAGCCACCTATGCCACGATCAAGTTTCTACTCACGTAAATAATATTGAATGCATCGAACTAGTGCTTTTTCCCTGTGTTTCGTCGTTGAATTAGGTTACACATATTATGCAAGGTTCTGTCTTACAGCATATGTTGGTGCGCAGCCTGTTTCCAAGCCCAAGTGACCTACTTTACATTCGTGTTGCCAAGGTAACGGGCGCGGGGGGGGGATTTTTGCACTGCGTATTTTCGCACGTTCTCAAGAGTTTGGAGATGAGCAGTAAAGTGCTCCTTAGCAAAACCAAGTACATTTGCATGCAGTTTGTAAACTTTCTCATTAAGAATTTATAATTATTTCTCTGCAAAGGAAGGTATTACATTTTCATGCCAAATATAAAGGAATGTCGCTTTTCTGCGAAGTAAACCAGTGTTTATAAGTCATTTAATATTCTGTGTTTCAGAAGGGGAAAATAAAAGTGCACTTCCCAGAAAAGGAAATACTTTATCTCTGTTTTAATAAAGGTTTAAGGTTTCGGGGTTCTTTTTATATTGTGAAGATAGTTAATACCTAGATAAGTTCCCACTGTATTCCAAGAAAAAACTCCATGTCGATATTTCACAGGAAATAAAATTTTTAAGCAACAAATTGAAAACAAAATATGATGTGTTCCATTCACATGACTTTCTCTACATACATGCAACAAATTATTGTAAAAAAGCTAATGTTTCTATTTATTTCATGCTAATCGAGAAAAAATTAGAAATAATAGTCTTACTATTAACTTCCTTAAAAGTAGAAGCGAAATTAGGGAATAGCATAGGTTAGAGTAATAGTTAAAAGCCGGTTGCTATGTGACTAATTTCCCCTTCACGATTATGCAAAGATACATTATAATCAAAGTCCCACATACTGACCAGACAATTAAACATATAACCACCGATCAGGCTTAATGGTTTTGTTTGCTTATCCCATTATATCTACCATTATATATGCATTAAAACCATTTCTGCCATTGCGTATCTCTATTAGCAGAAGTAGATAGTATATATATATATATATATATATATATATATATATTTCTTTTTTTACTTTTAGAAATAATCTGCTGCGAATATGTTGACAAAGCCAACACTTCAGATTTTTACTTTCTTTGCATATACTATGCACATAGTGTAGAGACGGTATTGCACTCCAACCAAAAATTCAAAATTTCTCCGTAAATATATGTTTTAGGGTCCCCTGTATCCAAGAAAAGCATTTTCAGAAAAAGGTCCGTCTGTGTATGTATGTGTGTGTCCGTGAACACGATAACTGAAAAACGAAAAGTCAGTAAAATATCAAACTTGGTAATTTAAGTTCAGTATCTTCCAGGGATGCGAAAAAGATTTTGAGAAAAATCCCCCCATCCTAAACTACCCTTTACATGGAACATTTTTCGAAAATTTTGATTTTCTTAAAAATGGCGCTAACGATTTTGATTAAAATAGCGTATATTAAAGATATTTACCTGAAAAATAAAATATATATGTAGAAATTTCTTGGAATTTCCTCTGAAGACTAGTTTATTCTGGATGAATTTCACGGAATTTTGCATAATTGCTAAAACGTAAGACATGGACAAAAACTTATCGCACAAAAAATGTACAGCGCGTTAAAACACACAATCGTTTCTGAAACATTCCTTGTTTTTGGTTTCAGCTTTGAAAAACACTCTTCTCATTCAGGAATTTGTCAACTTCTGTCCATAGAAACAAACGAAGTTCAGTAACATAGCAACCGGCTTTTGACTATCACTTAAACCTATGGTACTCCCTTATTTCGCTTCTACTAACAAGGAACAAGCAATAAGACTATTTATGCTAAATTTTTCTCGATTAGATGAAGTAAATAGAATAATTTGTTGCAGAAATGTAGAGAAAGTCATGTGAATGGAACACATAAGATTTTTACTTTATCTGGCAGGAATGTACTAGAACATACTATATAGAAAGGGTATTGTATACCATCCAAAGATCCGATACTTTGATTTCAACGGAAATATAGGTTATTAGGTCCTGTGAATACATAAAAAGAATTTTTAAAACATTCTATGTGTATATGTGAATACGATATCTCAAAAGCGTAAAGCAGGTTGGATAAACTTGGTGTATAAATGTCGTATCTTAGGCTTTTCCAATTTTAAACTGAAAAAAAAAAAATAAATTTTTTGATTTTTTAAAAAATAACTCTAAACAGTTTTGATTAAAATGCCCTATAATGAAGATATTTTCATGAGAAATAAAATACATATCTTGAATTTTGTGGATTTGCCTCTGAATAAACTTTAAGAAGAGGATCAAAACAGTTTTGAAGGCAAAAGTATTTCAGAAATTTAAGACCTGAAATGGGACTAATTTTATCTATTTTTAGTGGCCACCCATCTGTCCGTCCGTCCACCTAACCGTCCGTCCATCCATCCGTCCATCCATCCATCCATCTGTTCATCCATCCATCCGTCCGTCCGTCTATCCATCCATCCGTCCGACGTCTGTCCGTCCGTCTGTCCCTCCCTCCACCCATCCTTCTATCCATCCCTCCCTTTCTTCCTCCATCCCTCCCTCCTCCGTCCGTCCATCCATCCATCCATCCATCCATCCATCCATCCATCCATCCATCCATCCATCCATCCATCCATCCATCCATCCATCCATCCATCCAGCCTCCCTGAATGACCATCTTAACGTAAACCGTAACAGATTGGCCAAAACTTACTAATCAAAATTGTAGATCTCGTTATAACACATAATTTATGTAACATCCAGTTATTTTGTAGAGCCTGCCATTTCAGAAATCTTCCCTGCTACAAGTTATATTTAAACTTATCTCATCTGTTACATATCTCTTTTGTTTTACTTCGTATACATGTTAGAATAAATTTTAATAAAAACGAATGACAGATTTTTAAGATTTTACTATCGCTTTAGCCTATTGTATTCCCTTATTTCCCTTTTACTTATAAAGAGCGAAGTAATAAGACCGTTTCCGATAGTGTTTATCTTTATCAGTATGAAGTAGATACAAGAAAAAAGCTTTTGTAAGATTAGTTTGTTCCAGAACACACAGAAAACGTAATGTGAACAGAACACAGCCAATTTTTACTTTCTCTTCACGTACTATGTATATAGTGTATAGAGAAGTATTGTATTCCACCCAAAAATTTGATACCGAGATTTCACCGGAAATACACGTTTTAAGATCCCCTGTATCCTAAAAAAAACTTTTTTTGAAAATTGGTCCGTGTGGGTGTCCGTGTGTTTGTGAACATAACTTGAAAACGAAAAGTCGGTATGATAGCAAACATGGTATTTAATTTTAGTATCTTTCAGGAATGCGACACGAATTTTGAGAAAAATCACCCCACCGCCAAGCTACCCTTTACATGGAAATATTTTCAAAAATGTTTATTTCTCAAAAAAGGCTTTAATGATTTTGATTAAAATACGTATATTAAAGTATATGTCAAATAAAATGTGCATTTTGAATTTTCTGGTAATAACCTCTAAAGACGTGTTTATTCTCGATGAATTATACTGAATTTTTCGTAACTGGTAAATCGTAAGAGATAGACAGATATCTACTACACAGAAACGTATATCATGTTAATACACACAATTTATGTCATATACGTTTCTTTCTGGAATTGACCATTTCAGATGTATTCCTTATTATTGTTTTCAGATTGTAAATACCTAAACTTTTCTCTCACACGGAAAGCTGTAAACTTCTGACCCTGTATAGAAACAGATTTCGACCACATGGCAACCAGCTTTTAAAAGATTTGACTATCGTTTTAGCCTGGTGTATTCCTCTATTTTCCTTCTGCTTGCAAGGAAGCAAGTAGTTAAGACAATTTAATACTAATGTTTATTTCGATTATATCATAAAAAGTCTCATGTGTTCCATTCACATAACTTTCTCTACATCTCTACAACAAATTATTATTAAAATGCTTAGGCTTCTATTTACTTCATGCTAATCGAGAAAAAATTAGAGAAATAGTCCTATTACTTGCTTCCTTGTAAGAAGAAGCAAAATAAAGGAGTACCATAGGTTAAACTGACAGTCAAAAGCAGGTTGCTATGTGACAATCTTTGTTTGTATGGACAGAAGTTGATCAATTACTGTATGAGAAAAATATAAGTTTTTCAAAGCGTAAACCAAAAACAAGGAATACCTAAAAAACTAAAGATATACACTTAAGATGTATAGATATATAACTTTAATATACGATATTTTAACCAAAATTGTTAGAGTCATGCTATAGAAAATAAAAATGTTCGAAAAAAGTTCCATATAAAGGGTAGTTTGGGGTGAGGGAATTTTCTTGAAAATCTTCGTGTCGCATCCTTGGAAGATACCAAACTTAAATACCAAGTTTAGTTTTTAACGGTCTTTTCATTTTTTAACTATGCTGTCCACAGACACACACATACAGACAGACACACACAGGCAGACAGACAGACAGACACACAGATATTTTTCTAACTTTTTTTTTGTGGGGGGGTTCAGAGGGACACAGAACATATATTTCCGGTGAAATCTCGGTATCTAATTTTTGGGTGCAATACAATACCTTCTCTATGTACATAGTACGTATAGAGAAAGCAATAAAAGAATACGTTCATGGAATGTATCACATTTTTATATTTTGTATTTTCATTTCTAACTCATATATTTCTGTAGTTATATATTTTTTTGGTTTCTGGTTTGTTAAAATGAATTCTTGTATCCCATTCCTCATATTCTTCTTTCACTTTTGTTTTTCTTTGTGCATTTTTTACCCATAAATTTAACGATTGGATTGGCAAATGAGGTAATAAAGTGACGTACTGGAAGGAATCAGTGTTTAGAGATTATGATGAGCCACGAAATATTTATGCACTTTTGGAGAGTAGCAGTTCTGGCGCTTAAACACAAAAACTGAAATAGATAGTTGGAGAAGCGACTCAGCCTATGATAAATTGCCAGCAGTAAATCAGCAGCGCCGAGTCGTGGCTTATCAGCGCGTCTGAGAGGCAGACTACCAGTGATGCAACTTCCTGTTAGAACCGGAAACCGATTCCAAACCGCTAATTTTTCTGCACGTTTCTCGCTAATTTCACCGACTATAATTCAGTTCTGCTTCAAAATAATAACTTCAAAGGAATAACAAGAAAAGAAATAGACATTCTAGTAGAAGTACTATGAGTGGATTAAGATCTATGAATGAATATTTATTTAAATACCAGTATGCATGCGAGGTGTCATCAAACAAAAACAAAAAATTTGATGTGTTATATTCACATGACTTTCTCTACCTCTCTGCAGCAAATTATTTTTAAAAAGCTTATACTTCTATTTACTTCATACTAATTGAGAAAAAGTTAGCAGAAGTAGTCTTATTACTTGCTTTCCTTGTAAGTAGAACCGAAATAAGAGTAGCATAGCTTAAATAATAGTCAAAAGCTGGTTGCTATATGGCTTAATTTCCTCTGTTTCTGTGGACAAGTGTTGAACAATTCCTGTATGAGACAAGTATGTTTTTCAAAGCTGAAACTAAAAACAAGGAATACCTAAAAATCTATCAACTCCATGAAAAAAATGTATATAAAATAAATTGTGTGCTTTAATGTGCTCTACTGAAGTTCCTTTGTTTGTATGGACACTAGTTGACAAATTCCTGTATGATAAAAGTACAAGTTCTTCAAAGCTAAAATGAAAAACCTTGAATATCTTAAAAA
Source organism: Hymenopus coronatus (assembly GCA_030762935.1). Taxonomy (NCBI): domain Eukaryota; kingdom Metazoa; phylum Arthropoda; class Insecta; order Mantodea; family Hymenopodidae; genus Hymenopus; species Hymenopus coronatus. The sequence continues at coordinate 155,772,946 of CM060896.1, read as the reverse complement.
TTAACAACTCTAGGAAAAAAATGTGTATGACACAATTTGATGTTTTAATGTGCTCTAATTTGTTGTATGGTAAGTTTTTCTCTAACTCTTACGGTTTACCAGTTATGCAAAATTCCATAAAATTCACCCAGAATAAACTAGTCTTCATAGGCTATTCCCAGAAAATTCAAGATATACATTTTAGTTATCAAGTAAATATCTTTAATATACGATATTTTAACCAAAATCGTTACAGACATTTTTGAGAAAATCAAAGTTTTCGAAAAAAGTTCCATGAAAAGGGTGGTTGGGGGTGGGGGGATTTTCTTAAAAATCTTCGTGTCGCATCCTTGGAAGATACCAAACTTTGAGCTATGCTGCCCACAGACACACACACTCACACACGAACATGTTTCTACAATTACTTTTTTGGGATTCAGCGGGACCCAAAACATGCATTTCTGGAAAAAATTAGGTATGGCATTTTTGGGTGCATTACAATGCCTTCTCTATACACTATGTACATAGTACGTGTAGAGAAAGTAAAAAATCTGATGTGTTACTGCCACATGGCTTTCGATGCTATACAAACAAACTTCATACAAAAGATTATTCTTTTTTTTTATACACAATACTAATCGAGCTCAACATTAGCAGAATTCAATGCCATAGCAGGGTTTTGAACCACGGATCTCTCGGTCTCTAGCCGGTTGCTCTACCATTGAGCTACCATGGATACATAGCATTGAATTTCTCGCATGTTTCCCGGTAAACCACAAGGTGATCTCAAATTATTTTGAGATAACAACCCCAAAGGTGACTTACAATGTTGTAAGTACTTTTAAGTTCCAGGATTCACATTATAGTCAATAATTATGGCCAATTTGTATTGGTTGAATTTTCCATAAGCACACCTCTTTATTTTGAATGGATTTTGAATGACTGGTAAACCGAAAGATATATAAAAGCTTACTATAGAAAAATGTAAATCTTGGACTGTTTCTTAAACGCTTCGTATCGCATCCTTGCTTCCTATACAGTAAATAAATAATAAATAATAAAAAATACTGATCAAGTTTGGTGTTTAGTGGTATTTTAGTTTTTGATTTATGCTGTACACACACACACACACACACACACATACAAAACATACATACACGTCCGTGCGCGGAACTTTTCCTAAAAATGCTTTTATTCGGACTAACAAAACATATATTTGCGGTGAAATCAGAACGTCGTATTTTTGGGTGGAATACAATGTCTTTTCTAGCTATGTACATTGTATATACATATGAGCCAGTGAAATTAAAAATAGTTGATAATGACTTAAACTCAGAATATATAATGAAAAATCCGCTGTGTTACATTTAGCACAACTTTCTCTGCATCTCTGCAACAAATTATTGTTAAATAGCTTATGATTTATTTACATCATGGTAATCGAGAAAAAAAAAAGTCTTATTATTTGCTTCCTTGTAAGTAGAAACGAAATAAGGGAGTACTATAAGTTAATACGATAGTCAAAAGCTGGTTGCTATGTGACTGATGTTCCTTTGTTTGTATGGACAGGAGTTGACAAATTCCTGTATGAGAAAAGTATAAGTTTTTCAAATCTGAAACCAAAAAGAAGGAATATCTCAAAAATTATCAACTCCAAGAAAAATATATATCAATTAAATGGTATATTTTAACGTGATCTACATTTTTGTTCTAAGTTTTTGTACATCTCTTACGGTTTAGCATTTATGCAAAATACCGTAAATTTCATCCAGATTAAAGTAGTCTTCAGACAAGAATGTTCAAGATATACATTTTATTTGTCAGGTAAATATCTTTAATATATGATATGTTAATCAAAATTGTTGGAGCCATTTTTCAGAAAATCAAAATTTTCTAAAATACTTCCATGTAAAGAATAGTTGCGGTTGGGGGGGATTTTCTCCAAAACTGTCGTGTCGCATCCTTGGAAAATAACAAACCTAAATACCAAGTTATTTGTTTTGAGCTATGCTATCCATAGACACACACGCACACGGACCTTTTACAAAAAATCTGATGTGTTACACTCCCATGACATTCTCTAGCTGTTCTACAAAACTCATGCAAAAGATTCTTCTTCTTTCTGCACCTTGCTAATCGTGGTACTCATTAGCACAATGTTCTTATTATTTAGTTCCGTATAATTAGGAAGAAAATAAGGGAATACACTACGCTAAACCAATAGTCAAATGTTTTAAAAGCCGTCGTTATGCGATTGACATTACAAATCGCTTCTTTTCTTCGCCAGGAGCAGAACAAAAGAAAAACGGACACTCCCGTCTGAGAAAAGTATAAGTACTTCACAAGTGAAACTAATAACAATGAATATCTTGAAAACCGTAAGCTCCACGAGAAAAATGTGTATATCATAGCTTGTGTATTTTAACAAGATCTAAAGGTTTTAAACAGTAACATTTTGTCTATCTCTTACGGTTTACTAGTTATGCCAAAATAAGCGAAATTCATTCAGAATAAAAAGGTCTTCAGAAGCTATTCCCAGAAAATTCAAGATATACATTTTATTTGTTAGGTAAATATCTTTAATGTATGATATTTTAATCAAAATTGTTAGAACCATTTTAAGAAAATCAAAATTTTCGAAAAAAGCTCCATGTAAAGGATAGTTTGGAGTGGGGGCATTTTCCTCAAAATCTTCGTGTCGTATCCCTGGAAGATACTAAACTTAAATACCAAGTTTGGTATTTTAACTACTTTTCATTTTTGAATTATCGTGTTCACAGACACACGGACAGACACACACACACACACATACACACGCCTTTTTTTCAAAATTATTTTTTTTTGGATACAGGATGTCCTAAAACATGTATTTCCGGTGATATCTCGGAATCGAATTTTTGGGTGGAACACAATACTTCTCTATCCCTATGTACATTGTACATATGGGACTAGAGAAAGTAAAAATCTGAAGTGTTCTATTCACATGACTTTCTCTATATCTCTGTAAATTATTATGGTTAATAAGCTTATCTTTTACTTATTTCATGTTAATCGAGAAAAATTAGCAGAGAAAAATTGCTTTATTGTAAGTAGAAGCGAAATAAGGGAGTACCATAAGTTAAAGTGAAAGCCAAAAGCTTGTTGCTATGTGACTGATGTTCCTTTGTTTGTATGGACAGGAGTTGACAAATTCCTGTATGAGAAAAGTGTTTTTCAAAGTTGAAACCAAGAAAAAGGAATATCTCAAAAACGATCAGCTCCACGAAAAAAATGTATATAACATAAATTGTGTGTTTTAACGTGCTCTACATTTTTTGTGGGTTAAGTTTTTGCCCATCTCTTACGGTTTAGTAGTTATGAAAAATTCATCCAGAATAAAGTAGTCTTCAGAGGCTATTCCCAGAAAATTCAAAAAATACATTTTATTTGTCAGGTAAATAACTTTAATATAAAATATTTTAATAAAAATCGTTAGAGCCATTTTTTTTAGAAAATCAAAATCTTCGAAAAAAGTTCCATGTAAAGGGTAGTTTGGGATGGGGGGATTTTTTTCTCAAAATCTTCGTGTCGCATCCCTGGAAGATACTAAACTTAAATACCAAGTTTGGTACTTTACCGACTTTTCGTTTTTGAGTTATCGTGTTCACAGACACATGGACACACGGACACTCACACACACACACACACACACACACACACACCGACCTGTTTCTGAAAATACTTTTTTTGGATACAGGGGACCCTAAAACATATATTTCCGGTGATATTTCGGTATCGAATTTTTTGGTGGAGTGCAATACATTCTCTATACACTATGTACATAGTGCGTATAGAGGAAGTAAAAATGGTTTTTTTTTGGCCTCAGGGGAACTTAAAACATGCATTCTGGTGAAATCTCGCTATCCAATTTTTGGGTGGAATGCAATACCTTCACTGTATACTATGTACATAGTATGTGTAGAGAAAGTAAAATACAAAACCAAAATACACAATGCAAAGACACACTTTAACGATCACACCTACCAGTTTGAAACGGTGATTCCTTGTAAATGCACATGTGACTTCTATTTACATATTGAGTGCTCAGATGGGAAGAAGTAATAGAAATTGTTCTAACGTCAATATATCATTGTTTATTCTCTGTGACTAACGTACATTACACTAACAAGAAAACATAGAGAAATAACATAATAAAATTACGCCAAAGCTAAAGGAAGAACGTTTTTATTTCGTCTATTTGGATACTGCTACAGCTTCTTATCTTTGCGCATTGCCATATTTATGTGCCATCTGATTGTGTGTTTTTGCTCATTAAACTTCACAAACTTACCAGAGAAAAATAAACTCTTTGCTTAGTAACATTAAAATGCTGTAAATTGGAATAAGTGAATGCAGAATTTATGGATGTTAACATAGTCTTATTTATTACTCATATTACATACTAGGATCATTTTGTAAGCCCTTAGAAAATCCAAAAAATTACAAAGGTAGCACATTATTTAGCAATCGTCATCTCTTGTTGATGGCAGTTAAAGTTTCGCTAAATTCATTACGTGGTTTCGTGTTATAGGCGATTGAATCAACAATCTTGTGCTTAAATATGGAAGAAACGATTTTCGTTCAGTGATTAAATACTTGTATTTAAAAGGATCAACACCGAAAGAGATAACAAGTTCACGGCACATATTATTCTGCGTTTGCAACAATTTACAATTGGATAAATGAATTTAAACGTGGCCGTACATCCATAAATGATGAACATCGTTCCGGACGTCCAGCAGAAGTGACTTCCTCCGAAATTATTGACACAATCCAGGATATGGTTTTGAGGGATCGACGAATTAATCTCACGAAATAGTAGAGGCCAGAGGCATATCACCATGTACAATGTTCAATTTTGAACTAAAAATTAGGTCTAACAAAGATTTGGGCAAGATGTGTACCACGTTTGCTCTCAATGAAGAATAAACGCAGTCATGTGATATAAACGGAAGTTGTTTGTCCCTTTTCCGTCGCAATCCTGACGAGTTTCTGCGTCGATACATAACTGCAGCTGAAACATAGGTACATTACTACACTCCAAAGACAAATGTCGAGTCGAAACAGTGGGTTTTCGAAGGCGAACCGGCTCCGAAGAAGCCAAAGGTGAACACTCCAGTCAAAGTGCTGGATTCGGAATTTTGGTATGAAAGCGGAATCATTTACATTGATTACTTACAGAAAGAAATAACGATGAACGGAGAGAATTTATGCATCGTTATTGCATCGGTATGTTGGAGAAATTAAGAAAAAAATAGCATAATGTGGCAAAGAACAAGATTCTCTTCCTTCAAGACAATGCAAGGGTGCACACCTGCGCACTTTCAATGATGAAACTTGTAGAATTAAATGTCTAATTACTACAGCATCCGCCATATTCAACAGATTTAGCCACAAGGACTTTTTTTTTTTTTTTTTTTAAATTTCTAAACCTGAAAAATTGGCTCAGCGGAAAACAACGTCTAACGAAGAGTCATCTCTCAAACAGACGCGTATTCAGAGGACCTTCCAAAATGTTACTTTTTGGAGGCCTTGAAACAGTTGGAGAAACACTGGTAAAAGTGTTGAGATTATGTTCACTAAATCACTCATGGTCGTGATCGTAGGAAGTGGCCAATCCAGTACATTGGCGCGTAAACTTCCAACCAATCGGAACTCATTATCCCTGCATTTTAATCGTTTTATCACACACACGTGCAATTACTACTTTCTCAATACGTACTATGTACATAGTGTATAGAGAAGGTATTGCACTGCACCAAAAAATTTGATACCGAGATTTCAACGGAAATATATGTTTTAGGGTCCCCCTATATCTCAAAAAAGGATTTTCAGAAAAAGGTCCGTGTGTCTGTGAACACTATGACTCAAAAACGAAAAATCGGCAAAATACCAAACTTGGTATTTAAGTTTGGTATCTTCCAGGGATGCGACAAGAAGAATTTGAGAAAAATTCCCCACCCCAAACTACCCTTTACAGGGAACTCTTATCGAAAATTTTGATCTTCTAAAACATGTCTAATGATTTTGATTAAAATATCGTATATCAAAGATATTTACCTGACAAATAGAATGTATATTTTGAATTTTCTGGGAATAGCCTCTGAAGACTATTTTATTCTGTGTCAATTTTACGGAATTTTGCATAACTGCTAAACCGTAAGAGATGGACAAAAACTTACCACACAACAAATGTAGAGCACTTTAAAACATACATTTATGTTATATAAATTCTTTTCGTGGAGTTGATTGTTTGTGAGATATTCCTTGCTTTTTGTTTCAGCTATAAAAACATGTTTTTCTCATACAGGCCTTTGTGAACTCGTGTCCATACAAATAAAGGAACTTCAGTCATATAGCAACCAGCTTTTGACTATCACTGTAACCTATGGTACTCTCTTATTTCGCTTCTACTTATAAGGAAGCAAGTCCTAAGACCATTTCTGCTATTTTTTTTCTCGATTAGCAGGAAGTAAATAGAAGCATAAGCTTTTTAATAATAATAATAATTTCTTGCAGGGTTGTAGAGAAATTCATGTGAATGGAACACATCAGATTTTTTTTTTTTTTAAATTTGTCGCACCCACTTGCACTTGTTTTCTCTCTGAACTAATGTTCGTCCCATAATATTGGTATTAGTGTGGAGCGATATTCCCGTATACAATGGTGGAAGTTCCAAAACGCTTTAAGGAAAGGTCTATCGCTGAAATAGCCATATTAATTGAAACTCAAAGCCAGTGAATACTGAAAAAAAAGAAAGAAAGAGAGAGAGTGTGTGGATCTAGTTCAACGAATTCTGTAAGAAACGAGGCCATGATTTATGATATGGTCATCAAGTTGCAGCGGTTTCGATGCAAATATACATCAAGACAAATGGGATTTTAGGAATATTATTCTTTGTGTACATATAGGCTATTCATTGTTATTTTATTTACGAAATAGTCTTATTAAATACAACTCAAGTTTCAACTTCTCTCTTGATAATTTCGTGAACAGCTTGTTGGAGCTCTCGTCATGTTACTTATGAAAAAATCTTATGTGTTCCATTCACATAACTTTCTCTATCTGTTCCACAAACTTCTTACATAGGATAGTTCTTCTTTCTGCACTTTGCTAATCGAGGTACTCATTAGCACAATATTCTTATTATTTAGTTCCGTATAAGTACGAAGAAAATAATGGAATACAGGAGGCTAAACTAATAGTCAAATGTTTAAAAAGCTGTCGTTATGGGATTTCCATTACAAATCGCTTCTTTTCTTGGCCAGGAGTAGAACAAAAGAAAAACGGACACTCTCGTCTGAGAAAAGTATAAGTACTTCACAACTGAAACCAAATACAATGAATACCTCGAAAGCGGTAAGCTCCATGAGAAAAATGTAAATGACATAACTTGTGTATTTTAACAATACCTAAATTTTTTGAGTAGTAAGTTTTTGTCTACCTCTTACGGTTTACTAGTTATGCCAAATTAAGCAAAATTCATCCAGTATAAACAGGTCCTCAGAAGCTATTCCCAGAAAATTCAAGATATACATTTTATTGGTTAAGTAAATATCCTTAATATATGATATTATATTCAAACTCTTTAGAGCCACTTTTTAGAAAATCAACATTTTCGAAAAAAGTTCCATGTAAAGAGTAGTTTGGGGGGGATTTTTCTCAAAATCTTCGTATCGCATCCCTGGAAGATACTAAACTTAAATACCAAGTTTGATATTTTACCGACTTTTCTTTTTTGAGTTATTGCGTTCATAGTCACACGTACACACGGACACACTCACACGGACCTTTTTCTGAAAATACTTTTTTTTGGATACAGGGGACCCTAAAACATATATTTCCGGTGAAATCTCGGTATCAAATTTTTGGGTGGAATACAATACTTCTCTATTGTACATATGGGGCTCGAGAGAGTAAAAAGTCTACCAAAATAATGTATTTCTATTTACTTATTGAACACCCCTCGTAAGTTTGAGCATCATAGAACTTTTGTAGCCAATGCGATTCAATTGAATCTTGTGTTACTTTATACTAATGCATAATAACTTATTATAATATGAAGGTAAACAAGATGAAGAAAAATCAGAAGAAAAAGTTTTTACTGTTATTACTGTCTGTGTAATGCAGTCGAAAATGTTGTTACGTTTTACTTTCTCTGCAGGTACTATGTACAGGGTACATAGAAAAAGTATTATATTGTACCCAAAAATTCGATTTCGTGACTTCACCGGAATTACATGTTTTGAGATTCCTTGAATTAAAAAAAAAAAATTTTAGAAAAAGTTCGTGTGCGTTTCTATGCCTGCAAGCAGCAGAGCCCAAAAACAAAAAGTCAGTTAAATAGAACATTGTTATTTAAGTTCAGCATCTACCAAGGATGCGACACGAAGATATTCAAGAACATCTCCCTCCTTAAACTACCATTTACAAGGAACATCTTTTGAAACTTTTAATTTTCTCAAGAATGTCTCTAATATTTCCAATTAAAATACCGTATAGTAAAGATATTTACAAGACAAATAGAATGTATATTTTGAATGTTATGAGGAATAGGCTAGCAAGATCTATTTATTCTGAACGAATTTTATTAAATGTTGCGTAACTGGTAACCGTAAGAAAAGGACAAAAAATTACTGCACGAAAAATGAAGAAATCGTTAAAACATATAATTTATGTTATATATATTTTTCGTGGAAACGGCCACTTCCTAAATTATCCTCCTTGGTTTCAGTTTTAAAATACTTTACACATACGGGAATTGGTAAACTCTTGACAGTGCAAAGAAACGGAATTCATCCACATGGCAACCAGCTTTTTAAAGATGTGATCATCGTTTTAGACTAGTAAAATCCATTATTTCCTTTTTTTCTTACAAGAAAGCATTTCTGTTAATGTGTATATGAATTAGTAGATGAATAAAAAGCTTTAGAGCAATTCCTTTTTTACAAAGGTATGGAGAAAGTCATGTAAATGGAACAAATCAAATTTTACACAAGCATTACTAGTAACAGAAGAAATACTCACGCCAAGGTTTATTCAAATTTGTGTTTTCTTCTTGTATAAATTAATTAATTTACTGGATTAAGTCAAATAAAACAAAATATATCTTCTGCCAGAGAATTTGAGATACATGCATCATTTTATAAAACTACAATTGTGAGCATCTACGAAAAAAGTGCTCTGATTGAAATATTTCTATGATAATATATACATATATATATATATATATATATATATGAATAAAAAAAAAACATTTTCAGAAAAAGGTCCGTGTGTGTGTGCGTCCGTGTGCCTGTGGACATCATAGCCTAAAAACCAAAAGACCGTTGAATACCAAACTTGGTATTTAAGTTTGGTATCTTCCAATTATGCCACACGAAGACTTTCAAGAGAGTCTCACCACCCCCAACTACCCTTTACAGGGAACTTTTTTCGAAATTTTTTATTTTCTTAAAAATGACTAACGATTTTGTTTAAAATTTCGTATATTAAAGATATTTACCTGACAAATAAAAGGTATATCTTGAATTTTATGGGAACAACCTCTGAAAACTACGTTATTCTGGATAGATTTTACTGAATTTTGCATAACCGTAAGAGATGGACAAAACCTTACTACACAAAATATGCAGATCAGGATAAAACTCACAATTTATATCCTATACGTTTTTTCGTGGAGCTGATCGCTTTTCAGATATTCGATGCTTTTTGGTTTCAGCTTTGAAAACTTACATTTTCCTTATACAGGAATTTGTCAACTCCTGTCTATACAAAGGAACATCAGTCACATAGCAACCAGCTTTTGACTATCACTTTAACCTATGTTACTCCCTTATTTCGCTTATACTTACAAGGAAGCAAGTAATAAGACTATTTCTGCTAAGTTTTTCTCGATTGGCATGAAGTAAATGGAAGCCTTAACTTTTTAACAATAATTTGTTACAGAGATGTAGAGAAAGTCATGTGAATGGAACACGTCAGTTTTTTTTAAATAAACATTTATATTACAAAATGGAACAATCAGCAAAAACAGGGCATGATTATGCTGATCAAATTTTAAGATCAATTTTATGACAATACCTTAAGTCCTATATACCATCTTATTACAAATATTCTGCATATTTAGGAAAGGTAGCTGTAAGTATATTTTGTCGGAGAAGAGAGATTTGGAATATTATAAAATAAAACTGGGTCTGGTAAAATGACTTTCAAGTTTGACATAGTCATTTAACTAGAAGTTTAAAATTGCCTCCAAGCCTTCATTCCCGGGAGAATAAAACATTACAAATATGTATTTTAAGTATGGTGAATTTTTTGCTCCAAAAATACAAATATCTTCAATTTTTATCAAAATCACTAAAAATCACTTTTGTGTCCCTTTTATATCGGAGAGGTCCTTAACCTCACTGTCCCGTTGTTATTCTGTGAGGTTCTGAAAGTCTAAATAATTATTTTTCCTATACAGGAAATGTTCCGTCTATTACAATGATCGTCGAAATATATATATCGTATATTAAAGTTATTTACCTCACAAATAATATGTATATCTTGAATTTTCTGGGAATAGCCTCTGAAGAGTACTTTATTCTGGATGAATTTTACGGAATTTTGAATAACCGCTAAACCGTAAGAGATGGACAAAAACTTACTGCACGAAAAATATAGAGCACATTAAAACACACAATTAAGTTGTATAATTTTTGTCGAGGAAAAAATGTATAGAACATAAATTGTGTGTTTTAATGTGCTCTACATTTTTTGCGTAGTAAGTTTTTGTCTATTTCTTACAGTTTAGCAGTTATGCAACATTCGGTAAAATTCACTCGGAAGCTATTTTTCGGAGGCTATTCCCAGAAAATTCAAAATATACAATTTATATGCCAGGTAAATATCTTTAATATACGATATTTTAATCAAAATCGTTAGAGCCACTTTATTAGAAAATCAAAATTTTTGAAGAAATTTCCGTGTAAAGAGAAGTTTAGGGTTGGAGGATATTTCTCAAAATCTTCGTGTCGCATCCCTGGAAGATACTAAACTTAAATACCAAGTTTGGTATTTTAGCGACTTTTCGTGTTTGAGTTATCGTGTTCACAGACACACGCACACACGGACATATTGACCTTTTCTGAAAATACTTTTTTTGGATGTAGGGGACCCTAAAACATATATTCCCGGTGAAATGTTGGTATCGAATTTTTGGGTGCAGTGGATTACCTTCTCTATACGCTATGTATATACCATATTTGCGAACGGTATAAACCCAATTAAAACTCGAAATTTCTTAAATACAACCTAATAGTTATGCCAAGATGTTCTTTACTTTTTGACTTCCTTGTACGTAAATACTCGCACACTGATATTCATTTACTTATGTTCTGCTAAACCGGTGGGAAATGAGGAGGAAAATAAGTGGTCACATATGACTTGAATAGGATCGTGCAGTAAAATCCACCAACAATAGATTTTGCAGTGTGCTTGTTAATCAGCCTATAGTTTGGTTTTAGCTGCCCAAAGCGAAAGTTTCCTTGAATATGAGCGAGTGAGGCAGTATTCTGTTTGCCAGTTATTCAACCAACTCTCTCATTTTCCTTTGGTGTTGTGAAATCAAAGGGAGAATGAAGCAAGCGTCTTTATCTCGCCAGAATTCAAGGCAACCCATACATCTCTTTCATTTTAAATCAAACAGGTGGCTACACCAACTCCTCTCTGCCCTTAACGTAATTACGGCTTCCAGATGCACCTCTTTGCTTCCATCGCTTTCCTTACTCATTTGCGGATTAGCATTGCCCAAACCACTGTTGATCGAGAACTAAAGAACCTTCTACACAAAATGCAACGAATAGAGAAGTTAAAAACATCCCCAAGACTACTAAAATGCTATACGTATTTAAAAGGAACGCCTTTTAAAATATTTTAGAAATCTTAGTACAAAAAGCCAAGAAAAGAGCGTGGGTTTAAAAGATTATTATTATTAAGACCGAGCTAGGTGGAGTAGCAATATTGCAGGAGACGCATAACCGGGAGGTCCTGGGTCTGTCTTCGATGATCACCTACGTAAACACAAGGGCTTTTCGTGGTCACCAGGAGATTTATGAGATATTTTCTCATCTACCAAGATTTTCCCCCATCATTCCCCCTAAATTTCGTTTCCCTCTCATGTTTCAGGAATATTCGCAGGTTGGTGGTTTATAGTAGTGCGGGCAGATGGCGTGGATTATTCCACACTATTCTTTATTCAATATACATTGTGTGTTCAATATATCTTAGAAAATCCAAGAAATTTCACTCGTAGCATTGTTTGTATTTAGTAACCGTCGTTTCTTACTAGATGGCAGTTGAAGTTTCAGCTATATCCAGCACGTTGTTTCATTGCCAAGGTGATTGAATCAATAACCGTGTGCTTCTTTAGAAAGATGGAAATAAACGAGTTTTATGTGGTGACTAAACAACTTCTATTTAAAAGGCTTAACACCGAAAGAAATAAAATCCGAGTTGGATGAAGTTCGTGGCACATGAAATCAAGAAAAAATGTCATCTGGTAAAGATAAAAATTCTCTTCCATCAAGACAATTCAAGGCGCAGTTCGATGTCCAAAATTGTAGAATTAATGTTGGAATAACTACAACATCACCCGTATTCACCAGGTTTTGCCCCCAGTGACACTTTTTTACTTTCTCTACACGTACTCTATACATAGTGTATAGAGAAGGTATTGCATTCCACTCAAAAATTCGATACCGAGATTTCACCACAAATACATATTTTAGGTCCCTCTGAATCCAAAAAAGCTCCCTGTGTGTGTGCGTGTGCGCCTGTGGACAGCATAGCTCAAAAACGAAAAGACCGTTAATTACCAAACTTTGTATTATCTTCCCAGGCTGCTACACGAAGATTTTCATGAAAATCCTCCCAACTACCCTTTACATGGATAAAATTTCGAAAATTTTGCTTTTCATAAAAATGGCGACTTTAATTAAAATACCATATATTCAAGCAACTTCCATCACAAATAAAACGTACATCTTGAATGTTCTGGGAATAGCTTCTGAAGACCTGTTTATTCTGGATGAATTTTTCTGAATTTTGCAAAACTAGTAAACCGTGAAAGATAGACAAATACTTACTACACAAAACATATATATCTCTTTCAAATTCACAACTTATGTCATATACATTTTTTTCCTGGAGTTACTGTATTCAAGGTATTCCTTGTTATAAGTTTCAATTGCAAAGTACTTATACTTTTATCAGACAGAAAGAATCCGTTTTTTTTTCCCCGGTTAAGCAAAGAAGTGTTTGGCAATGAAAATCGCATAACGAGAGCTTTCAAAACATATGACTATCACTTTAGTACATTCCTTTATTTTTCTTCTTCTTATAAGCAACTAAGTAATAAGAGCATTCTGATAATGTTTATCTCGATTAGCATTATGTAGAAAGAAGAATAATCATTTGTTAGAAAGTTGTTTGTAAAGCAGCTAGAAAAAGTAATGTCAGTGTAACACATCAGATTTTTTACTTTCGCTATATTTACTATGTACATAGTGTATAGAGAATGTATTGTAATGTAACCAAAAATTCGATACCGAAATTTCACCGGAAATACAGGTTATAGAACCATCTGAATAAAAAAAAATTCTAAAAGGTTCGTGTGTGTTCGTGTGTGCATGTGTCTGTCGCCAGCATAGCTCAAAAAACGAAAAGCCCGTTGAATGCAAACTTGGTACTTAAGTTTGGTATCTTCCAAGTATGCGACACGAAGATTTTCAAGAAAATCCCCCCACTCTCAACTACCCTTTACATGGAACTTTTTCGAAAATTTTCATTTGCTCAAAAATGCCTCTAACGATTTTGAATAAAATCTCCTATATTTAAGATATGTACATGCCAAATAAAGTGTATATCTTGAATTTTCTGTGGCTAGCTTCTGAAGACTACTTTATTCTTGATGAATTTTACTGACTTCTGCATAACTGGTAAACCACAAGATATAGACCAAAGCCTACAACTCAAAAAATGTAGATCACAATGAAATACAAAATTTATGGCATGTCAATTTTTTTTTCTTTAAGGTGAACGTTTGAGTTATTCCTTGTTATTGGTTTCAACTTTGAAAAACATACTTTCCTCATACCGGAATTTGTCAACACCTGTCCATACAAACAAAGTAACTTCGTTCACATAGCAACCAGCTTTTGACTATCACTTAAACCTATGGTACTCCCTTATTTCGCTCCTACTTACAAGGAAGCAAATAATAAGACTATTTTATCGTACTTTTTTTCTCCACCAAAAAATTCGATATCGAGATTTCACCGGAAATATATGTTTTAGGGTCACATATATCCATAAGAAGCATTTTCACAAAAAGGTCCGCGTGTGTTTGTGTGTGTGTGTGTGTGTGTGTGTGTCCGTGTGACTGTGAACACGATAACTCAAAAACGAATAGTCGGTAAAATACCGAACTCTGTATTTAAGTTTAGTATCTTCCAGGGATGCGACACGAAGGTTTTGAGAAATATCCCCCCACACCAAACTACCATTTCCATGGAACTTTTTCGAAAATTTTGATTTACGCAAAAATGGCTCTAACGGTTTTGATTAAAATATCGAATATTAAACATATTTAACTGACAAATAAAATGCATATCTTGAATTTTCTGGGAATAGTTTCTGAAGACTACTTTATTCTGGGTCAATTTTACGGAATTTTGCATAACTGCTAAACCATAAGAGATGGACAAAAACTTACCACACAACAAATGTAAAGCACTTTAAAACACACAATTTACGTTATATACTTTTTTCGTGGAGGTGATTTTTTTTTGATATATTGCTTGTTTTCGGTTACAGTTATAAAAACTTATCATTTTCTCATACAGAACTTTGTGAACTTGTGTCCATACAAACAAAGGAACTTCAGTCACATAGCAACCAGCCTTAGACCATCATTTTAATGTATGGTACTTCCTTATTTCGCTTCAACTTACAAGGAAGAAAGTAATAAGTGCATTTCTGCTAATTTTTTCTCGATTAGCAGGAAGTAAATAGAAGCATAAGATTTTTAAAAATAATTCGTTGCAGAGATATAAAGAAAATCATGTGAATGCAACAGATCAGATTTTTCTTGATTAGAGTGAAGTAAATAGAAACAGAAGCTTTTAAAAAAAATCTGATGTGTTCCGTTCACATGTCTTTCTCTATATTTCTGTAACAAATTATTGTTAATAAGCTTATCTTTTATTTATCTCATGCTAATCGAGAAAAAGTAGCAGAAATAGTCTTATTGCCTGCTTTATTTTAAGTAGAACCGAAATAAGGGAGTACCATAGCTTAAAGTGATGGTCAAAAACTAGTTGCTATGTAACTGAAGTTCCTTTGTGTGTATGGACACAAGTTCACAAAGGCCTGTATGAGAAAAATATAAGTTTTCAAAGCTGAAACCAAGAAAAAGGAATATCTCAAAAACAATCAACTCCACGAAAAATATGTATATAACATAAATTGTGTGTTTTAAAGTGCTCTACATTTGTTGTATGGTAAGTTTTTGTCCATCTCTTACGGTTTGGCAGTTATGCAAAATTCCGTAAAATTGACCCAGAATAAAGTAGTCTTCAGAGGCTATTCCCAGAAAATTCAAAATATACATTTTATTTGTCAGGTAAATATCTTTAATATACGATATTCTAATCAAACTCGTTAGAGCCATTTTTTAGAAAATAAAAACTTTCCAAAAAATGTCCATGTAAAGGGTAGCTTTGAGTGGGGGGAATTTTCTCAAAATCTTCGTTTCGCATCCCTGTAAGATACTAAACTTAAATACTAAGTTTGGTATTTTACCGACTATTCGTTTTTGAGTTATTGTGTTCACAGACACACGGACCCACACACACACACACACACACACACACGGACCTTTTTCTGAAAATACTTTTTTTGGATACAGGAGACCTTAAAACATATATTTCCGGTGAAATCTCGGTATCGAATTTTTTGGTGGAGTGCAATACCTTCTCTATACACTTTGTACATAGTACGTATACAGAAAGTAAAAATTGTTGAATGGAACACATAAGATTTTTGATACTAATGGTCTCAAATAAAAGGTAGATGTGGAGATTCTGTGGGCGTTGGCCTGTGATATAATTAGTTCTGCTATATGTTGGTATGATAAATGGATCATAGAATACTACAAACTGTTTGTAATCGCTTCCAAGTACAGTGTAGTGGATGAAACTTTGACCTTGTGTATCTAACCAGCCATTAACGGCGATAAGCCAGTTTGTGCAAGACTGGTCAGTGGGTGTCGTATTTAATCTTAGAACGACAAACGCCCACAAGTACGATAACAGAAGAGACTTTGGCTGTGGATATTACTCATGTTGAGGATTGGATTACAATGCAAATGCATTAACAACTGCTGTCGGGGAGCTTAAATTGCCATCTGGTATTTAGGTAGGGCTAATAATTACACCACATTGTGAAACTGCGCCTCTCATTTCTTAAGGACAACCTCTATTCTAAATTAATCTCTACAGTCACACAGCTTTCTCTACCTATTCTGCAACCAACTAGTTTTAAAAAGCTTCTTCTACTATTTATTTCACATTCGTCAAGAAAAACATTAACAGAAATAAATTTGTTAAACGGGAGAATTGGGTTTGATTCCCTGTACTGGCATGGGGATTTTTCCGGGGTGCACTCAGCCTCGGGTCATTGAGGAGCTACTTGATGGGGAGGTAGCAGCTCCAGGTCATGAGGACCGCATTAACAGGCCGGAGGGTTCGAGGCGCTGACCACGTCTCACTCTCCAATTACGTCTGTCATGAACCGTGATGCGGGACGCAGCGGCCGGGCGGTAGGCCAAGGTTCCCTGTGAGCTTTCGTGCCATAGAGCTATTATGTAATAAGAACTGGTCGATATGTGAGGGAATTGCAATTCCGTTCTTTTTACAAGACCAGGAAGGAAAAAAACAAAGTAATAAAGCAAAGAAAATGAATTTTATGATCTGAGGAAAGGTATAGTTATTTAAACCAATAAATGAGTATCTGGGAAATGATTAACTCAACATTGGAAATATATTTGACATAAACTATGTGTTTTAACGACATCTATAGGAGATCTACACAAGCTATAGTGCACTCCTTTGCAGCTTTAATGGCAAACATTGCGGAATTAAGATGCACATTTCCACAACATCCACCATATTCACCAGATTTGACACCCAGTGACTTTTTGTATTTCCAAACTTAAAAAATGGCTCTCCAGAAACCAATTCACGTCTAACGAAGAGGTCATCTCCCAAACCGATGCCTGTTTTGAGAATCTTCCGAAATCCTACTTTTTGGATTACGTTGAAACAAATCTACCCAAAAAAATCTGATATGTTCCATTCACATGACTTTCTCTACATCACTGGAACAAAATATTCTATTTACTTCATCTAATGGAGCAAACAATTAGCAGAAATAGTCTTATTACTTGCTTTCTTGTTAGTAGAAGCGAAATAAGGGGGTACTATAGGCTAAAGCGATAGTCAAAAGCTGGTTGCTCTGCGACTGAAGTTCCTTTGTTTGCATGAACAAGAGTTCACAAAGTCCTGTATGAAAAAAGTATACATTTTTATAGCTGAAACAAAAAACAAGGAATATCTAAAAAAAACAATCAACTCCACGAAAAAAAAAATATATATATATAACATAAATTGTGTCTTTTAAGGTGCTCTCCATTTGTTGTGTGTTAAGTTCTTGTCCATCTCTTACGGTTTAGCAGTAAATAAAGTAGTCTTTAGAGCCTATTCCCAGAAAATTCAAAATATACATTTTATTTGTCAGGTAAATATCTTTAATATACGATATTTTAATCAAAATCGTTACAGCCATTTTTAAGAAAATCAAAATTTTAGAAAAATGTTCCATGTAAAGGGAAGTTGGGGGTGGGGGATTTTTCTCAAAATCTTCGTGTCACATCTCTGGGATATACTAAACTTAAATACCAAGTTTGATATTTTACCGACTTTTCGTTTTTGAGTTATCGTGTTCACATACATACGGACACACACACACACACACACACACACACACACATGGACCTTTTCCAGAAAATAGTTTTTATGGATACAGGGGATCCCAAAACATATATTTTCGTTGAAATCTCGGTATCTAATTATTTGGTGGAGTGCAATAGCTTCTTTATACACTATGTACATAGCAGGTATAGACAAAGTAATAATTTGATTTTATATATTTTTGTAAGGACGTATAGAACGCCTCTTGTACTTTTCTAATACGGGAATTTGTCAACTGCTGTCCATACAAACAAAGGAATTTCATTCAGAAGCAAACAGTTTTTAAAAGGTTTGTCTATCGCTTTAGCCTATGGTATCCCTTATTTTCTTTCTGCTTACAAGGAAGCAAGGAAGGTAATTTTATCTTGATTAGCATGAATAGACAGATGAATAAGATTTTAAAACAATAATATGTTACAGAGATGTAGAGAAAGGTATGTGAATGGATCAACAATTTTTATGGACTCAAGTGGTTATAAAACACGTATTTCCGTTGAAAATTGGGGTTTGAAAATTTTGTGTGGAATACAAAACCTTCACTACCGACTTTATAGATGATGCACATGTGTTACGGATGTAAACTTTGTAGAATTAATGTCACTGCTATATATACAGTGTGTCCAGAAAATAAGTATCTTTTGTAGAAACGAATACGTTATGACCATGTTGTATATGGTAGATTATTGCTGGTACATATAACATATTGTAGGTGTAATGGGTTGCCAGATATGCATTAATCGCATCCTACCAATTAAACATGACGCAATGTACCTAGTCATGTTCACACATTTCCTGTTGTCACAGCTTATCCAGGATGGTCGTTTACTTTGAGCAAGATGGGGCACCATGTCATTATGCCTTAGCTGTACGTTCCTGAATTCACATTTCCCTGGGAGGTGGATTGGAAGCGCAGGCCCCATGTCGTGGGCTTCACGTTCCCCTGACCTCACGTCGATGGGATTTATCAAAGGGCGCGTGTTCACTCGACGCATTACTTCACTGCAGAAGTTCAGGGGCCGAATTACAGAAGCTGTTACACTATAATACCCACAATGCTTTGGAATGTGTTTCGTGCCACTGCTGAAAAAACTATGTGTTCCATTCACATGACTTTCTCTACATCTCTGTAATAAATTATTGTTAAAAAGCTAATGCTTATACTTACTTCATGCTAATCGAGAACAAATTATTAGAAATAGTCTTATTACTTGCTTCCTTGTAAGTAGAAGCGAAATAAGAGAGTAGCATAGGTTAAAAGGATAGTCAAAAGCTGGTTGCTATATGATTAAAGTTCTTTGTTTGCATGGATAGAGGTTGAAAAATTCCTGTATGAGAAATGTAAAGTTTTTTTAAAGCTGAGACACAAAAAAATAAATATCTAAAATCCGATCAATTCCACAAAAAAAATGTATATAACATAAATGGTGTGCTTTAACGTGCTCTACATTTTTTGTGCGGTATCTTTTTCTCCATCTCTTACGGTTTAGCAGATAAGAAAAATTCTGTAAAACTCATCCAGGATAAAGATGCCTTCAGAGGCTATTACCAGAAAATTCAAGATATACATTTTATTTGTGAGATAAATATCTTTCATATATGATATTTTAATCAAAATCGTTTGAGACATTTTAGAGAAAATAAAAGTTTTCAAAAAAAATTCTACGTTTAGAGTAGTTTGGGGTGCGGAGATTTTTCTCAAAATCTTCGAGTCGCATCCCTGGAAGATACTAAACTTAAATACTAAGTTTGGTATTTTACCGACTTTTTGTTTTCAGACCTTTTTCTGAAAATTCTTTTTTTGGATACAGGGGACCATAAAAGTATATTTCTGGTGAAATTTCGGTATCAAATTTTTGAGTGGAGAGCATTACTTTCTCTATACACTATGTACATAGTGTATAGAGAAAGTAAACATGGGAACTGCGTCGTGATATTGATGGTGACCATGTTTAAAGTAACCACCAATAAAAGGAGACCATAGCAAATATTGCAGGTACCATCACTATGAAATAGATCAGCCCTGCACGATTAGAATTTATTGTTTTAATTTTATTTATTATTTTATATTATTATATGGTTATAATAAATAGAGAATTGTATATAACGATATTTTTTTATCTTTTGATATAATTTTAGAAGTAATTTCTTTAAGAAATTTAAATATATTTATGTATTTTTTGTATTTTTTTTTTACAGGGTTTGCGCTCCCGAAGCCGGCTCGCGAGCGGAGTACGGGTACTGACAGCGCTCTTGTTTACGAGTACACAGAGAGGAGAGGTATCTTACAGCACGTACACGAAAACAAGTGCAAGCTTTCATTAATGGTTTCTCAAAATATTATTTTACTAATGCATTGCCTTCTATAGCAGATTAAATCCGCGTAAAAACTAATTATATGTTATGTTTCTTTACCAATACATCAAAACGTAGGTTTATGTGATTGACAGCTGAAAGAAACGTCAGTCATAGATGCTCGATACATGTTTTATTTAAGCTCATGATCGAAAACAGTTGTTCTTTTTTTCTTGGTAGTGTTTAACGCCCGTTTTAACTACTTTTGGCACCACAGGCGGTGACACCGATGATACATGAATGATGGAGCACCGGTGGAATGAGATGGCGGTGGAAACCGGAGTACCCGGAGAAAAGCAGCCCCAGCGCCGCTTTATCCACCATAAACCTCACACGCAGTCGCTTGGGATCAAACCCAGTTCGTCTAGGTGAGAGGCGAGTGGTCTAATCACTCGGTCACGGCGCGGCCAAAACAGTTGTTCACAGGCGTATGAGCAATAGCATATAACAGTTTGAAAGTCACGCGTTGCCTCATTCAACATTGTTGGTTCGCCACACTCCTGTAAATAAAAACCTGATGTGTTCCATTCACATGACTTTCTCTATCTCTCTGCAACATAGTTATTTTTTTTTTTTATTATATAGCCCCCTTTAACATCTAAGTTCTTATAGGCGGCTTTACACTAGAAACAACTCGTTGTCAATAGATTTCAATCATTTTGTTTTCTTCAAGCACACACACATTCACTCTCACATGGGGGATAGGAAATAATTCTGGCTAAAGAAAAATTCCCTGCCCCAGCCGGGAATCGAACGCGGGACCTCGACTACGGAGGCAGTCAACAAATTGTTGTTAAAAGCATTATGCTTTTATTTACTCCAAACTAATTGTGAACAAATTAGTACAAATAGTCTTATTGCTTCCTTCCTTGTAAGTAAAAGCGAAATATGGGAGTATCATATGTTAAAGTGAAGTCAAAAGCTGGTTACTAGGTGACAGAAGTTCCTTTGTTTGTATGGACATGAGTTGACAAATTCCTGTATGAGAGAAGCACAAGCTGAAATCAAAAACAAGGAATATCTCAAACAGGATCAAATCCTCGAAAAAAAATTATATAGCACGAATAGTGTGTGTTAATGTGCTCTACAATTTTGTGTGGTAAGTTTTTGTCCATTTCTTACGGTTTAGCAATTATGTAAAATTCATTCAGAACAAAGTAGTCTTCAGAGGCTATTCCCAGAAAATTCAAGGTATATATATTATTTGCTAGGTAAATATCTTTAACGTACGATATTTTAATCAAAATCGTTATAACCATTTTTGAGAAAATCAAAATTTTCGAAAAGAGTTCCATGTAAAGGGGGTGGGGGGATTTTCTTGAACACCCTGTATGGTGTTTAATTTAGGAATTCACAGCGGTTTGGAATGTAAAATGTTGAGTTTGTGTTTTTCTAAGATGCACGACGAGCATTTACCGCCCCTGAAGAAGGGCAGCACGTGCATGGTCAATATGTGAACGGCTCATGCATAAGGCAACGTGGCAGGTACATCGCGAAGCTGGAAATGAGCTAAAGTGTTTTATCCGGTAAGGTTTGAGAAGCGAGCTGGCGGTGTAACGCGGGCTGCCGACCTAGAGTGATGCAGGCCTTCTCGCCTCCATTACACACTTCATTAAACATTCATAGTCGAAGCCAAGGGCTCCTGGTCCGCTTCGGTTAGGCTAGTCCGCGAGCCTCGCCTCGCCACACCACACCACTACTCCTCTTCATCGTTCACACTGACAAAATCTCCTGCCTAATATCCTCTTTATAGCCATTCCTATACACCCTCTTGCGTAGACATATCAAAGCAATTTCTACACACCCCAACCTTTTTTATTTTCTCTATACGAACAATGAACATAGTGTATAGAGAAGGTATTGTAATGCAGCCAATAATTTGATACCGAGACCACCGGAAATACATGTTTTGGGACTCCCTGAATACAAAAAGAGCATTTTTAGAAAAATGTCTGTGTGTGTCCGTCTGTCTGTTGACCATTAAAGCCCAAACTTAGTATTTAAGTTTGGCATCTTCCAAGGATGCGACACGAAGTTTTTCAAGAAAATCCCCCCACCCCAAACTATCTTTACATGGAAAAAATTTCGAAAATGTTGATTTTCTTAAAAATGGCTCTAACGATTTTGATTAAAAGACTGTATATTAAAGATATTTACCTTACAAATAAAATGTATTTCTTGAATTTTCGGGGAATAGCCTCTGAAGAGTACTTTATTCTGGATGATTTTACGGAATTTTGAATACATGCTAAACCGTAAGATATGGACAAAAACTTACTATATGAACATTGTAGAGTACATTAAAGCACACAATTTATGTAATATAACATTTTCGAGGAGTTGAGCGTCTTTGAGATATTCCTTGTTTTTAGTTTCAGGTTTAAAACTTGTACTTTTCTCGTACAGGAATTTGTCAACTTGTGTCCATAGAAACAAAGGCACTTCAGTCACTTAGTAACCAGCTTTTTACTTCACTTAAACCTATGATACTCCCATTTCGCTTCTACTTATAAGGAAACAAGTAATGAGACAATTTCTGCTAATTTTTTCTCGATTAGTATTAAGTAAATAGAAGAAGAAGCTTATTAACAACAATTTGTTACACAGAAGTAGAGAAAGTCATGTGAATGGAACACACAAGATTTTTTTAAAATTCCTATAGGCTATAAATAAAAGACAAGTTCATAGAAACCAATTATTTTATTACTAAACATTTTGTATGCTTATGGTTACTTTTGAACATAATCACCGAAAACATTGAGACATTTATCGTACCTTTACACAAGTTTTGCAATACCCGCTTCAAAAAATGTTGCCGCCAATAATTTCAAATGAGCATTGACGTTGTTTTGAAGATCTTCGTTGGTTTGAAACTGCTGCACTCCTAGTCACGTCTTTAGTTCAGGGAAAAGGTGAAAATCGTTGGGTGCCAGGTCAGGACTGTACAGCGGATGAACTAAAGTGCCCCATTGAAATTGTTTCAGGAGCCGATGGGTTGTGCCAGCAGTGTGTGGACGAGCGTTGTCATGGATCAACACAATTCCTGTTTTGAATGACTCTCCGCAAAACGTCGTAAAGATCTTAAGAAATTTATTGTGGCAGCTTATGATGTGTGTCAATGTGTTCCCTATTGCTGAAAGCGTCATTTGTGGTACATACTGCATGGTTTGAACTATACATATGTATAGTTGCTATATTGCGTTCACATCACTTCAGTTGTTAATTACTATTCAAGGAATAAATGCTAACAAAGTTGTTGCAATGTTTTGTTATATTTACTACTTATTATGGAGAATTAAATTGTAGCCAAAACACACGCAGGTGGTCTGCTAGACCAGGGAAAATATCTGCATATTAAGAACGTATTTCACAATTGTATCCAAGCAGATACTCTTTCAGGACCTTAAAGACAGCATATCATGAGTCGTTTGGTATGGTGTACCTGGTATTTCAACTTCAACTTTTGAAGAAATCTGTTATATTTTGGATTATGATAATTCAACATCCTGAAGTTCTTAATATTAAAATACCAAATTTTTGCAATTATGGGCCTCCCTAATACGATAGTAATAGTTACATTTATTTCATATTGGATGCAGTATACCATGAAAATTCCAAATAATACTTTTCATTTAATTCTGTAACCAATATGAAATATAATACTTTATTACTCTCATATAATAGGGAAACTCAAAATTTGGCAAATGTGTGTATTTTACTTTCTCAACACGTACTATGCACATAGCTTATAGAGGTAGTATTGTAATGCAAACCAAAATTTCGATACCGAGATTTCACCGAAAATATATGTTTTGATTCCCTTGAATTCAAAACACAACATTTTTGGAAAAAGGTCCGTTTGTGTCCAAGTGTGTGAGTGTGTGTATCTGTGGATAGCATAGCTCAAAAACGAAAAGTCCATTAAATACCATTGCTGGTATTTAAGTTTGGTATTTTCCAAGGATGCGAAACGAAGATTTTCAAGTAAATCTCCCCACTCCCAATTACTTTTTAGATGGAAAAATTTTCGAAAAATTTTACTTTGTTAAAACCAGCTCTAACGATTTTGATTAAAATACCATATATTAAAGATATATACATAAAAATAAAATGTATATCTTAAATTCTTTGGGAATACCCTCTGAAGATTACTTTATTCTGGCTGAATTTTATGGAATCGTATATAACTGGTAAACCGTAAAAGAAAGACAAAAACTTACAACACAAAAATGTAGAGCACATTAAAACACACAATTTATGTTATATACATTTTTTTCGTGGAGTTGATAGTTTTTAGATAGTCTTTGTTTTTTGTTTCAGCCTTAAAAACCTATACTTTTCTCTTACAGGAATTTGTCAACTCCTGTCCGTATAAACAAAGGAACTTCAGTCACATAGCAACCATGTTTTGCTATCAGTTTAACCTATGTTACTCCCTTATTTCGCTTCTAGTTACAGGGAAGCAAGTAATAAGACTATTTCTGCTAATTTTTTCTCACTTAGCATGAAGTAAATAGAAGCATAAACTTTTTAACAACAATTGTTTGCAGAAATATAGAGAAAGTCATGTGAATGGATTACATCAGATTTCTTTTTAATTCTTGAACCTCTTAAATTAATTTTCCTTCTTTGTTTAATACTGAGCTTTCTTTAACAATTTTGCTTTTAGTTTACCCTGAAATAAATAATAACACTACTTTTGTTAATCTTAATTAATATGCAGTATATAGAAGAATAACCCTTTGAAAAAAATGTATTGCTGAATTGTTAAGAGACTGTTATACAATGGTACATATCAGACTTTTTTACATATTTTTCTAATTATTTTAGTTTTATTTCAGAACAAGATAAATGCCACAGTGTAATTAATACTACATATTTATCTTCACTTTATGAGCAGTAAAATAGCATTACATCGTCTTATTTCTATAAAATATTAATTTAATGAGCTCTATGGTGCAAAAGAAGTGTAAAAAAAGTTTCACGTCTTCATATATAAAGATGGATATAATTTCTCAAAAATCGTATCCAAGTTTTTGACATAAAAATGACTGATATGCTTTTATTCTAAAACATGATTTTTGTACATTAAGTGTTTTACAAAAAATATACAGGGTTACTACAAAAGAAATAGACAATTTCAACTGCCTGTAAAACAAAACTATTTACGGTAATTTGACGCCGTTTTCACTGGTTTGTAGTGGAGTTTTTGAAGTTTACATTGTGAACTCACAAATGTTCAATATGGGCTCCTCCAGTCACACGACACACATCCATGCGATAATCAAGTTCATCCCAAAGCGTTTGTAACATATCTGCATCAACACTTGCCACGGCTTGTCTGATACGTTGTTTCAAGTCGTCTAAATTAAGAGGAAGTGGAGGGACAAAAACACGGTCTTTCACGAATCCCCATAGAAAATAGTCACGTGGTGTGAGATCAGGGCTCCTTGGTGGCCAAAATGCAAGAGCATTATTGTCGGTTGTAGCACGGCCAATCCAACGATGTGGTAGGACTTCATCTAGGTAATCTCTAACATCTGTGTGCCAATGAGGTGGTGCTCCGTCTTGTTGGAATACAAAGTCATCCTGTTGCTCATTCAGTTGGGGCATCAACCAGATCTGTAACATGTCAAGATACCTAGCACCGTTGACTGTTTGCTCTGCAAAGAAAAAGGGGCCATACACCGTCGTGTGAGATACCGCACAAAACACATTGATTTTAGGAGAGTCCCGCACATGTTGCAATACAGCCCTCGGAGGTTCAGTTCCCTATATTCGGACATTTCGTGTATTCACTTTTCCACTCAGGTGGAAAGTTGACTCATCGCTGAAAATGATGCGCTCACAAAAACCAGCATCGTCTTCATCATGTCGCAACATGTCGATGCAAAAGTCACGCCGTATGACCTTATCTTCTTCACTCAGAAACTGCAATATCTGTAATCTGTAAGGCATCATGTGCAGTCACTTTCGCAAGATTTTCCATACAGTTTGCTGTGGAATTTGTAATTGCATGCTTGCCCTAGATGTCGATTTCTGTGGGCTTCTTATGTAGGCAGAACGAACACGTTCAACGTTTTCTTCCGAAACTCTTGGTCTTCCCGAGCTCTTCCCTTGCACAAACATCCCGCTGTCTCGAATTTTCTATACCAGTCGTAGATTGACTGTCTAGTCGGTGGCGTTTTGTGGTAACGTGTTCTAAAATGTCGTTGGACAACAGTTCCTGATTGCGTTCTAGCAAATTCCAACACGCAATATGCCTTTTCCATAGGCTTTTTCGCCATTTCAGCTTCTGCAACAACGATCTAACACTACAGCGTTACCAATAGTAACAAACAAAACTTTGAGAGATTCTCAACATACCTCCAAAATAATTAGGTTGCTATCTCTAATAGTTTTGATTTACAGGCAGTTGAAGTTGTCTATTTCTTTTGTAGTAACCCTGTATATCTCCGAATAAACCTCATTGTCAAAGTTTTGGGTGAAATGTAATACCTTCTCTACCTACTACATCGTAAATACGTGCTAGAGAATGACAAATGTCCCATAAAGAGATTATAGAATGGGTGAGAATATTATCATACTGCAAATTACGAAGATTAAATGAAAAGAGAAAGAATAGAGGAAATGGAGAAGGAGAATTTTCTCAATAACGGGAGGGGAACTGTGGATTCTGCTGGCAGAAAAACAAGTGATTTCAGTTCCCTTTTAAAGGTGCAGAAACGTTTTTCTCTCATTCCCACTAAGTAGACGCTGCTGGAACCCTAGGACTTCAGGACAAGAAAATTCACTGGACACTTTCCAAAAGAGAGGGATAAACGAAAAGGTTTTGAAAATATATAGAGCCAACTCGACTAATTTCATCACACTTCTAATTTTTACTTTCTCTAGCCCCATATGTACAATGTACATAGGGAAAGTGAAGTACAGCATTCCACCCAAAAATTCGATGTCGGGATTTCACCGGAAATACATGTTTTAGGACCCCCTGAATCCCTGAAAGCATTTCCAGAAAAAGGTCCGTGTGTGTGTGTGTGTGTCCGTGTGTACGTGGACCTATGAACACGATAATTCAAAAACGAAAAGTAGCTAAAATACCAAACTTGGTATTTAAGTTCAATATCTTCTAGGGATGCGACACGAAGATTTTGAGAAAAATCCCACCACCCCAAACTACCCTTTACATGGAACTTTTTTCGAAAACTTTGACTTTCGCAAAAATGGCTCTAAAGATTTTGATTAAAATACCAAATATTAAAGATACTTCTCTGACAAAAAAAATGTATATCTTGAATTTTCTAGGAATAGCCTCTGAAGACTACTTTATCCTGGACGAATGTTACGGAATTTTGCATAACTGCTAAACTGTAAGACTTAGATAAAAGCTTACTCAACAAGAAATGTAGAGCACGTTTAAACAAACAATTTATGTTAATACATTTTTTTCTTGGAGTTGATCGTTTTTGAAACATTCATTGTTTTTGGTTTCAGCAATGAAAAACTTAAATTTCTCATATAGGTATTTGTCAACTCCTGTCCATATAAACAAAGGAACTTTTCCCATAGCAACCAGCTTTTGACTATGACTATAACCTATGGTAATCCCTTTCGCTTCTACTTATAAGGAAACAAGTAATAAGACTATTTCTGCTAATTTGTTCTCGAGTAGAATGAAGTAAATAGAGGCATAAGCTTTTTAGCAATATTTTTTTACAGAGACGTAAAGAAAGTCATGTGAATGGTACACATCAGATTTTTTACGATCCACGTTCATTAGCATTACACTCCCACAGATTATGTTCCTGTAAATAATTAAATATTTTAAATATATACAAGATACCAACCGCGCAATGCACAGAGAGGTACAGTATGGGCTAAAATCGGAGTGGAGTATGGAGCAATACATAAAACTCTGATGTGTTCCATTCACATTACTTTCTCTATATCTTTGCAATAAAGTCTTTTTAAAAAGCTTATGCTTCTATTTACTTCCTGCTAATCGAGAAAAAAATCAGTAGAAATAGTCTTATTCCTTACTTCCTTGTAAGTACAAGCAAAATAAGGGAGTGCCATAGGTTAAAGTGATAGTCAAAATCTGGTTGCTATGTGACTGAAGTTCCTTTGTTTGTGTGGACAGGAGTTGACAAATTCTTGTATGAGAAAAGTAGAGGTTTTTAAGGCTGAAACAAAAAACAAGAATATCTCAAAAACAATCAACTCCACGAAAAAAATGTATACAACATATATTGTGTGCCTTAATGTGCTCTACATTTTATGTGTGCTAAGTTTTTGACTCTCTCTTACGGTTTAGCACTTATGCAAAATTCCGTAAAATTCACTCAGAATAAAGTAGTCATCAGGGGCTATTCCCAGAAAATTCAAAATATAATTTTATTTGTCAGATAAATATGTTTAATATACGATATTTTAATCAAAATCGTTAGAGCCATTTTTTAGAAAATAAAAATTTTCGAAAAAATGTTCCATGTAAAGGGTAGTTTGGAGTTGGGGGGTTTCTCAAAGTCTTCGTGTCGTATCCCTGGAAATATACTAAACTTAAATACCAAGTTTGGCATTTTATCGACTTTTCGTTTTTGAGTTATCGTGTTCACTGACAAACGGACACACTGACACACACGGACCTTTTTCTGAAAATACTTTTTTTTTTGGACACAGAAGACCCTAAAACATATATTCCCGGAAAATCTCGGTATCGAATTTTTTGGTGGAGTGCAATACATTCTCTATACACAATGTACATAGTGTGCTTATAGAGAAAGTAAAAACAGGTAAGAAACTCATTAGAAAGGGGCTCACGTGGATTAGACTAGGAGCATGGAGAAGCACAAAAATTGCTGACGAGAATGGTACGAGAATCCGTCCCATTTGTGAGGAGGAAGAGTCGTGGACCCACATCTTGGCAAGATTTAGGGGTACGGAGGAATGGAGGGACAAATATTTACCGCGATCCTTTACCAACGCGAATGTAGAGCTAGAAGCATGTTGGATGCTACTGGCAGGCACGGCTAGGTAAATTTATGCTTAAGGCAAGACAGTTTAGATCTGAGAAGGCTGACAATAGAGAATAGCTAAACAAAAGTGACAATGTTTTACATACTTATGTCTTGTGGTGTTATGCAAAATTCCGTAAATTTAACTCAGAATAAAGTAATCTTCAGAAGCTATTCCCAGCTATATATATATATATATATATATATATATATATATATATTGTGTGTATATATGTAATACGAATAAAACACTATTTAGGCGTCTTCCAATGTCCCGTACCCATAATCCCTTATACCTGGATGCCAATTTAGTACCAACATTGAGAAGAACATTGTATTGACTTTCAATTGTATATTTCCTGCAGCTTTATTGACTGATAAAAAATAGTTGTCATGACTTCTGAAATGACCCTCGTACATGGTCTTCGATACATAGTCTTTAGTGGTAGAGAAATTCATGTGATTGGGACTATCAGATGTTTTCCCTATCTACTTTAAGTATATTCGTATAAATAATTGCGGAGAAAAATTGAATACCATAGCTGAGATATGAACCACAAATCTCCCAGTCTCCAGTTGGTTGCTCCAACTACTGAACTATTATCGCAACATGGCAGCACAGCATTAAATTTTCAACTGACACACACACACACACAACCTGTGTGTAAAATAATTAAATTAACACTAGTTGATCTAATAGTTTGCTAAATTATGAATCCTGGACTTAAAATACTTACAACATTGTAAGTCGCCATTGGGGTTGTCATCTCAAAATAATTTGAGATCACCTTGTGGTTTACCGGGAAACATGCGAGCCAGTTGAGAAATTTAATGCCGTGCCGGCATGTTGCCATGGTAGCTCAGTGGAAGAGCAACCGGCTAGAGACCGGGAGATCCATGGTTCAAATCCCAGCTATGGCATTTAGTTTTTCAACCTGGCTCCATCTATCCAACTCTTGTCCTACTTGTGTGAAAAAGCAATTAAATTAACATTTGCAGAAGTAGTTTTACTATGTAATTCCTAATACGGGAATAAGGGTATACGCTAGTCTAAAGGGATATTCAAATTTTTGAAGACTGGTAGCTCTGCGATGCATTAATATTCATTGTTTGTTTCAACGGAAGAAAAAAGAACAGAATAACGATTTTCCAATTAAGAAACGTGTAAGTATTTTAACATTTTTTTTTTTTTTTTTAGTTTAACGTCCTTTAACCTGGTTGGTCATATCGGACGATGATGATCTCGGGGTCCATAGAGCTTAAAGTTACTTGACATTCGTCTTCTCAGGATAAGGGAAAACCTTTTCCGGATAACTCACCCTAAGCGAAATTCGAACTCACGACCTGTTGAATGTAAAGCAGACACGCTACCACCACACTACCCAAGCGGGCAAGGCTTTATTTACTAAAAGCTTGGTTAGAAATAGAGTCTTAAATTCACTGATGCAAATAATTAACTCGACGTTTCGACGCTAGACAGCTTGCAGTTGCACACCACTGCGCGCTAACACTTCAGTCACTGTCGACTTTGTTTCGATGACTAGAGCAAATTCCTGCACCGTCTCACCTGGCTGTTGCAGCCCCGCTTTAAGCTGACTGTGGTAGGCTGATGATTCCCGAAGCGGTTTTCGAATACCTCTCAGATCTCCCCGGACTTCGCCAACATCGAGATCGTATTCAGTGCTTATGCCACCCGTACCTGGAGGCTTGATATCAGCTGTGCGGCTTCTTCCTCTGCTAAAGCTGGTTGTGAGTGAACACGGAAGACTTCGCAATTTGACGTACCGTCGTAGTGAAGATACTGACTTGACCGTGGAGATGTTTCGGGTCTGTCGTTTCCATTTTCAAATCCTTAAACCCTCAATCATCCTTTGCACCATCGTGTTCAACTTCTAGGTGCTCTTCTTTCTTAAGTTTAAAGGCGATGGTCGTGGTGTTTCATGGTTTTTCCACTTTTTCTCCAATCTCTTCCACATCCTTCTTCACGCCGGCCAGTTGTTTATCGACTTGTGGTGATGGTGGTGGTGGTGGTGGCGACGGCAGTGGCAGTGGTGATGGTGATGGCGGCGGCGGCAGTGGCGGTGGTGGTGGCAGCGACTGAGGTAGTGGTGGTGGTGGTGGCGGCGGCGGCGGTGATGGTGGTGGTGGTGGCGGCGGTGGCGGCGCGGTGATGCTTATAGTGGTGGCAGCGATGGTGGCGGTGGTGGCGGTAGTAGTGGTAGCGGTGGTGGTGGTGGTGGTGGTGGTGGCGACGGTGATGGTGGTGGTGACGATGTTCGCGGCGGCGGTGATGGTGGTGGTGGTGGCGGCGGTGGCGGCGCGGTGATGCTTATAGTGGTGGAAGCAATAGTGGCGGTGGTGGCGGTGGCGGTGGTGGTGGTAGCGGTGGTGGTGGTGGTGGTGGCGACGGTGATGGTGGTGGTGACGATGTCGCGGCGGCGGTGATGGTGGTGGTGGTGGCGGCGGTGGCGGCGCGGTGATGCTTATAGTGGTGGCAGCGATGGTGGCGGTGGTGGCGGTGGCGGTGGTGGTGGTGGTGGCGACGGTGATGGTGGTGGTGACGATGTTCGCGGCGGCGTCTGTGGCGGTGGTGGTTGCAGCGACGGCGGTGGTGGTGGTGGTGGCGACGGTGATGGTGGTGGTGACGATGTTCGCGGCGGCGTCTGTGGCGGTGGTGGTTGCAGCGACGGCGGTGGTGGTGGTGGCGGCGGCGGTGATGGCGGTGGTGGTGGCGGCAGTGGCGGTGGCGGCGGCGGTGATGGTGGTGGTGACGGCGGCCACGGCGGTGGTGGCGGCGGTGGCGGCGGTGTTGGTGGTGTTGGCGGCGGCGGTGGTGTTGGTGGTGGTGGCGGCGGCGGCGGTGGTGGCGGCGGTGGTGGTGGCGGCGGTGGTGGTGGTGGCAGCGGCGGTGCGGTGGTGGTGGTAGCGGTGGCGGTGGTGGTGGTGACGGTGGCGGCTGCGGTGGTGATAGTAGTAATTATTTGGTGCATAGTGTTACATAAATTTTGTTACGTGGGGTGAGTCCGAAGACTGCAAATACTTTTCAGAAAAATATTTAAATTGAAAATATTGCCTAGTCCTAATATTCTCAACGCAGTAAAGACACAAATACACACCCGTGCCACAAAAACAAAACAAACAAAAACCTTCTAATATCACACATATACATATTAGACACACTAACACACACATGACACCCAGGTACTCATATTGATGACCCAACACATGAAGGCAGGGTAAAAGAATGCGTAACGTAAGCACTTACGTAAACACTTTTGCTGTCCGCATGATGTTTATGCTCGACTTCTGGATATGACAACGATGCTAGGTTCATCTAAAATACACAGTGTTGTCACCTCACTCACACTTAGCTAGAAGTCCAGTTGTCGTGCAAGATCCGAGTCGGAGAAGTCCTCATCTTCGCTGCTGTCTGCATTTAAATATTAAACCAAGAATAAATGTAACAAAATAGCACAATAGTACTATATGCCTTAGCGCGTGTTAGCAGCGAGAGCCAAATAATGCATAATACATCACTGCAGTTACTAAAACGAGCATTAGATCTTGCAGCAGTAGGTTTGTTCATATACACACGTAGTAAACGTAAACAGATCCACTAGTACATGACCAGATAACAGTTCAAGCCCCACCTCGCTCGCTCGCCCCTGAGGTCCCGCTTGCCTTCTTGTATTGGGTGGACAGTACATAGATGCCAATATACGAGTACAAATACCTTATCTGTTAGCACACGCATTTACATTAAGTAGTGCTCAGGTTTGGCCAAATTTGGTTGTTGAAGCTAAAAATACTGAGGTAAAACGTTTTCCTAGCCTGTTCCGTCTGCAGTCAAACTGGCAAAAAATGCGTCCAGTTTTTCTGTTCCCAGCAAACAAACGCTACGAGCTTTCCGCCCTCTCAACCTAAGCCAGGCTATTCCTATCCTCTGTTTCACACCCAATTCTTTACCCCATGCAATCTTTATTTCATTTTGTAGCTCTAAAGATGATTTTTTCCCTATTCAGATTCTATTTTCTGCCTATTTATATATAGCCATATATTAATTTTTCATGATGTTATGTCGATTTTAATATCCCTTTTACGAATAGTGTTTAAACCAATTTTTGAAAATCTCGTTGTAGCCCCGCCCACCACTTTTAATGCTGTATGTTGTTCATTGCTCTCAGGTGTTGGGTCAACTCTCTCGTTACCAAGATTTTAGTTCAAATAACGCTTTAGGATATCCTGTATTTGAAAAAAAGTTGATGTGTTCCATTTCTCTACCTGTGTACAACAAACTATTGTTGAAAAGCTTATGCTTCTATTCACTTCATACTAATCGAAAAAAATAGCACAAATAGTCATATTACTTGCTTCCTTGTAAGCAGAAGGGAAATAAGGGAGTACTATAGGCTAAACTAATAATCAAAAGCTGGTTGCTATGTGACTGAAGTTCTTTTCTTTGTATAGACAGGAGTTGACAAATTCCTGTATGAGAAAAGTATAAGTATTTCATAGCTGAAACAAAACAAAAAAAAAAAAAAACAAAAAAAGGAATATGTCAAAAATGATCAACTCCAGGAAAAATATGTATATAGTATAAACGGTGTGTGTTAATGTGCTCTACACGTTTTGTCTGTTAAGTTTTTGCCCATCTCTTACGGTTTATCAGTTATGCAAAATTCCGTAAAATTCATCCAGAATAAGGTAATCTTCAGAGGGTATACCCAGAAAATTGAAGATATACATTTTATTTGTCAGGTAAATATCTTTAATATACGATATATTAATCAAAAAAGTTATAGCCATTTTCAAATAAATCAACATTTTCGAAAAAATTTTCATGTAAAGGTTAGTTGGGGTGGGGGGCTTTACGTGAAAATCTTCGTGTCGCATCCTTCGAAGATGCCAAACTTAAATGCTAAGTTTGGTATTCAACGGTCTTTTCGTTTTTGAGATATGCTGTGCACAGATACACAAACACACACACATACACATGCACACACACACACGGACCTTTTTCCAAAAATGTTTTTTTTTATTCAGGGGGACCCAAAACATATATTTCCGGTGAAATCTCGGTATCGAATTTTTGGGTGCAATATAATAGTTTCTCTATACACTATGTACATGTACGTGTAGAGAAAGTAAAAAGCATTTATAAATTAAAGTGCCTGTGGGTGTGTGTGTCCATGAACAAAATATCTCAAAAACAAACAGTAGGTTCAACATTTTCCAATAAAAAACGAATATTTATGAAGAACATTTTGCACCCCATAGCACTTGGAAAAAATTTAAAAAGTTTTATTTTCTCAAAAATTGCTGTAACAATTTTGATTTAAATGACGTAAATAAAATATTTATGTAGTATTTATATAATGTTTATCTTGAATTATGTGGCAATAGCCTCTTCAGATCTCTGCATTTAGAAAAAATTCTGCATTAGTATTAAAGTATTTTAAGGTAGACAAAAACTTGCTACACAACAAATTTAAGCTCCTTAAAGTACACAATAAACGCCTTTGCATTGTTGATTTCCGAGATATTCTCTTTTATTGCTTTCAATTTTAAAATATATTATTTTGTTCTATACCAAGTACTATCGTCGTACATAGAAAATAGGTATTGTAATCCACCCAAAATTCGATATCAGATTCTAGCGAAAGTAGGAGACTCGAGTACCTCTGTATCCAAAATCAAAATTTTTAGGAAAATCTCTCTGAGTGGGTGTTTCATGTGTGTGAGCGTGTCTGTCTAAGGATAGCATTACTCGAAAAAGAAAAGTCGGTTAAATACCAAAATTTGGTATTTAACTTTAAGGGACGTTCTATAAGATAATTGAAAACCCACTTTACATTCATTGCATCGAAAAATGTAATTTGTAACCATCTTTTATTGAATAGCAGTTAAAGATTCAGTTATATCCATCATGAGGTTTCGTTGCAATAACGAATCATAAATCTTGTGCTGCTTTAGAAAAATGAAAAAAAGCCAAGTTTCATGCGTTGATTAAACACTTCTGTTTATAAGTTAACACCAAAAGAGGTAAAACCTGAGTTGGACAAAGTTCATGGCAAATCTGCTCCTGCGTTTACAACAACTTAGAATAAGATAAATGAATTTAAACGTGGCCGTACATCCACAAATGATGAGCATCGTTTCGGACAAGATGATTGACAATCCAGGATATGGTTTTGAATGATGGATGAATCAAAGTTCACGAAATCATAGAGGCATGTCACAAGGTACAGATTCTCAATTTTTCACAAAAATTAGATCTGACAAAGGTCTCGGCAAGTTGGGTGCTGGTTTGCTCTCAATGGAGAATAAACGCAATCGTGTGATCGATTCGGAAGCTGGTTTGGCACTTTTCAGTCGCAGATCTGACGAATATAAACGTCGGTACACTAATACACTCCAGAGACAAAAGTACACCGAAACAATGGATTTTTAAAGGCAGTGGAATCTCTAGACAAGATCATGGCCCCGGTTGTACGCAGAATCGTCTACATTGATTACTTGTAGAAAGCAAGAAGGGTAAATGGAGACCATTGTTATTGCACCGGTTAAAGAGACAAATCAAGAAAAAATGACTGAACTTCCCCCCCCCCCCAAAAAAAAAATTGTAAAATTAACTTTGAACTGCTACATCCACCGTACTCACAAGATTTTGCCTCCAGTGATCTTTATTATTTCCAAAGGTGATAAAGGGGCTCGGCGAAAAATAATTCACATCTAATGAACAGATTTTCTCCCAAACACATCCAATTTTGAAGATCTTCCGAAATCCTACTTTTTGGAAGGCTTAAAACAGTTGGAGAAACGCTGGGAAAAGCGTATCGAGCTAAAAATAGATTATATTGAAAAATAAGAATATCTACCAAACAATTTGTTTTTCTATATTTTCCCAAGGACTTATTCTATGTACTTCGTAGTTTCTTCCTAGGATGTGAGATGAAGATTTTCAGAAAGCTTTCTGTACCTCAAACTATCCTTCGCATGGGAGCAACTTGGGATATTTTGATTTTCTCAAAAAGGACTAGCGGTTTTCATTAAAGCACGTATGTGAAAGATAAAACAGGGTTTAAAAAATATATGTGTAATGTTGGGCAACCAAATAGCAAAAAATAATAAAAAAAAAAATCTGTTGTGTTACATTCACGAGCCTTTCTCTACATCTCTGCAACACAAATTATTTTTAAAAATGTTATGCTTCTTTTTACTTCATACTAATCGAGAAAACATTGGCAGAAATAGTCTTATTACTTGTTCCTTGTAAAGAAAAGGGAAATAAGGGAGGGGGTAAGATAGGCTAAAGCTGGTT
Source organism: Hymenopus coronatus (assembly GCA_030762935.1). Classification (NCBI taxonomy): domain Eukaryota; kingdom Metazoa; phylum Arthropoda; class Insecta; order Mantodea; family Hymenopodidae; genus Hymenopus; species Hymenopus coronatus. The sequence goes on along the minus strand of CM060896.1, from coordinate 155,736,167 downwards.
GCTATGTGACTCATGTTCCTTTGTTTGTATGGACAGGAGTGGACAAATTCCTGTATGAGAAAAGTATGTTTCTTTAAAAGTGAAACAAAAAACAAGGAATATCTCAAAAACGATCAACTCCACGAAAAAATTGTGTATACGTAAAATGTGTGTTTTAAGGTGATTTACATTTTTTGTGTCGTAAGTTATTGTCCATCTCTTACGGCTTACCAGTTATGTAAAATTCATCAAAATTCATCCAGAATAAAGAGGATTTTAGAGGCTATACCCAGAAAATTCAAGATATACGTTGTATTTGTCATTTATATATCTTTAATATACCGTATTTTAATCAAAATCGTTATAGCCATTTTTTATAAATTCAAAGTTTTCAAAAATTTTTCAATGTAAACGGTGGTTTGGTGTGAAGGAGTTTTCTTTAAAATCTTCATATCGCATCCTTGGAAGATTAGGTTAAGTTAGGCATATAAGTTTGGTATTTAATGGTCTTTTCCTTTTCGAGCTATGCTGTCTATAGACACCCACGCACCTTTTTCTAAACAACCTTGTTTACTTTCACTATATGTTCTATGTACATAGTACTCGTATATACAGAAAGTATTGTATGGCACACAAAAATGCGATACCGAGATTTCACCAGAAGTACATGTTTTGGGTACCCCAAATCCAAAAAAAAAGCGTTTTTGGAAAAAGGTCCCTGTTTGTGTGTGTGCGTATGCGTCTGTGTGTGCCTGTAGACGGCAGAGCTCAAAAATGAAAATTTTGGTATCTTGCAAGGATGCGACATTAAGATTCTTAAAATGATCCCACACTGCCAACTATCCTTTATGTGGAACTTTTTTCGGAAATTTTAAATTTCTCAAACATAGCTCTAATGATTTTAATTCAAATATCGTATATTAAAATATTTACCTGACAAATAAAATATACAACTTGAATTTTCTGGGAAAATCCCCTTAAGACTACTTTATACTGAATTAATTTTCCTGAATTTTGCAGGTAAACCTTAAGAGATAGACAAAAATATTTACTTAATAGGAAATGTAGAGCTTGTTAAAACACACAATTTATATTATATAATTTTTTTCGTGGAGATAGTTGTTTGTGATATACTCATTATTGGTTTCAGCTTTAAATTACTTATGCTTTCTCATAGAGGAATTTGTCAATTCCTGTCCATACAAAGAAGTTCAGTCACATAGCAACCACTTTATTCTCGATCAGCATATAGTAAAAAGAAACATAAGCTTTTTAACAATAATTTGTTGCAGAGATGTAGAAAATGTCATGTGAATAGATCACATTAAATTTTTTAATTCAGGGGGACTCAAAACATGTATTTCTGGTGAAATCTCGGTATCGAATTTTTGGCTGCAATACAATACCTTCTCTATACACTATATACATAGTACGTATAGAGAAAGTAAAACTATATTTTATTTGTATTTGAAAGGTGGTATATCCACAGCGAAATTTGATCACCTAGACTGAAGTTTTGTGCCTCTCGTGTTCTATCCTGAAGTCGATACTACAGTAACAATGAGATGTTCATTGCGTGTCGTAATGACACATTCTTGCTATATTCAAGCACCAATGTGAAAAACTTCCGCTAATGATAACAAAAAGCAAGCGCGTAAATGACAAAGAATAGTTCATACTTAGATTAGCGCTAATGGTCGCCGTGTAACACGGAACAACGACATGCATGTAGGTCGCGGATCGGAAGTACGAGGGTAAAAAGCGGATTTCATCATGACTCATCTCCACCCCTTTTCTGTCGCTAATTGAAAATTATTCTCTTTGCAATTATCTGCCAGACACAATGCATGGAGCGTATGCGTGTTTTGCTGGTAGGTTTTCATCTTCGTTAATTTTTTTGAGGTCCTTATATTAATACTAAGACAGGAGTATTCAAGACAGTGAAAAGCTGAAGATTTGCTAGCTTTTTAATAATATCTGCCCTCTGAATCACTACAGGATACGTGATTGAAGTAAAAAGGTTTTAATTTTGAAATTAAAAATTCAAATTTCACCTTTTCTAGTCCTCACTCATACTTCAGACGTAGGAAATATGCCTCAAAGCGTTCTTCCCCCTAAATTGCAATTTTAAACCCTTCCACACCTGTTGGCCTTCATTCCAAGCATTCTGTGCCAAATCAGATGAAGGTTGATATACAGGGTTGGAAGAGAAAATGTGGAAATTTTTGTATCAGAATTGGATCCAGTATTTTAAGTTTTAATTTCTCTACACGTAATGTAAATAATATATAAAGAAGGTGTTGTACTGCATCCAAAAATTCCATACGTGATTTCATCGAAAATATATATATATTTTGAGACCTCCTGAATCTTACGAAGCATTTTTACTTTTTCTACAAGTACTATGTACATAGTGTATAGAGAAGGTGTTGTATTGCAATCAAAAATTCGATACTGATATTTCACCGGAAATACACGTTTTAGGTTCCCGTGTCACAAAAAAAAATTCTTTTGAAAAATGTACGTGTGTGTCCGTAAGTCCGTGTATCTGAGAACACGATAACCCAAAAAAGAAAAATCGGTAAAATACCAGAATTGGTATTTAAGTATAGTATCTTCCACAGATACGACACGACGATGCTGAGAAAAATCATCCCACCCAAAAGTACACTCTACTTGAAAAAGTTTAGAAAATTTTGATTTTCTCAAAAATGTTTCTAACGATTTTAATTAAAATACTGTTTATTAAAGATTATATTTCAAATAAACTAGATGTAGGATTTTTTGGGAATAGTGTCTGAAGACTACTTATTTCTGGATGATTTTTATTGAATTTTGCATAACTGTACTATACAAGAAATTTAAACTACGTAAACACAATTTACGACATGTATATTTTTTGGGGTTTTGATCGTTTTTGAGATATTCTTTGTTATTGGTTTCTGCTTTAAAAAGGTTATACTTTTATCATACAGGATTTTGTCAACTCCTGTCCAAACAAAGGAACTTCAGTCACAGAGTAACCAGCTTTGTGATAACACTATTTTCTTCTCGAATAGCATGAAGTAAATAGAAGTATAAGCTTTAAAACCATAATTTGTTGCAGAGATGTAGAGAAAGTCATGTAAATGGAACACATCAGATTTGTTTCTATCAGGTTTTCAGCTTCGTTTATGTGCATTCTTTTGTGAGCTTGTTAAATTAATACTAAGAATATTTAAGACAGTGAAAAGCTGAAGATTTTCTAGGTTTTTAATATAATCTACAGTTTTAACTTTGAAATTAAAATCTCAAATTTTACTTTTTCTAGTCCACACTTATACTTCAGACGTGGGAAATATGCCTCAAGTTGTTCTTTCCCCTAAATTGCAATGTTAACCCCTTCCACACCAGTGGGCCTTCGTTCCAAGCATCCTGTGCCAAATCAGGTGAATGTCGATATACAGGGTTGGAGGAGAAAAGGTGCAAATGTTTGTATCACGTTTGATTCAGTATTTGAAGTTTTTAGTTACTCTACACGTAATGTACATAATAAATAGAAAAGGCGCTGTATTGCATCCAAAAATTCGATGCCACGATTTCATCGAAATAATTTGCGAGGTTGTGAAGCGACTGGTATAAGTAATTTAAGATCGGCGATGCATTGTCCCCGGAAAACATAAATAGCGTTAAATGTGTGGGTATCAGGTGCTGATAAGACGGTGCTTAAGCAAATCAGGTTGAAAAAATGGCTTAGATGTCTTTAAAACTGCTGCCCGAGTATAGTAATATCGATTTTTATCAGTTCGATACTAGCGTTCTCAAGATTTAATGTCGTAAAATCTCGAACTAATCACTTGACGTGCGACACTGAGCATTCATTAACACCGTTGTTGAGGTAGTCTACGCTGGAAGCTTTTTACAACTGCTTTGTTGGCTTAATGCGTAACGCGGGAAGCTGCTATCCCGAAGGTCACGAGTTCGAACCCTGTCATAGAGTAAATGCTTTTTATAATTATTTATTTTCATTCCAGACGAAGTGCCGGCATACGTGAACGAGACCCGAACTCCGAGACTATCTTTCACTTGAAAGCCAGTATCATATGCACTACACTAGAGAGGTACGCTGTAATAGGTTCCTTCCTTTTTCGTTTTATACTCTGGAATGTTTGATAAATTAGCCAGTGGCGTACTGGCACTTCAGAAACTTATAGCCGTTACTTCGACATTTCAATAAACAGGCCATAAGTCTCCTATCTCAAATTGCTTATTTAAGTAATCTACACATTCTGTGAAAATATTTCGGTGTAGTTCATTAACATCCTGTATATCTTGAGACCTCGTGAATCTACTTTTTACACAGATACTAAATAGTGTATAGAGAAGGTTTGCACCCAAAATTTAGACACCGATATTTCACCGCAAATACAAGTTTTAGGTTCCTCTGTAACAAAAAAAATTGAAAAAGGTCATTGTGAGTGTCTGTGAACACCACAGCTCAGAAAAGAAAAGTCGGAAAATACCAGATTTGACATTGAAGTTTAGTATCTTCCAGGGTTGTGACGATTTTGAGAAAAAAAAATTATCCCAACCAAAACTACACTCTTTTCTCAAAAATGTCTGTAACGATTTTGACTAAAATACGGATTATTAAATATTATATTGCAAATAAACTGTATATTTTGAAGCTTTTGGAGTAGCCTCTGAAGACTACTTATTTCTGGATGTTTTTTTTTTTTTTATTGAATTTTGCATAACTGGTAAACTGCAATTTTGCCTAACTGTACTACACAAGAAATGTAGATTACGATAAAAAAAACACAATGTACGTCATGTACTTCTTTTTTGGTTTTGATCGTTTTTGAAATATTCCTTGTCATTGGTTTCAGCTTCAGTCAACTCGTGTCCATACAAGCAAAGGAGCTTCAGTGACATAGCAACCAGCTTTTGACTATCACTTTAACCTATGGTACTCCCTCACATCGTTTGTACTTATTTACTTATATTTACATGAAAAATAAGTTGTATATCTTGAAATTTCTGGGACTATCCTCTTAAAATATCTTTATTCTGGATACATTTAACTGGTAAACCGTAAGAGAAAGACAAGAAATTACTACACAAATAATTTTAAAAGACATAGGTAACTTCGGTAATACATATTTTGTACACTTGGCCGTTTCCAAGATATTCCTTTTTAATGGTAAAGTAACTTTTCTCAAACGTTAAGTCACATTTCGTTTCATCTCTCTAGTTTCACAGCTCAAAGTTTCACATGCTGCAATTGTTTCGAATACCTACAGATTTTAAAAGATTAGACAAATGCTTTAGATTTATTTCACTTCTTACAAGTAAGAAAATAATAAGATCAATTCTGCTAATATTTTCTCGAATAGCATGAAGCATAATATTCTTTGTAAGTATAATTTATTTGTAGAACAGTGTGAGAAGATCAGTAGTAATAGGCAACTAATAGACCAATTTCTTTTAATACTTTCTTAGCATGATGTAAATAAAACAATAATGTTTGGGATTGCCCTTGTGGTCGAGTGGTCAGCGAGCTGATTTCTCATCCGGAGGTCCCGGGTTCGATTCCCGGCTGGAGCGGGGAATTTTTCTCTATCCCCCACAGAGTCTGGAAGTATGAATGTGAGAGTGAATGTGCGTGTGTTTAGTAATATAATAATGATTAACCTAATGTTCTAACCTACAGTAATACGAGCTGTTTCACAAGTCAAAGCCCCCGATATGACCATTGAAGTTAAAGGGGGGGCTATACAAATGAAACAAAAAGAAAAATGTTTGGAAGATTTGTTTGTAAAGTCAATAATAAATAATATAAGTATGGTCGTGTCCTTAGCGCGGTGTTAGACCTGGGTTCATCCCCAGTACTGGCGTGCGGATCTTTCCCCCGCTGGGAGACCTGGCCTGGGGTGCACTCAGCCTCGTAAGGTCCCTGAGGGGCCAATTGAGGAGCTACTTGATGGCGAAATAGCGGCTCCAGGTCATGAGCACCGCATTAACCGGCCGGGGGGGGGGGCTCGAGGCGCTGACCACGTCTCACCCTCCCCTCCATGACGTCTGTAATGGACCGAGTTGGGGGACGCAGCGGCCGGGCGGTAGGCCAAGGTTCCCCCTTGAGCTGTCGTGCCATGGAGTTATGTTAGTATGATGCGTGTTATTTTTCGTTCTATTATTAATACTTTCTCTATACGTGCTATGTACATAGTGTATATAGAAGATATTGTAATGCACCAAAAAATCCGATACGGAGATTTCACCGGAAATACATGTTTTGAAACTCCTGAATCCAAAAAGGTCCTTGTGAGTCTGTCTGCAGCATAAATCTAAAACGAAAAGTCCGTTAAAAACCAAACTTGGCATTTAGGTTTGGTATCTTCCAAGGATGCGACACGAAGATTTTCAAGAAAATCCTCCCACACCCAACTACCCTTTACATGGAAAATTTTTCGAAAATTTTGATTTTCTAAAATATGGCTCTAACGATTTTTATTAAAGTATCGTATATTAAAGATATTTACCTGACAGATAAAGTGTATATCTTGAATTTTCTGGGAGTAGCCTCTGAAGACTACTTTATTCTGGATGAATTTTGTATAACTACTAAACCGTAAGAGATGGACAAAAACTTAACACACAAAAAATGTAGGGCACGTTAAAACACACAATTTATGTTATATACATTTTTTTTCGTGGAGTTGACCATTTTTGAGATATTCCTTGTTTTTGGTTTCAGCTTTGAAAAACATACTTTTCTCATGCAGGAATTTGCCAACTTATGTCCATACAAACAAACAAACTTCAGTCACGTAGCAATCAGCTTTTGGCATGGTACTCACTTATTTCGCTTCTACTTACAATAAAGCAAGAATAAGTCTATTTCAGCTAATTTTTCTCGGTAGAGAAAGTCATGTGAATGAAACACATGAGATCTTTATTATTATTATTATTATTATTATTATTATTATTATTATTATTATTATTATTATTATTATTATTATTATTATTATTATTATTATTATTATTATAATTATTATTATTATTATTATTATTATTATTATTATTATTATCTGTATCTATTAAGTTTCATCGAAATTATTTACATGTTTATCGACAACTTTCGTTAAATCCTGAACAAAAATGGTTGCATAATTTGTCAGTTAAAATAAAATCTATTCCAAATGTAGTTTGTAGCGTACCCTTTAATTCTGACCTCCAATGCTGGACACAAATTCACACTACGTGAACTAAATTCTAAACTCCAAGCTAATTTACAAACCACCATTGATACCTTGAGTGCAGAACGTAGAGGAAGGAAGGTTTTAAAAGCACTTTTGGGAAAACAGGATTAGCCTTACAACTTGGTTTAAAGAATGAAAATGCCTTTTGAAAGTGGTGGTTTTGTCTGCCGTGCAGACGAGACAAAATCAGCCTGTGTACACGACTGTTTTCGTGTAATGCGATTAACGGGCAACTGTATCCGATAGTTAATGCCTTTCCTCAGGCAAAGTCTCTCGCGGTAACTTTTTAATGCAATAACACAGCCTGACAAACTAAATTACTCATTGTAATTAAAATATCCATTCCCAGCATATTGCTCATTAGCTAATGGTGGCTGTGGCTGCTTCCTAATGGAGCACTTATTGTCATCTTCTTAAAACAACATGGCCTGTTACAGGTCCTTCACAATGGAATCCTCAAACTTTGTATCTCATTCCTTGAAATCGCTGTTCACCTCCACCACCTCCAGCAGTATCAACATCACCACCAGTATCAGCACCATCAGTACCAGCACCACCACCGTCAGTATCAGCACCACCACCAGAAACGTCACCACCGCCAGTATCAGCACCACCACCGCCAGTATCAGCACCACTACCACAACACATTATCAGCACCACCACCAGAAACGTCACCACCACAAGTATCAGCAACACTAGTAGTATCAGTACCATCTTCAGTATTACCATCAGTATCAGCAGCACCACTAGAATCGTCATCACCACTAGTATCAGCAACACTATGAGTATCAGCACTAACACTAGTATCGGCAGCACCACCACCTCAAGTAACAGCACCACCACCACCAGTATCTACCAGTACCAGGATCAGCTCCATCTGCAGTATTACCACCTCTAAAATATCACCACCGTATCAGCACCACCACCACCACCACCACTACCAGGATCAGCGCCATCGTCAGTATTACCACGTCTAAAGTATCACGACCGTATCAGCAGCACCAGCACCACCTCAAGTAACAGCACCACCACCAGTACCACCACCACCACCACCACCACTACCAGTATCAGCACCACCACCACCACTACCAACACCAAGATCAGCACCATCTGCAGTATTACCACCTCTAAAATATCACCACCGTATCAGCACCACCACCACTATCAGTACCAAGATCAGCACCATCTGCAGTATTACCACCTCTAAAATATCACCACCGTATCACCACCACCACCACTATCAGTACCAGGATCAGCACCATCTGCAGTATTACCACCTCTAAAGTAATACCACCGTATCAGCACCACCACCACCAGTATCAGGATCAGCACCATCGTCAGTATTACCACCTCTAAAGTATCACGACCGTATCAGCAGCACCAGCTCCACCTCAAGTAACAGCACCACCACCAGTATCAGCACCACCACCACCACTACCAGGATCAGCACCATCTTCAGTATTACCACCTCTAAAGTATCACCACCGTATCAGCAGCACCAGCTCCACCTCAAGTAACAGCACCACCACCGTATCAGCACCACCACCACCACCACCACTACCAGGATCTGCACCATCTTCAGTATTACCACCTCTAAAGTATCACCACCGTATCAGCAGCACCAGCACCACCTCCACCATCAGCACCTCTACCCTTACACGATATCAGTTTACAATTAACAAGGATATCGTTGCGAATGGCTGGCCACTGTTTTTCACAATAGAACCTTCTTAACTTGTTTAGCTTGCAGAACATATCCAAGTATACAATTTACAATTTGTGCACATTAGCTCATATATGTGTGTGTTTCAAAACGTTGCCAACCATGCGTTACAAACGATTTGATGTCTTCCATTCAAATGACTTTCTCTACTTCTATAACAAACCATTCTTAAAATACTTATTATTCTATCTACTTCATGTCAATGTCTTATTACTTGCTACCTTGTAGGTTGAAGGGATACAACTAAAGAGTTCACTAGGCTAAGGCGATGGATAAATTGTTTAAAACCTGTCGCTATGCAAAATTCGAGGAGTAAAATAAAACATTAAACGGAGGAGGACTCCCTGCTCATGAAAATGTTTAATTCTTTTAAAATTGAAAGCAACAACAAAGAAAAATGATCTATATTTTTCTGTAGTAAGTATCGTACAGTTTAGCAGTAATGAGAAAATCATGACGATTTAAGAGGTCTCTTCAGAGGCTATTCCAGAAAATTCAAGCATCATCTTTTGTTATGGAACTATTTTTAACCTGAGGTATGTTAATCAAAATCGTTTGAGCGATTTTTGAGAAAATCAAAGGTTTAGAAATGTTTGATAACTAAAGGAAAGTTTGGGGTGGGGGATTTTCTTGAAAACCTTCGAATCACAGCCTTAGCTAAATTAAAATACCAAGTTTATTATTTATTTGACTTTTCTTTTTTACTTTCTCTATACGTACTATGTACGTACTTTCGATACAGAGAATTCACCGGAAATATGTGCTTTAGGGTTTTCTGTATCCAAAAAGTCTTTTTTAGAAAAACGTTCGTGTGTGTGTCCGTGAACACGATAACTCAAAGACGAAAAGTCGGTAAAATACCAAACTTGGTATTTAAGTTTAGTATGTTCCAGGAATGCGACACAAAGATTTTGAGAAAAATCCCCCCTCCTCAAACTACCCTTTGCATGAAAAATGTATATAACATAAATTTTGTGTTTTAATGTGCTCTATATTTTTGTTTGGTAAGTTTTTGTCTATGTCATAAGGTTTAGTAGTTATGCAAAATTCCGTAAAATTGGTCCAGGATAAACTAGTCTTTGGAGGCTATTCCCTGAAAAGTCAAGATATATATTTTATTTGTGAGGTAAATATTTTTAATATACAATATTTTAATGAAAATCGTTAGAGCCATTTTTGAGAAAATCAAAATTTTGGAAACAAGGTCCATATAAAGGGTAGTTAAGGTGTCATCCTAATGAAAGATACCAAACCTAAATACCAAGTTGGTTTTTAACGGACTTTTCGTTTTTGAGCTATGCTGCCCACAGACACAGGGACATTTTCCTAAAAAATGTTTTTTTTTTTGGATTCAGGGGGTCTCAAAGCGTGTTTTTCCGGTGAAATCTGGGCACCGAATTTTTGGGTACATTACACTATGTACATAGTAAGCGTAGAGAAAGTAAAAATGTTTAACTACACAGCTTCAACAGAAATTTGAAGGTGGAGTTATAAAATGAAACCCAGAAATAATTTCGAAGTGGAAGAATTTCAACATCACTTTTGACTTCAGAAACAGGAATACGTCACAAGTTAGAACCTGTTTGTTTAGCTGAGAGTATAGAACTCAAAGTCCTTGAAGCTTTTTACCTCACCAGGGAAATATTTACCAAACTTGTGCAAACACGTGGATTATTTCATAAGCGGAAAGAACTTTACCTAACTGTAATCAGCACAACTGCTTTTCATTAAGATAAAGACAGCAGCTAGCAAATGCTGTTGTACTAAGGACAGTCCGTAAGTTCTTAGAAAATCCAAGAAATTAAACTCGTAACATGAAAAGAATTTTGTATTTAGTAACCGTCGTCTCTTATTAGATAACAGTTAAAGTTTCAGCTATATCCATCACGTGGTTTCGTTGCCATAGGCGATTGAATCAACAATCTTGTGCTTCTTTAGAAACATGGAAAATAACAAGTTTCGTGCGGCAACTAAACACTCCCATTTAAAATACGAAACACCGAAAGAGATAAAAGCCGAGTTGGATGAAGTTCATGGTACATCTGCTTCTGTGTTTGCAACAATTTACAATTGGATACATGAACTTAAACTTGGTCCTACATCCTCCAATGATAAACATCGTTCCACACGACCAGTACAGTGACTTCCTCCGAAATTATTGTCAAAATCTATGACATTGTATTGGACGAAACAATAGTAGAGTCCACAGGTGTATCCCAAGGTAATGTTTTCTCAATTTTGTACCAAACATTAGGTCTGGGGAAGATGAGTACCGCGTTTGCTCTTAATGAAGAATAAACGTAATCGATATGGAAGCTGGTTTGGCACTTTTCCGTCGCAATTCTGGTCAGCTTTTGCTTCGATACATAACTGTGGATGAAACATGGACGAAAGTACAGTCGAAATAGTGGGTTTTAAAGGCGAACCGGCTCGGAAGAAGGCAAAAGTGGTGAAATATGTATATGAGGTGAATGGCCGCGGTTTTTGCAATGCACATGGAATCATCTACATTGGTTACTTGCAGAAAGGAAGAACGATAAATGGGGAGTATTATGCATCGTTGAACATAGAACTCAAGAAAAAAAGCTCTGATTTGACAAAGAAAAAAATTCTCTTCCATCAAGACAATGCAAGGGTGCACACCTACGCAGTTTTGATGGCAAAAATTGTAGAATTAAAGTTCGAATTACTACAACATCCACCATATTCACCAGATTTAGTCTCCAGTGACATTTTTTTATTTTAAAACATGAAAAAGTGAGTCGGCGGAAAATGATTCATGTCTAACGAATAAATAAAATGGAGTTTTATTTATGGACGCCCTTTAACTACTGTGGTTCTTAGCGTCCCATTCTATATTAGGCGTGAAAGATAGACTAATTTTGCTCAGAGGCATCTTTGTTAGGCTTGAGTTCTTTTACAAGCTGTAAATCTACAATACGGAACCAAAGGCTCTGCTACACTTCCGAAGGAAGCCATGCTAAGGATTTTTACGCCCGAAAAAATCCATTGTCCGGGTTTGAACTCGCGGCCTCGGGTATATGAAGCTAGTATGGTAACCACTACATCAAAGAGCACAAACATCAAACGAAGAGGCCATATCGCAAATATAAGGTGCGTTCAAAACGAAACGAGCCGGAGGTATCAGTACCGAAACCAGTAGCTTTATGTTAGAAGTATCAGCCTTGGGTGTTGAGACTCTTGTCCCACTGTGACACAATGCGGTGAATGGCTGTCTCATAAAATTCCCGAGGCTGCGATGTGAACCAGTTCCGCTCGTACAGCTGGACGTCGTCGTCCGAGGAGAAGCGTTTGCCACTCACAGAATTTTTAACGGGACCAATTATGGCGTAATCACAGGGAGTGAGGTCTGGACTGTATGGAGGGTGGCCGTGAGCCTCCCATTTGAGTGTCGCGACTGTATTGGCCGTATGACGCTCTGTACTGTCGTGGAGCAGAATGACCCCACGGGTGAGATTGCCTGGTCGTTTTGATTTGACCGCTTGGCGAAAGTTGATCAAGGTATGTGAGTAACGCTGGGCATTCACTGTTATCCCGTGCTGCAGGAAGGGGGACATCTTGGTCAAAGAAGAACGCCAACATAACCTTTCCTGCACTCGTGTCTTGGCTTATTTGGTGGTGGTGACCCTGGATGCTTCCACTGGAGACTTTTTGATTCTGGTTCGAAGTGATGACACCTCTCCAGCCACCACTCGGGCCAGGAACTCATTCCTCTCCCTAGCATAGCGCTGCAGATGACCCAGGAAGTGCGAACACTTCCGACGCTCAATTCGACCTCGGCGGCTATGGCTTTCACTGTCACTCGGCAGTTCTGGGTAATGAGTGCATCAACCAGCTGGAAGATTTAATCGGTACTCCAGACGTGCATCCTTCCCTGAAGAGCTTGTGTCACGCCTTGACCCTTGCAAGGAACATGCAGTGTTCGCCGTATACTTGTGACATTCGTCGATGAATGTCCGTTCCCCTACTCCTTCCGTTGTCAGTAAACGAACACCTCTTTGCTCTTCTTTTGACGCCTCATTGCAATGTTGCAATGCTCCTGGCATCGTTGGACGATGATGCATGCTGCTGCTAGATGTGTATAGTCACGTGACGTGCACGCTTGCCCTCTAGCGACGGGCTGTGAACTTCCACGCTCTGGTCGAAACCACACTTCGTTACACACGCCACGATATTATCATACTGTCACCGGTTTGCACATTCCAGACCCCGGCTCGTTTCTTTTTGAACACCCCTTATAGATGCCTATTTTGAGGATCTTCTAAAATGTTAGTTTTTGAAAGACTTAAAACAGAGAAACGCTGGGAAAAGTGTATTACGCTTAAAAAGATTTTGTTGAAATTCTTTTTCAGAAATCAGTTGGTTTTCTATCTTTTTCTGAGAACTTTTGAACACCCCTCGTATGTGCATTAACCTTATATATCATTCTCTTCAGAGTAATTTCTCTCTAAACATTGGGACACGAAGATTATTAAGGAAATCACAGCACCAAAAAAGTACGCTATACATGGGAATAATCTTCGAAAGTTTTGATTTTCTAAAAACTGACTAACGATTTTGATTAAAATCGCGTACATTAAAAATATTTTCATCCCACATAAAATGTTTATGATTTCAAATGAGTACTGACACTTATTTGAAGATCTTCGTTGGTTTGAAAGAGCTGCCCTTCTAACCACGTCTTCAGTTCAGGGAAAACGTGTAAGTCGCTGGGTGCCAAGTCAGGACTGTACGGCGGATGTTTGCAAATGTCCCATTGACATTGTTCAAGGAGCCGATGGGTTGTGCTAGCAGTGTACGGACGAGCGTTGTCATCAGTTAACACAATTCCTGAAGTCAGTATTCCTCTTCGTTTGTTTTGAATGGCTCTCCGCAAATGTCGTAAAGTTTCACAATAAACAGCTACATTGATAGTGGTTCCGGGCTGCATCATTGGCTGCAACATTTTTTGAAGTGGGTGTTGCAAAGCCTGTGCACAGGTATGATAAATGTCTCAATCTTTTCGGTGATTATGTTGAAAGGTAACCAAAACTTTTAGTAATAAAATAATTTTTTCTGTGAACTTGTCATTTACTTATAGCCTATCGGAGGTTGAGAAAAAATTGCCCTTGTGTAATTGTCCACCAGGTTTGAACATTACACTATGGAAGGCGATCAAATTAAGATAATAAAGACTTAATAACCCTATTGTATTCCCTACAGTTCTAGTGACGTTTCAAAATACTATACCATCACACCTTATGAAATTTAGATGGGTAGGAAGTCAGAAAATAAAAGATATTATTTCACTAATCCTTAAATTTTGTTTTCTCGATTTTACCTTTTTGGACATCTTTGCTTTAAAATCTCCCATACACTGCACAGTTTTATCAGAATTTCACACAAATTTATCACGGCTTAATAATCTCTATGGGATACAATTATAACGAATATACATCTCGTTCATTTTGTTTTCTTGTAATAAAATAAAATATTTGTCTTATTTTAAAATAAATATGAATTTTATTCCTTAATATAGAAGTAATAAATCATACGCATAAGTATAAATAAGTAATCAATGAACTAACCTGAATGTAGTTGTTCCATTTATATTGTATTTGTTAATTTTTATTATCTGTTGCATATATTTATAATGTAATTAGTAGATGGAGAAGGTATTGCATTCCACCAAATATTCGATAGAGATTTCACCGGAAATACACGTTTTGATACCCTGTGAATAAAGCACATTTTTATAAAGATTGCCTTATGTATGCAAGCATGTATGTACGGGGGGCAGCAAAGCTCAGTAAACGAAAAGTCTGATAAATACCAAACTTGGTATTTGTGTACAGTATAAATCTACATTTTTAAGTAGTAAGTTTTTGTCTATATCTTACGTTTTACCAATTATACCGGGTTCGTTTCCCGGCAGGGGCGGGGAAATTTTCTTTAGCTAGAATTATTCCCTAACCCCCACAGAGTCTGGAAATATACACATATGTGAGAGAGAATGTGTGTGCGTTTGTGGAAGATAAAATGAATCAAACCAAACGTAAAAGAATCTACAGTTCGAGTGCAAACCCCCGATATGACCTTAGATGTTAAAGAGGACTATATAAATGAAACTTAAAAAAATAGCTAAACAGAAGTCATACAGAATGACAGGTCTTCGCAAGCTATGTCCAGAAAATTAGATATACGTTTCGTTTGTCATGAATATACGTTAAACATATGACGTTATAATTAAAATCCTTAAAACCATTTTTGAGGAAATAAAATTTGTGAAATATTTTCTATCTAAAGAGAAGTTAGGAGTTGGGCGATTATTTTGAAACTTTCGTGCCGCATCTTTGGAAAATACTTTTTCGTTTTGAGAAACACACGAAGCTGTCTAAGAATTTTTTACTTTCTCTACACATATTATGTATATAGTGTATAGAGAAGGTATTGTATTGCACCAAAAATTCGATACCGAGATTACATCGTAAATACGTGTTATGGGGCCCCCTGAATCCCAAAAAAGCATTTTTGGAAAAAGGTCCGTGTGTGTATTTGTGTGTCTGTGGATAGCATAGCTCAAAGACGAAAAGACCGTTGAATACCAAACTTAGTATTTAAGTTTGCTATCTTCAAAGGATGCGACAAAGATTTTCAAGAAAATCCCCCCACCCCAACTACTCTTTACATAGAACTTTTTTCGAAAATTTTGATTTTCTTAAAAATGGCACTAAGGATTTTGATTAAAATATCGTATTTAAAGATATTTATATGATAAATAAAATATATATCTTGAATTTTCTGTGATTAGCCTCTGAAGTCTACTTTATTCTGAATGAATTTTATGGAATTTTTCATAACTGCTAAACCGTAAGGGAAGGGCAAAAACTTAACACACAAAAAATGTAGAGCACAATAAAACACACAAGTTATGATATATACATTTTTTTCGTGGAGTTGGTCGTTTTTGACGTATTCCTTGTTTTTGTTTCAGCTATGAAAAATTTTATACTTTTCTGATACAAGAATTTGTCAACTCCTATCCATACAAACAAAGGAACTTCAGTCACATAGCAACCAGCTTTTGTATATTAGTTTAGTCTATTGTACTCCCTTATTTCCCTTCTGCTTACAAAGAAGCAAGTAATAAGACTATTTGTGCTAATTTTTTTCTCGATTAACATGAAGTAAATAGAAGCATAAGCCTTTTAAGAATTTCTTGCAGAGAGGTAGAGAAAGTCATGTAAATGGAACACATCAGATTTTTTTTCAGTGTATCATAAAACATAATTTCCGGTAAAGTATCGGTACTGAAATTTTAGGAGGAATATAATAGTTTGGTCGTCTCCTTAGTGGTAGCGCAGCTGCTTACCAAGCGGGAGACCTGGGTTCGATGCCCAGTACCGGCGTGGGGATTTTTCCCCCGCTGGGAGGCCTGGCCCGGGGTGCACTCAGCCTCGTAAGGTCCCTGGGTGGCCAATTGAGGAGCTACTTGATGGAGAAGTAGCGGCAGGTCATGAGGACCGCATTAACCGGCCGGGGGGACTCGAGGCGCTGACCACGTCTCACCCTCCAATACTGCACCCCATCCATGACGTCTGTAGTGGACCGGGATGGGGGACGCAGCGGCCGGGCGGTAGGCCAAGGTTCCCCGTGAGCTGTCGTGCCATGGAGCTATAATATAATAGTTTCTCCATTTACTATCTTTATATAAGTGCTCGAGAAAGTAACGGCTGCTATAGACATAAGGTTTATTCAAGCTGATGCTTGGATTTAGCGATAGTTCCCAAAAGATGAAAAGCATTTGATATAACACATTAATAGTAATAATTTATTTATCTGGTAGCTGTGCATCCGCTATAACATTAACTGGTTGAGGTTAGAATCTTAGGTTTCCATCTCCTACCTGCAAAAACCAACAACTTACAGCGTAATAATCCACCCAACGCATCAAACATCCAAATAACTTTGATGTCTTTACATAGTGGACAGGTTTTATATTATCTGCTTCCCACAGAAACTCAATTCTATGTAAAAGTAACCACAGCACTTTCAGTCGACGAGAATCAACTACCTTCATTTTCACAATAAATATTAAATGCCAATCTTTGCAGTGACATTTTAATTTAAATGACGAAGACAACTTCCACGAAATAAACAAAGAGATTCTAATTTTGTGTCATATCTAACGGCAAAATGTCGAACTTCAGTGAGTAAAGACAGAATAACATTTATGGAAATTTCGACTTCAACGAACCACTAAAACTGAATCATCATTGAGGCGCAAGCACAGTTTTATACAATAAAAATCTGATGTATTCCATTCACATGACTTTCTCTACATCTCTGCAACAAATGATTGTTAACAAGTTTATTGTTCTATTTACTTATTGCTAATCGAAATAAATTAGCAGAAATAGTCTTATTACTTGCTTCCTTGTAAGTAGAAGCGAAATAAGGGAGTACCATAGGTTAAAGTGATAGTCAAAAGCTGGTTGCTATGTGACTGAAATTCCTTTGTTTGTATGGGCAGGAGCTGACAAATTCCTGTGTGAGTAAAGTATAATTTTTAAAAATGCCCTACAATTTTTTGTGTGGTAAGCTTTTTTCCATCTCTTACGGATTAGCAGTTATGAAAAATTCCGTAAAATTCGCCCAGAATAAAGTAGTCTTCAGAAAATATTACCAGAAAATTCAAGATATATTTTTTGTCAGGTAAATATCTTTGATATATCATATTTTAATCAAAATCGTTAGCGCCATTTTTAAAAAATTCAAAGTTTTCGAAAAAAATTCCATGTAAAGGGTAGTTTGGGGTGGGGGATATTTCTCAAAATCTTCGTGTCACATACTTGGAACATACTAAACTTAAATACTAACTTTGGTGTTTTACCGACTTTTCGTTTTTGGCTTATCCTGTTCACAGACACACGAACACACTAACACCGACACACGGACACACACACATACACATACACACACACGGACCTTTTTGTGAAAATCCTTTTTATGGATACAGGGGACTCTTTAAATATATATTTCCGGTGAAATCTCGGTATCGAATTTTGGGTGGAGTGCAATACCTTCTTTATTCACTATGTACATAGTACGTGTAGAGGAAGTAAAAATCTGTTGTGTTACACTCACATGACTTTCTGTAGTTCTTATAAAATATTATCTTTCCACACCACGCTAATCTAGATAAACTTTAGAAGAATGATCTTATTACTTAGTTCCTTAAAATAGAAGAGAACTAAGGGAATGTGCTATGCTAAAGTGAAAGTCAAATGATTTAGAAGGTATCATTATGCAATCATTATTGCAAATTACCTTTTTGCTTGGTCAGGAGTAGAATAAAAGAAAAACGGACACTTCATGCCTCACAAATGTATAGGCACTTAACAATTGAAACCTATAACAAGGAATATCTCAAAAATGGTCAACCTCACGAAAAAATGTAAATAACACAAATTGTGTGTTTTAACGAGCTCTACATTTTTGTTTATCCCTTACGGCTTACCAGTTATCAACATTCCGAATAATTCATCCAGAATACACGTGCCTTCAGAGGATTTTCCCATAAAATTGAAGATATACATTGTATTAGCCATGTAAATATCATACGTATTAGAGATTTTAACCAACATTATTAAGAGCCATATTTGAGAAAGTCAAAATGTTCGAATTGTTTTCCATTTAAAGCATAGTTAGGGGTTGGGGGATCTTCTTGAAAATCTTCGTGTCGCATCCTTGGAAGATACCAAATTTAAACAAGTTCGGTACTTTCGTTCTTTAGCTAAGCTTCCCACACACACTCACCCACTTACACACAGACAGTCAGATAGACACATTTTTGTAAAAATATGTTTTTTGGATTTCGGGGAAATCTCGCTATCAAATTTTTGACTGCAATACAGTACCTTCTCTATACTCTACGTACATAGTAGGAATAGAGAAAGTAAAAATCAGAAAAGTTACATTTATATCTTTGAAATGTTTATTGTTCTGTGTCCATATTGCTAATTAGTTAGAATTTCAATTCACATTTACAAATTTCGGCGTAACATACAATAGAAAGTGTGCTTTTTAAAAAGCACGTCACTATGTGATGGATTTTTATGATCACCAGTTGAGAAAATGTATGTGTACATTCACATGCCTTTATCTACATCTCTGTAACAAATAATTAATATAAAGATAATTCTTGTATCTACTTCATGTCAATCAGTTAAACATTACCAGAAGTGGTCTAATATCTTGCTTCGTTGTAAGTATAACGGAAATAAACTATAGCTATAGTCAAATATTTTAAAAGGTTGTTACCATGTGATTGAAAGTCATTTGTTTGCACGACCAGGAGTTGACTAATTTCCGTATGACGAAAGGTTTTAGTTGTTTAAGGTTAATCAATATCAAGAAGTATTTCGAAAATTGTCAATTCCACGGAAAAATAATATATATATGATGTGTTCCATTCACCTGACTTTCTCTACAGCTCTTCAACAAATTATTGTTAAAAAGCATATGCCTTTATTTACTTCATGTTAATTGAGAAAAATTACCGAAAATAGTCACACTACTTGCTTCCTTGTAAATGGAAACGAAATAAGGGAATACCACAGTTAAAGTCACAGTCAAAAGATGGTTGCTATGTCACTGAACTTCCTTTGTTTGTATGGACAGGAGTTGACACATTACTGTATGAGAAAAGTATAAGTTTTTAAAGCTAACACCAAGAACAAGGAATATCTCAAAACCGATCAACTCCATGAAAAAAAATGAATATAACATAAATTGTGTGTTTAATAGTGATCTATATGCTCTGTAGAGTAAGTTTTTGTCTGTTTCTTACGGTTTACCATTTAGGTAAAATTCAATAAAAATCATTTAGAATAAAGAGGTTTTCCCAAAAAATTCAAGACATACATGGTATTTGTCAAGTACATTTTAGAACACGTTACCACAAAACGCCACCGACTAGACAGTCAATCTACGACTGGTATAGAAAATTCGAGACAACGGGATGTTTGTGCAAAGGGAAGAGCTCGGGAAGACCAAGAGTTTCGGAAGAAAACGTTGAAAGTGTTCGTTCTGCCTACATAAGAAGCCCACAGAAATCGACATCTAGGGCAAGCATGCAATTACAAATTCCACAGCAAACTGTATGGAAAATCTTGCGGAAGCGACTGCACATGATACCTTACAGATTACAGATGTTGCAGTTTCTGAGTGAAGAAGATAAGGTCATACGGGTGACTTTTGCATCGACATGTTGCGACATGATGAAGACGATGCTGGTTCTTGTGAGCGCATCATTTCATTTTTGTGGTAACGGGTTCTAAAATGTCGTTGGACAACAGTTGCTGATTGCGTTCTAGCAAATTCCAACACGCAATATGCCTTTTCCACAGGATTTTCCGCCATTTCAGCTTTTGCAACAACGAACAAAACACTACAGCGTTACCAATAGTAACAAACGTAACTTTGAAACTTTCTCAACATACCTCCAAAATAATTAGGCTGCTATCTCTAATAGTTTTTGTTTTACAGGCAGTTGAAGTTGTCTATTTCTTTTGTAGTAACCCTGTAGTAAGAGCCATTTTTAAGAAAATCAAATTTTTCGAAAAAATTCCACGTAAAGGGTAGTTGGGGGTGGGGATATTTTCTTGAAAATCTGCGTGTCGTATCCTTGGAAGATACTAAACTTAAATACCAAGTTTGGTTTTTAACAGTCTTTTCGTTTTTGAGCTATACTGCCCACAGATACACACAGACAGACCGACACACAGACAGACAAGCACACACACGGATATTTTTCTAAAAATGCGTTTTACTTTCTCTATACGTATTATATGCTACTGTATAGAGAAGGTATAGTAATACACCCAAAAATTCGATACCAAAAAATACGTGTTTTGAGACCCCCTGAATCCAAAAAAAGCGCACAAAAATGCAGAGCACGGTAAAACACACAACTTATGTCATATACATTTTTTCTGGGAGTTAATGGGTTTTGAGATATTCCTTGTTATTGGCTTCAGCTTTGAAAAACTTATACTTTTCTCATACGGGACTTCGTCAACTTCGTGAAATCTCGGTATGGAATTTTAGGGTGCATTACAATACCTTCTCTATACACTATATACATAGTACGTGTAGAGAAAGTAAAAAAAATATATATATGACATAAATTATGTGTTTTAACAAGATCTTAATTTTTTATGAAGTAAGTTTTAGTCTGTCTCTTACAGCTAACCAGATTTGCAAAATTCCGTAAAATTCATTCAGAATGAGGTGCTCTTCAGGGGCTATTCCCAGAAAATTCAAGATATACGTATTTTTTCCGGAAAATATCTTTAATGCATAATATTTTAACCACATTAATATAGCATTTTAATTAACCCGGCGGAGTATGGTTGATTATTAAATATATATCATATATTAAATATACTTACATAAAATAAATGTATATGTTGAATATTCTGGTAAAGTACTCTGAATAAGTTTTGCAGATTCTTGCATAAGGGTTAAACCATAAGAGATAGACAAATACATATTACACAAAATGCGTAGATCTCACTAAAACACATCATTTATACTATATATGGTTTACTTGTAGAGTGGACCTTTTCGAGATACCTTGTTGTGGTTCCAATTTTAAACTACCTAACTTTTCTCAAGTCGGACCATGCCAAGTGAACTGACTCTTATTTGTTTCACATAGCAACCAGCTTTCAAAATATTTGAATATCGCTTTAATCTAATTTATTCTCTTATTTTTCTACCTTAACAAGGAAGCATTAGTAAGACCAATTCTGCTAACCTATATCACAAATATCATGATGGAGATAAAAGAATAAACATTTATACTATTAGTTTGTATATAGAACAGAGAAAGCTAAGTAAGTGGAACACATCGGGCTTTTTACTTCGCGACGCTCTCCGTGGTGTAATGGTTATCATACTAACTTCATATACCCATCGCGGGTTCAAACCCGGCGGAGAGCGATGGATTTCTTCTGGTGTAAACATCATTAGTATGGCTTCCTTCGTGTCATGAAAAAAACCTCAAGCCTGATAAAGACGCCTCTGAGCAAAATTAAGTGGTGTTTCACGCCCAGTATAGAATGGGACGCTGAGAACTAAAGCAGCTAAAGAGCGTCCATACATAACATGTTATTTTATTTTTTTACTTCGCAAACGAAGATATGCATATTTTGGTGGCAATTGGTAGTAACACCAGAAATTATTGCAAATGTAGTGACATTTATTAAATTATTAACTCATAAAATTACAAGCTTCTCAACTTGCTTAGCACCGTTGTAGAGTTAACAGCATGGGAAGCAATGTTTAAGAAAGCTTTTACTTTATAGCAATCATCTTGGTAATTCATTGTTATGCAACACAATTTGAATGAAGCGTTCTTCTCCTTTGTAATAACGTCCTCTCTTGCTTAATGATACTGCAAATCAACTTTTCTGAGTTTGCCGTAAACTAAATAGTTATTCCGCCACTTTCTATAAATAAAAAGATTCCTTCTAGGCAGACATATAGGTTTGCGCGTTGAATTGCTTTCTGTTCCCAACATAATACAAGGGACGTTCTATAAATTCTTAGAAAATAAATAGAAAAATAAATTATTTTCAGTAATTTTTCTATTTGTCGACATAACCTGCTTTAGGCTCGATACATCTCTCCTAGAGTATCTTCAACTCTTTTAGCCTTGTAAAAGGTAGGATTTCTGTTGCGGAGGTGACCTTTTCGTTAGATGTGAATCCGTGTTTTCCGCCGAGCCCCTTTTTGAGGTGTGGAAATAAAAAAGATCACTATAGGCCAAATCAGGTAAATACGGTGGATTTGTAGTAAAATCGAACGATAATTCTATATTCTCGCCATCGAAACTGCGAAGGTATGCTCCCTGGCATTATTTTGATGGAAGGGAATACTTTTGTTTTGACAGATGTGCGTTTATTCTTGTTTTCTCCGTTCAACCGATGCAATAGCGATGCATAATACTCTGCATTTATCGTTCTTCCTTTCTTCAAGTAATCAATGTGCATCGCAAAAAACCGCGGCCATCGCCTTGTCTGCAGATTTCACCAACTTGGAGTCGGTTCACCACTGTTTCGACTGGAGTATAAGTTTATCCATGTTTGATTCACAGTTATGTACCGTTGCAGAAATTCTCAATATTGCGACGGAAAAGTAGCAAACAATCTTACGAATCGATCTCACGGTTCCGTTTAGCCTTTACCGAGAGAAATCATGGGAGCCATCTTGCCGAGACCCTTTCCAGGCCTTTTTTCGGATATAAAAATCATTAACGTGGCTTCCTTTGGAAGGGATGTAAACCCGTTGGTCCCGTGTCGTAGATTTACATTCGTAAAATAACCTCAAGCCTGATAAGAGAGGTTTCTGAGCAAAATTAAGCTGTGTTTCACGCCAAATATAGAATGGTACGCTGAGAACCACAGCAGCTAAAGATCGTCCATAAATAGAACTCCATTTCATATTATTCTACTATTTCGCAAACTTTCATGCTTTGATTACTTAAAAGCATATCCTGGATTTGGTCAATTATTTCGGAGGAAGTCAGTTCTACTGGACGATGTTCTTCATTTGTGGATGTGCGGTCACCTTTAAACCCAAGTATACAGTTGTAAATTGCAGCAAACGCAAGAACAGGTGTGCCATGAGCTTCAGCCAAATCGCTTTTCATCTCTTACGTGTCAAGTCTTTTAAATTGAAGTGTTTAATCGCCATGCGAAACTCGCTTTTACCATGTTTTTGAACAAGCAGAAGATTTTTGATTCAATCGCCTATGGCAACGAAACCACGTGATACTAAAACTTTAACTGTCATCTAGTAAGAGACGGCGTTTAGTGAATACAAACTTTTTTCGATGCTACGCGTGTAGTTTCTTGGATTTTCTAAGGACTTATTGAACGCACTTTACAAGAAAAGAGAGACAATGCCTACTGTTATGTGTTTACACTCTGCACGCAAGCACAAACATATTTGCGCGGACACAAATCAAGCTAGTATGGTAAGGTCAGGTTTGGACCGATTTAGAACGCAGGAGATCAGTGTGAAAGGACCTTAAAAGGGAGAAGTCCTGCTTAGTGTAAGCGGAACTTAACAGAGGTTGCGGCACACCGATGAATGAAAGCTGTTAGCTTGTTTGCAACAATTACAATGTCACGATTACTCCCTCGGTCACAGTACATGCCTGACCCATTCAAATCCTGACATCAACATTCCCTCTGGGCAGCGAATAATTTCACCGTTGATTATTTCGCTCGTCTTCATGTTTCCAGCCTTTGTTAAAGTTTGATTGAATAGTAATTTGTGCTTTTAAGCTGCCGTCCGTTTTCAATTTTGTATTGTTCATTGACACGAACAATGACAGGCGCTGACAAGTTTAATTTGCACACAGGTGTCCATTATTGCACCAAATAACACTCGCTACAAACTGTGTTATTGTTAATCAACATTTTATAATTTAGGAACATGTGGTCATAAACAAAATATAGCATGACAACAAAAACTTGATCTATACATTCTCTAGAGAGTGCAGCAACCTGAATACACTGTCCATTCACATGACTTTCTCTACATCTCTGCAAAAATTGTTAAAAAGCTTATGCTTCTATTTACTTTATAATAATTGAGCTACAATTAGCAGAAACAGTCTTATTACGTGCTCCCTTGTAAGTAGAACCGAAATAAGGGAGTACCATAAGTTAAAGTGATAGTCAAAAGCTGGTTGATTTGTGACTGAAGTTCCTTTGTTTGTCTGAACTGGAGTTGACAAATTCCTGTATGAGAAAGGTATAAGTTTTTCAAACCTGAAACCAATAACAAGGAATATCTAAAAAAAACTATCAAGTCCACGAAAAACTGTGTGTTTTAATGTGCTTAACATTTTTGTGTGGTAAATGTTTGTACATCTCTTAGAGTTTAGCAGTTATACAAAATTCCGTAAAATTCATCCAGATTAAAGTAGTCTTCAGAGGCTATTCCTAGAAAATTCAAAATGTACAGTTTATTTGTTCGGTAAATATCTTTAATATACAATATTTTAATCAGAATTGTTAGAGCCATTTTTGAGAAAATAAACATTTTCGAAAAAAGTTCCATGTAAACGTTAGATTGGGTTATGGGGGTTTTTTAAAAATATTCGTGCGGCATCCTTCAAAAATACCAAACTTAAATACCAAGTTTGGTATTTAACAGTCTTTTCGTTTTTGAGCTATGCTGTCCACAGACACACACAGACGCGTGTATGGAAAGTAAAAAGTCCATTTATTTAGGAACTTTCCACACTCGCTAGTGGTAATTATGTGTTTTTGGGTGCAACCTCCTACACCCTTAATGCTGAGCCTTCAGCAAGTATCTCGCCTAAGGCCTATTGATGTGCATACGACAGACAAGGAACCAAACACGTGTTCACTTGCATGCAAGTTCTAGAAGACGATATTCCGTGACTTTAACTTCTAATTTGCCTTGGGGTATGCAGCGGTATGTTCATTTCTAGAACTCCAACCATTTAACCACAACGCTTCCCATGTTCTTCAGCACATATGTGAGCGTGGGACGATAGAAGCCACTAGTGGCGTGCAATATTCCAAGTTCAGTCGAAGTAATGTCAGCCTTGCTATGTAAGCAACCACCATAACGTATGTATGACGCGTGTAATCTAGAATAAGTACCTACATTATAGTTCGTTCGTCAGAGGATGTTTGGAACGATATTTGCTGACTGGTATTGATAGCCTTGGCTGATTTATTGTCGTTCCAAGTGTTGTAATTTATTCAAAACTGAATAAGCCCATGGTTATAGAATATAGCAAAGATTTTATAAGCAATTGTTAATGTGACAGTGATCATTTCAGAATTCAGAAGGACAGTCCTTAACCAACTGCGCACTTCAGACCGACGAATGAGGGAAGGGTTCAAGGGATTAGGGGGAGAGAATAAGCGTAATCAGAAAAAATATATCTCCAATTCTCTTGCCTTTCTCTAGCTGTTCTACAAACCTACTTCTTACAAAAGTTTATTCGTCCTTCTGCTTCATGCTAGCCAAGAAAAGCGTTAGCAGAACGGTTGCTTATAGGTAAGTAGAGGGAAACTAAGGAGATACACTGTGCTAAAGCGGCAGTCAAATGTTTTAAAAGCTGTCACTATGCAATTATCATTGAAATTTGCTTCTTTGCATGGCTCAGAGTAAACAAACAAACAAACAAAAAGGTATAAAGGTGTTAACATTTGAAACCAATAGCAAGGAATATTTCGAAATGTTTCGCTCTTATCGAATTATTTGATGAGATCTACTTTCTTTGTACAGAAACAGTCTGTTTCTTGCACTTTATTAGCTATGCAAAATCATTCAGAATTATAGGACTTCAAATTCTATTATTATAAAATTCAAAATGTACATTATATTTATCATATAATTATCTTTAGTATAAGGTATTTTAACCAAAATCGTCAGAGAACTAAAAAAAAAAAATCTTAAAATCCACGAAAGGTAGATGGCGAATTTTCTTGAAAAGCTGTGTGTTACATGCTTGTAATGTGTTGAATTTAAAATACCAACTTTGATGTTTACGGGATTTTAGTTTTTGATTTTTGTTATACACACAAACACACACATATACACACAGACTTTTTGTAAAAATGGTCCTTGTGTCTGTGATTGATATAACATGAAATCGCAAATTATGTTAAAACCAAACATTGTACCTATTTAAGTTCTGTTTATTCCAATATTGCGATACAAAACAAGAAAATCACAACATTCCATGCTACACTTGTCATTGCAAGTTTATCCGAAACTTTGTTTTTCTCAAAAACATCTCCAACGATGTTGATGTTATGCTTACGGTATTTTCATGACAAATAAAGTGTACATCTTAAATATATTCTACGTGTGACAATGCCGTCCGGTATGACATCGCTCTCATGTTCGCTGTGGTATGCGGCGGTGCTGCTGGAATGTGAGACATCACAGTTGGATGCATAAAGAACGGCGCGCCCCAACAGGATCCTTCGAAATGCGATACTCTTCTCGCGACATGATTTTTTTCCGATATTCGAAGTGTTTCTCCAAGCTTAGGTTTCTAGTACCTTCGAAAACTTTCCAGAAATCCTGTGATATCATTTTCTCGCTATAAAAGGAGAAAGAACTGCAGTGAATGGATGTTGTGAATTTTAAAGTGTCGTGAGTGATTGGAGTGTTAACGTGCAGTGGTGCGAGAGCTATGGATAAACTGTCTACGCGTCGAAACTTCTACTGAAGCATTTGCAGGACTGAATCAAATACTGTAATTGTAAACAAGTTTTTAGCCAATAAAGAAATTTCTTACAATATGCTTTATGACTCCACTGAATCCGAAAAGAAGCATTTATAGGAATGTATACGCACAATGTATACATTGGTGGTACAGAAATTAAAAATCTGATGTTTTCTATTCAATATGCATCTCTACAGCTCTCTAACAAATTATTGTTAGTAAGCTTATTCTTCCATTTCATGCTAATTGAGATTAACATTAACAGGAATGGTCTTATTACTTAGTTCCTCATAAGTAGGAGAAAAATAAGGGGATACATTAGACCAAACCATCAAAGTTTTAAAATATGATTCTGAGGGATTGAAATCGATTTCTTTGGTAGCCAGAAATTGACAAGTTTCCGTATATTTTAAAACTGAAAAAAAATAACGAGCAATATCTCGGAAACGGTCAAATCGGTGAAAAAAAGATATATAGATATATATGGTATAAATTGCGTGTTCTAATGAGATCTACATTTCTTGTGTGGTAAGGTATTGTCTATCCATTAAGGTTTAGCAGTTAAAATTCAGAAAATATCATTCAGAATAAAAAGGGGTTCAGAAGCTATTACCAAAAAATCTGATGTGTCACATTCACATGAATTTCTCTATATCTCTGCAATAACTTATTGTTAAAAAGATTATGCTTCTATTTACCTCCTGCCAATCGAGAAAAAATTAGCAAAAATAGTCTTATTTCTTGCTTCCTTGTAAGTAGAAGCAAATAAGGGAGTACCATAGGTTAAAGTGATAGTCAAAAGCTGGTTGCTATGTGTACTGAAGTTCCTTTGTTTGTATGGACATGAGTTCACAAAGTCCTGTATGAGAAAAGTATGTGTTTTATAGCTGAAACCAAAAACTAGAAATATCTAAAAAACAATCAACTCCAAGAAAAATATGTATATAACATTTGTTGTATGGTGAGTTTCTGTCCTTCCGCTACGGTTTAGCAGTTATGCAAAATTCCGAAATTTGACCGAGAATAAAGTAGTCTTCAGAGGCATTCCCAGAAAATTCAAAATATACATTTTATTTGTCATGTAAATATCTTTAATATACAATATTTTAATCAAAATCGTTAGAGCCATTTTCTAGAAAATCAAAATTTTCGAAAACAGTTCCATGTAAAGAGTAGTTTGGGGAGGGAGAATTTTTCTCAAAATCTTCTTGTCACATCCCTGGAAGATAATAAACTTAAATACCAAGTTTGGTATTTTACCGACTTTTCGTTTTTTGAGTTATCGTGTTCACAGACACACGGACACACACGGACCTATTTCTGAAAATACTTTTTTTGGATACAGGAGACCCTAAAATATATATTTCCGGTGAAATCTCAGTATTTAAATTTTGGGTGGAGTGCAACACCTTCTCTATACACTATGTACATAGTGCGTATAGAGAAAGTAAAAATGCAAGTTATTACATATTATTTATATCTTTAATATTTGATTTTTAATCAAAATGATTAGAGACATTGTTGAGAAAACCAAAATTTTCGAAATTGTGTCTAAGTGAAGGGTAGTTGGAGGTGGGGGGTAATTTTCTTGAAAATCTTCGTGTCACATCCTTTGAAGAAGTTGAACTTAAATGATAAGTTTGGTATTTAACGTATTTTCGTTTTTGAATTATGCTGCTATCAGGTACACAGACGCACACACGGACATTTTTCTAAACCAGATTCATTTAGATTCACGGACGTTAGATAATTCAAAAAGATTTTTACTAAGTTTTGGGGACAGGTTCCTTATATCAAAACAGGTAAAAATATTCATATAAAAACAGGTCCCAAAATCCTTCGTTCTCGAATTATTGAGGTTCAATATACTATTAATCAAATATTTTAAAATGACACTTTATTCTATTTTGGAAGTTTTCGGCTTGTTAGCTGGTGTTCCACACAAACACCACTTATAGGAAATGATCCAAAATGTCCTCCTATTGCGTCTAGACTCGCATGCACTCGTCGAAGCATGGAAGGTAAAATTCTCCCAGTAGGTGTCGTATGATTTCGTAAGCTTCCATTACACGTAGATTAAAAGGATGTCTGCAGCATAAACCAACCGTTTAAGATGTCCTCAAAAGATAAACATCCAAAGGATTGAGGTTGGGGAAACGTGCAGGCCATGGAGTTGGTCCCCCTCTACCTATCCATTTATCATGCTAGATATCAGACTGAACCACTCGAACAATAAAACTAAAATGTGCTAAAGCACCATGCATAAACTACATGCTTCTTATTTTAAGAGGCACACTTTCTAATAAGCTGTTCTGAACGAATTCCCTGCACTTGTAAAGCGTGCTGGAGGAATGTATTACACATCTGATATATGACAAATGTTAAAAATCTGATGTGTACCATTCACATGCATTTCTCTATATCCCTGCAACAAATTATCCTTAAAAAGCTTATACTTCTATTTACTTTATGCTAATCAGAAGCAATTAGCAGAAATAGTCTTATTACTTGCTTCCTTTTAAGTAGAAGCAAATAAGGGAACACCATAGGTTAAAGTGATAGTCAAAAGCTGGTAGCTATGTCAATGAAGTTCCTTTGTTTATATGGATCGGAGTGGACAATTTCCTGTATGAGAAAAATATAAGTTTTTCATAGTAGAAACTCAAAATAAGATGTCTCAAAAACGACGAACTCCACGAAAAAAATGTATATAGCATAAATTGTGTATTTAACGTACTATACATTTTTTATGTAGTAAGTTTTTGTCCATCTCTTACGGTTTAGTAGTTATTCAAAATTCCGTAAAATTCATCCAGAATAAACTACTCTTCCGAAGCTATTCCTAGAAAATTCGAAATATACATTTTATTTGTCAAGTAAATATGTTTAATATACGAAGTTTAATCAAAATCGTTTGAGCCATTTTTGAGAAAATCAAAATTTTTTAAAAAGTTCCATGTAAAGGGTAGTTGGGGGTGGGGGGATTTTTCTCAATCTTCGTGTCGCATCCCTGGAAGATACTAACCTTAAATACCAAGTTTGGTATTTTACCGACTTTTCGTTTTTGAGTTATCGTGTTCAAAGGCACACGGACACACTGACACAAGGACACACACGGACCTTTTTGTAAAAATACTTTTTTTGGATATTGCCGACCCTAAAAAATATATTTCCGGTGAAATCTCGGATGGATGAGTGCATAAATAAATGAAGTTATTAGGTTCGATTCAGAAAGCCCTTGAAGGTGACCTTCATTAATAAATTGATGTCGCGAAAACGAAACATTTTAGAGCACATGTTTATATAAACCTATTTTTTTGTTTTGATGTCAGGAATCTATTCCCAAAAGCTGTAAAACTATTTTAAAGCAATCTGTATTTTCGATGAAATCTGGTATCGAATTTTTGGGTGAAATATAACTTGTCTATACATATATACAAGGGTCGACTGATAAGTCCCGGGCCTCACACCGATATGGCGTCACTAGGTCAGTTAGACGGTAGCATCGTATAGTTTAACTCTAGACTAGCTTGTATCCTTAGTTACAGGTCAATAGCTTGTTTAGTTTTCGAATGACAGCATTTTAAACAAGACAACTTTAGAGTTTTCACAAAAATGGAGGATTTCGAAAAACAAGCATTGATTAAATACTTCCATTTGAAAGGCTTAACGCTAAAGAAATCAAAGAGGAAATGGACAGTACATTGAAAGATTCTGCTCCTTCATATTCAATGATTAAAAGGTGGGTTGCACAGTTTAAAATGTGACGTACGAGCACTAGTGATGAGCCTCGCTCTGGACGCCCTGTAGAAGTGACAACTCCAGTGATCGTTGAACAAATTCATCGTTTAGTACTGAGAGACCGCAGATTAAAGTTTTTTGAGATAGCAGAGGCTGTAAGCATATCAAAAGAAATACTTTAAGTAATGTATTGGACTTTCACAAGGTCTGTGCAAGATTGGTGCCACGTTTGTTGACACTGATCAAAAGTTGCAAAGAAAAACTGTTTCTCTTAAGAATGTGGAGCTCTACCGTAAAAATTCCAGTGAATTTTTTGAGACGGCTTATTACCATGGGACACTCCAGAAAGTAAATGGCAATCAAAACAGTGGATGGCGCCAGATGAACCATTTCCAAAAAGGGGCAAAGTCAATTTTCTCAGCTAACAAGGTTATGGTGAGTGTTTTCTGGGATGCACAGAGAATTATTTTTATTGATTACTTGGAAAAGGGTAAAAGTACGCTGGTGATTACTAAACAAGATTACTGCTACGTTTGAGTAATGAGGTGTAAAAAAATACCTCATTTGGCAAATAAATATTGCTTCGTCACGACAATCTTTGAGTCATTGCAATGGGAAAAATGTGCAAATTAAAATTAGAATTGCTGGAACATCCACTCTGGTTGCCAGGCCTATCAACCAGTGACAAATAGCTGTTCCCATTAATATCTTAGAGGACGAAGATTTCAAAGCCACGAGGATGTCATTGATGCGGTAAACAGCTATTCTGAGGACCATTTTGACACGGATATGTCAAATGTATTAGCCTTTCTGGAGATGATGTTGAGAAATAAAGCAAAAACAAAATAAATGCTGTTTATATTGAGAGGCCTGGGACATATGAGCCGACCCTGGTATATAGTATGTGTAGAGAAAGTAAAAAGGAGAACAGAGAAAAGGAGACAGAAAGTTTCCTTCTGCACTCAATAACTCGAGAAGTGCTGCAGGTTCTGGTATTGCACAACAACTTCAAAGAGGTAAACAATGTGGATTTTGGTGGTTACACAAGACACCAAGCAAACTAGAAACTTTGACAAAATTAATTGAAACCGAAAAGGTTTCCATTTTCTGTCCTTGGGCCCCATAAGGGCTATTCGTTAATTAAGATTCAAGTTGGGAAGTCTCCGAGCAGTGGAACAATCTACAACGCGGTACAGAGTAAAATAGGTGAATAATGGAGTCGGATGAGGAAAGGCCAACTTTGAAGATGTCGGAGTGGAGGGGGGGGGGAGGTGCTTAGCGAAGTGCCAGGACAAGATGACACGGCTTGCACTTGATGAAAACTTAGCAGCTCCACTACAAGGGCTTTGCGAATTGTACGAACAGAAACCCCCTTCTGCCCGGCTTCCTGTTCAAGGGCGTAGTGGTGGACGCTGAGGGGCGGTTTTCTTCGTTACAGACTGCTTAAAGAGCAATGTGCTGAAAACAAGATTAACACACATTAGACAGTAGCTCAAATATTGTTTCATATAAAAAAATCTGACGCATCCCATTCACATGGCTTTCTCTACATCTCTGTAACAAATTGTTAATAAGCTTATTCTTTTATTTATTTCATGCTAATGAGAAAAATTAGCAGAAATAGTCTTACTTCTTGCTTTAATCTAAGTAGAAGCGAAATAAGGGAGTACCATAGGTT
Source organism: Hymenopus coronatus (assembly GCA_030762935.1). Lineage (NCBI taxonomy): Eukaryota > Metazoa > Arthropoda > Insecta > Mantodea > Hymenopodidae > Hymenopus > Hymenopus coronatus. The sequence goes on along the minus strand of CM060896.1, from coordinate 155,703,510 downwards.
AAAGTGAAAGCCAAAAGCTGGTTTCTATGTGACTGAAGCTCGTTTGTTTGTATGGACACGAATTGCCAAATTCCTGTATGAGAAAAGTTTTTCAAAGCTGAAACCAAAAATAAGGAATATCTCAAATACTATCAACTCCACGAAAAAATGTATGCAACATAAATTATGTGGTTTAACGTGCTCTACATTTTTTGTGTGTTAAGTTTCTGTCCATCTCTTACGGCTTAGTAATGCAAAATTCCGCAAAATTCATTCGAATAAAGTAGTCATCATAGGCTGTTCCCGGGAAATTCAAGGTATACATATTGTATGGTAGGTAAATTTTTAATATACGATATTTTAATCAAAATCGTTTCAGCCATTTTTTGAAAAATCAAATTTTTTGATAAAAGTTCCATGTAAAGGTAATACTAAGTTTGGTGCTTTACCGGCTTTACGTTTTTAAGTTATCGTGTTCACAGACACACGCGCACACACACACATGGACCTTTTTCTGAAAATCTTTTTTTTTTTTTTTTTTTTTTTTTTTGGATACAGGGGACCCTAAGCGCCTATTTCGTGAAACATCGGTATCGAAATTTTGGGTGGAATGCAATAACTGCTCTGCACACTATGTGCATAATCCGTGTAGAGAAATTAAAAATCTGACTTTCTCTACATCTCAGTAAGCAATTATCGTTAAAAAACCTTGATTCTTATATCTACTTTATAACTATCTAGATAACATTACCAGAAATTGTCATATTACTTTCTTTCTAAATAAAATATGTGTTAATCTCAGATAACTTTCTCTAGCTGTTCTACATAACAAAATTCTTGCAAAAGAATTCTACACTTCTTTCTACACTGTGTTAATCGAGATAAACACTAGCAGAATGTTCTTATTACTTAGTTCCTTATAAGTAGAAGGGAACTAAGGGAATGCGCTATGCTAAAGCGATAGTCAAATGTTTTAAAAACTACAATTTTTCGGCTGTCATTGCTATTTGCTTCTTTACTTGGGCAGAGCTAGAACAAAGAGAAAACCGACACTTCCTGTCTGAGAAAAGTAAAAGTAGTTTAAAAGTGAAATCAATAAAAAGGAACATCTTGGAGACAAACAACAGTACAACAATAACGCATATAACATAAATTGCATTTTAACGGGTCTACATTTTTCTGTGCTACATTCTTGTCTGTTTCTTAAGGTTTACTACTTACACAACATTCAGAAGAATGTATACAAAAAGAACAAAAGAAGCTGTTTACGGAAAATTTGAAATATACAGTTTATTTGTGATGTAAATGTTTTTAAATATGCGGTATTTTAATTAAAATTGTTAGATCCATTTCAGAAAAAAACATTTTCCCTGTAAAGGTTAGTTTTTAATGGGAGGAAATTTTCTTGAAAATCTTCGTGTCCCATCCTTGGGAGATGCTGAACGTAAATACCAAGTTAATGAGCCATGTTGCTCAAAGACATGCACACACACTGACGTTTTCTTTAAATACTTTTTGGACTCACGGGACCTCAAAACACATTTCCGGTGAAATCTCGGTATCGCATTTTTGGGTGCAATACTATATTCACTCTATCCACTATGTACATTGAACATACAGGCTAGCTGATGCACTCCAATCACATGACTTTCTCTAACTATTTTGCAAATATAATTCCTTTTTTTTTATTGTTTCATTTGTATAGCCCCCCCTTTAACTTCAATGGTCATATCTGGGGCTTTGACTTGTGAAACAACTCGTATTAATGTAGGTTAGAACATTAGGTTTATCATTATTATATTACTAAACACACGCACATTCACTCTCACATTCATACTTCCAGACTCTATGGGGGATAGGGAATAAATCTGGTTAAAGAAAAACTCCCCGCCCCAGCCGGGAATCGAAAGCATAATCTTCTTTTTCGTGCATCTCGAGATAAACATCAACAGAAATGGTTTCTTACATATTTTGTTTGGTATCAGGGGAGGAACGAAATATACTAAATTAAAGCGATGTTCAAAACTTTTAAAACAAGGTTAGCATGTGATTATATTGATGTTCAGCTCTCTCTGCAGTGCCAGGAGTAAAATATCTGAAGTAACCCATTTATATGACTTTCTCTAGCTGTTCTTCAAAACATTGTTTATTACGCAGCATTATTCTTATCTCCAGAATGCTAATCTAAATAGACATTAGTAGAATTGGTCTAATGTGTTACTCCTTTGTAGTAAGGCAAATAAGGAAATGCACTAGGCTGAAGCGCTGAAGTCATATTTTAAAAGGTAGTCGCTATATCAAACAACTGAAATTCAGTTCTCTTTGCTTGCTAGGAGAAAACAAAAAGGAGACGAAAAGAAACACACCTACTCGTTTGAGAAAAATGTTAAGTAGCTTAAGGGGATGCATCACCCAAAATCTCAAATTCAACAGCTTTCATCAAATCAGTCTGAAAATTTTAACATGCATTTATATTGTACAATAGGTACTTGCTTTAAAATCTAGTTTATGTGTCATAAGTCGCTTTGGAATTATTAATTTTTAAATAAAAAAAATTGCCACAAAATTCAAATCACTCCACACGATGAAAATGATGAAAAATTGTACTTTTTATTTTCAAAATATGCATTTAAGTATCAGGAACAGAACTGTCATATGAATTTGTTATACTACAATTAGTTCTAGGGGTAAAAATATAAAAGCAAGAAACAGACTAAAATTCAGGACATTTTTTAATACATATGACTTTAAAAATCAACATTAGGACTTTAGAAACACCATATGACAGAAATCCTGTTTTCTTTTCTTGTTAAGAACCTATCTTAAAAATTCAGGAGAGCTTGAATAAATCCTGCATCGTGTGGAACATTTTAAAGTTTTGAAAACGCTGAAAAATAAAATCACGAGAAAATAGGTTTTAAGGTTTAACATACAGTTTAACACTGTAAGCTTTATAATGTCATAACATGCTCTTTGTGGGGTGTGGGGAGACCCGCCATGTGCTCTATCTCGCCTGTGATTTAGGATGGGGAGGGCCTAGGTTAAATAATTGGTGGTCGGCATGCCTGGATAATGACGGGGCAGGTAGAAACACCCGATGTGAGACCTGTTTTGTAAATTTTGAAATATATTACTATACTCACTTTTTTACTTTCTCTATACGTGCTAAGTGCATAGTGTATAGAGAAGGCATTGCACTCCACCAAAAAATTCGATACCGAGATTTCACCGGAATTATATGTTTTAGGGTCTCCAGTATCCAAAAAAAGTATTTCCAGAAAAAGGTCCGCGTGTGCATGTGTGTCCGTGTGTCAGTGTGTCAGTGTGTCAGTGTCGCCTTGAACACGATAACTCAAAAACTAAAAGTCGGTATAGTACCAAACTTGGTATTTAAGTTAAGTATCTTCCAAGGATGCGACACCAAGATTTTGAGAAAAATCCCCCAACCCCCAACTACCCTTTACATGGAACGTTTTTCGAAAATGTCGATTTTCTAAAAAATGGCTCTAACGATTTTGATTAAAATATCGTACATTAAAGATATTTACCTGAGAAATAAAATGTATATCTTCAATTTTCTGGGAATAGCCTCTGAAGACTACTTTATTCTGGGTCAATTTTACAGAATTTTGCATAACTGCTAAACCGTAAGAGATGGACAAAAACTTACCACGCAAGAAATGTAGAGCACCTTAAAACACTCAATTTATGTTATATATACTTTTTTTTTCGTGGTGTTCATTGTGTTTAAGATATTCCTTGTTTTTGGTTTCAGTGATAAAAACTTATACTTTTCTGATACAGGACTTTGTGAACTTGTGTCAATACAAACAAAGGAACCTCAGTCGCAGAGCAACCAGATTTTGAGTATCACTTTACCTATGGTACCCCCTTATTTCGATTCTACTAACAAGGAATCAAGTAAAAATACCATTTCTGCTAACTTTTGCTCCATCAGATGAAGTAAATAGAATAATTTGTTGCAGTGATATAGAGAAAGTCATGTGAATGGAACACATCTGATTTTTTAGTTATTAGTGCATATTATTGTATTTTCAAGTTGAAATAGACATATTTAAGGCCAAATATTATTGGTCAAAACCAAATTTTGGATTTTGCCAATTTTTCACCATAGTGAAAATGTTAAAGCACCACACCCACTGCCAGTGATGCATATAAATCGTCACGTGTTACGGTTTAAAGAGCCGCATAGTAACAAAAACAACAAGAAGATGAACTACAAGCATCACATTATATAATCAGGCAAAAAAATGTTAGGATTTTTTTTTAGGATTTTGGGTAATGCATCCCCTTAAAACTAAAATAAATAACACGGAATATCTCGGTAACGGCTAGTTCTACAACAAAAATGTAATAGGACATAATTAGTATTTTAACGAGATCTAGTTTTTCCTACGCTTTACCAGTTATACGACAGTCATCCAGAATGATGAGATCTTCCCAGAGAATTCAAGATATACCTATATTTTGTATGTCATAAAAATATATTAAGCATATGATATTTTTAGTCAAAATTGTTACAAGCATTTTTTAGAAAATTAAAATTTTCCAAAAATGTTACTTGTAAATGGTAGTTGGGAGTGCGGGGGTTTGTTTGGAAAATCTTCGAGACGCATAATTGGAATTTGAGTTATGCTGTACCCATACACACTCACTAACACATACAGACGAACCTTTTTCTATTTTCTTTGTTTCATTCCGACTACCCTAAAACACGTATTTCCGGTAAATTTCGATATTGAATTTTTCGGTGGAATAAAATATCTTCTCTATTCACTATATACATTGTATTTACGTGTTAGAGAAAGTACATTATACAAAAGCGTCACTCATATGACCTTCTCTAGCTATTTTACAACAATCATCCTTTTTAATGCATAAACTTCCAACTATTTAATACAACTTTAGATAAACATCAGCAGAAATGGTTTATTACACTTTTTTAGGTACCAGGGTAAGAATGAAATACATAAAGATAAAGCAATGGTTCAAAACTTATTGAACATGGAACGGTAAAACAAACTATACTAGAGGTAACACATTTGTAACTTTTGGTTTAAATAATTTATTTAAACTGCAACCAAGAATTTTCACTATATACTTTATGGTTCTCTGAAATCCTGCCTGAAATAGTAGAAATTAAAACACATAGACTAAATGTTCTGTTACGAGTACAACAAATACAGACAAACTGTGCTGAAAATTCGCGTCTCCATAGAATATATACCAAAGGAGACCTAAGTATTAAAACTGTGCTCTAAATGGCTTACTTTTCTTGCTCCCAGTAGCGCCTCTTTCTATTTCACTTGGACTACTAGCTCCCAGTAACTTTTACAATCTCACCACCCCCTCAAGCCTACCTTCTTTTGTAGAGCACACGCTTTCATACATTTTACCTCAACTCACTGCTATTTCCCATAAATTCCTTGCGAAATATTTATTTTTTGTGGCATAGACGGTTTCAGCTATCTCGTCTCTGTTATAACTAAAGTCGCCCTCTGTAGTATAATCGTTACCATGCTAACTTCATATACAGTAGATCGCGGGTTCAAACCCGGCGGAGGACAATGGATTTTTTTGGGCGTAAAAATCCTTAGCATGGGTTCCTACGGAAGGGAAGTAAAGCCGTTTATTTACGGCACGTAAAAGAACGTCAAGCCTGATAGAGAGGCCTCTGAGCAAACTTAAGCGGTCTTTCACGCCCAGTATAGAATGAGACGCTGAGAACCGCAGTAGTTAAAGAGCGTCCATAAATAACATGCCATTTTTACTTTCTCTATATGTACTATGTTTTGAGACCCGCTGAATCCCCCCCCCAAAAAAGCATTTTTGGAAAAATGTCCGTGTGTGTGTCTGTCTGTCTGTCTGTGTGTGTGTGTGTGTGTGTGTGTGTTTGTCTGTGGGCGGCATACCTAAAAAACGCCAAACTTGGTATTTAGGTTTGGTATCTTCCAAGAATGGGACACGAAGATTTTCAAGAAAATCCCACCACCCCCAACTACCCTTTACATGCAACTTTTTTCGAAAAGTTTGATTTTATTAAAAATGGCTAACGATTTTGATTAAAATGTCATATATTAAAGATATTTACCTGACAAATAAAATATATATGTTGTATTTTCTGGGAATGGTCTCTGAAGACTACGTTATTCTGGATCAGTTTTACGGAAGTTTGCATAACTGCTAAACCGTAAGAGACAGACAAAATGTTAAAACAAAAAATGTAGAGTACATTGAAACAAATAATCATTGACATATACATTTTTTCGTGTAGTTAATCGTTTTTAAAATATTCCTGGTTTTTCGTTTCAGCTTTGAAAAACTTATATATTTCTCATACAGGAATTTGTAAACTCCTGTCCGTACAAACAAAGGAACTTCAGTCACATAGCAACCAGCTTTAGACTATCACTTTAAACCAATGATTCTCCCTTATTTCGCTTCTACTTACAAGGAAGCAAGTAATAAGACTATTTCTGCTAATTTTCTTGATTAGCTTGATTAGCATGAAGTAAATAGAAGCATATGCTAACATTCTCTAATAATATAATCTTATTTATATATTACATATATTTACATCATATTGCATTCATTAGCAGTCTCTAAGCAGTTGTGCAAGAAATACTAGGTTTAAAACAACAGAACCAGTAAATTTCATTCAGGATTTTTATGGATATCCAGAGAAGTAGTTTTATGGTTGCAGGGGCGATAGATTTTTGTAAACCGATCATCTTTGAGTTGCAGGTTTCAGTATACCAAGCGATTATCAAGGCAGGAGTAAACTTTCTACCGTCATTGCAATACTGTGCTGCGCTCTGGTGAGAGGCAGAGGGGGAAGCCCAGAGGAAACCAGAGGACAAAGGGAGCGTCTCGGGAAGAACAAAGAGCGACCGTGAGCTGGTGCTGTGTTCCATAATTAGCGTGCATTAAAACTTAAAAACACTGGAAGGTTGTCAGAACCTGGGTCAACCGCATGTGATTAATATTATATAAAAATGAAGCAATTAAATCGGAACAGAGAAGCGTTTCTGGAATAAAAGATGTCCCTGGGAAAGAAGGGCTACTAATTAGCTCATGCTTGACTTAGGACATTGAGAAGAAAGGAAGTTTACAAAAGAAGGAGGTAAGAATGACGTTAGCCATCCGTACTGGGTATTGAAATACCTGTTTCAATTCCCTCAAGGCACAACGAACTGGGACAATCAAACCCATTTCACCAAAGATTTAACCAGTACAAAACTCATGTAGAGAGGCTGCAATGAATGAACGAACGGTGTGTGTATGTATGTATGTATGTATGTATGTATGTATGTATGTATGTATGTGTGTGTATGTATGTGTGTGTATGTATGTATGTATGTATGTATGTATGTATGTATGTATGTATGTATGTATGTATGTATGTATGTATGTATGTATGTATGTATGTATGTATGTATGTATGTATGTATGTATGTATGTATGTATGAATAAGTGTATTTATTGACATAACAATATCATACATAGAATTTCAACAATCGCACGGGTCCACAGACCGTACGTGCTTTTATAATACACATTACAAGCAATATTAAAACAACAACAAAGAATTAAAAGAGTAAACACGAAAATAAAAAGACAAAGGAAATACACAATCAAAAGCAATATTAAACAACAATAAAGAATTAAGAGTGAACCCGAAAATAAAAATACAAAGATATTCAAATATAGCAATTTAAATTTACAGCACAGAGAACACCTTCATAAATGCACCATCTTATAATAGATAATTACACTTAAAAGACATATATACACATAATATATACACCATATATAAAACCATAGCACAGCAGTGACCTAAGGATGACATAATATATAATGTATGTATGTAATGTATGTAATGTAATGTATGTATGTATGTGTCGTATATAATATATATGTATGTCGTAGGTGAGTATATGTCTATGTAAAATGAAATGGCGTGTTATTTATGGACGCTCTTTAACTGCTGTGGTTCTCAGCGTCCCATTTTATACTGGGTGTGAAAGACCGCTTAATTTTGCACAGAGGCCTCTCTATCAGGCTTGAGCTTCTTTTACATGCCATAAATCTACGACACGGAACTCACGCATTTACTTCCCTTCCGAAGGAAGCCATGCTTAGTATTTTTACGCCAAAACAAATCCACCGTCCTCCGCTCCGCCGGGTTTGCACCAGTGACCTTGGGTAAATGAAGTTAGCTATGTCGTATGTAATATATATGTATGTATGTCACGTCTGTGTATATGTCGTATGTAATTTATGTATGAAACACACAGGTGTTAATGAACTATACAGAAATATTTTCATAGAATATGTAGATTACTTAAATAAGTAATTTGAGATAGGAGACTTATGGCCTGTTTATTGAAATTTCGAAGTAACGGCTATAAGTTTCTGAAGTGACGGTACGCCACGTATTGCGGCACTTTAGCTGGAATGAAAAAAAATAATAATAAAAACATTTACTCTATTACAGGAATTGAACTCATGACCTTTGGGATAGCAACTTCCCACGTTACGCAATAATAAAACCAGAACAGTTGAAAAACCTCCTCCAGAGTAGGCTACATGACTCAAGAACATAGTTAATGAACGCTCAGTGTCGCACTGTCAAGTGATTAGTTCGAGATCTTACAGATTTTTGCGACATTAAATCTTGAGGACGCTAGTAACGAGCTGCTAAAAATCGATATTTCTATGCTCGGGTAGCAGTTTTAAATACATTCTAAGCCATTTTTTCAACCTGATTTGCTTTAAAACCGACCTGATACCCACACGTTTAACGCTATGTGGTTGCGTTAAGTTTATCCAGGGACCATGCATCGCCGATTTCAAATTACCTATATTAGTCACGTGCACAATCTTGCAAATTATTTTGGTGTACTTCATTAATACCCTGTATATGTACACATATGTGATGAGACTGATTGCCTCTCATATATGCGGCCCGGGTTCGATCCCAAGCGCCCGCATGAGGTGGACGAAGCGGCGTCTGGGTCCTCCGGTTTCCACCGCCACTCATTCCGTCAATTACTCCATAATCACCTTCCCTATAATCCATTTCGCATGCATTTCACTTCTTCATGCTCATGCCTGGCAACGGGCCAAGTACTCGTTCCAGGTTCTTTATTCTGTGGTTCGTGCCGTTGGCTCCCCGACAGGCTTCTGACCTCTAGGGATCCGCTTGAAAGTCTTAGGGGCTATCAGCCCTAAATATGAGGAGGTAAAGCTGACTACGAACGAACATATGTAATGCATGTATCTAGTATGTATATATCTGTGGTGTTAATGAACTAAACCGAAATAATTTGCGAGATTGTGAACCTGACTGATGTAAGACATTTGAGATGGGCGATGCACGGTCCCCGGATAAACAACACGCAACTACATAGCGTTAAACGTATGAGTATCAGGTGCTGATAAGTCAGTGCTAAAGCAAAACAGGTTGGAAAAATGGCTTAGAATGTCTCTAAAAGTAAAAGCCTGATGTGTTCCATTCACATGACTTTCTCTATATCTCTGCAATAAGTTATTGTTAAAAAGTTTATACTTTTATTTATTTTATGCTAATCGAGAAAAAATTAGCAGCAATAGTCTTATTACTTATTTTCTTGGAAGTAGAAGCAAAATAAGGGAGTACCATAGGTTAAAGTGATAGTCAAAAGCTGGTTGCTATGTGACTGAAGTTCCTTTATATTAACAGAATTGTCAAATTCCTGTATGAGAAAAGCGTAAGTTTTTAAAGATGAAACCAAAAATAAGGAATATCTAAGGAATGATAACTCCACAAAAAACTGTATATAATATAAATTCTGTGTTTTAACGTGCTCTAAATTTTCTGTGTGGTACATTTTTGTCCAACTCCTACGGTTTAGCAATTATGCAACATTTCGTAAAATTCATCCAGAATAAAATACTCCTCAGAGGGTATTCCCAGAAAATGCAAGACATACATATTATTTATCAGATAAATATATTTAATTTACGAGTATTTAATCAAAATCGTTACAGCCATTTTTAAGAAAATTAAAATTTTCTAAAAAACTTCCATGTATAGGGTAGTTTGAGGTGGGGGAAGTTAAATACCAAGTTTAGTATTTTACCGACTTTTCGTTTTTGAGTTATCGTGTTCAAAGGCACGCGTACACGCGGACCTTTTACTGAAAATCCCTTTTTTGGATACAGGGGACCCTAAAACATATATTTCCGGTGAAATCTTGGTATCGAATTTTTTGGTGGAGTGGAATACCTGCTCTAAACACTATGTATATAGTACGTGTAGAGAAAGTATAAAGTATATGACACAATTGTGTGTTTTATCGAGATGTGTATTTTTCTCGTACTCCTTAGGGCTTACAAAAGCCAGCAACACCGAAGAAGCTATTTCAAGAAAATTCAAGATATACATTTCATTTCTCATGAAACATCTTAAAGATATGGTATTTTAATCAAAACTTTTAGTCATTTTTGGGCAAATGAAAATGCTCGAAAGTATTCCGGGAAAGGGTATTTGGGCACTGTGGTGATTTTCTTGAAAATTTTCGTGTCGTATTCTTAAATACCTAGTTTGCTATTATACGATTTTTTTTTAATTTTTACTTTCTCTACACGTACTATGCACATAGTGTACATAGAAGGTATTGCACTGCACCCAAAAATTCGATACCAAGATTTCACCGGAAATATATGTTTTAGGGTCCCCTGTATCAAAAAAAACATTTTTAGAAAAAGATCCGCGTGTGTCGTGTGTCTGTGTGTCTGTGAACACCCTAACTTAAAAACGAAAAGTCGGTAAAATACCATACTTTGTATTTAAGTTAAGTATCTTCCATAGGTACGACTCGATTTTTAGAAAAATCCCCCCCCCTCAAACTACCCTTTACGTGGAACTTTTTTCGAAAATTTTGACATTCTCAAAAATGGCTCTAACGATTTTGATTAAAATATGGTATATTAAAGATATTTACCTCACAAATAAATTGTATATCTTGAATTTTCTGGGAATAGCCTTTGAAGACTACTTTATTCTGGATGAGTTTTACGGAATTTTGCATAACTGCTAAACCGTAAGAGATAGACAAAAACTTACCCTACAAAAAATGTAGCATACATTAAAACACACAATTTATATCATATACAATTTTTTCGTGGAATTGATCGTGTTTAGGATATTCTTTGCTTTTGGTTTCAGTTTTGAAAAACTTAATACTTTTCTCATACAGGAATTTGTCAACTCCTGTCCGTACAAACAAAGGAGCTTCAGTCACATAGCAACCAGCTTTTGATTATCACTTTAACTTATGGTCCTCCGTTATTTATCTTCTACTTACAAGGAAACAAGTAACAAGACTATTTCTGTTAATTGTTTCTCGTTTAGCATGAAGTCAATAGAAGAGAAAGTCATTTGAATGGATCACATCAGCTTTTTTAGCCATAGTTTTCACAGAAAAAAGACAGAGACACAACTACACACAAACATTTTTCTAAAATTGTTCTTTTTGGACTGAGCAAACCTCAAAAGTATATATTTCTGGTGTAGTCTCGACAAGGAATTCTTGGGTGGAATGCAGTACCTTCTCAATCTACTATGTACACTGTACAAACGTGCCATAGAAGGTAAAGAAGTGTCTATAAGTACTGTCAGAGTAAGTAATAAGGAACTAATGACATCAGACATTTTGAAAGCTGCAACATGTTCGGAATAGTTTAGAAACGAGGAAAATGCAGTTACGTAATTCCCTATCACCGTAGTCATCACATTGTTTTGGAATGATTTCATTTAAAAGGGTACAAGGTACACTTGATACAGAAATCCGGCACTGACAGCATATCAAACCCTGCGGCTTTTTTGTAGAAATGTATTTCAATTAACCGAGGATTTTAATTATTTAGTTGACATGTTGTCAAGCAGAATGTCACAACTCCGACGGCGTGCCATCATCGCGATGGAATCGATATGCGGCTTTCAATCTTTGCCAGGTGTACTCCTGGTTGGATCAAAGAGAACACAGCACCACGTGATACCTCGGTCCATATTCAATGTGGTTCTGTTCCATTTTTACTTTCTCTACACGTACTATGTATATACTCTATAGAGAAGGTACTGTATTGCACCCAAAAATTCGATACTGAGATATTTTCACCGTAAATATATGTTTTGAGACTCCCTGAACCCAAAAAAATCTGATGAGCTCCATTCACATATCTATCTCTACATCTGTGTAACAAATTGTTGATAAAAAGTTTATGTTTCTAATTATTTCATGCTAATCAAGAAAAAATTAGCAGAAAGTTTTATTACTTGCTACCATAGGTTAAACTGATAGTCAAAATATGGTTTCTATATCACTAAAGTTCCTTTATTTGTATGGATAGGATTTGACAAATTCCTGTATGAGAATAGTATACATTTCCCAAAGATAAAACCAAAAACAACGAATACATTAAAAACGATCACCGCCACGAAAAAAGTCTATAACATGGCTTGTGTGTTTTAATGTACTCTACAATTTCTGTGTAGTAAGTTTTTATCCAGCTCTTATGGTTTAGCAGATATGCAAATTCCGTAAAACTTATCCAGAATAAACTAGTCTTCAGAGGCTATTCCTAGAACATTCGAGATATACATTTTATTTATCAGGTAAATATCTGTAATATACCATATTTTGATCGGAATCCTTAGGGCCATTTTTATAAAATCAAAATTTTCGAAAAATGTTCATAGTTCGTATAGAGGAGGTAAAAAAAGCATTTTTTTGAAAAATGTCAGTCAGTGAGTGTGTGTGTGTGTGTGTGTGTGTGTGGGCAGCATAGCTCAAAAACGAATAGAGTGTTAAATACCAAACTTGGTATTTAAGCTTGGTATCTTCCAAGGACGCAACACGAAGATTTTAAAGAAAATCCGCCCACCCACAACTATCCTTTACATGGAACGTTTTTCGATAATTTTGACTATCTCAAAAATGGCTCTAACGATTTCGATGAAAATATCGTATATTAAAGATGTATATTTTGAATTTACTGGGAATAGCCCTTGAAGACTTCTTTATTGTGGATGACTTCTACGGAATTTTGCACAACTTCTAAACCGTAATAAATGAACAAAAACTGTAGAACATGTTAAAACACACAATTTATTTTAAATACATTTTTTTTTCATGGGGTTGATTCTTTTTAAATATTCCTTGTTATTGGTTTCTATTGTAGAGTACTTAAAATTTTCTCAGACAGGAAGTATCCGTTTTTCTTTTTGTTCTACTCCTGGCCAAGCAAAGAAGCGATTAGCAATGACAATCGCATAACGATAGTTTTTAAAGCATTAGACTGTCACTTTAGCCTAGTGCATTAGCTTAGTTCCCTTTTACATATAAGCACCAAGTGATAAGATCATTCTGCTAGTGTTTATATAGATTAACATGGTGTAGAAAGAAGAATAATCTTTTGTAGGGAGCTTGTAGAGCAGCTAGAGAAACTCATTTTCATGTAACACATACGATTTTTACTTTACCCACACATACTATGTACATAAAGAAAAGATTCGAACCCATATTTCACAGGAAATATATGTTTTGGGTCCCTTGTATCAAAAAAGAAAACAAACATTTTCAGAATATGTGTGTGAGTGTGTGTGTGTGTGTGTGTGTGTGTGTTTCCGTGGGTCTGTGAACACGATAACTCAAAAACGAAAAGCCAGTAAATTACCAAACTTAGTGTTTAAATGTAGTATCTTCCAGGGATGCGATACTAGATTTTGAGAAAAAATCCCCCTACCCCAAATTACCCTATACATGGAACTTTTTTCGAAAATTTTGAATTTCTCAAAAAAGGCTCTATTGATTTTCATTAAAATGTCGTATATTAAAGATATTTAACTGACAAATAAAATGTATATCTTGAATTTTCTGGGAATAGCCTCTGAAGATTACTTTATTCTGGATGAATTTTACGAAATTTTGTATAACTGCTAAACCATAAGAGATGGACCAAAACTTACCAAACAAAATATATAGAGCACAGTAACACACACAATTCAAGTAATATTCATTTTTTTTTCGAGGAGTAGATCGTTTTTGAAGTATTCAATGTTTTTGGTTTCAGCTTTGAAAAACGTACTTTTCTCATACAGGAATTTGTCAACACCTGTCCAGATAAAGGAACTTATGTCACATAGCAACCAGCTTTTGACTATCACTTTAACCTATGGTACTCCCTTATTTCCCTTTTACTTACAAGGAGGTAAGTAATAAGACTTTTTCTGCTATTTTTTTTTCTCGATAAAGCATGATCTAAATAGAAGCATGAGCTTTTTAACTATAATTTGTTGCAGAGATGTGGAGAAAGTCATATGAATGGAACACATCAGATTTTTATCCTCCTTCTCCAAAAGTCACCCCTTGCAACATCCTCCCGCACCCCGATTTGCCCTTGTTTTCATTGCAAATAATTACGGCTGATGCTACAACCTGGGTCTTTGATCATTTACTCAGCCTAAAGTGTAGTGGTTGAAGAAACAATCCAGATGAGATGCAAATGGTTAACTAATTTCCGTATCACGCAAGTCAAAGAGGCATTAGTTTAAAGTACAGCATGTCTTTTTACTTTCTCTATACGTACTATGTACATAGTGTATAGAAAAGGTATTGTATTGGACCCAAAAATTGATACGGAGATTTCACCGGAAATACATGTTTTGAGACCCCCTGACAAAAAAAACATTTTTAGAAAAATGATCGTGTGTGTATCTGTGAGTATCTGTGTGTGTGTGTGTGTCTGTGGTTAGTATAGCTCAAAAACGAAAAGACCGCTCAATACCAAACTTGGTATTTAGGTTTCGTATCTTTCAAGAATGGCACACGTAGGTTTTCAAGAGAATCTCTCCACCACAAACTACCCTTTATATAGATAAAGTTTTGAAAACTTTGATTTTCTTAAAAATGGCTCTTACGATTTTGAATAAATTCCCTATATTTAAGACATTTACTCGTTAAATAAAATGTATATCTTGAATTTTTTGGGAATAATCTCTGAAGACTACTTTATTGTGGATGAATTTTTACGGAATTTTGCATAACTGCTAAGCCGTAAGAGATGGACAAAAATTTACCACACAAAAATTGTAGAGCACATTAAAACACACAATTTATATCATATACATTTTTTCGTGCAGATGATTCTTTTTGAGATATTCCTTATTTTTTATTCCAGCTTCGAATAACATACTTTTCTCATACAGGAATTATTCAACTCCTGTACATACAAATAAAGCACTTATTTCACTTCTACTTGCAAGGAAGCAAGTAATAAGAATATTTCTGCTAACTGTTGCTGAATTAGCATGAAGTAAATAGAAGCATAAGCTTGTTAACAATAATTTGATGCAGAGATGTAGAGAATGCCATGTAAATGGAACACATCAGGTTTTTTTCATCTTCCGATAGGTTATAAATAAAAGACAAGTTCATAGGGAACAAACTTATGGTTACTTTTCAACATAATCACCGTAAAGTTTGTGACATTTATCGTACCTGTGGACAAGATTTGCAATACCCGCTTTAAGAAAAGTTGCCGCCAATGATTTCAAATGAGCATTGACGTGTTGAAGAGCTAAGTTGGTTTGAAAGTGTTGCCCTCCTAGCCACGTCTTCAGTTCAGAGAAAAGGTGAAAGTCGCTGGGTGCCAGGTCAGGACTGTACGGCAGATGATCGAAAATGTCCCATTGAAATTATTCAAGGAGCCGATGGGTTGTGCCAGCAGTGTGTGGACGAGCGTTGTCATGGATCAACACAATTCCTGAAGTCAGCATTCCTCTTCGTTTGTTTTGAATGCTCTCCGCAAACGTATAAGTAAAGTTTCACAGTAAACAGCTGCATTGATAGTGGTTCCGGGCAGCACCTTTGCAAGGCTTGTGCACAGGTACGATAAATGTTTCAAACTTTTCAGTGATTTATTTGAAAAGTAACCATAAGTGTACAAAACTTTTAGTAGTAAAATAACTGTACTGTACTAATCGAGAAAAAATTAGCATAAATAGTCTTATTAATTGCTTCCTTGTAAGTAGAAGCGAAATAAGGGAGTAATATTGGTTAGAGTGACAGTCAAAAGCTGGTTGCTATGTGACTGAAGTTCCTTTGTTTTTATGGACAGGAGTTGACAAATTCCTCTATGAGAAAAGTATCAGCTTTTCAAGGGACTGCCTCCGTGGTCGAGTGGTCAGCGAGGTCCCGGGTTCGATTCCCGGCTGGGGCGGGGAATTTTTCTTTAACCGAAAGTATTCCCTATCCCCCACAGAGTCTGGAAGTATGAATGTGAGAGTGAATGTGCGTATGTTTAGTAATATAAAGTTTAACCTAATGTTCTCAACCTACAGTTTCACAAGTGAAAGCCCCCGATATGACCATTGCTGTTAAAGGGGGCTATACAAATAAAGCAAAAAAAAAAAAAAAATTATAAGGCTGAAACCAAAAAGAAGGAACATTTCAAAAATGATCAACTTCACGAAAAAATATATCTATATAACATAAATTGTGTGCTTTAATGTGCTGTACATTTTTTGTGTGGTAAGTATTTGTCCATTTCTTACGGTTTATCACTTATGCAAAACTCCGAAAAATTCATCCAGAATAAAGTAGACTTCAGAGGATATTCCCAGAAATATCAAGATATACATTTTCTTTGTTAGGTAATTTATATTTAATATACGATATTTTAATAAAAATCGTTAGGGGTATATTTGAGAAAATCAACATTTTTGAAAAAATATCTATGTAAAAGGTAGTTCGTGGTGGGGAGATTTTCTTGATAATCTTCGTGTTGTATCCTTGGAAGATACGAAATGTAAATACCAAGTTTGGTATATAACGGACTTTTCGTTTTTGAGCTATATATACTATAACGGTAAACACAAACACACACACACACACACACGGATATTTTTCCAAAAATTCTTTTTATGATTCAGGGGGACCCAAAACATGTATTTCCGAGTGGAATGCAATACCTTCTCTGTATACTATGAACATAGTACGTGTAGAGAAAGTAAAAATTCGAAAATGGTTCCAATGACCTTGATTGAAATACCGTATATTAAAAATGTGTCTTATTTTCATAAATTTCTCTAGTTGTTACAAATACAAAACATTCTTACAAAATGTTATTCTTTTATCTATATCATGCTAAGCGAGGTAAACATTAGCAGAATTGGTCTAATTACTTGCTTCTTCTAATTAGAAAACCAATAAGGGGACACATTACTAAAACGATAGTCACATTTTTAAAAGCTTGTCGCTATGAGAAACAATTGAAGTTTAGTTTGCTTTGCATCGTCTCATTTGAGAAATGCTAGGTAGTTTAGAACTGAAACCAATAACAAGCAATGTCACAAAATAGCCACAACTACATGAGAAGTGTGAAAAGCATAAACTGTATATTCAACATTTTGTGAGAATTAAGTTTTTTTCGTTTTAATCTTTATGCAAAATTCTGCCAACTTCATCTAGAATAAAGAAGTCTTCAAGAGAGTATTCTCCGAAAATTCAAAACATATACTTTATTTGAGATGTAAACATTTTTAATATTGTAATCAAAATCGTTAGCCACTTTAGAGAAAATTATAAGTTGGAGATTTTTTCCCATGTAAAGGGTAGCTTGGGGCGGAGGAATTTTCTTGAAAATATTCGTGTCGCATTTCTGGAAAATGATAAACTTAAATACCTAGTTTGGTACTTATCGGTCTTTTAGTTTTTGAGCTATCGGATCGAGGGGGGAGGGAGGGAGAGAGGGAGAGACACACACATACACACACAACTTTTTACAAAAATGTTTTATTGTTCAGGGGGTCTCAAAACATTTACGGTGAACAGTTTGAGTCAGACTGTAAAATGCAATTCCATAGCCGGGATTTGAACCACGGATCTCTCGGCCTCTAGCCAGTTCCTCTACCATTGAGCTACCATGGCAATATGCCGGCATAGCACTGAACTTCTCAACTTTCTCGCATGTTTCCCGGTATACCACAAGGTGATCTCAAATTATTTGAGATGACAACCCCATTGGCGACTTACGATGTTGCAAGTACTCTAAGTCCTAGGATTCATACTATACTCAACTATTATGGTCAATGGGTATTTATTTAATTCTCTTTTTATTCACACAAGTCGTGTGTAGGACAGGAGTTGGATAGGTAGAGTCACACTAAAAAATGCAATGCCATAGCCGGGATTTAAACCACAGATCTCCCGGTCTCTAGGTGGTTGCTCTTCCCCTGAGCTACCATGGCAACATGCTGGCATAACATTGACTCACATGTTTCCCAATAAACCCCATTTTTTTGAGATGACAACATCAATGGCGACTTACAGTGTTGTAAGTACTTTAAGTCCCAGGATTCATAGTTTAGCCAAATATTAATGTCAATGCGTATTTATTTATTTGTTTTTTCCACACAAGCCGTTTGTGGGTAAAGAGGTTGAGTCAGACTAAAAATTTCAGTGCCATAGCCGGGATTCACACCACGGATCTCCCGGTCTCTAGCGGTTGCTCTTTCACTGCGCTACCATGGCAGCATGCTAGCATAGCATTTTTTTTTTTTTTTTAAATACAGTTCAGGAGTCTGATCGGGACTCCGGCGCTGTATACCCTACTTTTTATTTACCTAATTTGTTTACTTTGATTACTGTATGATTACTGAATTTCTGTTTTTACTTTTTACACACACATACACAAACATATAACACTCATGCCCAAGGCGGGACTCGAACCCACGATCCCCTACGCTGCGAAACACCAAAGCGAGACGCTTTGGCGTGCGCGGCTATGGGGCCGACAAGCATTGACTCGCAAATTGATTTGTTTGTATAGTATTGTATGTAGAGAAGTAGGGGGTACAAACCTTCAGGAATTCCACCTTTTACCTTGGGGATTAAAAACAGTAACTCTGGATTGTGCTTTTGAATAAATACTCTGAAACATGTCTCAGCGCTATCAAATATTCTCCACGAAACGCAGTACTTGAGAAACATTGCTGGAAGCTCAAACACTGCAGGAGTTTGTGAGCCGAGTTCTCGCTCGCTCTTCAGAGATAGAAAACTTTCTGGTTTTTGGCATTTTGCCGGCAAGCGATTCCATCAAAGGGAGCACTACGCAAACAGTGGCAGTGCTCCCGATATATGTCACATCTAATATATTTTTATTGCAGATCAAACGCTCGTAACTTCCGTAAGCTTCACGACACAGACAGGGAAGCATAAAAAAAGAAGGCACACATTCGCGCGGCAAGTATGCTTGGTGTTTTCTTTTTTTCTTTATGTTGTCTCTGCTGCATCCCAGAGTATCCAGAATGCCCACACATAATTCCCTAGTTTACAAAACACGTGTCGTTTTTGTCGCATAGAGGCGCTTCCAGAATGTACAAGCGTGGTTTTCCATGCGCTAGTTTTTGGCGGACTGTAAAGGCCTTTCTGTATTTTCAAATGTACATATTTGTTCAAACAATGTGTGTTTTCTTTTCGTGCTTACATAACTATCATGCAGCATAAGGCATAATAGCCATGTTTTTACACAATTCATGTCAAAGATATGTCTGAAGGAAATTAAAAAATCTGGTGTTCTATTCACACGACTTACTTTAAATCTATACAACAAATTATTGTTAAAAATCTAATGCTTTTATTTACTTCATGCTAATCGAGAAAAAAATGGCAGAAAAAATCTTATTACTTGCTTCCTTGTAAGTAGAAGAGAAATAATGGAGATTAAAAACATAGAAGAAAACTAGTTCCTATATGACAAAAAATAAATAAATTTTGTGTTTTAATGTCCTCTACATTTTTATGTGTTAAGTTTTTGTTTATTTCTTACGGTTTAGCAGTTATGCAAAATTACGTAAAATTGATCCAGAATAAAGTAGTCCTCAGGGGCTAATCCCAGAAAATTCAAGATATGCATTTTATTTGTCAGGAAAATATCTTTAATATTTGACATTTTAATCAAAATCGTTAGAGCCATTTTTAAGAAAATGAAAATTTTCGAAAAAAAGTTCCATGTAAAGGGTAGTTGGGAGTGGAAGGATTTTCTTGAAAATCTTCGTGTCGCATCCTTGGAAGATACCAAAACTTAAATACCAAGTTTGATATTTAACGGTATTTTCGTTTTTGAGCTATGTTGTCCAGACGCACAGACACAGACACACACACACATGGACCTTTTTAAAAAATCCTTTTTTTAGCTTCAGGGGGACCCAAAACATGTATTACCGGCGAAATCTCAGTATCGAATTTTTGGGTGCATTACAACACCTTCTCTATACATTATGGACATAGTACGTGTAGAGAAATAAAAATTTGGTGTGTTCCTTCACAAGACTTTTTCTACATCTCAATAATAAATTAATTTAGTCAACTTATTACTTTCTTTACACGTTCTATAAACATAGTGTATAGTGAATGTATTGCATTCCACCCAAAAATTTGATAACGAGATTGTCTGTGAACAGCATAGCTCAAGAATTAAAACTAAAATCAATAACAAGGAATATCAAAAACGGCCAACTCTACGAAAGAAATGTATACGACATAAACAGTGTTTTATCATGATCTACATTTTATGTGTAGTAAGTTTTGTCTATCTCTTACGATTTACCAGTTTTGCAAAACTAAATAAAAATCATCCAGAGTAAAGAAGTCTTCAGAGACTATTCCTAGAAAATTCAGTGTATGCAGTTTATTTGCCATATAAATATCTTTAGTACACGGTATTTTAGTCAAAATCGTTAGAGCCATTTTTGAGAAAGTTAAGTTTTCGAAAATATTTACAAGTAAAGGGTAGTTTCGGGTGGAGAGATTTTCCTCAAAACCTTCGTGTCGCATTTCTGACAGATGCTAAACTTGTGTACCAAGTTTGGTATTTTACTGAATTTTGGTTTTTTGGGTTATCTTGTTCACAGACACAAGGACACAACCGGATCTTTTTCTAAAAATGTTTTTTTTTTTGGTATACAGGAGACAGTAAAGCATCCCGCTTTCGAATTTTTGGGTGCGGTACAATACCTTCTTTATATTCTATGTATATAGTACGTGTAGAGAAAGTAAAAAGCCGGATCCGAAGCGTCTAGTCAGCTGGTTTCTTATCTAACACTTGGAAGCTTACATCAGGCTAATGGCTATACATTAGTCTTTTTTTTCCTGCATGTCCCTTTTAGCACATTGTGAAAAATACCTTCTCATAGCCCACTTGGAAGAAAAACATTATGAATGTTGGCTGTCATTCTAGCATTCGAAGAAATAGCATTTGTTCATTAAAATAAGTGCGAGTTCCGCATTAAAAGATTTAATTTACATAAACTTGTGAAAAGCGCATTGATTTACAACTATATTTGAATATATATCCTTATATAGCATTTATATTTGAAGCAAGATCGAGTATTGCGGACCATTAACCACATTTATTTCTTGTTTTATCTGTATTTTTTGTTAGCCTTCTTTAGAATACGTCTTTTTTCGTCATTTTATGTTTTTATACTGTTACTCCTTGGATACTTCTTTGAGAAGAATATCTTGCGGTTTTGTTTTTTTCAGAAGATTCTTTACTTTCTCTACATATACTGTGTACATAGTGTATAGAGCATTCCACCCAAAAATTCGATACCGAGATTTCACCGGAAATACATGTTTTGGGTACCCTAAATCCAAAAAAAAAAATTCTGGAAAAAGGTCTATGTTTGTGTGTGTGTATGTGTGTGGACAGCATAGTTCAAAAACGATAAGACTTGGCATTTAAGTTTGTTGTTTTCCAAGGATGCGACATGAGGATTTTCAAGAAAATCCCCCCAAACCCAACTACCCTTTACATGGAACTTTTTTAGAAAATTTTGATTTTTTTTAAAAATGACTTAACGATTTTGATTAAAATATCGTATATTAAAAACCTGACAAATAATATGTATATGTATATCTTGAAATTTCTGGGAATATCCTCTTAAGGCGACTTTATTCTGGATACACCTTACGGAGTCTTGCATAACTGCTAAACTGTAAGAGGTAGACAAATAATTACTACACAAAATATGTAGAGCATATTAAAACACAATTTATGTTACATAATTTTTTTCGTGGAGTTGATCGTTTTTGAGATATTCCTTGTTTTTAGTTTCAGCTTTAAAAAACTACAAACATAGGAACTTCAGTCACATAGCAACCAGCTTTTGACTATCACTTTAACCTGTGGTAATCCCTTATTACGCTTCTATGTAGCTACCAGGAAGCAAGTAAGACTATTTCTGCTAATATTTTCTCGATTAGCATTCAGTAATAGAAGCATTAGCTTTTAGCAATAATTTTTTGCAGAAATGTAGAAAAAGTCATGTGAATGGCACACAGATCTTTTTTATTCAGTGGGTCTCAAAACATGCATTTCCGGTATAATCTCGGTATCGAATTTTTGGGTTCAATACAATACCCTCTCTATACACTATGTACATAGTACGTGTAGATAAAGTAAAAGTATGCGTGTCCTGATTTTTTTAGGAATAAACTCTGAAGTCGTATCCGCTGGTAGAACATAAGAGACAAAAACTTATTATATAAAAATATAGCGTTAAAACTCACAATTTCTGCCATTTAATATATTTGTTGCAGGCCTAACTCTTTTATAGATATTCCCTGTTATTGGTTTCAGTTTTATAATAAACTTTTCTTAAACGGGAAGTCCTCATCTATGTCATATCTCTTTTGTTTTACTTCTGATTATGAAAAGATTTGACTACGTTTTAGCCTAGTGTAGTCGCTTTTTACCTTATAAGTAATAAAAACATTTTTGATAATGTTTATCTTGATAAGCTTGATGGAGATAAAAAATTGATCTTTTATAAGAATCGCTTATATGCAGAACAAGTCATCTGAATGGAAAGCATTAGATATTTGTTGTTTTTTGATTCCGAAAACCTCAAGCATATTTTCGGTGATATCTCGAAGTTGAATTCTTAGGTGGAATACAATATTTTCCTTTTCATATATGATGCAGAACGCAATATACGTTTAAAAGAAGATTTTCAAGAAAATTCTTCCACCCCCAATTACACTTGCGCAGTGAAAGTTTTGAAAATTTTGATTGTGTCAAAAATGGCAGTAACGATTTTGATTAAAGTATCTAATATGTATATTTTCTAGGAATAGCCTCTGAAAACCTTTATATTCTGGGTAAATTTTGCTGAATATTCATAACAGGTAAACTGTAATAGACTGACAATGACATACCACACAATAAATTTGAATCTCGTTGAAACACATTTATGTCATATGACATTCTTTAAATATTCCTTGTTATTGGTTTCAGTTTTAAAATACTGTTCTCATACGGGAACTTGACAACTCCTAGCCACGTAAAGATACGGATTTCAATCTCATGGCAACCATATTTTAAAACATTTGACTCTTGGTTTATATAGTGTACTCCCTTATTTCCCTTCTACTTATAAGGAACTAAGTAATTACACCATCTCTGGTGGTCTTTATCTCGATTAGCATAAAGTGGAAAGAAGAATAAAGTATTTAACACCAGTTGGATAGGTAGAGCCAGGCTGCAAAATTCAATGTCATAGCAGAGATTTGAACCACGGATCTCTACCACTGAGCTACTATGGCAATATGCCGGCATACCATTGAATTCCTCAACCTACTTGCATGTTTCCCGATAAACGATACAAAATGATCTCAAATTATTTTGAGATGACAACCCCAATGGCGACTTATAATTTTGTAAGTACTTTAAATCCCAGGATTCATAGAATAGCCAACTATTATGGTGAATTGTGATAATTTTAATTGTTTTGTTATTGAAACCATGTGTAGGACAGGAGTTGGATAACACTAATTTGTTACAGGGATGTAAACAAAGTCATATGGATGAAACACGTCAGAATTTTTACTTTCTCTACACGTACTATGTTCATAGTGTATAGCGAAGTTATTGCACTCCACCAAAAATTCGAAACCGAGATTTCACCGGAAATATATGTTTTAGGGTCCCCTGTATCAAAAAAATTAATTTTCAGGAAAAGGTCCGTGTGAGTGTGTCCGCGATGATTCAAAAACGAAAAGTCGGTAAAATACCAAACTTGGTATATTTAGATTTAGTATCTTCCAAGGATGCGACACAAAATTTTGAGAAACATCCCCGACCCCAAACCAACCTTTACCCTTTTCAAAAATAGCTCTAACAATTTTGATTAAAATATCGTATTTAAAAGATATTTACCTGACAAATAAAGGTATATGTTGAATTTTCTGGGAATAGCCTATGAAGTCTACTTTATTCTGGATGAATGTTACGGAATTTTGTATACCTGCTAAACCGTAAGAGATGGACAAAAAATTGTCAAACAAAAAATATAGAGCACATTAAAATACAAAATTTAAGACATATTAATTTTTTTACGTTTTTTAGATATTCCTTGTTTTTCGTTTCAGCTTTAACTATACAAATAGGATTATGCTCTAGGATTAATTTCATGTTTTACTAACCTCAAATCATATACGAACAGTAATCAAAACAGTTTTATATTGTAACAATATATACAATTTTGGCCTAAAATTGCAGTGATTTTTTTAAATAAATAGAAGAGAAAGCCGACATAACTACAACCAAATGTAACCGATTATTTTACTTGGGCTCTCCCCGTCATTTACCACAATCACAGGGATTTGAACTTGAAACATTTGGCTTTGAATGGATGGCCAGTCCATTACCTATCACCTAACACTCATGGCCATTTGATCTAATTATTTTAGTAGTGCCTTTGGCAGGATTATGAAACTGATTTTGAAGAATTTGAACTTTTATTTGGGAAGAAAAATATTAATAAAGGTTCTACATTTATTTGCATTTCTATTTTCTCTGTTGTTTAAATAACAATTTCATAGGTTTATTCGCAACGCCAATTTTAACTTTAAATAAAGGAAAAACCGGCATGTGTAGGCAACTAATGGTTATAAAACTTATACTTTTCTCATACAGAAAGTTAATAATTTCTGTCCATACAAACAAAGGAACTTCAGCCACATAGCAACCAGCTTTTGACCGTCACTTTAACCTATGGTACTCCCTTATTTCACTTCTATTTACAAGGAAGCAAGTAATAAGACTATATTATTAATTTTTTTTGTTTAACATGAAGTAAATGGAAGCATAAGCTTTTTTTTTTCTCTATACTTACTATGTGCAGAGTGTATTAAGGAAGTATTGTATTCCACCCAAAAATTCGATACCGATATTTCACCGGAAATACATGTTTTAAGACCCCCTGAATCCAAAAAAAGGATTTTCAGAAAAAGGTCCGTGTGTATGTTTGTGTCTGTGGACAGCATTGCTAAAAATCGAAATGACCTTTAAATACTCAACTTGGTATTTAGGTTTGGTATCTTCCAAGGATGCGACACGAAGATTTTCAAGAAAATCCCCCAACCCCGTACTACCCTTTACATGTAAAAATTTTCGAAAATTTTTATTTTCTAAAAATGGCTTTAATGAAGTTGATAAAAATCACGTACATTAAAGATATTTACATATCAAATAAAATGTATATCTTGAATTTTCTGGGAATAGCCTCTTAAGAGCTCTTGATTCTGGACGAATTTTACTAAATTTTGCTTAACTGCTAAACGGTAAGAGATAGACAAAAACTTACTACACAGAAGATGTTGATCTGATCAAAACACACAATTTATATCCTTTACATTTTTTTTTTGTGGAGGTAACAGTTTCAGAAATATTCCTTGTTTTTGGTTTCAGTTGTGAGTACTTATAACCGTTGTTCTTTTGTTTCTACTCATGGACAAGCAAAGAAGCGATTTGCAATGACAATCGAAAAACCACAGCTTTTAAAACATTTGACTCTCGGTTTAGCCTAGTGTATTCCCTTATTTTCTTTCTACTTATAAGGAACTAAGTAGTAAGAACATTCTGCTAATGATTGTCTCGATTAGCAAGGTGCAGAAAGAAGAAAAATCTTATGTAAGAAGTTTGCAGAAGAGCTAGAGAAAGTCATGTGAGTGTAACGCATCAGTTTTTAACAATAATTTGTTGCAGAGATGTAGAGAAAGTCATGTGAATGAAACATCAGATATTTTTAGTAAGCATTCCCATAGCTTTTGTTTGCTCAACATTGTGACCAGTCTAAGTTAGTGCTTATTCTAATTCTGGTCATATATAACGGTGAGTGCCCAAACCACAGCGCAATTCTGTTGTCTCTCACTTTGAACGCGGACATTGCAGGATCCTTTTTGCCTAATGCAGGGCCATAAATGTTTGTTAAGGAAACCTGCCTTGGACACTTTATAATGTTACCGTCTGTGGAGCACCCAACTTCATTGGGCTAACGGCATGCATTATTAAGCTGCAGACAGATATACCCCGTCCTTACCGCGCAAGGAAAAAGGAAGAGCATTAACAGGTTTATGGTTTCCGTGAATGACAGCCGGGGAAAGAGGCGCCCTTCTTCACAACGGTGATGGAACTACTTATCAAGTGACATTTTCTCTTCTATAAAACAGGAAATACCAAGCGTAATCAGATTTGAGACCCGAGAAAAATGTAACAGCTTGTTAAATTGATGGACAGTTGAAAGAACTAGTGCAGCCAGAAAGGTTGCCACTACGATGGCATAAAAAGATAATGTGTTTAGCTGAAGAAAGCCGTCCTGAGTATAAATCAATTTGTTAACACTAATCAGCGACAAAAAAGTCTATGTGTAGCTCATTAATTACATTAGACGTTTTACATAAAGGGTAAGTTGCGGTGTTAAGATCGTGTTGACGTCGGGTGCTATATGCAGTGTTATCTTTTGTACCATATTTGAGACGTTTTATATGGTGAGCGCAGATTGAAGGCGTAGGCAAGACTCACTCCACTACCTATAAGTAGACCCACTTACCTGGTAAGGTGAACCTACTACCGTTGAGTTTGCCTCGGTATTGCTCAGCCTGCACAATGAGGTGGTGCAGGGAGTGATCTTATAATGATTAAAACTTATATATTTTCTTGGAGGTTATTCCTTACTAGGAGAAGCGAGATAAGCACATTTGCCTTACAATAATGCTAACTTGTACACCTGTTACGAATTCTAACACTTGGCTGATCACACGTAATTACAGTCCCTTCTTCTTCCTTAATTCTGCGTTATATTATATACATTAGTACGCGTCACTGACTTTAAACTCGTTACACGTTACAGTGTCTAACTTTTTGTGAAGAAGTTAAGTTCAGCCCGACGACCGACAGCATAACAGCGACAGATAGATCAGCTAGTAACAGACAGCTCGCAATGGATAGATGATTTTCACGGACTTATCGCAACAGACAGATCACGATGTGCTTTCTTGGACTCTATATATACAAAAATAACCGTCATGGCGGCCTTTTTCTGATTGGAGAGAGAGGCCGCACGATTGACGTAAATATTTCCCAAGAGTCAATTTCCTTATCCCAGGGTGCACTGCAAACCTCACGTGGCATGTCTTGTACTATGATAAATTACCGTCTTCCGAATTTTACTGTTCATCCCCGTTGTAACTCGATTGTACGTGACTGGACAAAAGAGACCTTTCTAACAAAAGCGTTTCTCATCCACTTTGACTCTCTTGGCACCAGCTTTCTTCTTCAGCTGAATTTTCTCAGTAATATACATACTTTTATACTCCTTTGGCTTTACATTGATAAATAATTATAAATAATTAATAACTAATAATACTTTTGATAGGGAAGATAATTAACGGCCTCAAAGTGCGCCAAATAAGGCCATGGTTTGATTCAATGTTAATTCACATCTACTAGGTCAATTTTTTAAAAAAATGATATGTTCCGTTCAAATGACTTTCTGTACGTAGCTGTAACAAATTATTGTTAAAAAGCATATTCTTTTAAATACTTTATGATAATCGAGAAGAATATTAACAGAAATAAAATAAGGGAATACACTAGGCTAAAACGATAGTCAAATATTTTAAAAACTGGTTACATTTCTATGCAGGGCAAGGAGTATTACAACTTTCCATGTTAGAAAAATTTTAAGTACTTTAAATCTGAAACCAATAATAAGGAATATCTCTGAAACGGTCAACTTCACGTAAAAAATGTACGTGACATATATTGTGTGTTATAAGGCTCTCTGCATTTATTGTGTTCTAATTTTTTGTCTATCTGTTACGGTTTAATAGTAATTCAAAATTCAATAAAATCCATCCAGAATAAATATGTATTTAGAGGCTATTCCCAGAAAGTTAAAGATATACATTTTATTTGTCAAGTAAACATATTTAATATACCTACAATATATTAATTAAAATCGTTTTTCGAGCCATTTCTGAAAAATCAAAGTTTTTATTTTTCTTCCATGTAAAGAATAGTTAAGGGAGGGAGAATTTTTTTTAAAAATGATTTGATATCTTCCAAGGATGCGACATGAAGATTTTCAAGAAAATTACCCCATACCCAACTACCCTTTAAATGGAAATTTTTATAAAAAATTTAATTTTCTTAAAAATGGCTGTAACGATTTTGATTAAAACATCGTATATTAAATATATTTAATTTACCCGATAAATAAAATGTATATCTTGAAATTTCTGAGAATAGCCTCTGAAGATGAATTTTACTGAATTTTCCATAACTTCTAAACCGTAAGACATGGACAAAAGCTTACCCAACAAAAAATGTAGAGCACATTAAAACACACAATTTATGTTATCTACATTTTCATAGTGGAGTTGATCTTTTCTTAGATATTGCTTGTTTTTGGTTTCAGCTTTGAAAACATACTTTCCTGTCGACTCATGTCAATACAAATAATGAAACTTCAATCACATAGCAACCAGCTTTTGACTATCACTTTAACCTATGGTACTCTATTATTTTGCTTCTTCTTACCAGGAAGCAAGTAATAAGTCTATTTCTGCTAATTTTACTCGATTAGAATGAAGTAAATAGAAGCATACACTTTTGAACAGTAATTTGTTGCATAGATATAAAGAAAGTCAAGTGAATGTCTTTTCATGTTGAAAAATGTTAGCATTTTAGTAGCATTTTAAATATTACTGAGCTGAGTGAAGTCATTTCATAATAAAGCTGATACTGCAATGTGTATGGATTTTCATAGGGATTCCTTGGCCAAGATCACGTGTTCTATCATTCCACTCCACTGCAGCGGTTATCCAACTAGGGTTTCTTTTTCTCTGTGAAGTTCACAAACAGCCAGGTTTGCTCTGGGTCACCTCTGAACGTTATGGCTTTGTTGACACAAGAAACCGGTCTGGTTTTGTTCCAGTTATTTCAAATTCATCTTCATGCATTAGGCAGGAAAGCTGAGCGAATTGATGCAGCAGCTTATGTAAAGTCCATAAATTTCATTGTCCTCCCGTTTGCGATGGAACAGTTTGCTTACCCTAGTTCCAGGCTCGTTTGCAACTTGGGGTCTGTACAAACGAAAGGCGTTTTACTCTCGTAATCCGCACTCAAAATTTATGGCACATGTACTCTGTTGTTGAAAGCCATTGGAAATGCACTTCGGTCCAGTCTTGTTTAAATTGCGTCTCTTAACATCGGTCAAAGTCCATGGTAATACATTAATGAGTTAAAATGTTCCCGAATATTGTTTTGTTATTTATTAGCAGGTTGCGAAGCAAATAACCAATACTGGACATGGATTGTTATGATATAACTATAGGATTGTAATGGTAGCCCCTCTGGTTTGTATGGAGCTAACAGCTCTGCCTCACATTCAAATGGTCACGAGTTCGAATCTCGGTTAGGGTGAGTTCCCTCCATAAGGTTTTTTACGGGTTTTCCCTTATTCTGAGAAGACGGAATGTCGAGTAACTTTAAGCTCCATGGATCCTGAGATCATTAAATAGCATCGTTTTAGCAATAACCTTCACCGTCCGATATGATTAACCAGATAAAATAACGTTAGGCTAAATAAAAAAAAATATTCAAAAAATGTAATGTTCACCTGGATAGTGTGGTGGTAGCGTGTATACCTTGCATTCAACAGGTCGCGAGTTCGAATCTCGCTGAGGGTTTTACGGGTTTTTCCTTATCCTGAGAAGACGAATGTCGAGTAACTTTAAGCTCCATGAGTCATGAGATCATTTTAGCATCATTTTTCATTCATCGTCCGATATGAGTAACCAAATTACAGGTAAAAAATAAAAAGAAAGAAAAAAAGAAGTGTAATTGCCCACCTGGATAGTGTGGTGGTAGCGTGTCTGCCTCACATTCAACAGGTCGCGAGTTCCAATCTCGCTTACCCGGATAAGGTTTTTTCTCAGTTTTCCCATATCCTGAGAAGGCGAATATCGATTGACTTTAAGCTCTATTGACCCAGAGATCATTTGAGCATCATTTCACCAATTTCATTCATCGTCCAATATACCAACAGGTTAAAGAATGTTAAGGAAAAAAAAACAAGAAACACAACAATAAACAAACAAAAATAAAGGAAAAAAGTGTGTAAATGCCCACCTGGGTAGTGTGGTGGTAGCGTGTCTACCTCACATTTAACAGGTCATGATTTCGAATCTCGCTTAGGGTGAGTTGCAAGCATAAGGTTATTTTTCGGGGTTCCCCCTTATCCTGAGAAGACGAATGTCGAGTAACTTTAATCTCTATTGACCATTTGAGCATTATTTCACCAATTTCATTAATCGCTCTAACCAGGTTAAAGGATATTAAGCTACAAAAAAGAAGTGCAATTATCCACCTGGGTAGTGTGGTGGTAGCGTGTCTACCTCACATTTAACAGATCACGACTTCGAATCTCGCTTATAATGATCCACTAACCTAAGAAGAGGAATGTCGAGTAACTAAGCTTCTTGGACCCCGAGAACATTCGAGCATCATTTCAACAATTTCATTCATCGTCCGAAATGACTAATCAGGTTAAGAGGACGTTAAGCAACAAAAGAGTAATATAAACATTTGAAGTGTTACATTCACATGACTAACTTAAATTCTCTCACAAAATTGGATACGCAGAGCTACTGGTTCAAATCCCGGCTATGGCATTGAATTTTTTATCTGACACTTCCTATCCAACTCCTAACTGTGGGTTCTGTGGAAACAAGTTCATCATTCTTGAGAAATAATATTTTTATGTATACATATATAAAACAGTTTCAATATTTTATTTATTTATATATATATATATATATATATATATATATATACGAAACTATTTTATTAATATGTTTTTATTGTTTTAAGGAGATTAAGGGAATACACTACGCAAAATCATTATCTGTGGAAAAATTAACATTATTCTTATGAATGCTTTTATATTATATTATTTTGTTTATATATATAAATATAAAATAAATCAACAAAAATAAACACCTTAGATAAACATAGAAACTCCTTTATAATATTTTCTTATAAGTTCAGAGAGATTAAGGGAATACACTAGACAAAAGTGATAGTCAAATATTCTAAGCTCACCTGGTTAGTGTGGGGATAGAATGTCTGAGTCACATTCAACAGGTCGCGAGTTCGAATCTCGCTTAGAGTGACTTACCCTGATAAGGCTTTTTCTGGGTTCTCCCATCTCCGTAGAATTCAAATATCGATTAACTTTAAGCTCTATGGACCCCAAGATCATTTGAGCATATTTTTGTCAATTTCGTTCATCGCTCAATAAGACCAACAGCTCCAAAAAGAAAAAAAAGTGTAAAGGCCTACCTGAGTAGTGTGATGGCTGCGTGTCTGCCTCACATTCAACAGGTTACGAGTTTGAATCTCACTTAGGGTAAGTTACCTTGTTAAAGTCTTTTCTGGTTTTTCTCTTATCCTTAGAAGACGGAATGTCGAATAGCTTTAAGCTTCATGGATCATTAGAGAATCATTTCACCAATTTCATTCATCGTCCGATATAACTAAGTATATTAAGCTACAAAAAAGAAAGGGTAATGACCTACCTGAGTAGAGTGGGAGAGGCTATTCCCAGAAAATTCAAGATATGCATTTTATTTGGCATGCAAATATCTTAAATATAAAAGATTTTTATCAAAATCGTTACAGCCATTTTTGGAAAAATCAAGATTTTCAAACTTTTTTCCATGTAAAGGGTAGTTCGGTGTGGGGGAGGATTTACCTTAAAATCTTCGTGTGACATCCTTGGAAGATACCAAACTTAAATTCCAAATTTGGTATTTAATAATCTTTTCGTTATGGATCTATGCTGTCCACAGACAGACACGGATCTTTTTCCAATTTTTTTTTTTGATTCAGGGTGAGCCAAAACATATATTTCCGGCGAAATCTCGGTATCGAATTTTGGGTGGAATGCAATACCTTCTCTATACACTATGTATATAGTATGCGTAGAGAAAGTAAAAATTATACATCATTAAAACACAAAATTTATATCATATACATTTTTTTAGAGTTAATCATTACTGAGATATCCGTTTTTAGTAGATAGAGTGCTAAAATTCTTAAACTTTTCACAAACTGTGATTTTTCATAACGTTACTTTTGTTTTACTCCTGGTCAAGCAAAGAGAGACAAATTTCAATCATATGGCAAACAAGTTTTGAAATATTTGATTATTACTTTATCTTAACTTATTTCTTTATTTTTCCTTCTTCTTATATGGAAATAAGAAATAAGACCATTACTGCTAATGTTAGATTGATCAGCAAGTAGTATATAGAAGAATAAGGTTAGGTAAGAATAGTTAGTGACATATAGGTAGAGAAAGTCATGTGAATGACACCATTAAATATTTACGCTCTCTAGCCCATTTGTACGGTGTACATATTGGATAGAGAAGGTATTGTATTCCACTTAAGTATTCGATTTAGTGGTTTCACCGACATGTTTATTTTGAGGCCTCCTGAGTCCTAAAATAACATTTTTAGAAAAAGGTCCATATGTGCGTCTACGCGGCCAGCATAACTTATAGAGAAAGAGCCTATTATATAGAAAACTTAGTATTTATTTTTACTAAATATCTTCCAAGAATACGACACAAATATTTTCAAAAAAATCCCACCATCACAAACTACACTTTACATGGAATAATTTTTGACAATTTTGCTTTTTCTCAGAAATGGCTAAAAGTTTGGTTAAATAAACACATATAAAATATATTTTCATCACAAATAAAATTATATTTTCAATTTTCTATGAATAGCCCCTGAAAAACTCCTTATTCTGAATGAATTTTGCATAACTAGTAGACAGTAAGAGACGAACACAAAAAAGCATGATATCCTTAAAAGACACAATTTATTTTCTGTACATATTTTTCGTGGAGTTGGCTATTTTGGAGATATTCCTTGTTATTGGTTTCCTCATATGGTAAATTGTGAACTCTTGGTAATGCAAAGAATCAATTTCATAGCAACCAGATTTTGAAATATTCGAGTGTTACTTTAGCTTTCTACTTAGGGTTTTCTGTATAAAAAGAAATTTAGAAAAAGGTCCGTGTGTCAGTGTGTCTGAACACAATAACCCAAAAACGAAGAATCCGTTGATATTGGAGTTTAGTATCTTCCAAGAATGGGACACGAAGATTTTGAGAAAATCCCTTCCACCTAACTATCCTTTACATGGAAAATATTTTGAAAATTTGTTTTTTATAAAAAACGACTGTAATGATTTTTATTTAAATATCATGTGTAAAAGAAATTTACATCACAGAAAATGTACATATATCTTTTAATTTTCTAGGAATAACCTATAAATATCTCTTTATTCGTGTGGAATTTTGCTGAATTCCTAGAGATAGGCAAAATATTACTACACCAAAAATGTAGATCTCGTTAAAAAACACAATTTATGTTATTTACGTTTTTTTTTCGTGGAGTTCACTATTTTTGAGATATTCCTTATTATTTGTTTCAGTTTTAAAATACTCATACTTTCCTCATATAGGAACTTATCAACTCCTGGTACTGCAAAGAAACGCATTTAAATTTCATAGCAACCAGCTTTTAAAATATTTGTTTATTACTTTAGCCTTTTATTTAGAGTCTTCTGTATAAAAAGAAATTTAGAAAACTGTCAATGTGTCCCTGTGTCTGAACACGATAACCCTAAACCGAAGAATCCGTATTGATATTGGAGTTTAGTTTCCTTCCAAGAATACGACACGAAGATCTTGACAAATTCCCTGCCCCAAACTAGCTTTTACATAGAAAAAACGATTTCAAAATTTTGATTTTCTCAAAAATGTCCATATATAAAACAAATTTGTATCACAAATAATTTGTATAATCTTTAATTTTCTGGGAATATCCTCTAAATATTCTTTATTCTGGATGAATTTTGCTGAATATCTAATAAACTGTACTACACAAAAGATGTAGATCTCATTAAAACACAAAGTTTATGTTATAAGTTTTTTTGTGTGGAGTTTACTATTACTTTCTCTACACGTACTATGTACAGAGAAGGTATTGCATTCCACCCAAAAATTCGATACCGAGATTTCACCGGAAATACACGGTTTGGGTCGTTCTGAATCCAAAAAAAAAACATTTTTACAGAAAGCTCCATGTGTGTGTGTGAATATGAAGTTTGGTTTCTTCCAAGGATATGACACGAATATTTTCAAGAAAATCCCCCAACCCCCAACTACCATTTACATGAAACATTTTTCGAAAAGCTTGATTTTCTCAAAAATGGCTCTGACGATTGTGATTAAAATGTCATATATTAAAGATATTTACCTGAAAAATAAAATGTGTATCTTGAATTTTCTGGGAATACCTTCTAAAGACTACTTTATCCTGGATGAATTTTATGGAATTTTGCATAACTGCTAAACCGTAAGAGTTGGACAAAAAATTACCAGGCCAAAAATGTAGACCACGTTAAAACACATATTTTTTGTTATATGCATTTTTTTCTGGAGCTGATCTTTTTTAGATATTCCTTATTTTTGGATTCAGCTTTAAAAAACATACTTTTTCATACAGAAATTTAAGGAACTTCAGTCACATAGCAACCAGCTTTTGACTATCACTGTAACCTATGGTACTCCCTTATTTCACTTCTATTTACAAGGAAGCAAGTAATAAGAAGTACAAACTTTTTTACAATAATTTGTTGCAGAGGAGTAGACAAACTCATGTAAATGGAACACATCAGATTTTTATTTTTAGCAAAGTTACTACATTAGTTTTAAAACTGTGGCGAAACACAAGTTTATTTGGTAGAACGGTTAGTGGTTAAAGCAAACAATCGAGGAATTTAGTAGAATCGGAAATCCAAACGTCTTTTTAATTTCTTAGCACATACTATAGACATAGTCTTTAGAGAAGTTATTATATTCCACCCAAATTTTCGGTACCACTTTTTCACCGGAAGTACATTTTTGGGACTCCCTGGATACAAAAATACATTTTTTTTTGTTTAGAAAAAGTGTCCGTGTGTGTCTTCTGGAAGCATAGGTTACAAACGAAATGTCCGTTAAATACGAATTTTTATATTTAAGTTCAGTATCGTCCAGCAATACAACAGGAATATTTTAAAAAAAATACCCCACCTGCAAATAACCTTTAGAAGCAATTACGAGCATTTTAGCTTTCTCAAAAATAGCTAATGATTTTGATTAAAATCTCTTATATGTAAGATATTTACATGACAAATAAGATTGAAATCTTGCATATTCTGGGAACAGCCTCTGAAGACCTCTTTATTCTGGATGAATTTTGCTGAATTTTATATAATTTGTAAACCGTAAGAGATGAGCAAAAACTTATGAAACAAAACATATAAAACTCATTAATACCTACATTTTATATTATATACATGTTTTTCCTGGAGTTGACCCTTTTCAGATATTTCTTCTTGTGTGTTTCAGTTTTAAGATATTTAAACTTTTCTCATACGGGAATTTGTCAACTCTTGGTCGGATTTCAATGGCAACTAGCTTTTAAAAGATTTGGCTATTACTTTCACCTTACAAGAAAACAAGTAATAAGACTATTTCTGCTATGCTTTATCTCGATTAGAATGAAGTAGATATAAGTATAAGCTTTCTAGCTATAATTTATCAAGATGAGGAGAAAGTCATGTCAATGGTACACATCAGCGTTTTTTCGTATTTATGAAACTTGGAATAATCTGTCACACAGTGTCAGCATCTCTGGCTTTAAAAACAGCCTAAATTTAAAGCGATACTCTTTCCCATTCGGTTCATTAACTGTCACCCTTTCATTATTTCCTCGCGTGTGAAAAGTTCTCTAAACATCCGCTGGAGCGCTACCCATCAGGTTCGATCCCTTTTCTCATTTAGAAATAATCAGGCGCCGTACACTCCGCTCTAGTTGAAACATTGAAGTGCGGTTTTGGCTCCAACAGTTGCAGCTGAAATCACTGCATGGTTTACGCTATTTTCAGCGCATGTGTGCTTACTCATTATGATGGGGAACAAAAGGACTAATCACAAATTACGTGCATTAACAACGACGGACGCTATGAACACCTGTATAGTGGCGCCACCATTACGTACGCGCTTCTCTGTTTACCTCAACACAGCACTGCCTTTGCATGTTTTTCCCTTTTTACACTTTCACATGTTTAATTAAAACGTTACTACAACATTCTGTTTTATGCTGGAGTAACGTTATGCTCCCATAAGATGCATTTTAAACAAAGTCTCAGACCTCCTATATAACCTGTCGGTCTGCGTAGCTCGGTTGGTTAGGCCTGACTTTCTGAGCTCAAGGTCGAGGTTTCAAATCTTGTCTTTTGTTTTATCCACACGTACTATATACATAAATGAATGAATAAGTGTATTTATTGACATAACAATATTATACCTTGAACTTCAGCAATCACCGTTCGTGCTTTTGCAAAACACACTAAAAAGCAATATTAAAACAACAACAAAGAATTAATAGAGTAAACACGAAAAAAAAAGAGCCAAAAGTAATACACAATAAAAAGCAGCCCGCCTGGGTAGTGTGGTGGTAGCGTATCTGCTTCACATTCAACAGGTCGCGAGTTTGAATCTAGCTTAGGGTGAGTTACCCGGATAAAGTTTTTTTGGGGTTTTCCCTTATCCTACGGAGACGAATGTCGAGTAACTTTATGCTCCCTGGACCCCGAGATCATTTGAGCATCATTTCAGCAATTTCATTCATCGTCCGATATGACCAACCGGGTTAAAGGACGTTCAGCTTATAAAAAAAAAATATTAAAACAATAAAGAATTAAAAGAGTAAACACGAAAATAAAAAGACAAAGATATTCAAATACAGCACAGAGTACACTTTCATAAATGCACCCACTTATAATAAACACACTTAAAAGAAATTAAAAGAAATATATACACATAATATATACACGATATATAAAACCATAATACAACAGTGACTAAGTATGACAGTATATATATCATGTAGTTACTTTTATTCAGTTGTTCTTATCCGCCCCCCTCCTCTACTCTATTGGCAGCCTCCTCAGATCTCAGCTGTCTTGCCTTAAGTATAAATTTACCTAGCCCGTCCACGTCTTCCGTGCCTGCCAGTAGCGTCCAACATGCTTCTAGCTCACATTCGCGGTGGTAAATGTTTTTCCCTCTATTCCTCCGTATCCCTACATCTTGCCAAGATGTGGGTCCACCACTCTTCCTCCTCGCAAATGGGACACATTCTCAGTGTATAGAGAAGGTATTGTAATGCACCAAAAAATCCGATACCGAGATTTCACCGGAAATACATGTTTTGGGTTCCTTGAATCCAAAAAAGGCATTTTTGGAAAAATGTCCGTATGTGTGTGTGTGTGTGTGTGTTAATAGAGAGCATAGCTCAAAAACGAAAAGTCTGTTCTGTATCTTCCAAGGCTGCGACACGAAGATTTTAAAAAAAATATCCCCCCATACCAAACTACCCTTTACATGGAAAAATGTATTAACATTTTAATTTACTTATAAATGACTCGTAATAATTTCTATTAAAATGAAGTGTATTAAAAATGTTACCTAACAAATAAAATGTAGACGAAGTCATGTGTACCGAAGACATCAGATTTTTATAAAAGTATATTTCCAGTGAAATCTCCGTATCGAATATTTAGGTGGAATGCAATGCCTACTATTAACGAATTAGAGAAAATAAAAATAGCCAATATAGTTGGCTGGGTATGTAGTCAAGTCTGCATTATGTCACTCGTTATCAACACTTGCACAAATCTATGGTTTCCATTATTCCTTTATTTGTTTCTTTAAAGAAGTTTATTTGTATAATTAATAAACTTAGAGAAAATTTTAAATATAGAAATGAGAATTCTGAAACTTGTATTTCTTTGTAATTTGTGTGTGTGGATTACTGATTCTGTCGCTTAACATATCCTTTAAGACATCACGTCTGAAACGTAGAATTGTGTTGAGGTTGGCGTTGCATGCTTCGCTACCTCATCCGCTGTTTCGCGCCTTCATTTCCTGTGTTAGATAAACAGGTGCGTTTAGCATCATCTGTGTCGTGGAGATGGCACTATACAGGGAGTTAATGAACTACAACGACATACTTTTACAGAATTTGTAGAGTGCTTAAATAAGTAATTTGAGATAGGAGACTTATGGCCTGTTTATTTAACTTTCGAAGTAACGGCTATAAGTTCCTGAAGTGCCAGTACGCCATTGGCTAATTTATAAATCACTCGAGAGCATATCAGAAAAACGGAGGGACATATTACAGCGTACCTCTCTAGCGTAGTGGTTATGATACTGGCTTTCAAGTGAAAGAAAGTTTCCGAGTTCGGGTCTCGTTCACGTATTGCGTTCATGATAATAAAAACCAATGACTTTCTTTATATCACTGCAACAAATTATTCAATTTACTTCAGCTAATTGACAAAAAATTAGAGAAATAGTCTAATTACTTGCTTCTTTGTTAGTAGAAGCGCAATAAGGGGGTATCATAGGTTAAAGTGTTAGTCAAAAGTTGGTTGCTATGTCACTGAAGTTCCTTTGTTTGTATCGACCCGAGTCCACAAAGTCCTGTATGAGAAAAGTATGCTTTTATAGCTGAAACTAAAAACAAGAAATATCTCAAAAACAATCAACTCCACGAAACAATGTAAATAACATAAATTGTGTGTTTTAAGGTGCTCTACATTTTTTGTTTGGTAAGTTTTTGTCCATCCCTTACGGTTTAGCAGTTATGCAAAATTCCGTAAAACTGACCCACAATAAAGCAGTCTTCAGAAGCTATTCCCAGAAAATTCAAAATATACATTTTATTTTTCAGGTAAATATCTTTAATATACGATATTTTAATCAAAATCATTAGAGCCGTTCTTTAGAAAATCAAAATTTTCGAAAAAAGTTCCATGTAAAGGGTAGTTCGGGTTGGGGGGATTTTTCTCAAAATCTTCGAGTCGCATCCCAGGTAGATACTAAACTTAAATAACAAGTTTGGTATTTTACCGACTTTTCGCTTTTAAGTTATCGTGTTCACAAACACACGGACACACGGACACAGACAGACCTTTTTCTGAAAATACTTTTTTTGGATAGAGGGGACCCTAAAGCATATATTTTTGCGGTGAAATCTCGGTATCGAATTTTTGGTGGAGTGCAATGCCTTCTCTATACACTATGTACATAGTGAATATAGAGAAAGTAAATACGCCTCCAGAGTAGGCTATACCTATAACTCAAGAACGTAGTTAATGAATGCTCAGTGTCGCACTGTCAAGTGATAGTTTGAGATATTACAGATTTTTGCGACATTAAATATTGGGAACGCTGGAAACGAGTTGCTAAAAATCGATATTATACACGCGCAGCAGTTTTAAAGACATTTTAAGCCACCTTTACTTTCTCTACACGTACTATGTAATAGTGTATAGAGAAGGTATTGCACTCCACCAAAAAATTCGATACCGAAATTTAACCGGAAATATATGTTTTAGGGTCCCCTGTATCCAAAGAGAGTATTTTCAGAAAAATGTACGTGTGTGTATGTGTGAGTGTGTGTTCGATTGTCCGTGTGTCTGTGAACACGATAACTCAAAAATGAAACGTCGGTAAAATACCAAACTTGGTATTAAGTATAGTATCTTCCAGGGATTCGACACGAAGATTTTGAGAAAAATCCCCCCTCTACAAACTACCTTTTACATGGAACCTTTTTCAAAAATTTTGATCTTCTAAAAACTGGCTCTTAACGATTTTGATTAAAATATCGTATATTAAAGATATTTACCTGACAAATAAAATGTATATTTTGAATTTTCTGGGAACGGCCTCTGAAGACTACTTTATTCCGGGTAATTTTGCGGAATTTTGCATAACTGCTAAACCGTAAGAGATGGAAAAAAAACTTACCACACAAAAAATGTACAGCAATTTAGAACACACAATTTATGTTATATACGGTCTTCAGAGGCTATTTTTGAGAAAAAAGTTTCAGGTAAAGAGTAGTTGGGGGTGGGAGTATTTTTCTCAAAATCTTCGTGTCGCATCCCTGGAGGATACTAAACTTGAATACCAGCTTTGGTATTTTACCCACTTTTTGTTTTTGAGTTATCGTGTTCACAGACACACAGACACACACACACATACACGAACCTTTTTCTGAAAATACTTTTTTTTGGATAGAGGGGACCCTAAAACATATATTTCCGGTGGAATCTCGGTGTCGAATTTTTTGGTGGAGTGCAATAAATTCTCTATACAATATGTACATAGTTGATATAGAGAAAGTAAAAAAAGATACCAAATAACATCAATAATGAGGCAGCAGAAACGCCTGGTTCAGTCCCTAAACGAACTAATTATTCAGGCCACTACCGAAATGTCCAGGACCAATCGGATAGCGAAACACTGGTTCGATCATTAATGCTACGCTATGAGGCAAAGAACTCTAGAACGCCTTAATGCAGTTAGAGAACATGGAAATGGAGCACTAGCGGAATACGTCTCAGAATGTCGAAAATAGAACTAATAGAAAAGAAGCTGTTATATGACCTCCTCGCTGAACAGAAGCTAATCGTAAGGAACGGATAAGATCTTAAGGTCCTCGAAGGTAGCCAGTGAACATAGAGAATGGGAACTACACTTCAGTAACCTTATAGGAGAGAAAGATAAAACCTCAAATCAATTCGCACTAACAGAAATACTCTCGCATGACGTAGACCTTATCACGGCTTATGAAATCATTCATCATATAAGAAACGGCAAAAACAACAAAGCCTGAGAGAATTTACATGGAACACCTAAAAGATAATTTACAAGACATAGCACAACCTCTACGTACCTTATTCGACAATGTCTTGTGATGAGCTGAATCACGCAGCAATGGAGAAGGTCAACAATAATATTACTCTACAAAGGCAAAGGTAGGAAAGACCATCTTAACTCCTACTGAGGAATTGCTATAGGGTAATGCTCAAACTGTTCTCCAAAATCCTATTATGGCACATCGCGAAAACACTCTACACAAGTATATTTACAGCCCAGTATGGATTTATTCCAGGCAGATCAATACTTCACGCGGGACAAGAAATTATACAAAAAATAACACTATCAATCATACAACACAACTCCCCTTTCTACGCAATCTTTGGGGCGGTTAAAAAGGTCCTCCGGTGGGCTGTATAGCTGTGGTTCTCAGGGCTGCTGCACGGTTGCTGTGCTGTGTTATTTTAAATCTGTTTTTAAATGTTTGAATTTGCCACTGTTTAAAAGGAGTTGGTAGCTCTTACTATTGGCGAAACTGTAATTGGCTAGTCAGCCAGACTTAATTGTTAGAGCTGTTTAGTTTATTTATCGGCAGCAGATTTCTTATAGTGTACTGCTTTGCCACGTTTCCTGTATATTTTTCTGCTAGCTTCAATCGGTGAGTACGAAATTCTTAATCTCCATGCTTGGATGGTAGGATGTGATAATAAATGACTTGAATTTAAAGATTTCTTGATATACGTGAACTTTTATTCGTCAACTTTCGAAACAATGTGATGCGTTAAGGCACGCTATTTTAACAGAATCCTCTTTTCAGACAACTGTGTCACATATATACAGTATAATGTTTACTTACAGTCAATATCTTCTTGTTCAGTTATACAATGCTATAATGCTCACTTAATCGTCACATAAGAGGTCTCGATTGACGAGATTAACTCTTTACTTCCTTATCCCTGGCGTCTCTCTCATTGACTTCGTCCCGGAAGCTTATTAATATTGTACACATATATACAATAGTTGAAGGTCCATGTTTATATACAATGTGATCTGTCGTTTCCCCGGGAACAACAGATTTCCTTATTTACATTTGGTAAAATACTAATTTATAATACATGTTTATACATCCATAATCATTTAACATTAATGCATGTAAATAATTTGCACGAAAATGTTGTTACATATAGCTAATATTTCATAAAAAATATTTTGTTTCACTTTATTCTTATGCTTTGTTACCGGTACAAACAATTTATAGCATCCGGTATCTGTTTACTTTTTATTATTCTTCTCCTTCTCCCATATTACTGCTTTTGAATCCATTTTATTATAATTATGCATTTCTAAGCACCATTTTATAGCTATATATTATGCATTATAATATGTTGAATGCCTTACATAACCTTGGCTATGTTGATTTCCTAAAAGCACTCCATTTCAGGCTAATTTCGTGCGTATGGTGAGGTGATGACGTCTCGCTGCCATTTTATACATACAATTCCTTGTGTTACATTGCGAAACCTTAAATTATATATTTTATAACATTATTTTAGGGCGGTATAGTTACATTTTCTCTTGACTTGGTTTACTTAACACTAAATCCTGCGTCATCTTCATAAACTTCTCCAAAGCCTTCGATAACATTAGCAGATTAATACTTATAAATAAACTAGAGAACATACCAGGCAGAACAAGTCAAGAGCTGCAAACTATCAAATGAATATTTGATAAAAACAAATACTTAGGAGTATATGATGATGATGATGATGATGATGATGGATGATGGTATTGTTGAAGGGCACTCAACAGCTAAGGTCATTAGCGTCCTTAGAAATTAAAATTTGTGCTAAGTCCAGAAATAAGAACACAATGAAAATAAAATTGATAAAATCCTGGCAGAAGGCAGAAATGAATAAAGCACCATTAAAATAAATTGAGGAATAAAATTACAGGCAAAGAGACAGATAAAATCTAAGGCAAGAAAGCTATTAAAAGTGGAAGTGGAAGTTGAAGCTTAAAAAAACAAACAATGGATGGAAAACATTAAAAGCGTGATCAAAACTGCAGCCATAGAGCATGGTTGCGGGTCAGAAAAATTAAAATTATAAGCTGTATGTACCGCTTCATTGCCACCCTGGATAAACATTTAAAAACCTTTTCCACCACTGCGGTATCATCGGTCAGAACCTCTGAAAGCAGTCGCAGAGTGAGTAATAGTAGTGCTAGACGAACACACTCTACAAAGATATGGACAGAGAACGCTTCGCCACAGAGCGGACAGATAGGTAGAAGTTCCTTTTTAATTAATGTCTATGAGTAAAAACACAGTGGCCAATGCGTAATCCAGTCAAAATAACCTCCCCACGATGAGCTAGACGTGAGCAAGTTATCCAGTGTATAGGGAACTCCTTCACCACCCTAAGTTTGTTGCCGCGGAGAGCGGACCACTCTGCATGCCAGCACGAAACTATCGCTCTTC
The DNA here is from genome assembly GCA_030762935.1 of Hymenopus coronatus. NCBI lineage: Eukaryota > Metazoa > Arthropoda > Insecta > Mantodea > Hymenopodidae > Hymenopus > Hymenopus coronatus. The sequence continues at coordinate 155,659,834 of CM060896.1, read as the reverse complement.
GCACAACAAGTATAAAGTCTTCAGCCGTAACACAGTTATTGGTAACACTGGGTACAGCGGATACCTTCTTTTCCGACAAATCAACCCGTTCATTCCTCGGCATGCCAACGTGTTCGGGAAGCCAGGCGCACTCCACATTTACACCCGAAGACTGCAGAATGTGGAGGTTGTTCGTGAATACGCTACACTAGATGATGGTACAGCTCACGAGTGCTCTGAAGTGCACTAAGGGAATCACTCAAGGTAAGGCAGTCATGCAAGTTTCGACGGCGAATATACAGAATGGCTCCGTAACAGCATACAGATCTGAGAATAACTTGATATGCTACTCTGCAAACCGAATGTAAATGGTTCGGTCCCAGTAATACAGGCACGTCCATACCATCGGTGTGTGTGTGTGTGTGTGTGTGTGTGCAGCCACTGTATTTTGATAAAAATTAAAAAAAAAAAAAAAAAACAAGAACGAATACTAGACATAGCCGTAGCAGACTTCGCGTAAACCGTCATCTCGAGACCTAGGTGAAAGGAAGCACGTAACCTAGGTGGGTGCATCCTCTCCCAACTTTAGGAGTGTATGACGGCATAATAACATCGAATGACACCATACAAATACGAGGAGTTTTGAAAGGAGACCCCATGTGTCTGGTATTATTTAATGTAATGACAGCGGATATTGGCAACGCTATAGCACAAAAATAAAACTACTTATGTACGCGGATGACATGACCATTCTCTACAGAAGCTTTTAACAACTACCAACAGCAAAGAAGAACATCAGGAACTATGCAGTAACGTCTTCAATGGATATAAACACCTCAAAAACCAAGGAATGAAACTCAGAAGAGAAGGCAGATTTGCAAAGAGAGACCGTTTCACCTGAGGCAACTCCCGCCTAGAATTCGAAACAAATTTTGAATACCTGGGAATCCTCCAGACTATGTGAACAAAGTTCACATTTTACATCCAAGTACGTACAGCAGCTGCAAAAAAAAAACTATGACATACCCAAGTTACAGCTCTTATCACTCTCAACCAGGATGGCATTATTTAAGTCATACCAACGGCCTCCTATGGAATGCAACTAATCTGGAACCTCCTGACTGCCAAAAAGCTAGAGATGCAGGATAGCGTCAAAGATAGATTCCTCATGAGGACGATATCAATCTCAAACTTCTCGAGAAAAACAGTTACGCCTACATCCTAGCACAGGAGCCTGTCTTCGTAGTCGACATAAAACACAGCTTTAATTTTCCAGATTGGGGCGGTAACATGGTCAAGGGTTCGTATCCTGGGTGCAGGTTTTGGCTATTAGGAATGGTGTGGATTTGTGGGTGCCCCATCTCAGGACTTTTATTAGTATGGAAACTCTTTTCAGGGTTTGGTACGACAAAAGTGCTTTATTCAATTACTTCGGCCTTTTTCCGCCGTCGAACACACACGTATTCCTCCTAAATGTTCTACTATGAAACTATACTTTACCCGACCGCGACTATTATTACTTATTACTTTTGATGCAGCGATCTCGTCCGTACTCTAGTCTGTACTAAAATTAAATAGCTCACTCACAACTAAGGACTACACAACACATCTTTGTTCTGCCAATGTTCTACGCCAAGTGCCTCAAAAAGTGTCGCTTGACCAGCGGTAGCATTGTTTTCTCTATTCCCGTTATGTTTCCCTCGGGCAGTGTACTCTCACCCGCTTCAGGTTAATGCTCTACCCTGACGGTATACAGTGCTACCAGCTCGTGACAACTCGGCTACTTATACGTGTTTGAAATCTATCTTCCCTGCCCATTTTAAATGTCTACATTTTTGCCCTCTTGCTATAATTTATATCACTCTTAGCCCTGTGACAAGACTTGTACTGTCTCTAGATACTCAGGCATATGTAATCTTCACTGAAGAGAGGTGCAGCAAGGGAAGGCTGATCCCGGCCGAGATAATGGACACAGACGCAATGACAACAGACTCCTGGAAAGTTCCTAACTTCCAACTACGTCATCTGTACACTCGTTTTGCGGTACATGAGGATCTGCATCCCAGGGACAACTGCACTGGCAAGTTATGTTACGCAAGGTGTTTTAAATACGATCAATAGAAGTGCAAAAGCAGAACTCTCTCTAATTATACAAACTAAAGATTGGTGAATTCACAACCAGAATGTAACCTATCTTCTTTGTACACATTGTATTATTAAAAATCTGATGTGTTACACTCACATGACTTTCTCTAGCTGTTCTACAAACTTCTTATATAACATTATTCTTCTTTCTGCACCTTTCTAATCGAGGTACTCAGTATCACAATGTTGTTATTATTTAGTTCCTTATAAGGAGGAAGAAAATAAGGGAATACACTAGGCTAAACCGATAGTCAAATGTTTTAAAAGTTGTCCTTATGCGATTGTCATTACAAATCGCTTCTTTTCTTGGCCAGGGGTAGAACAAAAGAAAAATGGACACTCCCGTCTGAGAAAAGTATAATACTTCACAGCTGAAACTAATAACAATAAGTACCACGAAAATGGTAAGCTCCACGAAAAAAATGTATATGACATAACTTGTGTATTTTAACAAGACCTACCTATTTTGTATAGTAAGTTTTTGTCTATCCCTTACGGTTTACTAGTTATGCCAAATTAAATAAAATTCATCCAGAAAACACAGGTCTTTAGAAGTTATTCCCAGAAAATTCAAGATATACATTTTATTTGCAGGTAAATATCATTAATATACGGTACTTATCAAAATCCTTAGAGCCATTTTTAAGAAAATTAACATTTTTGAAAAAAAGTTCCATGTAAAGTGTAGTTTGGGGTGGGGGGATTTTTCTCAAAATCTTCGTGTCGCATCCCTAGAAGATAGTAAACTTAAATACCAAGTTTGGTATTTTAGCTAGTTTTCGTTTTCGACTTATCGTGTTCACAGACACACGGAGACACACACGGACCTTTTTCTGAAAATGCTTTTTTTGGATACAGGGGGTCCTAAAACATATATTTCCGGTGAAATCTGGGTATCGAATTTTTGGGTGGAATACAATACTTCTCTATCCCTATGTACATTGTAAATACGGGGCTAGAGAAAGTAAAAATGTTTGACAGCTTCTGTGGTTTGACAAGATCTACATTTTTGTGTTAACAGTTTTTGTTTATGTCTTGCGGTATACCAGTTATACAAAGTCGTCCATAATGCGGAGGTCTTCAGAGCCTATTCCTAGATATACACATTTTATTTGTCATTAAATATCTTAAACATACGGCATTTTAATGACAATTGTAAGAGTAATTTCTGATAAAATCTATTTTTTTATAAGTACAAAGTGAAAGGCAATTAGGAAAGGCAGGATTTTTCCTAAAAGAAATGAGAAGTTTTATTGTGGAATAGTAAGAGAAGGCAATGTAAATGGAATACATCAGATTTTCTGGATTCAGTTCTCAAAACATATATTTCCGGATAAATTTAGGTTCGAATTTTTGGGTGGAATACAATGTGTTCTCCGTCTACTATATGGATTCTACATAAGTGCTAGTTTATCGGTCAAGAAGAATTCAGATAATGTGCCGCGATATATGGATGACTTTTTATCTTTTTGCAACACTATTTTCTTCCGTCTTCATACTTACACTTGAAAGCAAAGTATAATTGACTGTTAGAAGATTACCACATTTTAAGAAGTTAGAGAAGGTTCATTTCATATAATATCATTTCAATTCTCCCATAAAGAATTCCGTAAAACCATATCTAAAATTTATTTTTGTATGAAAATGGCAATATGTAAAAAATGTCGTATGTAAAAACCATCCTCTCTCCTCCGACCGAGAAGAGGATGCAGCCCTCCAGCACTTGTTTGTTGGTTACCTATTGTAAGGACTATGCCCTGGGTTAAACACGTGTTCTCAGAGATGCACCAATTTGTAGAAATAAAAGTCCCTAGAGATACCCTTAGTGTCATTCTAACAGCTTGTGTGTGTGAGTTTGTGAGTGTGTGTGAATGTGTGCCAGTATGTGTGAGTGTGTGTGTGAGATTGTGTGTGTGAGATTGTGTCAGTGTGTGAGAGTGTGTGTGTTAGTGTGTGTGAGCGAGTGTGAGCGTGTGTGAGTGTGTGTGAGTGTGTGTGAGTGCGTGAGTGCGTGTGTGTGAGTGTGTGAGTGCGTGAGTGCGTGTGGAGTGTGTGTGGAGTGTGTGAGTATGTGTGGATGTGTGTGAGTGTGTGAGTATGTGGAGTGTACGTGAGTGGTGAGTATGTGTGAGTGTGTGTGATTGTGTGAGTGTGCGTGAGTGTGTGAGTGTGTGTGCGAGTGTGTGTGAGTGTGTAAGTGTGTGAGTGTGAGTGTGTGTGAGTGTGCGAGTATGTGAATGTGCGAGTGTGTGAGTGTGCGAGTGTGTGAGTGTGTGTGAGTGTGAGTGTGTGTGCGAGTGTGTGTGAGTGTGTAAGTGTGTGAGTGTGAGTGTGTGTGAGTGTGCGAGTATGTGAATGTGCGAGTGTGTGAGTGTGCGAGTGTGTGAGTGTGTGTGGGAGTGTGTGTGTGGGAGTGTGTGTGAGTGAGTGTGTGAGTGAGTGTGTGAGTGTGTGTGTGGGAGTGTGTGTGTGGGAGTGTGTGAGTGAGTGTGTGAGTGTGTGTGTGAGTGTGTGTGTGAGTGTGAGTGTGTGTGTGAGTGTGTGTGAGTGTGTGCGAGTCTGTTTGTGAGTGTGTGTGAGTGTGAGTGTGTGTGAGTGAGTGTGTGAGTGTATGAGTATGTGAGTGTGTGTGAGTGTGTGTGTGAGTGTGTGTGTGAGTGTGTGTATGAGTGTGTGTATGAGTGTGTGTGTGAGTGAGTGTGTGAGGGTGTGAGTGTGTGAGTGTGTGTGTGGGTGTGTGGGTGTGAGTATGTGTGTGTGAGTGTGTGTGTGTGTGTGTGAGTGTGTGTGGCAGGGAAGTCATTACATTAATTTAAACCAGTAATAGATTTGGAATTTGGAACACTCTTTGCATCTTACGTTTTTGTCTCTGACCATTTCCTACGGAGATATTTCAGTTTTGTCGAAAACAAGAGACAGAGAAACTGGCAACGCTGCAGATTGTGTGGGTGTCACTTACAGTAGCTTACTACAAAAACAAACAAGCCTCACTGATGCTACCACAACAGTGAAGGCCAATCAGAATGCCAGTTGCACTCGTTATCTCCCAAAAGATTACACCAACTTGCGTCGTATTTGCAAGCGACCGAGGTGTTTACATCCAAAGCTGGATCAGTTCCCTGACCAACCTCAACGCAACATTGCCGAGCTACTTCAAGTCTGAAAAGGCTGCTCCGAATATTTCTTTAATGCTTTTAAATGATTAATTACTTCGAAACTCTTAAGTGATGTCCCATAATTACCGAAACTAATACCTTCGTACATTCTTGTGGAATTATGCATCTAAATTGGATCAAAAACAATTTATTTATAAAGCACTATAGGAATGTAACAAGTAAGTAAGTGTGTGTGTGTGGTTCAAAAATACTTTTACAACATGTGGAGTTGGATTCTTTACATAAAAACAAGAAAATAAGCTCATATCAACATATGCGCTAAAACCATTCGTTTTCGCGTTAGCAATTTATTAAATGAAAGTTTACATGAAATGGCTTTCTGAGTCCAACAACTTCATTTATCTATACATTTATTTGTAGAAGGCCTTGACCCTGTGCAGTTGGCCTTGTATTGCCATGGCTGCTTGTTTACATTTGTCATTGTATTACATTCTCCAGGCACACGTTACAGACGGTATCTAAGGGACTTTATACAAAACTCTCTCCCGGATTTACTAGAAGTTATGCCGCTACAAATAAAAATCTGATGTGCTCCATTCGCATGACTTTCTCTATATCCCTGGAACAAGTTATAGTTAAAAAGCTTATGCTTTATTTACTTCATATTAATCGAGAACAAATCAGCAGAAATAGTCTTATTACTTGCTTCCTTGTAAATAGAGGCGAAATAAGGGAGTACCATAGGTTAAAGAGATAGTAAAAAGCTGGTTACTAGGTGACTGAAGCTCCTTTGTTTGTATGGTCAGAAATTGTTAAGTTCCTGTATGAGAAAAGTATGTTTTTTAAAGCTGAAATAAAAAACAAGGAGTATCTCAAAAACGATTAACTCCACGAAAAAAATGTATATAAGATGAATTGTATGTCTTAAGGTGCTCAAAAATGTTCGTGTTATAAGTTTAATCCAGGTCTTACGGTTTAGCATTTATGCAAAATTCCGTAAAATTCATGCAGAATAAAGTATTCTTCAGAGGCTATTGCCAGAAAATTTTATTTTTCATGTGAATATCTTTAATATACGAAATTTTAAACAAAATCGTTAGAGCCATTTTTGAGAAAATCAAAATTGTCGAAAAAAGTTCCATGTAAAGCGAAGTTTGGGGTAGGGGGATTTTTCTCAAAATCTTCGTGTCGCATACCTGGAAGATATTAAACTTAAATACCAACTTTGGTATTTTATCGACTTTTCGTTTTTGCGCTGTTCACGGGCACACACCCGTATGGACCTTTTCTGAAAATGCTTTTTTTGGATACAGGGGACACTAAAACATATATTTCCGGTGAAACCTTGGTATCGAGTGGGTGGAGTGCAATACCTTCTGCACATTTTAAACTCATTTTTCGAGATACCAGCACGGGTTGGTGTCTACCATAGAGGAAGAGTAGTCCCATGACCTGCATGTTTCTCTGACCTCAATCATTTGGAATACCTTTGGGGGCAACTTAAGCAATTGGTTTATGCAGCAGACCTTCTGGATGACGAAACTCCTATGGAAGCCTGCAAAACCATATAACAACGACGGGAAGTGTTTGACGGTCACTGCTCCGACAAATGCAGATGTGTCTAGACGCAAGAGGAAGACATTTCGAGTATTTGTTGTAAGTGGTGATGGTGAAGAACACCTCTTAACAAGCACGACAGCCTCCGTGGTCAAGTCGTCAGCGAGCTGACTTCTCACCCGCAGGTCCCGGGTTCGATTCCCGGCAAAATTATTCCCTATCCCCCATTGAGTCTGGAAGTATGAATTCAAGAGTAAATGTGCATATGTTTAGTAATATAAAGTTGATTAACCTACAGTTTCAAAAGTCAAAGCCCATATGTTATGACCATAGAACTTAAAACAGCCAATACACATGAAACAATAAAAAAAGTCGGATGTGTTCCATTCACATGACTTTCTCTACATCTGTGAACAAATTATTGTTGTCTATTTACTTCATGCTAATTGTGAAAAAATTAGCTGAAACAGTCTTATTACCTGCTTCCTTGTAAAAAGAAGCGAAATAAGGGAGTACCATAGATTAAAGTGATAGTCAAAAGCTGGTTGCTATGTGACTGAAGTCCCTTTGTTTGTATGAACAGAAGTTGACTAGACAAAGCTGAAAATAAAAACAATAAATATTTTAAAAACGATAAAATCCAGGAAAAAATGTTCAAGTATAAAATTGATCCAGCTTAAAGTAGAGACCATTCACAGAAAATTCAAGATACACATTTCATTGTCAGATAAATATTTTTAATATACGATATTATAATCAAAATCGTTACTGCCATTTTTAAGAAAATCAAAATGTTTGAAAAGAGTTCCTTGTAAAGATTAGTTTTTTGGGGGGGGTTCTCAAAAGCTTCGTGTCGCACCCCTGGAAGATACTAAACTTAAATACCAAGTTTGGTATTTTACCGACTTTTCGGTTTTGAGTTATCGTGTTCACAGACACAAGGACACACGGACATACACATGGACGGACACACACACACGGACGGACACACACACACGGACGGACACACAAACACACACACACACGCGGGCCTTTTTGTGAAAATTATGTTTTTGTATATAAGGGACCCTAAAACATATATTTCCGGTGAAATCTCGGTATCGAATTTTTAGGTGGAGTGAAATATCTTCTCTATACACTATGCATATAGTGCGTGTAGAGAAAGTAAAAAAACGTCAAAAATAGAACAATGTGTCACATTAAAATGTTTGATTAATAACATTTTGAAGCTCAATAAATCGAAAACGAAGGGGTTTATCCATATGTTTATATGAGCATTTTTATCCTATCCTATAGACTTCATGTACATTTCGTGTATCCTAGGAAACACCAAAAATGTGTGTTTATTTCATCGTGAAAGAAAGTAAGTACTTTATTTCATTGTAAATTATTTTAACTCCTTTAGCAGCTCTCCATTCTTTAAAGAATGCAAATTTCTTGTCATAAAATTCCTTCGACTTGCCGGGTAACTAAGTACATATTGTAGCATAGTCTAACACTTCTTTGGGAAAATCTATTTTCATTCATTTATTGATTTATTTGGTCCAGCTTACACAACCAGAATTGAAACTGTTCGTTGCTGCGTAACCCCGCCGGAATAAACAAAGCACTACTACGCCACGACTAAAATTCAATTCTTCGCAATGACGACTCTAATAATATTACTAATAGATATAAGAATATTTCAGTTAATATTAGAATAAGATGAAACGTACATTACACGTGGCTTATCAGACTACTATTGCTCATGAGAAATTATAAGACTCACGTGTACTAAACATCCCACTCAAAAGTAATAGTCCGTTTAAGCCAATTATAATATAAATAACAATTCTTGTATTGATGTAAGGTACCAATCCCCAATCTTTGTAAACGTAGTTTTAATTACACTGTGTATATGTACGAGTGTCATTTCCTTCATAACTGCAAGGTTACCAATTCTCCAGTAAAGAAAAAAAATCTGATATGTTACACTCACATGACTTTCTCTAGCTGTTCTACAAACTTCATACATAAGATTCTTCTTCTTTCTGCACCTTGCTAATCGAGGTACTCATTAGCACAATGTTATTATTTAGTTCCGTATAAGTAGGAAGAAAATAAGGGAATACACTAGGCTAAACGAATTGTCAAATGTTTTAAAAGCTGTCGTTATGCGATTGTCATTACAAATCGCTTCTTTTCTTGGCCAGGAGTAGAACAAAAGAAAAACGGACACTCCGGTCTGAGAAAAATATAAGTACTTCACAACTGAAACTAATAACAATGAATACCTCGAAAGCGGTAAGGTCCACGAGAAAAATGTATAGGACGTAACTTGTATATTTTAACATGACCTAAATTTTTTGAACGGTAAGTTTTTGTCTATCTCTTACGGTTTCTTAGTTATGCCAAATTAAGCAAAATTCATTCAGAATAAACAGGTCTTCAGAAGCTATTTCCAGAAAATTCAAGTTATACATTTTATTTGCTAGGTAAATTTCTTTAATATATGATTTTTTAATCAAAATCATTAGAGCCATTTTTAAGAAAATCGAATTTTTCGAAAAAAGCTCCATGTAAAGGATAGTTTGGGGTGGGGGAATTTTCTCAAAATCTTCGTGTCGCATCCCTGGAAGATACTAAACTTAAATACCAAGTTTGGTATTGTAGCTATTTTTCGTTTTGGAGTTATCGTGTTCACAGACACACGGACACACACACACGGACTTTATTCTCAAAACGCTTTTTTTGGTTACAGGGGGTCCTAAAACTTATATTTCCGGTGAAATCTCGGTATCGAATTTTTGGGTGGAATTCAATATTCCTCTATCCCTATGTACATTGTACATATGGGGGCTAGAGAAAGTAAAAAAGGATTAACAACGTCGGGGAATACGCACTATAATCTATGGAAATCTTTTCTGTTCTAGTACCCTTCCTGGAGGTGGATGAACAGATGTCACTTGCCACGGGGACAGGTTGACTTAATGGTTCTGGTGTACCATCATATTTTACTCCAATACTAGGGATTGTTCATGAATCACGTGATTAAAATCCGTGTAATGCTTTTATTGGTGAAGTTGTTCGGTTATCTACTTCAATAGTCGGATGTTATAACTCCGAAATCTGTGGCTGAAATTTCATTCCAGCGCCAGGATCCGCCGTGCAGCCGTAAACGACCACAAAGCCGCCTCAACAACAAGAATAGCTTTTACGTTGCGCATGCACCCGCGCACCATCTGCCAGCACTACAACACAACATGAGCTTAGAAATAAAAAAAAAAAAAATTATAAAAAAAAATAGAACACTTCAGATTTTTTTTAATCGTTAGTGCGATACGAAGTGGGAGGGTCCCAGGTAAAATAATCAGTGTCATGGCACGCTTGGTTGCTGACAGGCTTTGATATGACTGTGTTGCGTGGCTTTTGCTCTGTTTTATTAAAAACACCACAGCGCTATTGCAAAAATTGTATTAGTTTTACAATATATATGTAGCAAACTATACTAACTTTACAGTTCTTTTTTTATGTACCCACTTTATCTGCTGTGATTCTCAGCGTCCCATGCGCGTGAAAGACCGCTTACTTTTACTCCAAGGCCTCTTTATCAGGCTTAAGATTATTTTATGTGCCGTAAATCTACGACACGGGGTCCACGGCTTTTCTTCCCTTCCAAAGTAAGCAATGCTAAGGATTTTACACCAGAAAAAAATCCATCGTCCTCCGTCGGAATTGAACCAGCAACCATGGATATATAAAGTCAGCAAGGCAATTATTACACCCCGGAGGGCCATTAATTTTATTGTTGAAGGATAGTGTATTACCAAATCATAAACCAAGTCAATTGAAAATACTAAAAACTTTAATTTATCAATATATGCAACACCATGCATTAAATGGCTACACTTTAAATTTTTTTCCAATGGGAAGTTATTTTTCGTTTAATATTTATCTTACTTTATTACTGGCTGTGCAAAGTGAGCCGTATTCCAAATATTTCAATAGCGACAGTTCTTTTTGCGCGTAGCTCTAGTATATGAATGATCATATTTCCCTTCTACTTAGAGTTGCCTTTCATGCTAGCCTCATTTACCCAAGTCCACGGGTTCAAATCCAGCGGAGGACGATGGATTTTTTCGGGCGTAAAAGTCCTTAGCATGGCTTCCTTCGGAAGGGAAGTAAAGGCGTTGGTACTTTGTCATAGATTTACGGCACGTAAAAGAACTTCAAGCCTGATAAAAGAGGCCTCTGAGCAAAATTAATTGGTCTTTCACGCCCAGTGTAGAATGGTACGCTGAGAGCCACAACAGTTAAAGAGCGTCTATATATAAAACTGAATTTCTATTTTCTGGTTAGAAGGAAGTAATACATTTCTGCTAACGTTTATCTCGATTTTCAGGATGTAGATAAGCTTCTATAAGAAGTCATACTGAAACACATCACATTTTTATTTCATGCTTCCCATAACTCCGGAATAAAGAATGAAGACAAGGCACATCACTAACAAAGCCGAGCTTAAGACAGTCTTCAAAAAAGTGATGCTCACGTGCCTTTTACAAAAACTGTTTTCCTCGGGAGGACGTGGATATAATGAAACAGCAAGGAAACCCGAGTTTTATAGCATGCTAACTTGGTTACTTTATTCCTCGCGTTTTCCATCCACGCAGGTTAAAAAAGCACTGGGCTAACAAAATGGTCTTAAAGCGGGAACCGGGGGGGGGGGGAAGAGCACAAGCGACTTTACTGCTTTCTTCTTATTAGTGAGATACAAAGAAACGCTTTAAACGAACGCGCTCCGGCAACTGACATGCAAAATAATACTTCTAAAGTATAAACCATGTTACTTTGGTGATTATTTGACAGAATGTATACCTACTATTCATTAACTCTTATTTTCTATACTAAGTACACAGAAGTTACCTTAAAATTCTTATCTCTACTATATACACTCAAAAATACGATAGCAAAATCGCACCGTAAATGTATTATTTGAGATCCCGTGAATGAAAAAAAAAATCTGATGTGTTCCATTCACATGACTTTCTCTACATCTCTGCAACAAATTATTGTTTAAAAGCTTATGCTTCTATTTACTTTATGCTAATCGAGAAAAAATTAGCAGAAACAGTATTATTACTTGTTTCCTAGTAATCAGAAACGAAATAAGGGAGTACCATAGGTTAAAGTAATAGTCAAAAGCTGGTTGCTATGTGCCTGAAGCTCCTTTCTTTGTATGGACAGGAGCTGACAAATTAAAAGTATTAGTTTTTCATAGCTGAAAACAAAAATGAGGGATATCTTAGAAGTGATCAACTCCACGAAAAGAATACATATAACATAAATTGTGTGTTTTAATGTGCTCTACATTTTCGGAGTTATACAAAAATCCGTAAAATTCATCCCGAATAAAGTAGTCATCATAGGCTATTCCCAGACAATTAAAGATATAAGTTTAATTTGTCAGGTAAATATCTTAAATTTACGAGATTTTAATTAAAATCGTCAGAGCCATTTTTAAGAAAATCAACATGTTCGAATTTTTTTCCATGTAAAGGATCATTTGGGGTTGGGCGATTTTCTTGAAAATCTTCGTGTCGTATCCTTGGAAGATATCAAACTTAAGTACCAAGAGTGGTATTTTAGCTACTTTTCGTTTTGAGTTATCGTGTTCACAGTCACACGGACACACATACACGGACCTTTTTCTCAAAGTTCTTTTTTTGGATAAAGAGTACCCTAAAATATATATTTCCGGTGAAATCTCGTTATCGAATTTTTGGTGCAGTGCAATACCTTCTCCATACACAGTGCGTATAGAAAAAGTAAAAATATGATGTGTTTCATTCACATGGCTTTCTCTACATCTCTACAATAAATTATTTTTATTGTTCGATTTACTTAATACTAATCAAGAAAAAATTAGCAGAAAGGATGTTATTATTTGATTCCTTGTAAATAGAAGAAATATAATGGAGTACCATAGGCTACGTCAATGTCAAATGTTTTAAAAGCTTGTTGGTATGTGATTGAAGTAATATTGTATGTATGGACATGGGTTGACAAATTCCCGTATGAGAAAAGTTAAAGCTGAAACTAATAACATTAAATATCTCTAAAACAATCAACTCCACGAAAAAAAATGCAACCTGCATAAAATGTGTGTTTTAATAAGATCTACACGTTTTCTTACGTACATTTTTGCATATCTCTTTCGGTTTTATTCAAAATCCACAAAATTCATCCAGAACAAACCTCTCTTCAGAGATTATTCCCAGAAAATTGAAAATATACATTTTATTTGTCATTAAAATCTCTTAAATATAAGAGATTTTAATCAAATTGTTAAAGCCATTTTTTTAGAAAATAAAATTTTTCGAAACTTTTTCCGTAACAAGGGTAGCTGGGAGTGGGGGATTTTCTTGAAAATGTTCATGTCGCATCCTTGGAAGGTACCAAACTTAAATACGAAGTTGATACTTATACGTTTCTCATACAGGAAGTGTTCGTTTTTCTTTTGTTCTACTCCTGGCCAAGCAAAGAAGTAATTTTCGATGAAAACGCATAACTACAGATTTTAATACATTTGATTGTCACTTTATGCTTGTATATTCCATCAATTGTCTTCTACTTATGTTGAACTAAGTTACAAGAACATTCTGGTAGATCAGCATGGTGTAGAAAGAAGAAAAATAATCATTTGTAAGAAGTTCGCTTGTAGAACAACCAGAGAAAGTCAAGTTAGTGTAACAAAAGATTTTTAATGTCTTTGAGTGTACATTTTACATATGTGATAAAGTAAGAATCACTAATCGAAGGTAGCGAAGTATAAAATGGACTCTAGCGAAAATAAACTTCCTCTAGAATAACGAAATAAAAGTGTTAGATGCAATATGTCGAATACTCAAGTTTAGTTGTGGTGGATACTGAATGTTTTCAATACATCATGATACACTTGGTAGGTATTTACTGTCGGAAAGTTCGTTTACCTGATAAAATGTAAAACTGTGATTAGTAAATTTATCTTTCGTAAATGCCTGGCCAACTAGCTGTTTATAAAATATATATATATATATATATATATATATATATATATATATATATTATATCTTCATTTTAAAATTCCACAAAATGTTTTAATTTCACTATTAATATTTGAAATAAAGTTTCAATTAATCTGACATGTTTGTTTAAGATATTAGTTATTTTCTCTATTTATAATATGTGCCGTCTGAGTATTCAAATATATAAGACAGATGTACATTCCCTTTCTTTCGTTCTTCTGCGTCTCCAAGTAAACTTTTTCAAACAACAACAGAAACATGAGACAATCTGTTACTAACTCATTCGTTCTTCCATCAAGAAAACAAGACTATCGTTATTCACAAACATTTGATCATCGTTCATTGCACATACTAAGAATATCCTTTTTACTTTCTCCACACATACTGTGTACATAGTGTATAGAGAAGATATTGCACTCCACCAAAAATTTCGATACCTAGATTCCAGCGAAAATATATGTTTTAAGAACCCTGTATCCAAAAAAAAGTATTTTCAGAAAACGGTCCGTGTGTCAGTGTGCCCCTGCGTCTGCGAACACGATAACTCAGAAACGAAAAGTCGGTAAAATACCAAACTTGTTATTCAAGTTTAGTATCTTCCAGGGATGCGACACGAAGATTTTGAGAAAAACCCCCCCACCCCAAACTACCCTTTACGTGGACATTTTTTCGCAAATTTTGATTTTCTAAAAAATGGCTAACGATTTTGATTAAAATATTGTATATTAAAGATATTTACCTGACAAATAAAATGTATATCTTGAATTTTCTGGGAATAATCTCTGAAGACTACCTTATTCTAACTGAATTTGACGGAATTTTGCATAACTGCTAAACCGTAAGAGACAGACAAAAACTTAGAATACAAAGAATATAGAGCACATTAAAACACACACTTTATGCTGTATACATTTTTTCGTGAAGTTGGTCATTTTTGAGATATTTCTTGTTTTTATTTTCTGCTTCGGAAAACTTAACCTTTCTCATACAGGAATTTGTCAACTACTGTCCATAGAAATAAAGAAACTTCAGTCACATAGCAACCAGCTTTTGATTATTACTTTAACCTATGGTACTCCCTTATTTCGCTTCTACTTTCAAGGAATCAAGTAATAAAAGTATTACTGTTATTTTTTTTCTCGATTAGTATGAAGTAAATAGAAGCATAAGCTTTTTAAAATAATTTTTGCAGCGATGTAGAGAAAGCCATGTGAATGATACGCATCAGATTTTTAACCAATAATAACACTAATTAAAGGCAATGAAACAAAATTGCACGGTTACACAATAAAATTCATTAACATTATAACAATATTCTCTTCCAAATTGTTGCACAGTTTTCTGACATGCTAAAGTGTGAGTAACTTGAGTCGTGTTCCACGAGCTCTTTGAAGTTAACAATTAAGCTGAAAGAGATGGAATTCCGCATGGGTGTAGTTTCCAACATTTTACAAGTCTTGAAACTCTTTTAGTCATAATCTCTCTAAGAAAGCGCTTTCCCTGCGGGTAATAACCCAGCAAATTGGACTTCGTTATAAAAGTTGTACTGGACCGAGCCTATTGCAACGTTACAATATATGAATACCACTTTTACGAACACAGCCTTCAATTCTGTGGAGCAAAGGGTGATGGAAGCGGCCTTGTGTACTGCCTACCTAGGTACACATCTGATATGTGCCAATCACACGACTTTCTCTACCTATTCTGAAAATAAACTTCTCAGAAGAATGTATTCGTAGTAGCAGAATGTTGTTAAAGGTTCCTAATAAATAGAATTGAAATAAGGGAATACACTATAAAAAATGATGTGTTCCATTCACATGACTTTCTATATATCCCTGTAACAAATTATTCTTAAAAAGCTTATACTTCTATATACTTTATGCTAATCAGAAAAAATTAGCAGAAATAGTCTTATTACTAGCTTCCTTGTAAATAGAAGCGAAATAAGGGACTACCATAGGTTAAAGTGATAGTCAAAAGCTGGTTGCTATGTAATTGATATTCCTTTGTTTATATGGATAGGAGTTGACAATTTCCTGTATGAGAAAAGTATACGATTTTCATAGCAGAATCTAAAAATAAGGAATGTCTCAAAAACGACGAACTCCACGAAAAAAATGTATATAACATAAAATGTGCGTTTTAATATGCTCTACATTTTTGTATAAAAAGTTTTTGTCCATCTCTTACGGTTTAGCAGTTATTCAAAATTGAGTAAAATTCATCCAGAATAAACAACTCTTCAGATGCTATTCTCAGAAAATTCAAGATATACATTTTGTCAGGTAAATATCTTTAATATACGAAATTTTAATCCAAATCGTTACAGCCATTTTTGAGAAAATCAAAATTTTCGAAAAAAGTTCCATGTAAAGGGTAGTTGGGTTTTGGGGTTTTTTTCTCAAAATCTTCGTGTTGCATCCCTGGAAGATACTAAACTTAAATACCAAATTTGGTATTTTACTGTCTTTTCGTTTTTGAGTTATCGTGTTCACAGTCACATGGACACACGGACACACACACGGACTTTTTGTAAAAATGCTTGTTTTTGGATATTGGGGACCCTAAACATATATTTCCGGTGAAATCTCGGTATCGGATTTTTGGGTGGAGCGCAATACCTTCTCTATACACTATGTAGATAGTTCGTATAGAGAAAGTAAAAAAACCAAACTTAGTATTTAAGTTTGGTACCTTACAAGGATACAACACGAAGATTTTCAAGAAAATCTCCCAGCTTTAACTACCCTTTACATAAAGAAATTATGTTTTTCTTAAAACTGGCTTATGATTTTGATTAAAATCCCACATATTAAAGCAATTTCAATCTGAATAAAACGTATATCTTGAATTCTCTGGGAATAGCTTCTAAATATCGGTTTTATCTGGATGAATTTTCCTTAATTTGGCATAATTAGTAAACCGTAAGAGATAGAATAAAACTTACAATACAAAAAATGCAGATCTTGTTAAAATACACAAGTTATGTCATATACATTTTTTTCGTGTAGCTTACCGTTTTCCAGATATTTTTTGTAATTAGTTTCAATTGTGTGGTACTTCTACTTTTCTCATACAGAAGTGTGTGTGCGTTTCTTTTGTTCTTCTCCTGGTCAAGCAAAGATGCGATTTGCAATGAAAATCACATAACGACAGCTTTTAAAACATTTGCCTATCGCTTTAGCCTAGTGCATTCCTTTAGTTCCATTCTACTTATAAGGAACTAAGTAATAAGATTCTGCTAATGTTTATCTTGATTAGCATGGTGTTGAAAGAAGAATTATCCTTTGTAAGAATTTTATAGAGTAGCTAGAGAAAGTCATGTGAGTGTAACGCATCAGATTTTTTTCAGTTTGCTTGAGACACCCCCAAGATATGGTTTTCGAACGCATCAACGGATTCATCTACTGAAGAAAATCGTTGAACATGCATTTTATTCTTGATGTTTTGGGAACAAAAAAAGTCATTGGGTGCCAAATCAGGACTGTACGCCGGATGAGTCATTAATTCGATTATTTGAGCGTTCAAAAGACGCTTGGTAGAGGAGACGTGACAGAGCTCGTATTGTCTTGATAAACATTCTGACAGTGGAAACACCAGTTGGCATCTACAGCAAACAGTGTTGCCAAAGCTGAAATATTAATAAGTGCCCACCTAGAACAATATAATCTGGAATCACTGTTCTTGCGCTCCACGCTACTTATAGAGGCACTTGTTGAGTGGTTCAGCCTTTTTCCGCGTGAGTTGCATTTTTTTGGGGTAAAGAGGAAAGGCTGTCTGTCAGTCAGTCACAGGTCTTCTCAGAGTGGAGCGGTAAGTATTTTCAGATGGCAAGATTCGCCGTTAATTGTTCATTGTAAGGGTTAAACTGATCTCCTTTGTGTTACGTGGGCATGATTGCTTGGAAAAACGAATATTTAAATTCCTTTGGGTTTTGTGAAAATGATAACTGCCATGATTTCTCATTTTTACTTTCTCTAGCCCCGTATGTACAGTGCACATAGGAATAGAGAAGTATTGTATTCCACCTAAAAAGTTGATGTCGAGATTTCACCGGAAATACATGTTTTAGGACCCCCTGAATCCAAAAAAAAACATTTTAGAAACAGGTCCGTGTGTGTCTGTGGACAGCATATCCCAAAAACGAAAAGGCGGTTAAATACCAAATATTCAAGGATGCCACACGAAGATTTTCAAGGAAATTCCCCACCTCTTAACTACCCTTTGGATGGAAAAAATTTCGAACATTTTGTTTCTCTTAAAAATGGCTCTAACGATTTTGATTAAAATAGCACATATTAAAGCAATTTCTATTACAAATAAAAATTATATATTGCATTTTCTGGGAATAGCTTCTAAAGACCTGTTTATTCGGAATGAATTTTGCTTAATTTGGCATAACTAGTGAACAGTAATAATAGATAGACAAAAACTTACTACACAAAAAACGTAGATCTTGTTTAAATACAAAAGTTATATCATATACATTTTTTTCGTGGAGCTTACCGTTTTCGAGGTATACCTTATTATTAGTTTCAATTGTGAGGTACTTCTACTTTTCTCAGACGGGTTATGTGTGTGTTTCTTTTGTTCTACTCCTGGTCAAGCAAAGAAGCGATTTGCAATAACAATCGCATATAGACAGCTTTTAAAACATTTGACTATCACTTTGGCCTTGTGCATTCCCTTAGTTCCAGTCTACTTATAAGGAACTAAGTAATAAAAGTCTGCTAATGTTTATCTCGATTAGCATGGTGTTGGAAGAAGAGCTATCTTTTGTAAGAAGTTCGTTTGTAGAGTAGCTAGAGAAAGTCATGTGAGTGTAACACATCAGATTTTTTTTATTTCGTTGCCAGTTACGTGAAACAATATGCCACATTGTGGCGTTCTATAGTGCATTTCACTGTTTTTCATCTTTATTAAAAGTTAAGTTACGGGGTGCTCTGTAGTCTTATTATTTTATTATGTATTATTGTTTGTTTATTATATTATTGTTAAAGTTTTCATAGTTTATTAATGAAATAAATTACTGTTATAAAAGTTATGCTGGATCCCATTTTGTTCATTATAGTTAGCGGGGCAACACGCATATAATTTGTGTTTGCCGTTACCGTGTTATCCTTTATTGCAAATTTGGTCTGTTCTCCATTTGTCGGGTAAAATCACCCAAAGTACTCACACAAGGTACAAAATCAAAAGATCTGTTAAAGTTTGGTTGACTAAATTTGGTGTTCAAAGATAGAAAAGCTGAATTAGTTTACGTGCTAGAAAACCTCGTGAAACAAAAGCACTACGTTGCTATAAAGAATTAATGCATCCACTCTGTTCGTGAAACTTTAAATGGAAATGCACACAGACGTCCATTTGAAGCTATTCAGCAAGTCCGTTTCAGTTTTATCTTCTTCTTTTGGAGCATATAACGCACGGAGGGAAGAAATATTGAAAACAGATGTAATTAAAATGCACTTACATACCTGATGAATGCCTTTGTAACACCGTCAGGGTTGACGTCATTACAATGCTCCACTTTGTTTAGGCTCGACCTGAAAATATAAAGAGGTAAATGTATGCACTATAGCGGGATTAAAAAGTGTTGTAAATGTTCATGAAGATAAGTAGAATTTGTGTAAGTGCCATTTATGAAACTTCTGCTGATCAATAGCGGTATTTATACAATACTAGCATTAAAACAACTTATTATGGTGGTATACATCTTACGAAATTACTCCAATTCTGGCACTAGTGCCAGAAAATGATTTTACACAATTACCATGGCAACAAGACACCAATGACGTCATCACCGCCACATAATTTTCTCCAATATGCCTGTAAGAAAACCTGAAATCGTCACTCTAGCTAGTGCAGATACATTCAAACACAAGAAACTCTCATTAAATCTATATATATATATAAATGAATCACCGAAATGTATGTACGCGCATCACTTCCGAACGACTGCACCAAATTGAACAATTCTTTTTCTGTTGTGTTTCTTACTGTCACAAAAAGGTTCGTGAAAATGAAACTGTTTAAAAATAACACAGAAAAGTTTTTTTTTAAATCTAATAAAATGAATAAAAAACAGTGCCAAAGGAACACATTTAGGTTAATAGCCGCCAGATGGCAGTGGTACCACGGATATTTTTTATTAAACGGTCGTAGTACTGTTATACCTTCCTCTCCCCATTTAATGTTAAGGTATTGCACCAGTTTATCGACATAATGACGCAACGCAGGAGTAAAATTCAAATACATTTCTATATATTAACTGTTCTTTCCTTGCTCCTATTGTTTAAAATAAAGAAGCAAAGAAGCTTTCCAGGCGACTAACACCTAGACTAAGGATCTACTTATTTATTTGCCGCTATATGTCCGAAGTAGTATTTTCCATCCCCATCCAATGTTAAGGTAACGCAACATTTTAGCGAGATGACACAATGCAGCAGTGAAATTCAAATACATTTTTATGTATTAGCTGTCCTTTCCTTAAATAAATAGATAAGTTTATTTGCCAGAACAAAGTACATTGTGTAGCAACGTCAAATACTCCTATCATTTAAAATAAAGAAGCTTTCCTGACGCGAAACACCTAAAATACGTCCCTATTATTTTCCACCAGATGGCCGTAGTATCTACAGCTCTATTTTTCTTCCCTATTCAATGCTAAGGGAATACACCCGGTTATGGAGACAATGACGCAAGATAACTGTGAAAATCAAATATATCTCTTATGTATTAACTATTGTTCCCTTGTTCACATCATTTAAATAAACAAACAAATATTTTTGTTGTAGTTCTTTAAAATGAATAGGTTATAAATTATGCACATAACCATTAACCCTTCTTGGAATTTGAAAATGTCGGAGAAATAACGGGATCCGTTTTAGGTTAGCTCCTATTGCAGATGTTGGTTATTTGACGTTATGGGGTACACGAGCTGCTAAAGTACATGAAGATACCCGCATCACCATCAACCTGCAATTGCGGTGCTCTTAATAATTTGATTAGGTAATATTTTGGGTTGAATGGAGAAATTTAATACACAAAGCTACCATGAAATAAAAGCTTATCAATTGCCCAACCAAATCTACATGATTTATAGTTACGTCGTTGTTAGCCTTAAAATGTCTGTTTTGACATAGAAGAAAATAAAGAGAGAGAGGTGAAAAACGTTAGGAGTAAAGGAAAGAAATAAATTGGGAGGAAGCATTAATGCTACTTTGCGACTTTCTCCTTAATGTAATTCATTATCTACCTATTACAGCGGTTACCCGCCACACTATGGAAGCACTGCCATTACTGTTATTATGCCAACGACATCCTTGGTTGCCCACGCTATTAACTACATATGCCATCCTTTCCACAATACTTTATGGGTGCGCTGACTTCGTCCTTTTCGCAATACCAACTATGTATGCTACATTGCACAGAACATTGCGCTTCATTGCGCTTTTCGGATGCAATGGGCAAATTTCACGTTGAAACTTTTTTGTCACTTCACAACGCCAAAGGAAGAATTAGTATCGAAAGTGCTTCCAAATATTGGTGCCGAATATAAAAACTATGCTTGGTTGAGTGAAAGAGCCATTTTAGCAGCAACTGATAAGAAGGTACATGATTTGAATATAAACATCCCAGAGTAAAATTGACAAATGCATTCGATGGATTCTATTAATAATCTAAATGAAGACGTTAATTATCTAACTCAATTCCCTAAATTCATTGGATTTGCCAGGATTACCGCCACACAATTTATAGCTTAACGTTGACTCGGTGATAATTATGCTATGCAATCTCAATCACTCAAAATTATGCAGCGTAACAAAATTGGCTGTTAAAAAAAATTATGAAAAATTGGATTGAAGTTCAAAGGCGAATATATACTTATTCCGATAATACCAATAATATCAACCGTCTTGCCTTTAGAATTTAAGCGTGTTAAGTTTCCGGCGTGGCTTTCATTCGCAATGAAAATAAATCCCAAGGTCAATATTTAGAAGTATGTGTGTGAAATAGACCTTGAAATGCCGTGTTTTTCGCATGGCAGTCGTTCGTTGCGTGCTCGAGAGTCGGCAAACCATCGGCGCAATTTGTGTTCTCTCCGGAAGGAAAATTGTACATTACAAGGCATTACAATAAAGTGTCGTCAAATTATTTAATTGCAATTTTATTTCATCCAATCGTACACCAGTAGGGCGAAGCCGGGGCGGAAAGCTTGTTTAATATATAACCTAAACCAACCACAATATACATAGTAATCAGAACCCACGTTACTTGGTATATTCACTTTTCTTGGCAAATATTAACTGTATCTACAAATATTCACGTAGAAACATACTGATTTGTTCCATTCACATGACTATCTCTAGCTGTTCCACAAACAAACATTCGTTACAAAAATTATTCTCCGATCTACATCATGCTAATAAAGATAAACATTGCCAGAATTGTTCTTATTACCTGCTTCTTTGTAAGTAGAGGGGAAATAAGATATTTAATATACTAGGCTTAAACTATAGGTCTTTTAAATGCTGTTCGCTTTGTGAAACATTTGCAACATGCATTCCATATGAGAAAAGTTTAAGTACCTTAAAGTTGAAACCAATGAATCGGAATATATCGATAAAGGTTAACTGTAGAAAAATGAATAAGAAATAAATTGTGCATTTTAACGATATCCGAATATTTTGTGTAGTACGTTTTCGTTCATCTCTTACAGTTTACCAGTTATTCAAAAGTCATCCCGAATGAGGAGGACCTCAGAGGCTATTTTCAGAAAATTCAAAATATACATTTCATTTGTCAAGAAAATATCTTAAATATATGACATTTTAATAAAAAATCGTTAGGGCCATTTTTGAGAAAATCAAAATTTTCGAGCAATGTTCCATGTAATGGGTAGTTGGGTGGATTTTCTTTAAAATATTCGTTTCGCATCCTGAGCATAGCTTAAAAACAAAAAGACAGTTAAATACCAAAATTGGTATTTACGCTTGGTATCTTCAAAGGATACGACACGAAGATTTATAAAAAAAAACCCACCCCCTAACTACCCTTTACATGGATAAATTTTCGAAAATTTTGTTTTTCTTAAAAATGGCTCCAACAATTTTAATTCAAATACCACAAAATAAAGTCATTTCCATCACGAATAAAATGTATAGATTAAATTTTCTGGGAATAACTTCTAAAGACCTGTTTATTCTTGATGGATTTTGTTTAATTTGGTATTACCAGTAAACCACAAGAGATAGACAAAAACTTAATATACAGATATGTAAATCTTGTTAAAATACAAAATTATGTCATATACAATTTTTCGTGGCGCTCACCGTTTTCGAGGTCTTCTATGTTACTAATTACAGCTGAGAAGTATTTAGGTACATTTTTCTCAGACGGGAGTGTCCGTTTTTCGTTTCTTCTACTCCTGGCTAAGCAAAGAAGCGATTTGCAATGACAATCGCATACTGACAAATTTTAAAACATTTGACTATCACTTTAGCCTAGTGCATTCCCTTAGTTTCGGTCTACTTATAAGAAACTAAGTAATAAAATTCTGATAATTTTTATCTCGATTAGCGTGGTGTTGAAAGAAAAATTATATTTTATAGGAAGCTTGTTTGTAGAGCAGCTAGAGAAAGTCATGTGTATGTATAACATCAGATATTTTTTATAAACATATTTTGAATTTTATGGAATTAATAAAACACTCAGCACTCTTGGCTTCGTTCAAAATGTCAAGCGGAGTAGAATCCATATTTATAATAGTTTTAATATTACCTTCCATTTTCCTCTATGTGTTGAAACAAATAAAATATGCCGAGCAACCATATTACGTCATACGTTTGTGATCCCTGTTACATTATAATTTTTCATTTAACAAATTTATTTAATGCTAAAATTGAATAACATGTTATACATAACATGTATAATCTCACTTTAACTGCTGTAAAAATTAGAGCGTGCCCTGTCGCTAATTATAAACATACACTCGTGTAACAGTAAGTCATTACTCACTAGTTACATAAATAAATACTGTGATGAATAAACAATTTTTGTTACTCATTATAATTAATATTTGTAGCATGTACGGTGAGATCTCAGTATCAAATTTTTGGGTGAAATACACCACCTTCCTTAATCATTGTACTAGTAAAGACTGATGCGTTACACTCACATGGCTTTCTCTAGCTACTCTACAAGCTTCTTACGAAAGATACTTCTTCTTTCAACACCATGCTAATCGAGATAAAAATTCACTGAATGTTATTACTTAGTTCCTTATAATTAGAATGGAACTAAGGGAATGCACTATGCTAAAGCGATAGTCAAATGTTTTAAAAGGCTGTCGTTATGCGACTGTCATTGCAAATCGCTTCCCTTGCTTGGTCAGGAGTAGAACAAAAGAAAAACGGACACTCCCGTCTGAGAAAGGTATAAGTTCTTCACAATTGAAACTAATAACCTCGAAAACGGTAAGCTCCACGAAGAAAATATATATGACATAACTTGTGTATTTTAACAAGATCTACATATTTTGTACTGTAAGTTTTTGTCTATCTCTTACGGTTTAATAGTTAAGCCAAATTAAGCAAAATTCATCCAGAATAAACAGGTCTTTGAAGATATTTCCATAAAACTCAAGGTATATATTTTATTTGTGATAGAAATGGCTTTAATATGTGGTATTTTAATCAAAATCTTTACAGCCATTTTTAAGAAAAACAAAATGTTTGAAAAAAGTTCCATGTAAACGGTAGTTTTGGGTGGGGTGATTTTTCTCAAAGTCTTCGTGCCGCATTCCGGGAAGATGCTGAACTTAAATACCAAGTTTGGTAATTTACCGACATTTCGTTTTTTAATCATCATGTTCCCCGACACACGGACCTTTTTCTGAAAATGCTTTTTTTGGATACACGGGACCCTAAAACATATATTTCCGGTGAAATCTCGGTTTCGAGTTTTTTGAGTGGAGTGCAACACCTTCTCTATACACTATTGTCATAGTACGTGTAGAGGAAGTAAAAAGGCCTAGAGTGAAACATCTGAGGTATTCCATTCACATAACTTTCTACATCCTCTGAAAATGTCGCCTCCGTGGTGTAATGGCTCAATGCTAAGTTCACACACCCAAGGTCGCGGGTCAAACCCGGTGGAGGACGATTGATTTTTTCAGGCATAGCTTCCTTCGGAATAGAAGTAAAGCCGTTGGTCCCGTGACTAGATTTACGGCTCGTAAAAATCCTCAAGCCTGATAGAGAGGCCTCTGTGCAAATTTAGGCAGTCTTTCACACCCAATTTAGAATGGTACGCTGAGAACCACAGTAGTTAAAGAGCGTCCATAAATAACACATTTCCATCCTCTGAAAAAAATTGTAAAAAAATTATTTTTCTATCTACTTCATGCTAATCGATATAAATAGGAACTTGTCTAAAAGGGGAATAAGGGAATGCACTGGACTATAGCGATATCAAATTATTTATAGGCTGGTTACTATGTTAATGAAATTCGTTTCTTTATGTGGCCAGGAGCGGACAAGTTCCCATATAAAAAAGTTAAATATTTTAAAACTGAAATCAATAACAAGAATACCTCGGAAATGCTAAACTCTACGAAAATTATACTTACATGAGACATAAGCGATCTGTATTAATAATCTTTATAATTTTTGTGTTTTAAGTTTACTACAGTTTACCAGTTACACAAAAGTCATCCAGAATGAAGAGGTCTTCAGAGACCATTCCCAAAAAAGTCAATATATATTTTTTATTTTTCGGTAAATATCTTAAAAATACGGTATTTTAATCAAAATCGTTAGAGCCATTTTTGATAACATTAAAATTTTTTAAATGTTTTCCACGTGAAAAGTAGTTTGGGTTGGGGAGATATTTCTATGAAAATCTTTGAATCCTATTCTTGGAAGATACTAACCTTGCTTTCAAAGTTTGGTATTTTACCGACTCTCCATTTTTGAGTTACTCTGTTCGCAGACACACACACACTCAACAATTTGCACCTTTTTCTGAAAATCCCATATATATATATATATATATATATATATATATAACGGGCCCTAAACCAATGAATTCTCGGCATTGCATTTTTGCGTGGTGTGCAAAATGTTTTTACCTAAATGCTTTGTGCTAAGTAGAGAAAGTAAAAAGTATGCCAATTTTAAATTGTGTAAGAAATGCTTAATACAGAAAATCACAGCTTTGATCCAAACTCTCGAATTTTCAGTTGACTATCCCCTTAAAGTTGGGATTGTTTATTAGCAAGCATGCGCTTGTCTGTTTATAACTTATGGTAATTGATAGTTAAAATATGTCAAGCATAAAAAGTACCTGCAGCCAGTGATGCTTCTATACACTGAAGATTTAGGGATAAATATAATCGGAGAAAGTCCATATCTAACATTGTGTAACATTAACCGTTTCCGAGATTATACCTACGTATTATTAGCTCCGATTTTCCTGAAAAGGAAAACAACTCTTTAAATTTGAATTTAGACAAAACTCAAGATCTCTAAAATAGCCTCAATAAAAATCACAAAGTAAAGCTTTTGGGAATATATATTGATTGTACATAAAATGGAAAACACACATAGAGCACATTTGTAAAAAAATCTTATATATACCATTCACATGACTTTCTCTACATCTCTGCAACAATTATTCTTAAAAAGTTTATACTTATATTTACATCAAGGTAATCAGAAAAAATTAACAGAAATAGTCTTATTACTGGCTCCCTTGTAAGTAGAATCGAAATAAGGGAGTACCATAGGTTAAAGTGACAGTAAAAAGCCAGCTGCTATGTCACGAAGTTCCTTTATTTGTATGGGCAGCATTTGACAAACTCCTGTATGAGAAAAGTACAAGTTTTTCATAGCAGAAACCAAAAAAAGGAATGTCTCAAAAACGATGAACTCCGCAAAAAAAATTTACATAACAAACTGTGTGTTTTAACGTGCTCTTCATTTTTTAAAGTAAGTTTTTCTCAATCTCTTACGGTTTATCAGTTATTCAAAATTCCGTAAAACTCATCCAGAATAAAGTACTCTTCAGAGCCTATTCCCAGAAAATTCAAGATGTATCATTTATTTGTGAGGTAAATAGCTACAATATACGACATTTTAATCAAAATAGCTAGAGCCATTTTTGAGACAATCGAAATTTTCGAAAAAAGATCCATATAAAGAGGGTGGGGGATTTTTCTCAAAATCTTCGTGTCGCATCTCTGCTAATGAGTATGTCAATTAGCAAGGTGCAGAAAGAAGATTACTTTTATGTAGAAAGAGCTAGAGAAAATTATGTGAGTGTAACACATCAGATTTTTATATAATTGAGAATGTCTATGCAATGTAATTGCTTTCAGACGGTAAATTGATTGATTGGTTAATTTACCTTAAAGTTTAGAATTATTTATTTTATTTTGAAAGATATAAATGGATAATTTCTCACAATATTTGATAACATTTCACAAAATGTGTTATCAACTTTATCTCCACTCAGAATACGATGAGCTAACTGATAGTACGTAAGCAAGTCGCATCCTAACGTTCACAAGAATTCACAGAAGCGACTGCTAGAAGTGTCAGAAAAAAGGAGTTTGCTGCAAGTTAAGAGGTGAGAGAAGTTCAGCTTCTTCACGGTCGCTTAAACAGGAAAAAAATCAATCTTCCGCTATAGGTTTCTCTCCCCGGCGCTCAGGGTTAGCATCCGGACCCTTAAACGCCTGTCCGTTTACACTGGAGCTATAACTCTTTCATTTATCAACAGACTTTCACTGAAAAGGGTGTCGAGATTAACTTGCAGCCACAGTTAGGTCTTCTGACTGGCTGCTGATGAACAGAGATTCAGATCGATGTGAGAAAATGTATCCGCTGTAAGTTGTGCGTCAGTATTCGAAAATCTGATGTGTTCCATTCACATGACTTTCTTTACATCTCTGCAAAAAAAAAAAAAAAATAAAAATAAAAAAAAAATAAAAAAATATCGTTAAGAAACTTACGCTTCTATTTACTGCATGTTAATCAGGACAAAATTAGCAGAACCAGCTTCCTTGTAGTTATGCAAAATTTTGCAAAATTCATCGAGAATAAAGTTATCTTCAGAGACTATTCCCAGAAAATTGAAGATATACATTTTATTTGTGAGGTAAATATCTTTAATATACGATATTTTGATCAAAATCGTTGGAGCCATTTTTGAAAAAATCAACATTTTCCAAAAAAGTTCCATGTAAAAAGTAGTTGGGAGTTGGGGGATTTTCTTGGAAGATACTAAACTTAAATACCAAGTTTGGTATTTTTTCGACTTTTCGTTTTTAGTTATCGTGCTCACAGACACACGGACACGGACCTTTTTTGTGAAAATGCTTTTTTTGGATACAGGGAGCACAAAAATATATATTTCAGGTGAAATCTCGGTATCAAATTTTTGAGTGCAATGCAATACCTTCTCTATACACTATGTACACAGTACGTGTAGAGAAAGTAAAAATGGGACTCTTATCTCGATGATTCATCTGACTAGAATGTGTTCTCAATGCATATACAACCTCCTCTAAATATCTGCTGTTTGTTTCACGTGATTTACACTTTTCATTTTCACTTTCTCTACACATACTATGTATATACTGTATAGAGAAGGTATTGCACTCCACCCAAAAATTTGATACCCAGATTTCACCGGAAACATGTTTTTGAGCTCCCTGTGTTCAAAAAACGGATTTTCAAAAAATGTCTGTGTATGTGTCAGCTTTTAAAAGTACGATTTAACCTAGTGTGTTACCTTGTTTCCCTTTTACTTACAAGGAAGCAGGTAAGAAGACCTTTACTGCCAATTTCTCTTGATTAATATTAAGTAAATAGGAGATTCAGGTTTCAATAATAATTTGTTGCACAGATGTAGAGAAAGGCACGTGAATGAAACGCATCAGATTTCTCTTGATATTCAATAAAATATTGAAAAGCAATTTTGATTTATTGTTTTTTTTTAAGTGTTAGTAAAAGTAATTTGCTAACTACAAACTGTAACTTACTTATTAGATCTGCAAGCCTCGTATTCCCAATATGCATTCTCGACCTGACAAGAATAACTTACAGTTCTTATTACGCAATATTCTATTTATAACTGCAATTAAATAAGTAAATAGATCACGAAAGCTTATCTAACATACCAAAACTACGTAGAAAATTACGCGGTTTTAAGAACAGTTTATAGAAAAATCTTATATGTTCCATTCACATGACTTTCTCTACATCTCTGCGATAAATTATAGTTAAAAACGTATGCTTCTATTTATTTCATGCTAATCAAGAAAAAATCTGATGTGTACCATTCACATGACTTTCTCTATATCCCTGCAACAAATTATTCTTAAAAAGCTTATACTTCTATTAACTTCATGCAAATTAGTGAAACATTAGCAGAAATAGCCATATTACTTGCTTCCTTGTAAGTAGAAGCGAAATAAGGGAGTACCATAGGTTAAAGTGATAATCTAAAGCTGGTTGCTATGTCACTGTAGTTCCTTTGTTTGTATGGACCGCAGTTGACAAATTCCTGTATCAGAAATGTATAAGTTTTTCAGAGCAGAAACCAAAAATAAGGAATGTCACAAAAACGACGAACTCCACGAAAAAAAGGTATATAACATAAATTGTGTGTTATAATATGCTCTACATTTTTGTGTAGTAAGTTTTTGTCCATCTCTTACGGTTTAGCAGTTATTCAAAATTTAGTAAAATTCATCCAGAATAAACTACTCTTCAGAGCTATTCCCAGAAAAGTCAAGATATACATTTTATTTGCCAGGTAAATATCTTTAATATACGAAATTTTAATCAAAATCGTTACAGCCATTTTTGAGAAAATCAAAATTTTCGAAAAAAAGTTCCATGTAAAGGGTAGATGGGGGTTGGTGAATTTATCTCAAAATCTTCGTGTCGCATCCCTGGAAGATACTAAACTTAAATACCAAGTTTGGTATTTTACCTATTCTTCGTTTTTGAGTTATCGTGTTCACAGGCACACGGACACACACACACATGGACCTTTTTCCGAAAATGCTTTTTTTAGATAAAGTGGACCCTAAAAAATATATTTCCGGTGAAATCTCGGTATCGAATTTTTTGGTGGAGTGCAATACATTCTCTATACACTGTGTACATAGTGCCTATAGAGAAAGTAAAAATTAACAGAAATAGTCTTATTACTTGCTTACTTGTAAGTAGAAGCGAAATAAGGGAGTACCGTAGGTTAAAGTGATAGTCGAAAGCGACTGAAGTTCTTTTTTGCGAAAATAAAAATTTTCGAAAAAAGTTCCATGTAAACGGTAGTTTGTGGTAGGGGGATTTTTCTCAAAATCTTCGTGTCGCATCCTTGGATGATACTAAACTTAAATACCAAGTTTGGTATTTTACAGACTTTTCGTTTTGAGTAATCGTGTTCACAGACACACGGACCCACACACGGACCTTTTTCTAAAAGTACTTTTTTTAGATACAGGGGACCCTAAAACACATATTTCCGGTGGTATCGAATTTTTTGATGGAGTGCAATACCTTCTCTATACACTATGTACATACATAGTGCGTATAGAGAAAGTAAAAACATACATTTCTCATACAGGAATTTGTCAACCTATCCACACAAACAAAGGAACTTCAGTCACATAGTACCCAGCTTTTGACTATCACTTTAATCTATGGTACTCACTTATTTCGCTTCTACTTGCAAGGCAATAAGACTATTTCTATTAATTTTTTCTGTATTTGCATGAAGTAAATAGAAGCATACATTTTTAACAACAATTTGTTGTTTTATTTCAACTACGATACGAATAATATAAATAACTATTATGGGGAGTATTCGTTTTTCTGACGGCTACTATTTTCAGCAGATGTAAAAGCATTACGCGTTACTTTGATTTCGCTGCTATACCTTTTAGCTAGACAGCAGCAAACAGAATATTAGAAGCTACCTGTCAGCTTGCAGCATGGAATCACGTCTCTCTGGCTCCTAAGTATACTTTTCGATTTTTTGGCTTTGCACGGTCAAGTTTACGGACGTCCTCTCGGCTCTCCCCGGGGAGATAAGACACAGAAATGCGCATCCTTATCCCTCGCAAGGAACACCGACCTCCGTTATTGGACAGCGCGAGTAAACAAAGAACGCACAGCCCACTAAAGATTAGTTCCCTGAGTAGTTTGACCTGAATATGATTATTATGTTCTAAAGCTGAGCGAGCTCTCCAATGTGTAACACAAGTTCCTGGCAGAACTTCATACAACCTCCTCTACCTAACTCACTGTACTCGAGGAACAGCGAAATTTAAATTTGTAACTTTTAGTAGGTGACAGTGAGTGATTTTCTGGCCATTTGGCTTATTGTGCGTCAACTCAGGGGGAGGCCGAACCCGGATGGCAGGGCAAGAGCCACAGTGAAGGGTCCCTAACTTATTTAGCATTAATAACCTTGAATAGGTAGAGTCAAATGAAAAACTCAATGCCATAGCCGGATTTGAACCACGGATCTCCCGGTTTCTAGCCGGTTGCTCTACCACAGAGCTACCACGTCAACATGCCTGCAAGGTATTAAATCTCTTAACTCGTAAGTTTCCCGGTAAAACACAAGGTGATCACAAATTATTTATGACAACCCCAATGGCGCCATACAATTTTGTAAGTACTTAAGTCCCAGGTTTCATGATTTAGCAAAATATTATGATCAATTAGTATTAATTTATAGGTGCCGCCCGCATGTGGACGAAGCAGCTTCTGGGCGGGTTTACTCCGAGTCTTCCGGTATCCCCCGCCACTCATTCCACTAACTGCTCCATCAACAATTTCGCTTACATTTCATGTCATCCACTTCATGTTCATGCTTAGCCTAGGACTGAACCCTAGTAACAGGCTCTCCATTCATTGGTTTCGTGCCGTAGGCTCCCTGACAGGCTTCTGGCGCCTAGGCATTGATTTTAAAGTCCTAGGATAGTCTCAGTCATACAAATACAGGGAGGGTAATCCGATTACGAAACGAAAAAGGTATTGATTTTTTTTTTTTCATACATGCCGTGTGTAGGTCAGGAGTTGGGTAGGTTAAGTCAGGCTGAAATGTTTAATGCCACAGCCGGTTGCTGTACCACTGAGCTTGGCAACATGCCGGCATAGCATTAAATTTCTCAGCTAACTCGCATGTTTCCTGGGAAACCTCAAGGTGATCTCAAATTATTTTGTGTTTTAGCCAACTATTATCGTCAATAAGCATTCATTTGCTTTTTCCACACAAGGGGTGTAAAGGACATGAATTGCATAACTAATAACCAATTCTTTTGCTAAAGCAGTGATTATATTTGATTTTAGAGCTGCCATCCAAGCAATCACAACCACCAGACTGAAACAATAATATCTGAAACAAAACAAACCATAAAACTTCTTACAACAAGAAATAAACGTATAGTACTCCACTGGATACCCTCCCATTTAGGTATCGATGGAATGGAAATGAATCAGCCGACTCACTCGCAAAAAAAAAAAAAAAAAAAAGTAAAACAGTTAAAATTTGGCAACAATTCTCTCCCAACAGTCACATTGAAAACACTCACCCACCGAAAGATCATGGATACACACACGAAACAAATAAATGAAAAAGCTAAGGAAAACCGAAATTGAAATTGTCAATTTTTAGTATGTCTGTCTATGTGTGTGTGTGTGTGTGTGTGTGTGTGTGTGATTCCGTGGCCATTTGACTCATTTTGTGTCAAATCCCAGAAAAATAGGATGAAATGCA
Organism: Hymenopus coronatus; assembly: GCA_030762935.1. Lineage (NCBI taxonomy): Eukaryota > Metazoa > Arthropoda > Insecta > Mantodea > Hymenopodidae > Hymenopus > Hymenopus coronatus. Next base: position 155,627,193 of record CM060896.1, on the reverse strand, counting down.
AGCAACATCAACGGGAGGCCGAAACCGGACGGCAGCGCAAGAGTCACAGTGAAGGGTCCCTAACATATTTAGCAGTTAATAACCTAGGATAGGTAGAGTCATACTGAAAAATTCAATACCATAGCTGGTGAATTAACACCGGTAATTGGGATTTCCGGAATTATTTGCCAAGTTGGATTGAAATAAATTTCAGAAAGAACTTTAACTAATGACTTATTTAGAAAAAGTCACCTAACCTCAACCTCATATGTTACAATCATCCTGCTTTCTCAATACCTCTGTAAGAAATTAATGTTAAAAAGCTTATTCTTCTATCTATATCATGCTAATCAAGATAAACACTAGTTGAAATTATCCTTATTACTTGCTTTCTTGTAAGTAGAAGAGCAATAAGAAAATGCACACGCTAAAGCGATAGTTTCTTCCTTTAAAAGCCGGTCACTATGTGAAATAATTGAAATTCCAATCTTTTTGCTTGCCTAGAGTATACAAACGAGAAGAAAGATTTTTTCCCGTTTGAGAAAAGTCTAAGTGGCTAAAATTGAAACTAATAATCAGGAGAATCTGAGATCTACATTTTGTGTGTGGTAAGTTTTTCTATATCTTTCATGGTTTGCCAGTTATACGAAAAGCAACCAGAATATAGAGGTCTTCAGAAAATCCAAGTTATACATTTCGTTTGTCATAAAAATATCTTAAACATAAGTGTTTTAATCAAAATCGTTATAGCCATTTTTGAGAAAACGAAAACTTTCGAAAACTATTCCATTAAAGAGTAGTTTGGGGTGAGTATTTTTCTTGAGGATACCAAACTTAAATACCAAGTTTTCGTTTTTGAACTATGCTGCCCACAGACACAAACAATGAATATTTTTCTAAAAAGTTTTTTTATTTAGGGGGGTCTCAAAACATGTATTTCCGGTGAAATTGCGGTATATTGCAAAACAATACCTTCTCTATACACTGTGTATATAGCACGTGTAGAGAAAGTAAAAAAATCTCCGCGGAATAATTAACTCCCATACCTGAGGTTTTCTATTTCATATTTGGAACCCCTTTAAATGGAACTTCATTGCTTCACCATTCTACTTAGATGAAAAAAATCTGATGAATTCCATTCCCATGACTTTCTCTACATCTATGCAACAAATTATTGTTTAAAAGCTTATTCTGATATTTACTGCATGCTAATCAATATTAACATTACTTGGTTCCTTATAAATAGAAAAGAAATAACTTACCAGGCAACTGACAGTCAATTGTTTTAAAATGAGGTTGCTGTGATTTTGAAATCCATTCTTTGCAAGGCCAGGAGTTGATAACTTCTCTTATTAGTTTAAGTATTTTTAAACTCAAACTCATTAGAAGGAATATCTCGAAAACGGTCAAATCCACGAAAAAAAAGTATATGACATATTATTTGTTTTAAGGAAATCTAAATTTTTTTATGCAGTAAGTTTTTATCTATCACAGTTTACCAGTAATGCAAAATTCAAAAAAAAAATCATTCAGAATAAAGCGGTTTTCAAGGCTATTACTAGAAAATTCAAAATATATAATTTATGTGTCATGTAAATATTTTACACATCACAGATTATAAACAATATCGTTAGCCATTTTTTCGAAAACCAAAATTTTCGAAATTTTTTACATGTAAACGATACTTTGGGGTAGGGAAATTGTTCTTGAAATCTGAAATATCAAGTTTAGCTCTAACAAATAGTTTTTGAACAATGCTGATTATAGAAAGACAGACAGACACACACACACACACACATACCCGCGCACGCGGACCTTTTTCTAAAAATGCTTCCTTTTGGAATCCGGGATCCCAAAACAAGTATGTCGGTTAAATCCCGATATAGAATTTTTGGGTGCAATAATTGCATTCTTTAAACGCTATGTACATAGTACGTGTAGAGAAAGTAAAAACTTAAGACTATTTCTGGTAATGTTTATCTCAATTAGCAATTATGCATAAAAGTATAATCTTTTGTAATAATAGTTCATATGAATGCAACAGATCTTCCGCAGTTATGAATATCATAATAGGAATCACATGACTATACACATTTGTCTTGTAAATATCTTAAATAGAAGAGATTTTAATGAAAATTGTTAGAGCCATTTTTCAGAAAACCAAAAATTACTAAATGTTTTCTAAGTAAATCTTCGTGTCATATCCTTGGAAGATACTCAGCTTAATATGAAGTTCAGTATTTAATGCACTTTTTACTTTCTCTAAACGAACTATGTACATAGTGTATAGAGAAGGTATTGTATTCCACCCAAAAATTCAATACCGAAATTTTACCGGAAATACATGTTTTGGGTCCCCCATAAATCCAAAAAAAAACATTTTTGGAGAATGGTCAGTGCTTGTGCGTGTGTGCGTGTGTACAGCATAGCTCAAAAACGAAAAGACCGTTAAATACCAAACTTGGTACCTAAGTTTGGTATCTTCCATGAATGCGACACGAAGATTTTAAAGAAAATCCCTCAACCCCCAACTACCCTTTACATGGAAATTTTTTCGAAAATTTTGATTTTCTCAAAAATGGCTAACGATTTTGATTAAAATATCGTATATTAAAGATATTTACCTGACAAACAATATGTATATCTTGAATTTTCTGGGAATAGCCTCTGAACACTGCTTTATTCAGGATGAATTTTGCATAACTGCTAAACCGCAAGAAATGGACGAAAACTTACTACACAAAAAATGTAGAGCACTTTTAAAACACTTAATTTGTTACATACATTTTTTTTCAAGTAGTTGATCATTTTTGAGATATTCCTTGTTTTTGGTTTCAGCTTTGAAAAACTTGTACTTTTCTCATACAGGAATTTGTCAATTCGTGTCCATACAAACAAATGTACTTCAGTCTATAGCATCCTGCTTTTGACTATCACTTTAACCTATGATACTCCCATATTTTGCTTCTACTTACAAGGAAGTAACTAATAAGACTATTTCTGCTTATTTTTTCTCGATTAGCATGAAGTAATAGAAGAATAAGCTTATTAACAATAATTTGTTACACGGAAATAGAGAAACTCATGTGAATGGAACACATTAGATTTCTTTAGATATGCTGTCCACAGACATACCTAACATATTTTTAAAATTGCTATTTTAGGTGTCCAGGGTTCGAAAACATGTATTTCCGGCTAAATCACAATATATAATTGTTGGATGCAATTCAATACCTCTATTTACACTATGTAGGTAGTACGTGTAGAGAAAGTAAAAGCTTAGTAAAATAATTTCTGCAAATGTTTATATCAATATGGATAAAAGGATAATCTTTTGTAATAATAGGTTGCAAAGTCATGTGAAATCAACAGTTCGGCATTTTTGGTTATCATAACATAAGCAATTACACGGTTATTAAATAGGTTAGTTTCGAAAAAGCATGTTGGTCTTCCTTTTAACCCGGCTATGCACGTAGTCTTTTGTTCGCGAAGCTTAGTAGCGTTTAATTAAGTGGTTAAAGAAAGGGAAACGGAAAGTGGTGGGTATCGCCGAGAATTTCGTTGAATCCTTTCCGTATGTAAAACAGTTGGCTTTCCGCAGAGCCATGCCGCAAAGTGCGGACTTTCTACCGCCAGTATTAAAGTGACTCAATTTACATTCTCTTTTTTGCTTGCGTTGTATAGAGCAGCCTGAATGCATAGTTTATTTTGTGATTTTGCTAGATTACAGTTTCCCTTTCGTAAATAAAACTACTAAAATTAGAACTGCTGTGTGTACGGTAATCCCGAAAAACAAGGTGTTTTGTCTTATGTAATTTGAAGGAAAAAAATCTGATGTGTACCATTCACATGACTTTCTCTATATCCCTGCAACAAATTATTCTTAAAAAGCTTATACTTCTATTTACTTTACGCTAATTAGAAAAAATTAGCAGAAATAGTTTTATTACTTGCTTCCTTGAAGCAAAATAAGGGATTAACATAGGTTAAAGTGAAAGTCAAAAGCTGATTGCTATGTCAATGAAGTTCCTTTGTTTATATGGATAGGAGTTGACAAGTTCCTGTATGAGAAAAATATAAGTTTTTCATAGCAGAAACCAAAAATAAGGAATGTCTCAAAAACGACGAAATCTACGAAAAAAATGTATATAACATAAATTGTGTGTTTTAACGTGCTTTACATTTCTTGTGGAGTAAGTACTTGTCCATCTCATACGGTTTAGCAGTTATTCAAAATTCAGCAAAATTCATCCACAATAAACTACTCTTCAGAGGCCATTCCCACAAAATTCAAGATATACATTTTATTTGTCAGGTAAGTATCTTTAATATACGAAATTGTGTAAATCAAAATTTTTGAAAAAAGTTCCATATAAAGGGTAGTTGGGGGGGATTTTTCTCAAAATCTTCGTATCGCATCCCTGGAAAATACTAAACTTAAGTACCAAGTTTGGTACTTTATCGACTTTTCGTTTTTGAGTTATCGTGTTCACAGACACACGGACACACGGACCTTTTTGTGAAAATGCTTCTTTTGGATATTGGGGATCCTAAAACATATATTTCCGGGGAAATCTCGGTATCGAATTTTTTGGTGGAGTGCAATACCTTCTCTATACGCACTATGTACATAGTGTAAAGTCATTAAAAAATCTCATTTGATACATATACATGGCTTTCTCTACACCTCTATAATAGAGTGGGCAGAAATCCTCGACACAACAAAAAGTCTACCACGGTCATAATTTTTGTCCTAAAGCGTTGAAACCTTGCGCAGTTAATTCTCTTAATATTTTCTATAACTGTGCTATTTCATAAGTAATTTTGTCAACAAATAAATAAATTAAACTACATTGGACTTTTCAAAACATCAAAAAACTTATCTACTCTTTTCTTAGTATTCCTTTGGTAAAGTTTCTTGAAAACAAGTGTGCATAAAGTATTAAGATTATGCTATATTTTGGCGTACAAGTTATTCCTCTATCTGCCTTCAACGATTTTCAAAGTATGTCAGTTTTTTTTATTTCAAATTATTATGTATTTCATAGCACAATATCAATAAAATCTATATCAAAAGAAAACTAGCCGCACCAAATTACTCATTGTATAATGAAATATGTGTGTACAAAATTTCATTGTGATATCTCAAATAGTTTCCAAGAAAAAGGTACACAAGTGTGAAAAATTATAAGCCTGAGAAAAAGAAAAAGAAAATGTTGTTTGATTGTTTAATTTAGGGAGTGATCTACTGCCTAAAATCCACCATAACCTAGTCATTTTCGTCGTGGTGAGAAACTAAAGAAACATACCTTCTAAATATTTATAAGTATGTTTTCCCGTAAAAAAATGTAGAGAAACAAGGGATCAAAGCTGATAATCAAGGAAGCAGAAAAAGGGGGCGTGGTATAACAAGTCCTAAGTTTTTAGTTTATTTGGACCACAAAGGAATCGAATGAAGCTATGACACTTTGGGAACACAAAGGTGGATGTACTAACAATTAATTAATTAAATAAAAAAAATTAAAATTTCGCCATTTTTAGCCTACGTCCCCCCTTAAACAGCTTATTCTACTTCAAAATAATCGGGATAAACATTAGCAGAAATCGTACTTATTACTTGTTTCATTGTAAATAAAAGGGGAAAAAGCTAATGTGTTCAATTCATATGATGCCTTCTAGCTATTGTCTAAACAAATATTTTAGTAAAAAAAATCATGTTATCTACATCATCTTAAGCAGCCATGTCCGCGCTCACTCAAATTCGTTGCTTTAGTGCTTCGTGGCGCAGGGGATCGTGGGTTTGGGTCCCACCTTAGGCATGCATGTTTACATATTTATAAAATGTGTATATGTGTGTGTATTGGAACAAAATAGCAAGATGGTAATCAAACAGAAAACTAAGTAAATGTTAGAAAAATGGAAAAGGAGGGAAAAGGGTGTACAGCGCCGGAGTTCAGAACCGTTAAAAAAAAAATCTGATGTGTTCCATTCACATGACTTACTCTATATCTCTGCAATAAATTATTTTTGAAAAGCTTATGCTTCTATTTACTTCCTGCTAATCGAGAAAAAATTAGCAGAAATAGTCTTATTTCTTTAATTCCTTGTAAGTAGAAGCGAAATAAGGGAGTACCATAGGTTAAAGTGATAGTCAAAAGCTGGTTGCTATGTGACTGAAGTTCCTTTGTTTGTATGGATACGAGTTCACAGAGTCCTGTATGAGAAAATTATGTTTTTATAGCTCAAACAAAAAAACAAGAAATATCTCAAAAACAATCAACTCCACAAAAAAAAAATGTATACAACATAAATTGTGTGTTTTAATGTGCTCTACATTTTTTCAGTGGTAAGTTTCTGTCTCTCTCTTACGGTTTAGCACTTATGCAAAATTCCGCAAAATTCACTCAGAATAAAGCAGTCTTCAGAGGCTATTCCCAGAAAATTCAATATATACATTTTATTTGTCAGGTAAATATTTTTTACGATATTTTAATAAAAATCGTTAGAGCCATTTTTTAGAAAATCAAAATTTTCGAAAAAAGTTCCATGGAAAGGGTAGTTTGGAGTAGAGTGATTTTTTTCAAAATCTTCGTGTCGCATCCCCAGAAGATACTAGACCTAATACCCAGTTTGGTATTTTACCGACTTTTCTTTGTTGTGTTATCGTGTTCACACGTACACATGGACACACACACATGGACATTTTTCTGAAAATACTTTATTTAGATACAAGGGACATAAAACATATATTTCCGGTGAAATCTCGGTATCGAATTTTTTAATGGAGTGCAATAGCTTCTCTATATACTATGTATGTAGTGCGTATAGAGAAAGTAATACCAAAAAATAAGATAAATAAGATCGTAGTCAGTCTAATTACTAGCTTCTTTGTAAGTAAAAGGAAAATAAGAAATTACACAAGCTAAACGATAGTCTCCTTTAGAAGTCGGTCGCTTTGTGAAACAATTGAAATACCAATATCTTTGTTTGCCTGGAATAAATAACCGAGAAACCAGAAAAAAATACTTCTTCCCAATTAAGAAAAGTTTAAGTGACTAAAACTGAAACCAATAATCTGGTATATTTTGCCAACGGATAACTATAAAATAAAAAGTCTGACAAATTTTCTGTGTAGTCAGTTTTTGTAAATTTCTTGTCGTTTGGCAGTTATACAAAAGTCATCCAGAATGACTGTTCCCAAGAAATTCCAGATATGCATTTCATTTTTTGTATAGATATCTTTAATATGCAATATTTTAATCAAAATTGTGGGTAGAATTTTTGATAAAATCGAAATTTTAGAAATTTTTTCCATGTGAAGGGTAGCTTTGGATGGAGGTATTTCTCTAAATATTTTCATGTCGTATTCCTGATTATACTAATATAATCTTATACTAAGATTATGGTTGCTATGGTGAACTGGTACAGGCACAGGCACGCGCGCGCGGATCTTCCTCCAAAAATTTTTTTTTGGATTCAGGTGCCCCAAAATGTTTCCGGTCAAATCTCGGTATTGAGATTTTGTGTGCATTACATACCTTTTCTATACAGTATGTACATAGTGCGGTAGAGAAGGTAAAAATATACACGACATAAATTGTAGGTTATAACGATCTAAACTTTTTGTGCAGTAAGTTTTTGTGCATTTCTTACAGTTTATGAGTTGTGCAAAGTTCACCAGAATTCATCCAGAACAAATAACTTCAGAGGCTTTTCTCATAAACTCAAGATATATATTTCGATTGTCATGCAAATATCTTTACGATGCTCTAGTTAAAAATCATTGTAGGAAGTTTTGAGAAAATCACAATTTTCATTATTTTTTAAACGTAAAGAGTAGTTTAGGATTTTTTTTCTCAAAATCTTAGAGCCTCATCCTTGAAAGATGCTAAACTTAAATACAAAGCTACCGATCTTATAAGTTTAGAGACATACGGACACACACGCACTCACCCTTAGTTTTTTTATAAAAATGCTTTTTTTGGATACAGGATAAGATATGTGTTTCCGGTAAAGTCTCGGAATTTATGAGTGGAGTACAATACTTTCTCTACCTATGTACCATATACTATATGGAGAAACTTGTAGGAATATTGTTTTTTCTACGAGGGCCGTTTTTCCCCAACATCCGTTAGGCTATAAGTAAAAGACAAGTTCATAGAAAACAATTATTTTATTACTAAAAGTTTTGTACACTTATGGTTACTTTTCAACATAATCACCGAAAAGACTGAGACATTTATCGTACCTGTGCACAAGCTTTGCAATACCCGCTTCAAAAAATGTTGCCGAAATTTATTTCAAATAAGCATTGACGTTGTTTTGAAGATCTTGTTTGTTTGAAACTGCTGCCCTCCTAAACACGTCTTCAGTCAGGGAAAAGGTGAAAGTAGCTGAGTACCAGGTCAAGACTGTGCGGCGGATGATCAAAATGTACCATTGAAATTGTTCAAGGAGCCAATGGGTTGTGCCTGCAGTGTGTGGACGAGCGTTGTCATGGATCAACACAATGCTTGAAGTCAGCATTCCTCTTCGTTTGTTTTGAATGGCTCTCCGCAAAAGTCGTAAAGTTTCACAATAAACAGCTGCATTGATATTGGTTCCGGGCCTATGGGAGGTTGGAAAAAAAAGGCCCTCGTGTGCTAAAATAATAAAATAAAATCTAAAAATGTATTTGTTCCATTCACATGATTCTATATACAAACAATTATTAGAAATGATTATTCCCTAATCGGCATCATGGTAATCGAGATAAACATTATCAGAAACGGTGTATTAGTTCCTTCTAAGTAGAAGGGAAAATAAGTGAATAATTACTTTCCTGTAGTTCCTAAGTGCAGCATAGAGCATCGTTCCGAACGGTTCCTTAATCGGATTTGAATTTCTGGTTTGCCGCTATGCACCACGGTTACGATGGTTCGATTTCTCGCCTACAGATGGCACTGTAGGACGAAATCGCCACTTGCGGACCAGAAATGTTAGAATTTTGCCCAGAAAATTTCTTTCAAGGTATGAGGTTCTTCTACGTGCAAATAAACATTAGACGGTACCATTGGCTTTACTTCCGTTCCGAAAGAAGCCATGCTGAGTATTTCTCTGTTCGAAAAAAATCCATCTCACTCCGGCAGATTAGAACCTGCAATCCTGAGTTTTAGAGCTTAGCAAAATGAACTGGCGTTTTATTTATGGACGCTGTTTAACTGCTGTGGTTCTCAGCGTCCCATTCTATACTGGGCGTGAAAGACCGCTTAATTTTGCTCAGAGGCCTCTCTATCACGCTTGAGGTTCTTTTATGTGCCGTAAATCTACCCACGGCTTTACTTCCCTTCCGAAGGAAGCCGTGCTAAGGATTTTTACACCGCGGGGTTTGAACCTTGGGTATATGAAGTTAGCATGATAACCACTACAGGACGGAGGGTGACGAACATAAGGTTAATTCACTAGTCAGATCTTTTTGAAAAGCCGGTTGCTATTTGAAACAATTGAAGTTCGTTTTTCGCTTTGCTTGCCTAAAAGTAGAACAAGAGAGAGATGAAACGATAGATAACGAAGTTTAAGCATCTTAAAATTAAAACCAATACTGGAAACGGTTATCTCTTCAAAAACAAAGAAAAAAAATCTGACATAAAATATATGTTTTAACGAGATCTATAGTTTTGTTTATGGGTTCCACCATAAGGTGTTCTCCAAGAAAGTTTCCCCACGAACCTAGTAATACGAGTATCTGTGTTTTGTGATCAGAGAAGTGTGAAAAAGTATCATATACTCAAGTGTAAATCTATTGCTGCTTATAACTAAAACCAAATTTATGTATTCTGCACAATTTGTACGCTGCTCATTATCATTGTTATCATTATTATAATTGTTAGCATCATTACTACTGTCATAGATATCGTTATTACTATCATTGTTATCATTATAACTATCATTGTTATCATCATTATAAATATCATTGTTATCATCAATATTATTATCATTGTTATCATCATTATAAATATCATTGTTATCATCAATATTATTATCATTGTTGTCATCATTATAAATATCATTGTTATCATCAATATTATTATCATTGTTATCATCATTATAAATATCATTGTTATCATCATTATAAATATCATTGTTATCATCATTATAATTATCATTGTTATCATCAATATTATTATCATTGTTATCATCATAATAAATATCATTGTTATCATCATTATAAATATCATTGTTATTATCATTATTATCATTGTTATCATTATAAATGTCATTGTTATCATCATTATTTCTATCAGTTATCATCATTATTTCTATCCTTGTTATCATTATTATAATTGTTATCATTATTATTATTATCATTATCATCATTATTATTATTATCATTGTTATCATCATGATTATTAGCATTGTTATCATCATTATATTTATCATTGTTATAATCATTATTATCATTATTATTATCATTGTTATCATCATTATAAATATCATTGTTATCATCATTCTTACTATCATTGTTATAATCATTCTTATTATCATTGTTATCATTATTATTACAAGTGTTATTATTACAATTGTTATTATTATTACTATTGTTATTATTATTACTATTATTATCATTATTATTACTATTGTTTTCATTATTATCATTATTATTTCTATCATTGTTGTCATCATTATTATAATTGTTATTATCATCATTGATATCATCATTGTTATCATTATTATTATAACTTATCATTATTATCATCATTGTTCACATTATTACTATAATTATTATCATTATTATTAGTATAATTGTTATCATCATTATTACTGTCATTGTTATCATTATCATTATCATTATTATTATCATTGCTATGATTATCATTACTATTATTATTATCATTGCTATCATTATCATTATTATCATTGCTATCATTATCATTATTATTGCTATCATTATCATCAATATTGATATCTTTGTTATCATTATGATTGTTATCATTATCATTATTATATGTTTGTTCATTATCATAATTCTTATCTTCACTATCATTATTATTATTATTATTATTATTATTATTATTTTTGTGAATTAAGCTACTCTCAGCTTTTCTGAGTAAAAAGCTGATACACATCTTCAAAGCGTTGGAGTCCGTCCATGCAATTACCTGGCTAAAAACACGAGAAAATTTAAAGTTACGTCAGGTTTTTAATAATCTTTTAAGCATATATTGTTGCAAGTCAACTAAACATTTTAATTGCTGTTGGTACAGAAACAATTATTTACAACAATTATTTAGGCCCATCGAGTGTTTAAATCGCAAGTGGCTGAAAATAACTTCGCCATATTTATGAACAGGGACCGCGTAACATTATTGTAATAAAATCCAAAAATCAATATTTTCAACATTTTTGATCAATGTCCAAGGGCTGGTACCTTTTAGATTGAAAAGTCTACAATTGTAGTCCACAAATTATGTATATTTTTGTTGTACGTAACAAAATATTTCACACAGAGTTTTTCATTTGTTTGCTTTCACGTTATTTATTTACTTACCAATCTAACGGGTCATCTGCTAACAAGCCAATCAGAATGTGCAACCATTTCAATATATCCCACAGGAGGTGATTAGGCCAACCTATCCTTACAGTGAATAGAATGGCTGTGTTGTATCGAACGTGGAAACCAATTCCATTGCTGCACGTTAATACAAATGCACAGAGATTTTCCTGGTTTATTAACACAGCTCTATGCTTTATTTAAGGATATTCCTTTTTCCAAAAATCTGATGTGTTCCAAAGTTAAAAAGCTTATGCTTCTATTTACTTGATGCTAAGTGAAAAATTGAGCAGAAATAGTCTTATTACTTGCTTCCTTGTAAGTAGAAGCGAAATAAGTGAGTACCATAGGTTAAAGTGATAGTCAAAAGCTGGTTGCTATGTGACTGAAGCTCGTTTGTTTGTATGGACAGCTGTTCGACAAATTCCTGTACGAGGAAAGTAATTTTTTCAAGGCTGAAACCAAAAACAAGGAATATCTAAAAAAGCGATCAACTCCACACATAAAATGTATACAACAAATTGTGTGTTTTAATGTGCTCTACATTTTTTGTTTGGTAAGTTTTTGTCTATCTCTTACGGTTTACCAGTTACACAAAATTCCGTAAAATTCATCCAGAATAAAGTAGTCTTCAGAGGTTATTCCCAGAAAATTCAAGATATACATATTATTTGTCAGGTATATATGTTTAATATACGATATTTTAATCAAAATCGTTAGAACTATTTTTTTAGAAAATCCAAAATTTCCAAAAATTTTCCATGTGAAGGTAGTTGCACAGTTCGTGTCACATCCTTGGAAGATACTGAATATAAATACGAAGTTTTGTATTTAACGGTCTTTTCGTTTTTGAGCTATGCTGCCCACAGACACACACATATACACACAGATAGACAGACACAAGGCCAGTTTTCTAAAAATGCTTTTTTTTTTTTTGGATTCAAGTGGTCTCAAAGCATGTATTTCTGGTGAAATCTCAGTATCGAATTTGGTTGCAATATAATACCTTCTTTATACACTGTGTACATAGTACGTATAAAGAAAGTAAAAAAGGAAAATTGGCTAATATTACTGACGTTTCCTCTTTACTGTTTATAGGTGGCGCTACCCAAGATTAAAGGGACCCGATATTAGTGTAAGCTGTGATGCCCGTGATAATTGTACGCTTCCATAATCATAGTGCTAGTGACAAGGGAATAGGATACACACACACGTAAGGATGATCACTTCTGAGGTGTGAATTAGATACAGTCGCTGTATGCAATCTGAACTCGATACACGTGTGTTTAGGTTTGCTGCCGTGCCAACATACCCACCTCCAGCGGGAGATTTTGGGGTTATGGGCTTTTTCATAGCGTGCTATGGTCGTTATGTCTGCTCTACACTAATGGGAAAGGCGACGCTTTATGCTTTTTGACCCACATTCTGATATGCATTAATTACATCGCTCCCAGCCCACTGGATTACATTCCGCAACTGCTACTAACAAAGAAGCAGATATTCAGTCTTTTATTTTACTATGCACAATTTCTAAACACATTAGAAACGAAATGTTTTTAACTACAAATGTACTAGACTGAAACCTGTGCCAGAGCAATATTTTGACTTCATTTACAGTTGTACAGTTCTACGATTTTTACTTTCTCTACACGTACTACGTATACAGTGTATAGAGAAGGTATTGTACTCCACCCAAACATTCGATACCGAGAAATCACAGGAAGTATATGCTTTAGGCTCCCCTGTAAACAAAAAAAAAAGCATTTTAACAAAAAGTTCCGTGTGTGTGTCCGTGTGCCGTAAACACGATAACTCAAAAACGAAAACTCGGTAAAATACAAAATTTGGTATTTAAGCCTAGGTTCTTCCAGGGAGACGACACGAAGATTTTGAGTAAAATCCCCTCATCCCAAGCTACCCTTTACATAGAAATTTCTTCGAAAATTGTTATTTTCTTAAAAATTTCCCTAACGATTTTGATTAAAATATCGTATATTACATATATTTACTTCACAAATAAAATGTATATCTTCAATTTTCTGGGAGTAGCTTCTGAAGACTACTTTATTCTGGATGAATTTTACGGAATTTTGCATAACTGGCAAACCGTAATAGATAGACAAAAACTTGTTACACAAAAAATGTAGAGCTCGTTAATACACACAATTTATGTAATGTACTTTTTTTCGTACTGTGTATCGTTTTCGAGATATTCCTTGTTATTGGTTTCAGCTTTAAAAAATTTATACTTTTATCAACTCCTGTCCTTAGAAACAAAGGAATTTCAGTCACATAGAAACCCGCTTTTGAATGATACGTTAGCTTATGATACTTGCTTGATATTCGCTTCTACTTGCATGGAAGCAATAGAAAGGCTATTTCTGCTAATTTTTTATCATTTAGCATGAAGTAAAAAGAAGGATAAGCTTTCTAACAATAATTTGCTGCAGAGATATAGAGAAAGTCATGTGAATGTATCACATCAGATTTTTACTTCCTGCATCTACGCGCAGCAGCAAGTAGGTTTTCTAAATGCTGAACATGTCAAGAGAAACTTGGCTTATACTAACTGCCGGCAGGAGTAAAGGTTTAGAGAGGAAGAAGATGGATTGGAAAACCTGTCTCTTACACTCTTGACTGTTAACAGGGTGATCGTTATTTGCACACCTTACGATATTACATCCTATAAATTGTTGGTTTTAATGTTTTTCTTTCCATGATTATATGCTCCAAAACGTAAATGTGAATTAGATTCAGTCTCTAAATGCATTCTGAACACCTTACAGATGTTTTTAACTTTGCTGCAGACCAACCTTTGCAACATAACTCCTGTTAGAGGTGGATATGGGCCTTTCATAAGATGCTGTGGTCGCAATGTCTGCCCTACACTAATGGGAAAGGAGACGTTTTATGTTTTTTGACCCACATTCTGATGTGCATTAATTACATCGTTGTCAGCCCAACGAATTACATTCTACTCTCTTATTTCGCTTCTACTTATAAGGAAGCAAGTAATAAGACTATTTCTGCTATTTTTTTCTGATTAGCATGAAGTAAATATAAGTATAAGATTTTTGAGAATAATTTGTTGCAGAAATGTAGAGAAAGTCATGTGAATGGTACACATCAGATTCTTAATTCCTGAACCTAACCGCCGGGTATTTAAGTTCAGTATCTTCCAAGGAAACGACACGAAGATTTTCCAGTAAATTCCCCCCACACTCAACTACCCTTAACATAAAGCAATTTTTGAGAAAAGCAAAGTTTTTTTAAAATTTATACAATGATTTTAATTAAAATATCGTATTTTAAAGGTATTTGACTGACAAAGTGTATTTCTTGGATGTTCTGGGAATCACCTCCGAAGGCCACTTTATTCTGGATGAATTCTACAGAAGTTTGAATAACTGGCAAACCCAAAGAGATAGACAAAAACCTACGTAATAGAAAATGTAGTGCTCGTTAAAACACACATTTTATGTTATGCACAGTTTTTTCCTAGAGTGGATCGTTTTTTAGATATTCCTTGTTATTGGTTTCAGCTTTGAAAAACTTGTCAAATCCTGGCCATTGAAACAAAGGAACCTCAGTCTCATAACAACCAGCTTTTGACCAATACTTTAACCTACGGTACTCCCTTATTTCCTTTCCACTTGCAATGAAGCAAGTAATAAGACTAATTCTGCTAATTTATGCTTGAAAAGTATGAAGTAAATTGAAGCATAACAATTATTTGTTACAGAAATGTGGAGAAAGGCATGTGAATGGAACACATCAGATTTTTACTTTCTCTGTCCGCACTATATACATAGTGTATAGAGAAGGTATTGCACTCCACTTAAAATTCGATACCGAGATTTCACCGGAAATATATGTTTTAGGGTCCCCTGTATTCAGAAAGAGTATTTTCAGAAAAAGGCCCGTGTGTGTGTGTGTGTGTGTAAGTGTGTGTGTGTCCGTGTGTCCGTGTGTCTGTGAACACGATAACTCAAAAACGAAAAGTTGGTAAAATACCAAACTTAGTATTTAAGTTTAGTATCTTCCTGGGATGCGACACGAAGATTTTGAGAAAAATCCCCCCACCCCAAACTACCCTTTACATGGAACATTTTTCGAAAAGTTTGATTTTCTCAAAAATGGCTAACGATTTTGAATAAAATTTCGCATATTAAAGATACTTACCTGAAAAATAAAATGTACATTTTGACTTCTCTGGGAATAGCCTCTGAAGACTGCTTTATTCTAGGTCAATTTCACGTAATTTTACATAACTGCTAAACCGTAAAGGACGGAAAAAAACTTACCACACAACAAATGCAGAGCACTTTAAAACACACAATTTATGTTTTATACCTTTTTTCGTAGAGTTGATTGGTTTCAGATATACCTTGTTTTTGGTTTCAGCTTTCAAAAACATACTTTTCACATACAGGAATTTAACAATCCCTGTACATACAAACAAAGGAATTTCAGTCACATAGCAACCAGCTTTTGACTATCACTTTAACCTATGGTACTCCCTTATTTCGCTTCTACATACAAGGAAGCAAGCAATGAGACTATTTCTACTAATTGTTTCTCGATTAGCATGAAGTAAGCAGATGCATAGGTTTTTTAACAATAATTTGTTAGAGATATAGAGAAAATCTTGTGAATGGAACACATGAGATTGTTTCTTTTATACCTCCGTCGCAGCAAGCGCAACATTTTAAACTTGTTGGCCTCTGATTAGAGTTTAAATATTTAAGAATATCGAAACATTGTAAGATATTATTTAAAATATATATGGCAAGAGTTTAAGTAACAAGAAATGTCTCAAAATAAATTAAAGAAAGAAAGAGTGCAGAAATGCCAAAATTCTTGCTGTTTGCATCCATGAAGAGCAATCTCTTCTTTGTGAACAGTGCAATTCAACGTTCAGTCGTTCATTGTGCGATTTGGGATGTTTTAGAAGATTCCCCCGAGAACTTGTAACCCCAAGGGAATGCATCCCCAGTTGGCTTTAAAGATAGTAGTGTAGGTAGAAAATAAAGTACCTCAGGCGGACCAACAGGTGAACGGAAGTAAGGGGGTTGTAAAACTCTTTCAAAAGCAGAGAACGTCTTCCTGGAATCTACAGATACACAATTAGATGCTATAAATGAAATCGTATTAGTTCTTACTTTCTCTACAAGTACTATGTACAATAGTGTATATAGAAAATATTGTATTGTATTCCACCCAAAAATTCCATCCAAGATTTCACCGGAAATACATGTATTGGGAACCTGAGTCCAAAAAAATATACTTAAAAAAGATGTTTGTGTATGCCATTGGACAGTACAGCTCAAAAAGCATGAGGCTATTTAAGTTTATTATCTTCCAGGACTACGACCTAAAGATTTTCAGAAAAATCACCCACAGGAAACTACTTTTTACATGGAAACATTTTTGAAAATATTGTTTCTCAAAAATTGTAACGGCCTATGAACAAATACCATATATTATAGGTTTTTTTATTTGTTAGTGTGATTCATAATTGATTTTCCCCAGTGATACAGAATAAAATATATGTAGTAATTTTTACAAAAAAAATTTACAAGGGAGTTTCACAGAAAATACCTTACCATATGTTATAATAGTTATGGGTCGTCTCAATAGCGCGGTGGCGTTGCTGCTTATCAAGTGGGAGACCTGGGTTCGATTCCGGTACCGGCGTTGGGACCGGGCTGCACTCGTGAGGTACCTGGGGGGCCAATTGATGGAGAAGTAGCAGCTCCTGGTCGTGAAGACCACACTAACTAGCCGGAGGGGAGGTAGGTCATAGCTCTTAGCGAGCTGTTGTTGTATAATAGTTATATAAAATTAAGCTACGAGGACAAATTGAAACAAAGATTATAAAAAAATTGATGTGTTCCATTCACATAATTTCTCTACATCTCTGCAACAAAGTATTGTTAAAAAGCTAATGCTTCTATTGAATTCATGCTAATCGAGGAAAATTTTGCAGAACTAGTGTTATTACTCTCTTCCTTGAAAGTAGAAGCGAAATAAGGGAGTATCATAAGTTAAAGTGATAGTCAAAAGCTGGTTGCTATGTGACTGAACTTCCTTTGTTTGTATGGACACGAGCTGACAAATTCCTGTATGAGAAAAGTTAAGTTTTTCGAACCTGAAAGCAAAAACAAGGAATATCTCAAAAAACGATAACTCCAAGAACAAAATGTATACAACATAAATTGTGTTTTAATATGTTCTACAGTTTTTGTGTGGTAAGATTTTGTCTATCTCTTACGGTTTAGCTGTTATGCAAAATTCTGTAAAATTCACTCAGTATAAAGTAGTCTTCAGATGCTATTTCCATAAAGTTCAAAATATACATTTTATTTGTCAGGTAAATTTATCTTTAATATACGACATTTTAATCAAAATCGTTAGAGCCATCTTTTAGAAAATCAAAATTTTAGAAAAAAATTCCATGTAAAGGGTAGCTTGGGTTGTCGCATCCCTGGAAGATACTAAACTTAAATACCAAGTTTGGTATTTTACCGACTTTTCTTTCTTGAGTTATCGTGTTCACAGACACACGGACACACGGACGTTTTTCTGGAAATACATTTTTTTTGGATACAGGGGGCCCTAAAATATATATTTCCGGTGAAATCTCGGTTTCGAATTTTTTGGTGGAGTGCAATACCTTCTCTATACACTATGTACATAGTACGTATAGGAAAGTAAAAATGTGCACCAGCAATAACAGTTATAAATAAAGAGAACTACAAATATAAAGCGATTTATAAACCATAATACGCTTTACGTTCCGTTTAAACCATACAAATGGTTTCTAAACATGTCTATGAAATGTTTTATGATAATTTCTGTGCTTGCTGTTCCTTACTTCTGTTAATTTTATACTTTGCTTTTCATTTCACAAACATATCCAAAAAATAGCCCTACTAGAGTTATTTTTCTGAGATTGTATTTTTCTGACATTATTTATTTAACTTAAATTACAAATAAATTTTATAACTTGAATTTTCTAGTAATAACCCAGAAGATCTGGACGCCATTTGGATAACTAGTAAACCGCAGAGATGGACAAAAAATGATTACTCAATCTCGTTAAAACATACAAGTTTTATCCCATACATGTTATGCAGAATTAATCATATCCAAGGTATTCGCTGTTTCATATAGTGTCATGTCCCTTTTGTTTTTCTCTAGGTAATTCAAAGAGAACCTAACTTACATTTTTGTTATCCTATAGAGAAGCTACCCTGATTCCAAAAAGAAAACATTTTTAGAAACATGTCTGTGTGTGTATTGGGGGGGGGGGCGGGCGGAATAGCTCAAAAACGAAAGTCTAGTCGATATCAAACTGGGTACTTAAATTGATAATCTTCCAATGACGAGACATGAAGATTTAGAAAAGAACCCCACACCCCCATTAACGTTTACATGGACAATTTTTCTCAAATTTTGATGTTCTCAAAAATGGCTGACGTCTTTTACTAAAATACCTAATGTGTAATATATTTTTATGACAGGCGAAATTTATATCTGGGAATAGCTTCAGAAAACTTTCTGGATTAACTTCCTATAATTTGGCAAACCATAAGATATACAAAACAAAAAACATACTATACAAAAAAAATTTGATGTGTTCCATTCACATAACTTTCTCTATACCTCAACAACAAATTATTTTTAAAAAGCTTATTCTTCTATTTACTTCATGCTAATCAGTATAAAATTAGCAGAAATAGTCATATTACTTGCTCCCTTATAAGTAGAAGCAAAATAGGGAGTACCATAGGTTAAAGAGATAATCTAAAGCTGGTTGCTATGTCACTGAAGCTCCTTTGTCTGTATGGACAGCAGTTGACAAATTCCTGTATGAGAAAAGTGTAAGTTTTTCATTGCAGAAACCAAAAACAAGGAATGTCTCAAAAACGATCAACTCCACGAAAAAAATGTATGTAACATAAATTGTGTGATTTAACGTGCTCTACATTTTTGTGTAGTAATTTTTTGTCCATCTCTTATGGTTTAGCAGTTATTCAAAATTCCGTAATATTCATCCAGAATATACTACTCTTCAGAGGTTATTCCCACAAAATTCAAGATATACATTTTATTCGTTAGAGCCATTTTTGAGAAAATTTAAATTTTCGAAAAAAGTTCCATGTAAAGGGTAGTTTGTGGTAGGGGGATTTTTCTCAAAATCTTCATGTCGCATCCCTGGAAGATACTAAACTTAAATACTAAGTTTGGTATTTTACCGACTTTTCGTTTTTGAGTTATCGTGTTCACAGACACACGAAAACACGGACACACACACACACACACACACACACGAACCTTTTTCTCAAAATGCTTTTTTTGGATACAGGGGATCCTACAACACATATTTCCGGTGAAATCTTGGTATCGAATTTTTGGGTGGAATGCAACACTTCTCTATCCCTATGTACATTGTACAATGGGGCTAGAGAAAGTAAAAATGAAGATCTCATTAAAACACAGTTAATGTTATACACATTCTTTAGTAAAATAAAAACTTTTGGAGATATTTCGGATTATTGGTTTCAAATTTAAGTCACTTAAACCTTTGTCAAACGGGAAGACTACCTTCTTGTTCTTTCTCGTTTTTTATCTCCTGGCAAGCAAAGGCATGGAATTTAAATTGTTTCACATAGCGACCGGTTTTTAAAGAACTTGGCTATTGCTGTATACTGTGCATTTTTCATTTCCCTTCTAGTTACAAGGAAACAAATAATAAAATTAGTTGTGTTTGAGATTTAATTTGATTAGCATAATGTGGATAAAAGATAAATATTTTGATCAAAAAAGTTTGATTTCGAGTTAGCTAGCGAATGAAACACATCAGAGTTTTAGACAAGAGTAGGTGTTTGTGTGTGTGTGTGTGTGTGTGTGTTTGTATTTGGAAAGCATAGCTCAAAACCAAAAGACCATTTAATATCAAACATGGTATTTAAGTTTATTATTATCCATGGAAGCGTCACGAAAATCTACAAAAAAATACCTCCATCCCCAACTCCCCTATAAATTAATTTTTTTTTTAAAAATGTTTTAGTCAAAAATGCCTCTTAACAATATTGATAAAATACCGTATATTATAAATATTTATACACAAATAAAATGTTTATCTTGAATTTCTAGGCATAGCCTGTCGTGCCATTTGAATAACTGATAAATTGTATACAAATGTATACAAAAAATCTGATGTGTACCATTCACATGACTTTCTCCATATCCCTGAAACAAATAATTCTTAAAAAGCTTATACTTCTATTTACTTTATGCTAATCAGAAAAAATTAGCAGAAATAGTCTTATTACTCGCATCCTTGTAAGTAGAAGCGAAATAAGGGACAACCGTAGGTTAAAGTGATAGTCAAAAGCTGGTTGCTATGTCAATGAAGTTCCTTTGTTTATATGGATAGGAGTTGACAAGTTCCAGTATGAGAAATGTATACGTTTTTCATAGCAGAAACCAAAAATACAGAATGTCACAAAAACGACGAACTCCACGAAAAAAATGTAAATAATATAAATTGTGTGTTTTAATGTGCTCTACGTTTTTTGTGTGGTAAGTTTTTGTCCATCTCTTACGGTTTAGCAGTTATTCAAAATTTAGTAAAATTCATCCAGAATAAACTACTCTTCAGAGGATATTCGCAGAAAATTCAAGATATACATTTCATTTGTCAGGTAAATATGCTTAATTTCCGAAATTTTAATCAAAATCGTTAGAGCCATTTTTGAGAAAATCAATATTTTCGAAAAAAGTTCCATGTAAAGGGTAGTTGGGGGTAGGGGGATTTTTCTCAAAATCTTCGTGTCGCATCCCTGGAAGATACTAAACTTAAATACCAAGTTTGGTATTTTACCGACTTTTCGTTTTTGAGTTATCGTGTTCACTGACACACGGACACACACACATACACACACACACACACACACGGACCTTTTTGTGAAAATGCTTTTTTTGGATATTGGGGACCCTAAAACATATATTTCCGGTGAAATCTCGGTATCGAATTTTTGGTGGAGTGCAATACTTTCTCTATACACTATGTACATAGTGCTTATGGAGAAAGTAAAAAATATAGATCTACTTAAAACTCACAAATTAGGTCCCATTTTTTGTAGAGTTGATCATATCCGAAATTATTCCTTGGTTTTAATTGGCTTCTTATCTCAATTGTTTTGCTCCTGGTCATGCAAAGAAAAGTTAATTTGTTACTATTGCAACTATTTACTTTCTCTATACGTGCAATGTACATAGTGTATAGAGAAGGTATTGCACTCCACACAAAAAATTCGATACCGTACTTTGACCGGGAATATATGTTTTAGGAACCCTGTATCCAAAAAAAAGTATTTCCACAAAAAGGTCTGTGTGTGTGTGTGTGTGTGTGTGTGTGTGTGTGTGTGTGTACGTGTGTCAGTGTGTGAAATTGTCCGTATATCCGTGTGTCTGTGAACACGATAACTCAAAAACGAAAAGTCGGTTAAATAATAAACTTGGTATTTAAGTTTAGTATCTTCCAGGAATGTGACAAGAAGATTTTGAGAAAAATCCCCACACCCCCAGCTACCCTTTACATGGAACATTTTTCGAAAATTTTGATTTTCTAAAAAATGGCTCTAATGATTTTGATTAAAATATCGTATATAAAATATATTTACCTGAAAAATAAAATGCATATTTTGAATTTTCTGGGAATAGCCTCTGAAGACTACTTTATTCAGGGTCAATTTTACAGAATGTTGCATAACTGCTAAACCGTAAGAGATGGACAAAAACTTACGAAAACAACAAATGTAGAGTATCTTAAAACACACAATTTATGTTATATAGATTTTTTTCGTGGAGTAGATTGTTTTTGAGATATTCCTTGTTTTTGGTTTCAGCTATTAAAACTTATGCTTTTCTCTACAGGACTTTGTGAACTCGTATCCATACAAACAAAGGAACTTCAGTCGCAGAGCAACCAGCTTTTGACTATCACTTTAACCTATAGTAATCTCTTATTTCGCTTCTACTAACAAGGCAGCAAGTAATAGGACTATTTCTGCTAATTTTTGCTCCTTACTTGAAGTAAATAGAATAATTTGTTGCAGTGATAGAGAGAATGTCATGTGAATGGAACACATCAGATTTTTTTTAAAGAAATCGACTATCACCTTAGGCTAGTGTATTCCCTTATTTTACATATAGTTATAAGGAAGTGTGACTACTGTTTATGTCGATTAGCATGACGTGGATCAAAGAGTAATCTTTTGGAAGAACAACTTATCCGCAGAACAAGTTAGGAAAGTTATGTGAATGTAACAACTATTTTTTACTTTTATTTTATCTTCTACATAAGGAAGAATGAAATTGAAGACAAAAATTCGTTACCTATATTTCACTGATCTGATACAAACAATAATATGTAAAATACTCTGATACAAAAAATGGATGGTTAGAAAAATCACGTGTGCAAGTGTGTTGTGGGGGAGGGGCAGATTTCAACCCAATTTTCCAACTCTCTGTGCATTGGTCTAACCATTGAATACTCTGACACAAAAAATGGGTGGTTAGAAAAATCACGTGTGCAAGTGTGTTCCAACTCCCTGTGCATTGGTCTAACCATTGAATACTCTGACACAAAAAATGGGTGGTTAGAAAAATCACGTGTGTAAGTGTGTTCCAACTCCCTGTGCATTGGTCTAACCATTGAATACTGTGACTCAAAAAATGGGTGGTTAGAAAAATCACGTGTGCAAGTGTGTTCCAACTCCCTGTGCATTGGTTTAACCATTGAATACTCTGACACAAAAAATGGGTGGTTAGAAAAATCACGTGTGCAAGTTTGTTCCAACTCCCTGTGCATTGGTCTAACCATTGAATACTGTGACTCAAAAAATGGGTGGTTAGAAAAATCACGTGTGCAAGTGTGTTCCAACTCCCTGTGCATTGGTTTAACCATTGAATACTCTGACACAAAAAATGGGTGGTTAGAAAAATCACGTGTGCAAGTTTGTTCCAACTCCCTGTGCATTGGTCTAACCATTGAATACTGTGACTCAAAAAATGGGTGGTTAGAAAAATCACGTGTGCAAGTGTGTTCCAACTCTCTGTGCATTGGTCTAACCACTGAATACTCTGAAATTATGCCGACATGACATTCAATCCTGAACCCCATTTTTCTTGATAAGGTATAAATATGGTATTCAAAGAATATATGGTTTACATTGTAACATGAAAATATAAAATGAATTACATTTTAATCAAAATAATTTGTCTTTACTGCGAAAATAATTTTGAAAACACTGTCTATGGAGAGGTAATTTGTGTATAGGGGATTTTTTAAAATGTTTTTGTCGCATCTTTGGAAGATGATAACCGTAAGTACTAAGCTTGATATTTGAATTTTCGTGTTTGAGTTATGCTGTTCACAGACATACACAGACGCACATTTGTATTTTTCTATAAAACTTTTTTTGGGGTTAAGGTCATCGTAACATGTATATCCAGTGAAATATCGGTATCGAATTTTCAGTTCAAATAAAATAACAGCTTAGCGTAGGAGACGTAAAATTATAGCCATGTTATCGTAAATGAAGGATCATTACCAATTCAATTATAAAAATCTGACGTGTTCCATTCACATGACTTTCTCTACAACTCTGCAATAAATTATTGTTAAAAAGCTTATGCTTCTATTTACGTCCTGCTAATCGAGAAAAAATTAGCAGAAATAGTATTATTACTTGCTACCTTGTAAGTAGAAGCGAAATAAGGGAATACCATAGGTTAAAGTGATAGTCAAAACCTGGTTGCTATGTGACTGAAGCTCCTAACTCACGAGTTCACAAAGTCCTGTATGAGAAAAGTATGTTTTTCATAGCTGAAACCAAAACTAAGGAATATCTCAAAAACAATCAACTCCACGAAAAAATGTACAGAACATAAATTGTGTGTTTTAAAGTGGTCTGTATTTGTTGTGTGGTAAATTTTTGTCTCTTACAGTTTAGCAGTTACATAAAATTGATCCAGAATAAAGTATTCTTCAGAGGCTGTTTCCAGAAAATTCAAAATATATATTTTATTTGTCAGATAAATAACTTTAATATACGGTATTGTAAACAAAATCGTTACTGCCACTTTTTAGAAAATCAAAATTTTCCAAAAAAGTTAAATGTAAAGGCTAGTTTGGGGTGGGGGAATTTTTTTCAAAATCTTCGTGTCGCATCCCTGAAAATTACTAAACTTAAGTACCAAGTTTGGTGTTTTACCGAATTTTCGTTTTTGTGTTATCGTGTTCACAGACATACGGATCTTTTTCTGAAAATACCTTTTTTTGGATACAGGGAACCCTAAAACATATATTTCCGGTGAAATCAGGGTTTCTAATTTTTTGTGGAGTGCAATACCTTCTCTATACACTATGTACATAGCACGTATAGAGAAAGTAAAAGGGGTTTTAATTGTTTATTCAAACCCATTAGGTGGTTGTAATTAAAGAATTCACGAACCGCTGCGAGATGAGGCTTGAAATGTCAAAATAATTATGTAATAATATATCAATATTCATCATACATATTTATATTCCAAGTGACAAATCTATTTACAGTAACATATTGCATGGCTTCTTGAACAAAGATCGACTACAGAACAGTTTCGACACTACAGCCAATTAAGATTAGTCAGCTGGAAGTTTCCCGGCTCAGCACCTTGTATAGGCCATTCTTTCACTTTCTGTAGCACGTAGGTACAATGTTCATAGTAGATAGAGATGGCATGTAGCATTCCCAGTGTGGCGTAGGAATCACCCCTACTCTGCGCATACAAGAGGTAGTAGTTCAGAGTTATAGCTCCTCGCGCATGCGAGACGGATGCAGGTTTTAAGATGTATGAGGGTGTACTTTTGGTTAGGAACGTCAAGAGTCACAAATAAATACGCAAGGGTACGAGGAGCCACAGGGATTTTATTGTCAAGAAATAAGGGTGGCTATGGTGAGAGAACCCAAAGGGTTAACCCAACTCCATTCAATTCACCTGATACATCATACATCTTGCCGTTTACACTTTTTAAATAAAATTATGTCGTCGGTCAGAACGTCTCACAAAGGCAGCAGCTCAGATGAACAAGGCTCTTGTGACCAGGTTATTGGACCTTTTATAATACAACCCATGCTTATGCCAGCATCGCTTTAGGAGGACACAACTATGTCAGGATTTCCACATCTTGCCATTAATATAGATTGCACAACCTGATGCAACATTGCCTATTGTTAAATTAAATAGAATTATTCAAAATGACCATATTTGGTACACTACAGTATTGCATTTTACTCACAAATTTTGCAAAAAGATTTCACCGGAAATACATTTTGAGGACACTTGAATCAAAGAGAGCACTTTGGAAAACTGTTTCCTGTGTGCGCATGTGTGTCTCTGAATGTGTGGAGACACTAACTCACGAGCATGCTTGCTTATATAGCATGGTAGGTGAATAAGTTCACACAATTGGATATTTAGTAGAGAAAAATACGCAAAAATAAGTATTTAATTTTTGCCCTCTGTCATAAATGAAACACAGATTTCAGATCTAAAGCGTTTTGGAAAGCCTCACGTTAGTATATGTTTGCCCTATGTTTACATGCATCAGGTAACAGCCAGCTCCTGTGTTTAGTGCAACTCGCACACCATAGGGCTGAATTCACGTGACTCACAGCGAGGAAACGAGGGACCAATTCAGTCGCAAACTTTTCTTTTACAATAGCTGAATTAGCAGATATATAATTTATGAGATATGTTTAATTTATGCTGCAACTAGGGAATCGGCTAACTGCGATTACTAAATCGTTATCTTCCAAAAAAACAATGTTAATTGCACTGTATCATAGGATATGTGGCACAGGTTCTCTTAATTCCCGAAATGAAGGTTTTAATTGTTTATTTTTAATTATAATTCTTGCCTTTGTAGAAGCACAGAGGGTGATTTTAGTTTAAAAACTCTGATGTGGTCCATTCACATGACCTTCTCTATACCTCTGTAACAATTTGTTAAAAACCTTATGCTTCTACCTACTTCATGGTAATCGAAATAAACTTTTTTTTTTCGTAGCTTAGTATCCTTTAATGTGGTTGGTCATATCGGACGATGAATGAAATTGGTGAAATAATGCTCAAATGATCTCGGGGTCCATGGAGCTTAAAGTTACTCGGCATTCGTCTTCTCAGGATAAGAGAAACACTACCACCACACTACCCAGTTGGGCAAAATAAACTATAGCAGAAATGCTTTCCTGTAACCAGAAAGAAAATAAGGGAATACACCAGGCTAAAACGACAGTCAAATCTTTTAAAAGCCGGTTGCCATGTGGATGAAGACACGTTTCTGTGTATTGCCAGGAGTTGAAAAGTGAAAAGTAAGATAAAATGTTGTAGGTATTTTAAAACTGAGACCCATGACAACGAATATCTAAAAAATGGCCAACTCTAAGAAAAAATGTACCTATATGACATACTTTTTTGTATTTTAACAAGATCTACATTTTTTGTAGTACGTTTTTGCTATGCAAAATGCAGCAAAATTCTACAGAATAAAGAGGTTTTCAGACGCTATTTCTAGAAAATTAAGATATACGTTTTATTTGCCGTTTATATAGAGAATATTATAAATGAATGGAAATATGTATTTCAAAATGAAGTAACATTTAATCTGCAAAAAGGGTACAATAAATTCTCTATTATTTTCGAAAGATGTCTTACTTATGGCAGAATCAGAAAGAGATCTCCAAATAATAGCAAACGAGTTTCAAAAAGTGGCTAATGGATATAACTGCAAAATATCAATAAAGCAATGGCATTTAAGGGTAAATATGGAATAAGAACCAAAATAGTTAACTCCATGGCACGACAGTTCACGGGGAACCTTGGCCTACCGCCCGGCCGCTGCGTCCCCCATCTCGGTCCACTACAGACGTCATGGATGGGGTGCAGTATTGGAGGGTGAGACGTGGTCAGCGCCTCAAGTCCCCCCGGCCGGTTAATGCGGTCATCATGACCTGGAGCCGCTACTTCTCCATCAAGTAGCTCCTCAATTGGACCCCAGGGACCTTACGAGGCTGAGTGCACCCCGGGCCAGGTCTCCCAGCGGGGGAAATTTCCCCACGCTGGTACTGGGGATCGAACCCAGGTCTCCCGCTTGGTAAGTAGCAACGCTACCACCGCGCTAAGGAGACGACCGAACCAAAATAGTATTGAAGAATAAAATAGTGAAACAAGTAATAACACAGCGCTGGCTTAGTGGTTTCTAGGTCGCGGCCCAGAGCGATGGTTTTAAGTGACAGCGCTATGTCAATAGATTTAACGACGAAATTCCGGCACACCGGCGGTGCCGCTATAATCCTGGAAATTGACACATTCAAAAAAAAATATTTATCCAAGTTAAAAGCATATTTTAAGTACTTCCACGTAATATTACGCATGAAAAAGTAAGTATATAAAAATCTGATGCGTACCATTCACATAAATTTCTCCATATCCCTGCAACAAATAATTCTTAAAAAGCTTATACTTCTATTTACTTTATGCCAATCACAAAAAATTAGCATAAATATTCTTATAACTCGCTTCCTTGTAAGTAGAAGCAAAATAAGAGACAACCGTAGGTTAAAGTGATAGACAAAACCTGGTTGCTATGTCAATGAAGTTCCGTTGTTTATATGGATAGGAGTTGACAAGTTCCTGTATGAGAAAATATACGTTTTTCATAGCAGAAACTAAAAATAAGTGATGTCACAAAAACGACGAACTCCACCAAAAAAATGTATATAACATAAATTGTGTGTTTTAAAGTGCTCTACATTTTTTGTGTAGTAAGTTTTTGTCCATCTCTTACGGTTTAGCAGTTATTCAAAATTTAGTAAAATTCATCCAGAATAAACTGCTCTTCAGAGGCTATTCGCAGAAAATTCAAGATATACATTTCATTTTTCAGGTAAATATGCTTAATATCCGCAATTGTAATCAAAATCGTTAGCGCCATTTTTGAGAAAATCCAAAATTTTCGAAAAAAGTTCCATGTAAAGGGTAGTTGGGGTTGGGGGGATTTTTCTCAAAATCTTCGTGTCGCATCCCTGGAAGATACTAAACTTAATACCAAGTTTGGTATTTTACCGGCTTTTCTTTTTTGAGTTATCGTGTTCACAGACACACGGACACACACACACACACATACGGACCTTTTTGTGAAAATGCTTGTTTTGGATATTGGGGACCCTAAAACATATATTTCCGGTGAAATCTCGGTATCGAATTTTTGGTGGAGTGCAATACTTTCTCTATACACTATGTACATAGTGCGTATGGAGAAAGTAAAAATATATATAATGCAGGAAATATATGGGAATATTTAAACAAGTTTAGACCAGAAAACAATAAGAGGTACAAAACTTAAGCTATATAAGACAATGGCTGTTCATTCTTTGTTGTATGGAAGAGATAACTGGATTATAGAATCAAAGGAAAGAAGCAAAATACAACAGCATAGATATAATTTTTGCGGAATGTGAAATGATGCACACGAGCAGATAGAATACGAAATGGACAAATAGGAGAAGAATACTAAATATACATTCTGTCTAGAAAGTACCGGGAATTGATCAATTAAAAACCATGTTTAAAAGGGTTTCGAGATTATTGTTGTCGCTAAATTGGTACAACTTTCCTCTATACCCACGCGGAGTGTGATCGTCACCTGTCATCTAGTTTGTTTACAGTACGACATTTTGTTAGTTCATCTCAAAGGTGATTGGCGATTTTACAATGGATACAAATATTGAACAAAGAATCTATCTAAAATTTTGCTTGCAAATGGTATTTTGTATGCATGAGTGGTACAGTGCATTCAAAAGTAGTCGAGATGTGGTGGAAGATTTGCCTCGCTCTGGTCGGCCATAAACGGTTTCAACTGAACTGAACATCGCTAAAGTGAAGAAAATGGTGTCTGAAAATCGTCATTTAGGTCTAAGAGAGATTGCCGCTGAACTTTCTGTGTCTCCCGAATCGATTCGTACCATTTTAAACGATTGTTTGGGCATGACACGCGTTGCAGCTTGGTTACTTCCCGAAAGACTTGAATTTCCTACAAAAACTTAATCGCATAAGGATTGCTGAACACATGCTAGAACGAGCCAGTTCCGACCTCATATTCATGAAACGCATTGTAACTGGTGATGAGACCTGGGTTTACGAGCTTGACACTCAAACCAGTCAACAAGCTTCTGAATGGTGCCTTCCAACTGAACCGAAACCTAAAGGGCATGTCAAACTCATACAAAACTGAAGGTCATGTAGACAGTTTTTTTCTCGATTATCGCGGTGTCGTGCACTCAAGAGTTATTGCCAGAAGATCAGAGGGTAAACAAAAGCTATTATCTGAAAGTTATGTGGCATATGAGAGT
This sequence comes from Hymenopus coronatus, assembly GCA_030762935.1. Classification (NCBI taxonomy): domain Eukaryota; kingdom Metazoa; phylum Arthropoda; class Insecta; order Mantodea; family Hymenopodidae; genus Hymenopus; species Hymenopus coronatus. The sequence continues at coordinate 155,597,217 of CM060896.1, read as the reverse complement.
ACAAATACGATGATAAAGACCAGATTTATGGAACGACAACTCATGGATTCTGCCCCACGATAACGCACCAGTTCAGAAGGCTATTATTGTGAACGAATTTCTGGCCAAAAACTCAACAAATTTCATCGAACAACCACTGTATTCACCTGGTCTGGCTCCTGCAGATTTCATTTTCTGTCCAAGACTCAAGTTACCACTTAGAGGCACCCGTTTTCAGTAGATAGAAGACATAAAGGAAAACTCGCGGCGACAATTGATATCGATTGCTAAAAGTGCCTACAAAAATGTTTTAATGATTGGATTATTCGTTGGCATAAATGTATAATTTCAGAAAGGGCCTACTTTGAAGGCGATAAAATAAAATTGGATGAATAATTCATTTTTTATGTTTTATTGGCAAATTCCCGGAATTTTCTTGACACAGTAGTACACTACTTTATGTTAGAAAACAAAATTAAAACAAACATCAAGAAATAGACTGAACACTTTATGAGGATGAGTAATGAAAGGATACCAAGAAGAACCTTCCAATACAACCCAAGAGAAATAAAGAGTGCGAAGTATTTTAGCACGACGCATATATTATTAGTTTAATCATTAGTTTGTACATATTTAATATAAGAAATATCTGCTCAGCAGAATGCAGAACCGTAGCGTGTAGAAGCTCGCATTGTGTTCTTCAAGGCTACGTGCTTTGTTCAAAATAACAGGAATTTTAGAGCATTAGGGACACAAGTAACAACCCTTGGGAGGAAAGAAGGTTCACTCCCTTATATTTTAGAAAGAGGGAACTACTCTTTGTAAAGAAAGGTCACGTGGGTGGAAAATAAAAAAAAAATCCCCGACAGTCACGTGACAACGCTAGTTTACGCACTTTTTTTCCAGCCAATCAAAACGGAGAGCAAACCTCGCACCTTTTAGTATATAAATGATGTGCGTACAAGAAATCAGATACTCAATATAACACTCAAGGTAGGAAACCGCGTATAAGAAATCGGACACGCATGCAAATCCAGAGTATAAGAAATGTGACGAGAGACAGTCTAAGAAATCGCGCGGCGTCCGGTGTAGGACATCGGTGTGTTATAAGTAAATCTGACGGACAATTATTACCCTAAATGCTATACGGACAGTGAAACTCAAGATTACGGTGACGATTATAAAAATAATAACTCAGTAAAAGCGGAACTAGCATTTAAACAAAATTATATCATCAAGTTCGCGATCGATTATGTCGGGAGTTGCTTGCAGGGCTAGTACCTCAATCCAACTACAGATCTTCAATAAAAGAAATCATAAGTGAAATTAAGTGAAATTTCTCTTTTATTTGAGTCTACCAAAAGTGTTACACACCTTTGTCATTCTTTCCCCCCTGAGCAAGAGACAACTCATGACCTACTAGAACGAGCCTAGCCAGTACAACAAAGGGAATCTGCAAGGTATGTACACTCTTAATGTAGAGAATTTCACGAGCATTAACCCTCGACCAACTCCAAGTAGACTCACCTTCATACTGTCGCCACAAAGTGATAGTAGAAGTAAAACTGCGACATATTAGCATCCTAACGTGGCAACAATAAAACCACGACATATGAGTGCACCAACGTGACGCTCAACAATGAAACTACGGCAAGAGACGTTGGCCAACCCCGTAAAAGATGGACACTATATTCTACTTCACCGGAATGGACTATTTAACCTAAGCCATGCGGAAGAAAAGAAGGAATACATACCTTTACTTAATATACATAGTAGAGAAAGTCAAAATAAATATACTGCGGAATAATACTGAATTCAGAGTGCACGGTGAACCGATAGAGTGCAAAATCACGGCAGTTAAAAATTGGATGAGAATCGCTCACGGAACCAATCTATAATTACAGCAGTCTGCTACTGTGAAAACAGTTGCGAATGGAAGGTAATTGGACGTGGGTTTCAAAATTAAAGAAAGGTTTGGAAACCATTGGGATGGGATACATTTGATGGCGGGGCAGGGAAATAGACGGAGTATTTAGAGAAATATCTGATGTGTATCATTCACATGACTTTCTCTACATCTCTGTAACAAATTATTGTTAAAAAGCTTATGCCGCTATTTACCTCCTGCTACTCGAGAACAAATTAGCAGAAATGGTCTTATTACTTGTTTCCTTGTAAGTAGAAGCGAAATAAGGGAGTACCATAGGATAAAGTGATAGATTTAAATTTAGTATCTTCTAAGGATGTGACACGAAGGTTTTCAAGAAAATCTACCCACCTGAAACTATCCTTTACATGGAACATTTTTCAAAAAAATGTAATTTCTCAGAAATAGCTCTTAACAATTTTGATTAAAATATCTTACGTATAAGATAATATATAGCCTCTGAAGACCTCTTCATTCTGGATGACTTTTATATCAGTGGCAAACCATAACGGATGTACAAAAACCTACTACATAAAAAATATGTAGACCTTATTAAAACACACAATTTATGTTATATTCATTTTTTGTTCAGTTAACCTTTTTTGAGTTATTCCGGATTATTGCTTTCAATTTTAAACCACTTAAGTTCATCTCAAACGACAGGACATCTTTTTTCTGGTTTCTCTATTGTTAACTACTGGCATGCAAAGAGATTCAAATTCCAATTGTTCACATAGCGACCGGCCTTTAAAGGACAAGACTATCATTTCAGCCGCTGCATTTTCCTATTTCCCTTTTACTTACAAGGAAAATAGTAATAAGATTAATTCTGCTTATGTTTATCTTGATTAACATGATGGATAACAGATTAATGTTTCGAATAAAAGGTTTGTTTACCGAACAGCTAGAGGACATCAGGTAAGTGACAGATATTAGATTTTTCCCCTTTTACTTACAAGAAACCAAGTAGTAAAGACAAATTCTGCTAATGTTTATCTCGATTATAAATGTAAATGACGTGTTATTTATGGACGCTCTTTAACTACTGTAGTTCTCAGTGTCCCATTCTATACTGGGCGTTAAAGACCGCTTAATTTTGCTCAGAGGCCTCTCAATCAGGCTTGAGGTTCTTTTACGTGCCGTAAATCTACGACACGGGACCAACGGCTTTACTTCCCTTTCAAAGGAAGCCATGCTAAGGATTTTTACACCCGAAAAAATCCATCGTCCTCCGCCGGGTTTGAACCCGCGAACTTGGGTATATTAAGTTAGCATGGTAACCATTACACCACGAAGGGCGACTATCTATGGTGAAGTGGATAGAATAATAAGCTTTTTAACAATAATTTGTTACAGAGATGTAGAGAAAGTCGTGCGAAAAGTTCACATCAGATTTTTTAACATCGCTTATTATTAGTTTCTCTATACGTACTGTGTACATAGTGTATAGAGAAGGTCGTACCCAAAAATTCGATACCGAGATTTCCCCGGAAATACATGTTTTGAGATCACCTGTATCCAAAAAAAAAGGCATTTTTAGAAAAATATCCGTGTGTCTGTGTGTATATGTGTGTGTGCGTGTCTGGGCAGCATAGCTCACAAACCGTTAAATACCAAACTTGATATTTCAGTTCAGTATCTTCCAAGGATGCGACACGATGATTTTCAAGAAAATCCCCTACCTCCAATTACCTTTCACATGGAAAAATATTCGAAAATTTTGATTTTCTAAAAAATGGCTCCAACGATATTGATTAAAATAACATATATTAAAGATATGTACTTGACAAATAATATGTATATCTTGAATTTTCTGAGAATAGTTTCGGAAAACTACTTTATTCTGGATGTATTTTACAGAATTTTGTGTAACTGGTAAATCGTAAGACATAGACAAAAACTTACGACACAAGAAATGTAGAGCACATTAAAACACACAATTTATGTTATAAACATTTTTTTCGTAGAGTTGATTATTTTTAGATATTCCTTTTTTTGGTTTCAGATTTAAAAAACTTATACTTTTCTCATACAGGAATTTATCAACTCCTGTCCATACAAACAAAGGAACTTCAGTCACATAACAACCATCTTTTGCTATCACTTAAACCTATGTTACTCCCTTATTTCGCTTTTACTTACAGGGAAGCAAGTATAAAGGCTATTTCTGCTAATTTTTTCTAACTTAGCATGAAGTAATTAGAAGAATAAAGTTTCTAGCAAAAATTTGTTGCAGTGATATAGAGAAAGTAATGTGAATGGAACACGTCAAATTTTTTAACATCGCATATTATTTTGTGTATGGTAAAAGCACGTACGGTCCGTGGATCCGTTTGATTGATGAAAATCAATGTATAAATACTGGTATTTCAATAAATACGCTTATTCATACACAAACGGGAAATGGTTGGAGTGTTAGGAGTCGTGATATTCATGATAAGAGTCAATGTGTGTAAAAGCTAAATCTACAGCTATATATGATAACTGTAGTTCATATAACATCTCCACATAATAATGTATATAACATAAACTGTGTGTTAACAAGCTCTACATTTTGTTCTGTAGTTTTTTGTCCTCTTTTAGGGTTTATCAGTTATGTAAAATTCCGAAAAATTCATCTAGAATAAACATGCCTTATGAGGATATTCTTAGAAAATTTAAGATATATTTTTATTTGTCATTAAATATCTTAAATCTACGACATTTTAATCAAAATCGTTAGATAAATTTTTGAAAAAATCAAAACTTTTGAAAATTTCTCCATAGAAAGGGTAGTTTGGGGTAAGGGAATTTTCTTGATAATCTTAAGTGTCGCATCCTTGGAAGACACTCAGCTTAATTACCAAGTTGAGTATTTAACAGAATTTTTGTTTTTGAGCTATATTGCCCATTGACACTCACACGTGGACAATTTCTAAAAATGCTATATTTGGATTCAGGGGCCTCAAAATATTTATTTCCGGTGAAATCTCGGTATCAAATATATAACTCTTTCTCTATTCATTATGTATATAGTACATGTAGAGAAAATAATAAATATATTGTTTTACACAAACGGGAAATGATTGGATTGTTTGTTGTAGTAATATTCATGATAAGAGATAATATATGTAAAAGCTGAAACTACGGTTATATGCAATCACTATTACGCTAGAGCTCGTGTGAGCCTTGCTCCAATACAACCAGCAACGCGTAATTAAGCGGAGTAATGTGGGAGTAGCATAGCTTTCAAATCTGGTAAACACTGCAGCAGGATGACCACTTTACAAATGTCCATCTGGAACCAAACAAATTTCACTAGTTAGCAAAACTACTTTACGAGATACCTCAATCACATTAATTCTATTTATTTGCATGCCTAAAAACGGACTTGTTTCTCTAGAGTTATTTCTCAGGGTTTCCACGTTCAGGTAACCAACCAGAATACTCCCATAGCCAACACTTCTCTATCAAAAATCCTGGTTTGTTCCACTACTTGACTTTCTCTGCATCTCTGGAACAAGTTATTGTTAATAAGCTTATTTTTCTAACCACTTGATGCTAATCGAGATTAACACTAGCAGAAACGGTCTTATTACTTAGTTCCTTATAAGTAGAAGGGAAATAAGAGAGTGCACTGGCCCAAATTGAGTCAAATGTTTTAAAATGTGGTTGCTATGCTATTGAAACTCCTTTATTTACGTGATTAGGGGTTGACAAGTCCTGTATGAGAAAAATATAAGTATTTTAAAACTGAAACCAATAATTAGAAAATCTCAAAATACGGCCATCTCTAGAAATAATATATATTACATAAATTGTGTGTTTTAACAAGCTCAACATTTTGTTCAGTAAGCTTTTGTCCACCTTTTACGGTTTACGAATTATACAAAATGCTGAAAAATTAATTATATATTACTTAGTTTCTTATAAGTAGAAGCAAACTAAAGGAATGCTCTATGCTAAAGCGATAGTCAAATGTTTTAAAATCTATCGTTATGCGAATGTTATTGAAATTGCCTGGCCAGAAGTAGAAAAAGAAAAACGGACAGTTCCTGCTCCTAGTAACAAGGAATATCTTGGAAACAGTCAACTCTACAACAAAAATTCATATGGCATAAATTGTGCATTTTAACGAAATATACATTTTTGTGTAGTAAGTTTTTGTCTATCGCTTACGGTTTAACTCTTGTGTAAAATTCTGCGACAATCGACCAGAATAAAGTGTTCTTCAGAGGCTATTTCCAGGAAATTCAAGAGATGCATTTTGTTGTCTTGTAAATATCTTTAATACACGCTACTTTAATCAGAATTGTTATTGAGACAATCATAATTTTCCAAAATATCTCTCTGTAAAGGGTAGTTGTAAGATGAGGGATTTTGTTGAAAATCTTAAAAGTTGGAAGATACTGAACTTAAATACCTAGTTTGTATTTTGGTATTTATGCTGTAGTTGGACACACACAGGGACATTTTTCTTGAAATTCAATTTTTGGATTCAGGGGGCCCCAAAATATATATTTCCGGTGAAATCTCAGTATCAAAATTTTTGTGCAATACAATACCTTCTCTATACACTATGTATACAGTACTTGTAGAGAAAGTAATACATATATTGTTTTAAACAAACGGGAAATTATTGCACCGTTTGTATTGGTAATGTTCATGATAAGAGATAATGTGTAAAAGCTGAAACTGCAGTTTTAGGTGATCACTATTCCGCACGTGTGAGCCTTGCTGCATATACAACCAGCAACGCGTAATTAAGTGGAGTAGCATAGCTTTGAAATCTGGTAAACACTGCAGCAGGATGACCTAAATGACCACTTTACAAACGTCCATCTGGAACCAAACAAATTTCACTAGTTAGGAAAACTACTTTACCGATCCTTACCTGAATGACATTAATTCTATTTATTTGCGTGCCTAAAAACGGACTTATTTCTCTAGATTGCAATAGTATTCTTCTCTGCAAGAATTCCACGTTTAGATAACCACACATTATTTAATTTAGTATTTTAGTTATTGTAGCATAAACATTAAAAATATTTTATTGGTAATTAAATGTTAATACTTTTTTTTAAGATACGCAGTTTTTAACTTTCTCTACTCGTACTATGTACAAAGTGGATAGAGAAGGTATAGTATTGCACTAAAATATTTCCGGTTATGCACCCCCTGAATCCAAAAATAAGCGTTTTTATAAAAATGTGTGTGTGTGTGTGTGTGTGTGTGTGTGGCCAGCATAGCTCAAAAATGAAAAGTCCTTTAAATATGAGACTTTATATATACGTAAAATTCAGTATCTTTTATGGGTGTGGCGAGAAGATTTTCAAAAAAATCCCTCCGCCCTCAAGTACCCTTGGCATGGAAAAAATTTGAAAATGTTTTTCTCAAAAATGGCTCTAACAATTTTCATTAAAATCTCTTACAATTAATGACAAATAACAAATTTTGAATTTTCTGGAATAGCCTTTGTAGACCACTTTATTATGGATAATTTTTTCTAAATTTTGTGTACCTGGTAAACATAAGAGTTAGTCAAAATCTTACCGTGCAAAATTTAATTGCTTTAGAACGAAAATTATGGCCATTGTAGAATTTTTGTTGTGTTGAGGTATTTCTGCCTATGTATCCCCTTAAATATACAAGAGAAGGTATTTTATATTACCCAAAAATTCGATACGGAGAGTTCACCGAAAATATATTTTTTTGAGACCCCCTGAATAAAAAAAACCTTTTTTAGAAAAGTTGTGTGTTGAGTGAGTATTTATGTGTGTGTGTGTCTGCGAGTAGCATAGCTAAAAAGTGAAAAGTCCGTTAAATAACAACTTGATATTTAAGTTCAGTATCTTCCAAGGATGGCACACGAAGATTTTCAAGAAAATCTCCTAATTCAAACTGCACTTTACAAAGAAAATATTTTCGAAATGTTTGCCTTTTCTAAAATGGCTCTACAGATTTTGATTAAAAATACAGTATATTAAATATATTTACGTGACAAACTGCATAATTTATATATGTCTGAAGACCTCTTCATTCAGGATGAATTTCCCCAACTAGTAAACAATAAGAAATATATCATATAGATACATTTTTGCGGAATTTTTTCGAGGTATGTTGTTATTGTTTTCAACTTTAAGTATCTACTTAAACTTTTCTCAAAAGGGAATTTGTCTTCCCTTTTTCCTTTGTTCTCCTGGTAATGGTCAGTAATGGTTACCAGACTAATTTCACATCCCCAAAGTTGCAGGTTCAAACCCGATGGAGGACGATGGATTTTTTGGGCGTAAAAATCCTTAGTATGACTTCCTTTCGGAAGGGATGTAAAGCCGTTGATCCCGTGTCGTAGATTTACGTCCCGTAAAAGATCCTCAAGCCTTATGAAGAGACCTCTGAGCAAAATGTTCTGTCTTCCACGCCCAGTATAGTATGGGACAATGAGAACCACACCAGTAAAGAGCGTCCATAAATAAAACTCCATTTATTTTTCCTGACATTGAGAACCGAACTTCAATCACGTAGCAACGAACTTTAAATACATTTGACTATCGCTTTAGCCGAACGCACTCGCTTATTTCCCTTCTAAAACGATTATTCACTAAATATGAATATTGTAGCACATAATACACAGGGAAGGCCATGTGTGTTTATTTCTTGTAGAGGTCCTCATATTTTCTTCAGGTACAATTGAAATTATATAGTAAAGCTTAGAGGGAGAACTTTCCGAAGGAATTTATATTGGGAGTTTTGGTTGGTAATTTTTTTCTGGCCGGGCAATAAGTACCAAATATCAATCACATAACAATCAAATTTTAATAAATATGAACATCGCTTAAGCCTAGCGCATTCCCTTATTTTCCTCCTACTTATAAGGAAGTGACTAAAAAGAATTTCCCTAACTAAGAATATAGATAAAGGAGGCCATGCGAATGGAACATGTCACGTTTTTTATCCACACGTACTATGTACATAGTGTATAGAGAAGGTATTGCACTCCACCTAAAAATTCGATACCGAGATTTCACGGAAGTATATGTTTTAGTGTCCCCTGTATCAAAAAACAGTATTTTCATAAAAAGTTCGGCGTGTGTGTTTGTGTGTGTGTGTGTGTGTGTGTGAAAATCTCCACACCCCACTTAACTTTACGTGTAAAAATTTTAAAAAAATTATTTTCTTAAAAATGGCCCTTATGATTTTGATTAAAATACCGTATATTAAACACATTTACATGGCCAATAAACTACATATCTTCAAATTTGTTTAATAGCTTGTGAAGTCCTCTTCATTCTGGATTACTTTTCCATAGTTGGTAAACCGTAAGAAATAGTGCAAAACTTGCTAAAACAACACAGATATCATCTAGATACATTTTTGTGAGTTAACTTTTTCCAAGGTATTTTGACCTTTTTTACTTTCTCTACACGTACTGTGTACATAGTGTATAGAGAAGGTATTGTATTGAATCCAAAAATTCGGTTTCGAGATTCCAATGGAAATACATATTTTGTCACCCGTTAAATCCACAAAAATAATTTTAAGAACAATGCCCGTTTGTGTGGCGTGCGTAAAAATGAAAAGTTAAATACTAAACTTGGCAAAAATGCGACACGAAGATTTTCAAGAAAATATCCTCACTCCCAGTTACTAACCTTTACATGGAAAAAATTTCAAAAGTTTTTGATTTTCTCAAAAATAGCTATTAGAGTAGCAGTATTTTATTAAGTTTACACTAATACAATAATTGCGTCGCCTGGGTTGGGTGTCCGTACATCCTGTCGAAAAATACTTGAGTATAAAATATTACCTACATGTATGTTTTATATCTCTCAACAACATTGGAAATACACATACACACACGCGCGCGCGCACGCGCTGCGACAATAGAGCCACAGAACAATAACAGGAAGAACACTGATAACACGCACACATAAACAATTGTATTCACAACTTCACCACGTATTAGTCAAACACCAAATAAGTCTATACAATATTTACACAAATATTATATCTCTTAATGCACGAACTTCCATTATGTATGTGCCGAGGCTTGGCCAGTTTTGGCCAGAATGCTGTCCTTCGTCTGTTTAAAGCTAAAAATACTTGCCGCAATAATTTGTTCCTGGTATCCTCCATCTGCACACCATCTGCCAAAATATGCATCCAGCCTTCCTGATCCCCAAATGATGGGCAAATCCACCTAACAGCTTCATCAACTAGCTTTCGGGTTTTCCATACTCCCAAGCTGAGCCACGCTATTTTTTATTAAAATGCCGGATATTAAACGCATTTAAATAGTAAATAAACTACATATCTTCAAAAATTCTTAATAGCTTGTGAAGACCTCTTCATTCTGGATTACTTTTGCATAATAGATAAACCGTAAGAAATAGATCAAAACTTGCTAAAACAACACAGTTTATAACGTATAGGTACATTTTTGTGAATTAACATTTCCAGGGTATTTTGTTATTGATTTCAACTATTAAGTACTTAACTTTTCTCAAAAGGGAATTTTTCATTCATTTTTTTATCTCCTGCCCGAGCAATGAAAATCATATTTCAATCACACAGAAACCAATTTGAATAGGTTTGCATATCTGTTTAGCCTAACTTATTCTCTTATAAAGAAGTGACTAAAAGGAATGTTGCCTAACAAAGAATATTGTGTTACAGAATACATAGGGGAGGCCATGTGAATGGAGCACGTCAGATGTTTTTTATTCCTTGTAGAGGTCATCATGTACAATCGAGATAATATAGCGAAGCTTAGAGGGAGAACTTTCCGAAGCAATTTATATAATTTTTAGTTGGTCATTTTTATTTTCTCTACACGTGCTATTTACATAGTGTACAAAGAAGGTATTGTATTGCACCCAAAATTTTGATACCGAGATTTCACCAGAAATACCCGTTTTGGGTCCCCGTGAATAATAAAACATATTTTTGGAAAAAGATCCGTGTGTGCGTGTGTGTGCGAGTTTGTGTATCTGTGTGGCTTTGGGCAGCATAGCTCAAACACTTTTTTCGAAAAATTTTATTCTCTCAAAAATGGCTCTAACGATTTTGATTAAAACCTCGTGTACTAAAGATGTTTACCTAACAAATAATATATATATATCTTCAATTTTCTGGGAATAGCCTCTGAAGGCTACTTTATTCTGGATGAATTTTACGAAATGTTGCATAACTGCTAAACCGTAAGAGTTGGACAAAAATATATAGCACGTTAAAACACACAATTTATGTCATATACATTTTTTTCGAGGAGTTCGTTTTTGAGATATTCCTTGTTTTTGGTTTCAGCTTTGAAAAACTTGTACTTTTCTCATATAGGAATTTGTCAACTCGTGTCCGTACAAACAAAGGCACTTCAGTCACATAGCAACCAGCTTTTGACTTCACTTTAACCTATGATACTCCCTTATTTCGCTTCTACTTACAAGGAAGCAAGTAATAAGACTATTTCTGTTATTGTTGCAGGGATTTAGAGAAAGTCATGCGAATGGAACACATCAGTTTTTTATTCCTTGTAGAGGTCGTCATATTTCCATCAGGTACAATCGAAATTATTTAACGAAGCTTAGAGGGAGAACTTTCCGAAGGAATTTATATAGGGAGTTTTGGTTTTGTAATTTTTTTTTTTTTTTCTGGAAACGTGTTCGACCTAGTTTGGGAGGATGCGGAAGGCGCCCTTGTTGTGTGCGGGCAGGCTATTGATCCGCGTGCTCGTGTGTAGACGAGAGCCACGCGGTCTCTCGAGCTCTACCATTACTCACTGTGTCAAGGTGGACTCTCCCGATTGCAAACCAATACACAAACTCTACGGCTCTTAACTACAGCTTTGTACTTGATTAATCGCAAGCGAATTACACCCACTTTAACGACTAAAATTTAAAAAAAAAAAAAGAAAGTAAATTGACGACGCACATAGTGAAGCGCCTCGGTAGGACTTCCTCAGTAAGAGTAACATGCCAGTCTAGTTGCAGAGGGCGATGGATGTTTTCGGGTGTAATATGTGGCTATTAGTATCAAAATCTGAGATACTCCATTCACATGTCTTTACTATTTACTTCATGAAAATCGAGAAAACAATTAACAATAAATAATCTTATTACTTACTTTCTTGTAATTACACGCAAAACATGGGAGTGTCATAGGTTAAAGTGAAGTCAAAAGCTGGTTACTACCTCACTGAAGTTCCTTTGTTTCGATGGACACGAGTTGACAAAACCCTGTATGACAAATGTAAGTTTTTCAAAGCTGAAACAAAAAACAAAGAATATCCAAAAAACGATCAACTCCTGAAAAAAAATGATATAACATAAATTGTGTGTTTGAGTGTGCTCTATAATTTTGTATGGTAAGTTTTTATCCATCTCTTACGGTTTAGCAGTTATGCAAAATTACGTAAAATTCATCCAGGATAAAGTAGTCTTCAGAGGCTATTCCTAGAAAATTCAAGATATATATTTTATTCATCGCGTAAGTATCCTTAATATACGATATTTTAATCAAAATCGTTAGTCATTTTTAAGAAAATCAAAAATTTTGAAAACAGTTCCATGTAAAGGGTAGTTGGGGGTTGTGGATTTTTCTGAAAATCTTCGTGTCGCAACCTTGGAAGATACGAAACTTAAATGCCAAGTTTGGTATTCAATGATCTTTTCGTTTTTTAGCTATGCTTACCTCAGGCACACACACAAACACAGTCAGAAAGACATACACACGGACCTTTTTGTATTCATGGGGCCCTAGAACATGTATTTCCGGTGAAATCTCGTTATCGAATATTTGCGTGGAATACAATACTTCCTCTATACACTATGTATATATTAGGCGTAGAGAAAGTAAAAAAGCAAATTGACAATGCGCAGAGTGAAACGGCCAGGTTAAGTCTTCCTCCGTAACATGCCAGTCTGTAGTTGCGGACTCAAACCCGGCGGATGGCGATGGATTATTTTGGCTCTAATATGGGGCAATTAGGTTCAAAATTCTGATGTATTCCATTCACATGACTCTCTACATCTCTGCAACAAATTATTGTTAAAAAGCTTATGCTTCTATTTACCTCATGCTAATCAATAAAAGATTAGCAGAAATAGTCTTATTACTCGCTTCCTTGCAAGTAGGAGACAATAAGCGACTACCATAGGTTAAAGTGATAGTCAAAAGCTGGTTGCTAAGTGACTGAAGTTCCTTTGTTTGAATGTTCCCGTACGAGCAAAGTAAAAAGCTGAAAACAAAAACAAGGAATATCTCAAAAACGATCAACACAACGAAAAAATGTATATATCATAAGGTGCGTGTTATAACGTGCTTTACGTTTTTTGTGTGGTAAGTTTTTGTCCATCTCTTACGGTTTAGCCGTTATCCAAATTCTACTAGAGTAAACATGTCTTCAGAGGCTATTTCCTGAAAATTGAAGATATACATCTTATTATTCACATAAATATCTTTTTGAGAAAATCAAAATTTTCGAAAAAATTTCATGTAGAAATAGGGGGGATTTTATTGAAAATCTTCGTGTCGCATCCCTGGAAGTTACCTATCTTAAATACCAAGTTTGGTATTTAACGGTCTTTTCGTTTTTGAGCTGCGCTGAAACACACACGGACCTTTTTTCCAAAAATGCTTCTTTTTTGTATCAGGGGACACAAAATATTTTTTTCGGTGAAATCTTGGTATCGAATTTTTGGGTGGAGTACAGTATATCTCTCTTTGTACGTGTAGAGAAAGTAAAAAAAGAAATAAAGAAAGAAAAAAAAAAAAAAAAAAGCAAATTGATGACTTGCAGAGAAACGCATATAGTGAAATGACTTCAGAAGGTCGTCCACCGTGGCCTGTAGTTTCCATTATCGCGGATTCAAATCCAGCGGAGGGGTTTTTTTCTGGGGTAAAAATCGTTAGCATGGCTTCCTTTAGAGGGAAAGTAAAGCCGTTGGTTCCGTTTCATAGATTCGCGGCAAGTAAAAGAACCTCAAGGCAATAAACAGGTCCCTTAAGTGGTGTTTCCACACCAAATATAGAATGGGACGAAGAAAAATACAACTGTTACAGGGCGTCCAAAAAACCTGATTTCTCTTCATCTCTAACAAATTATTGATAAAAACCTTAATCCTATATCTTCTTCATTCTAATCCAGATAAATATTAGCAGAAATGCTTTCTTGTAAGCAAAAAGGAAATAAGGGAATAGACTAGGCTAAAACGACATTAAAAGCTGGTTGCCATGTGGATGAAATCCGTTTCCCACATGTGAAAATTTTTAAATATTTTGAAACGGAAACAAATAACAAGCAACATCTCAAAAGTGGTCAGCTCTACGAAAAAAATTATGACATATATTTTGCGTTTTAAAAAAAATCTACATTTTTTGTATTTTACGTTTTTGTCTATCTCTTACGGACTACCAGTTATGAAAAATTCCACAAAACTCTTGCAGAATAAAAATCTTCAGATGCTATTCCCAGAAAATTCAAGATATACGATTTATCTGCCGTGTAAACGTCTTTAATATACGATACTGTAATCAAAATCATTACAGCCATTTTTGAGAAAATCAAAATTTCCTATAAAAGTTCCATGTAAAGGGTAGATGGGGGTGGGGGGATTTTCTTGAAAATCTTGGTTTTGCATCCTTGGAAGTTACCAAACTGCTGCCCACAGACACACGCACACACACGGATTTTTTTCAAAAATGCCTTTTTGGATTCACGGGGGCCCAATACATTTATTTCAGGTGAAATACGCAATACAACACCTTCTCTATACATTATGTGTAGAGAAAATAAAACAGCAAATTGACGAGACGCAGAGAGACGCACATAATCTATCGGCCGCGTAAGGGTTACATGCTAGCCTATAGTTCCCACTGTCGCGGATTCAAACAGTTTCTGTTTCTCTCATTATTTTAAAAATAAGAAGTCGATTCATGGCAAACTTTATTTTAAAACGGAGTGTTAACATCTTCCTTTCCACTCTTATCTGCTATTCTGTGCTCGTTTACCGAGTGCTGCAGGACTCCAGAAAATGGCTCTACAAATTTCTTACGCACCAAGAGATATAAAACGTAAGGCACACTCTTAAGAAAATCAGCTTCTTACATAATTCAGGCAGGACTTGGTAGTTTCCCAGTGATATAGCACCACCCTGCATCAAACAGGTGTTTTTGTTCATACTCCTAACCGCTCTCTACAAAACTAGAGACGTCCAACCGAAAATTCCTCTTCATCCTAAAACTACAATATAAGTACTTCCATCATCTATTTTAGGATTTACAGAAGTCTATGTTTAAACGTGAGAAACTGTTCAATGTTTTACAAGCAAACTCTACAAAGTACACTCTCGGACATAAAAAGTGGTCTATTCCCCAGATTGCAATTGTGTTTTCTTCTCCGCAAGAATTCAAATATTTAATCCTCTCAGCTGTTATTAGGTCTCTATGTAACTAGCCTAAAAACAATACAGAATAAGAAGTATTCAATGAACGATGTTATAATCATTGTGAAGTTAAGGGAGTCTGGAAACCTCTGTGTAAGAGGTTCACTAGAATTGATATACAAGAAAACACTATATTAAATCATTTGGCGTTCCAGAGGAAGAACTGACACATTATTTGCAATATGTCGTTATAAGGGTGGTTTCATAAGTATGGCAAAAAAAAAAAAAAAAACAAGAAGAAGAAAATGTTACATAAAACATTCGCCTTAGTTCTCGATACATCTGCTTTGAGGGATACAGTAGTCCCGGTTTTTATCCTATCGGAAAAATAGATTTTATCAGATTCTGCATAATATTCTTTAATACGACTATCACTTCCTCATTTGATAAAAATTTGCTCCCACCGCACCAAAAGTTTTAAATAAGGGAAGAGGCAGAAATCGCTTGGGACTAATTCTGCTGAATAGAGCGAATGAGAAAGCAATTCAAATCCAATTCATGCACGTTCAGCATTGCTATCGCTATGAGAGGGACTGGGCATTATCCTGGTGAAAGAACACTTTTTAGCATGCTCAACTTTTTTCATAGGACGCAGGTTTAAACAATTCAACAATGAAACATAATATGGTCAGCTTGCCATTCTCCAAACATGTAATCTATAAGGATTATTCTTTGGGAATTCCTCCCACAGAGAAAACGGGTAGTCATCACCTTTCACCAGTCTTTGTTCAGTGTTTTGACCGCCGTTTTGACTCGGGCGTGTAATGACGAATGATGGATCCAGATTTCTCAAATCGGCGCCAAAATGTTGCAAATTGCGATATACATTTCCAGACACCTTCATAGCCAACACTGCTCACAGAATTTTATGCTCTGTCTCAGTCGCGTTGCCTATAGTCTCAGCAATCTCAAAAATATTTATTCGGCGGTCTTGCATAGCGATATTATAGATTTTGACAATGGCTACCTTTGTGGCAATGGACGGTTGGAGCGCGCTACGTTTTCAGTGCTTGTCCGAATACTTTTAAATTCATTAAATAAAGAGTAAATGGTCTTCAGGGATATTGCTGAATCTGCGTGAACTTCATTCAATTCTGATTTAATTAGTATGGTATCATTACAAATATTAAACCATCCTAGCAAACTGGACGATAGCTACAAAGCTTGCGTACATACTACCTGCCTGACGAAAGAGGTCGCTGGTATAGTATGGCACGGTTTTTAGCGGTCAGAGAAGACCGAGATATAGTGCAATACAGTCTGACCATCAAACCATGAGCACAGCATACGTAAATAGGAACAAACTAAACGATCCACAACATGTTAAACTTGCTGTTTTCATTATCACCAATGAATTAGTTTTCTACTTTATGAGCGTATGACTACCCCCGACGGTGTTTACATGTCGACTTTTATTTAACCCGTCCACTTTACTACCCTATTCCAGTATTGTCGTGCTTTACAGGGCATGCACCGGGAGTGATGACGTAATACCACTTATCTGTTCGTGTTTACACAAGCTTCCACTCTTGGCAGTCTGCATTCATTCTTCAGACAGGTAATCCATCCATCCATCAGACGAAGATTAAAGCCATCGCTGTCTCGAACAAGAATAACCAAACAAATATTAAGAAAACGGGTGTAATATGAAAAAGCATTGTTTACCTTGTACTATTCTTCTTTTGCGGTTTGGCTAAGTTTTGAGAAAAGTATAGAAAAATCTGGTATGTTCCATTCACATGAATTTCTCTGCCTATTCTCTGTTGATAAGCAACTTAATGTGACATTTCCGATAATCTAGTAAAACCTGGGAATGTAAGATACCTTGTGTAAGTTTATACCTGTTATATAAGAGGGTGTTACATGACAGGCGAATGAAAAACCACATTATTTTAAAAGTCCTATGACGATGACATAGGTTCTATGGAACCAAGATTAGTGCGTTAGTCAAATAGCATATTCCTTTTATTTATGACCTTGAAACCACATCATTCTTCTTAATATGTCTTACTTCATACACAATTCTTATAACAAATTATTGTTTATATTACTTACACGTACCTTTACTCGAAAAACAATTAGTACTTGCTTCTTAATTTTTAGTTTCTCTACACGTAAGAAGTACATAGCGTATAGAGAAGGTATTGTATTGCACCCAAAACATTTGATAACAAGATTTACCCGGAAAGACATGTTTTGGGACTATCTGAATCCAAGAAAAGCATTTTTAGAAAAAGGTCCCCGTATGCATTGCGTGTATGTGTGTATGTGGCTCATTAAAAACCAAACTTGGTATCTTTCAAGGATGCGACATGAACATTTTTAAAACGATACCCGCACTGCCAACTACCATGGATAAAATTGCTTTTAAGATTTTTATTAAAATATCTTTTATTTAGAATATTTGCATGACAGATAAAATGCGTATCTTCAATTTGCTGGAATTAGCCTCCAAAGAGGTGTATATTCTTGATGCATTTTGGAGAATTTTTATAACTGGTAAACCGCAACCTATAAAGAAAACTTACCACACAAAATGTGTAGATTTCGTTTAAACACAATTTGTACAAAAGTTTTTTTGTTGTTGTTTTTTTTTTGTGTAGAGTTAATGTTTTCGAGATATTCCGAACTATTTATTTCAGTTTTAAGGTATATTTTTCAAACGGGAGACATCTTTTCGTGTCCCCTAGCAAGCAAAGAGAACCAAATTTCACTATTTCACTGGTTCACTTGGCGACCAGCTTTTAAAAGATCTGACTATCGCTTAATCTAGTTTATTCCCTCATTTCTCTTCTACTTACAAAGAAGCAAGTAATAAGACCAATTCTGACAACGTTTATCTTGATTAGCATGAACTATATAAAAGAAAAATATTTTGTAATGAAGGTTTGTTGCTTGGAGCAGCTAGAGAGAGTCATGTGAATGGAAAACGTCAGATTTTTTTCTACTGAATATTTAAATAATAAATGCTATTGACCCTATATATTCTTTGTGGTATATGTTTAACTTATGAGCGAGTTTATGGTACTGTTAGTTTCAAGTTTTAACTTATCTAGTTCTTTCTTTAGTGAGAATGAAGTGCCTAGTAAATTTATAAAACTGACTAACCTGCGATAAATTGCACTGTGTAGTTGTGCTCTTCAGATATGGGATTATATTGAACATTCGCTGCATATGAAGCTCCTTCTGCATATGCGATTTGTTAACCCAAATCAGTTCTCTAGTATAAACTAGCAATTCAATCAGGTAGCATTATATAATTAACGTGTCTGGTAGTAGATTCTCTACTATTAGCACTCGCCAGTCTAATTATCTCAACCCACCTATTGGAACTAAATATTAATTCCCCATCTCTGTAATATGATTTAACTACACATTGCCCTGAAACAGAATTCTGTAATATTCTCTATACTTCAAATATCGCGATGTGTGTTGGTTCATGTTTGTTGCGTGTGACGCTATCAAAGTTTGCTTCTTAGAGAGGATGCAAGCTGCGTTCGTTCGACTTTGACCCTTATTCATTGGATGCATACATCTATTACCTATATGAAGAATATTTTATTTTATTACTTTCCTCAATTGAGGGCTGCCATGTAGACAAAGTATAACTACAGAATTAACATTTTTAAAAATAATTTACAATGCTAAAAATAAATTGTATAACCAAGTACAAGCAACATATAAAATTTGAAATGATAAACTTCAAATATAATACAAATAGCACATAAAATCTTCTCAAAAAACACTTCAGTAAGTTCAAAATTACAGAACAAAATTTACTGAATTTTTATAGCACCAGCATTAAAGCGAATACAAATGATTTCTGAGGATGAGAACAGGTCCTCTGATTGCCATGATCGCTATTGTATACAGTAGGCGTTTATCGAGGCCATAATATATCCAGAAACAGGAGTGGCAACTTACGTAAGTACAAACAGATAAGCGGTTGGATAAGCAGAATCAGCCTGAAAAATGCCATAGCCAGGATGTGAACCACGGTTGCTCTGCCACTGAGCTACCATGGCAACATGGCGGCGGAGTATTGAATTTCTTAACTGACTTGCATGTTTCTCGGTAAACCACAAGGTGATCTCAAATTATTTTGAGATGACAACCCCAATGGCGCCTTACAATGGTGCAAGTACTTTAGACCCAGGATTCATAGTATGGTAATTATGCTCAATTGGTATGGAATACTTGCTTTTTGGTTAACCACAAGCCAAGTGCAAGACAGGAGTTGGATAAGTAGAAGGACAGGAAAAATTGACCACAATAGCTGCCAAATTATGAATCCTGGGTCTAAACTACTTACAGCATTTTAAGTCGCCATTGGGGTTTTCATCTCAAAATAATTTGAGATCACCTTGGGGTTAACGTGGAAACATGCAAGTCATTTGAGAAATTCAATACTATGCCAGCATATTGCCATGGTATCCCAGTGGCAGAGCACCTGGCTAGAGATCGGGAGATACGTGGTTCAAATTCCGGCCATAGCATTGAATTTTTCAGTCCTTTGTTCAGATATTTTTTTGTTTGTATGGACAGGAGTTGACAAATTCCTGTACGAGAAAAGTATACGTTTTTCATACCTGAAACAAAAAACAAGGAATATGACAAAAACGATCAACTCCAAGAAAAAATGTGTATAACATAATTGTGTGCTTATATGTGCTCTACATTGTGTGTGTTAAGTTTTTGCCCATCTCTTACAGTCTTTAGCAGTTATGGAAAAGTCCGTAAAATTCATCCAGAATAAAGAAGTCTTCAGAGGCTAATTCCAGAAAATTCAAAATATACATTTCATTTGTCACGTAAATATTTTTAATTTTGACATTTTAATCAAAATCGATAGAGCCATGTTTGAGAAAACCAAAATTTTCGAAAACATTCCATAAAAAGGGTAGTTGGGGGTGGGGGTATATTCTTGAAAATTTTCATGTCGCATCCTTGGAAGATACCAAACTTAAATACCAGTTTGGTATTTAAAGGTCTTTTTATTTTTGAGCTATACTGTCCATAGATATACAGACACACACACACACACACACACACACAACACACACACACGCACGGACCCTTTTGTAAAAACTCTTTTTTTGGATTCAGGGGGGACCCAAAACATGTATTTCCGGGGAAATTTCGGTATCGAATTTTTGATAGAATTCAATACCTTCTCTATACACTATGTACATAGTATGTGTAGAGAAAGTAAAACCGTCCATAGAAAATACTATAAATTTTACTTTCTCTATTTGTACTATGTACATAGTGTATAGAGAAGGTATTGTAATGCACCCAAAAATTCGATACCGACATTTCACCGGATATATGTTTTGAGACCTCCTAAATTCAAAAAAAGAATTTTTAAGAGAAATGTCCGTGTGTGTGTCTGTCTGTCTATCTGTATGTAACTGGTAAACCGTAAGAGATAGACAAAACTTATCACAAAAAATGTAGAGCACATTAAAACATACAATATATATTATATACATTTTTTTTTTTGTGGAGTTGATCGTTTTTGAAATACTCCTTGTTTTTTATTTCAGCTTTAAAACTTATAATTTTCTCATACAGGAATTTAACAATTGCTGTCCATACAAACAAAGGAACTTCAGTCACATAGCAACCATCTTTTGGCTATCACTTTAGCCTATGTTACTCCCATATTTCGCTTCTTCTTACAAGAAAGCAAGAAATAGGACTATTTCTGCTACTTTTTTCTCGATTAGCAGGAAGTAAATAGAAGGATAAGCGTAGTAACAATAAATTGTTACACAGAAGTAGAGAAAGTCATGTGAATGGAACACATCAGATTTTTATTAAGCATTTTGTTGCATAAATGCATTTAAGGGTTACATTTGTACACTTACAGGGGAAGTTTTTAGCATTGTAAGAGATGCTGTATAACTATTCGAAGCGTAAGACCAATACTCAATGGTGTATTGTGTGTAGCCTGAGGGAAGATTAGCATGTTTTATTTGCTAGGTGCACTATGAAAGAGCTATATTAACGTCCCGGCGTGTACCGCGCGGTTTGTATAGATAGGTGTGTATCTCTCGGAGATGGAGGGGCATATGCCGATCCGATTGATCGACCGCTACTGTTATTAAACTTTGCGGTTTCAATGTATCCTCTGGTTTCAAGAGCTCTTTAGTTGTATATGCTGCGGTAACAATGTAAACCACCAGAATGAAACTTGTTTTTTGATATTGTGGTATTCTTCACCAACAGCAATAAGCTGCTTGTATTTACAAAAATTGAAAACCAAATATATTTGGAAATAACCAGAAATATTCCGTAAACAATTTAATTTACAGATGAAAAAATCATGTATATAGTTATTCCAATTACAAAACATCTGATGTGTTCCATTCACTTGATTTTCTCTACATCTCTGCAACAAATTATTGTTAAAAATCTTATGCTTCTATTTACCTCATTCTAATTGAGAAAAAAATAGCAGAAATAGTCTTATTAATTGCTTCCTTGCAATGTAGAAGCAAAATAAGCGAGTATCATAGGTTAAAGTGAAAGCCAAAAGCTGGTTGCTATGTGACTGAAGTTCCTTTGTTTGTATGAACAGGAGTTAACAAATTTCTGTATGAGAAAGTATAAGTTTTTCAAAGCTGAAACTAAAAACAAGGAATATCTAAAAAAAACGATCAACTTCACGAAAAAGTGTATACAACATAATTGAGTGTTTTAACAAGCTCTACAGTTTTAGTGGCAAGTTTTTGTACATCATTAGCAGTTATATTAAAATCCGTAAAATACATCCAGAACAAAGTAATCTTCAGAGGCCATTCCCAGAAAACTCGAGATATACATTTTATTTGTCAGATAAATATCTTAAATATTTGACATTTTAATCAAAATCGCTAGAGCCATTTTTGTTAACATCAAAATTTTCGAAAAAAAATCCATCTAAAGGATAGTTGGGGTGGGGGATTTTCTTGAAAATCTTCGTGTCGCATCCTTGCAAGAAACTAAGCTTAAATACCAAGTTTAGTATTTAACGGTGTTTTCGTTTTCGAGCTATGTTGCCACAGACACACACACACATACACGGACATTTTTCTAAAAATGTTTTTTTTATTCAGTAGATTTCAAAACATGTATTTTTCCTGAAATCTCGGTATCAAATTTTTGGGTGCCATACAATACCTCCTCTATACACTATGTATATAGTACGTGTACAGAAAGTAAAAAGAAAAGTCGTTTAAATACTGCGCTTTATATCATGTCTTCAAAAAATGTGACACTAAGTAGTCACCCTTCTTTGTGTTGAGCTTTTTTTTCTTCTTTTTTTTCTTTTTTTTTGCTTTTTTTGTGTTCAAAAATTATTTTCTCAACAACCGCTGAATTAATTTATATTAAAGCATTTCGTTTTAAGAAATATTAATATCAAACAGAATTTTGATGTTTCTGGAAACAACCAACTCCTTACTACACAAAAATATAGATATCTTTGAAACAAATACTTTATACCTTATACATTTTGTGTGGAGTTAACTTTTTTCCGGATATTCTTTGGTTTAATGTTTCATTACTTGTACTTTACTCAAAAGGGAAGTCGTTATTCGCTTATCCTGTTCAAGTAAAGAGGAACCTATTTTAATACAATCAAATAATGAAATATCTAATAAAGCCATTCTGCCAAAGTTTATCTCAATTAGAACGCAGTAGATAGAACAATAAATATTTCTAACAATATATAGAATGTAGGGCAGCTAATTTTTACTTTCCATACACGTACAATGTTCATGGCGAGTAGAGAAGATGTTGAATTGCACCAAAAACTTCGATACTGAGATTTCAAAGGCAATATATGTTTTAAGATCCCCTGAATCCAAAAGAAGCATTTTTAGAAAAAGGTCCATGTTGTGTCTATCTCTGGAAATCACAGCTCCAAAACTAAAAGACCTTCAATACCAAACTGCGTATTTAAGTTTTTTTATCTTCAAAGGATGCGAAACGAATATGTTCAAGAAAATTCCCATCAACTCAAACAACCCTTTACATGGAAAAATGTTTGAAACTTGTGTTTTTCTCAAAAATGGCTAACGGTTTTGATTAAGATACCGTATATTAAAGTTTTTCTCATCACAAATAAAATTTACATTTTGAATTTTCTGGGAATAGCCTCTAAAGAGCTCTTTATTTTGGATGAACTTGACTAAATATTGTGTAACTGATAAACTGTAAGAGATAGACTTTTACTTACACATAACATATTTAGATCTTGTTAAAACGTACAATTTATGTAATATATATTTTTTCGTGGAATTAACCATTATTGAGATATTCCTGGTCATTTGTTTCAGATTTAAAATACATATGTTTTTCTCACAGGGAAATTTGTAAACTCCAGGCCATGCATAGAACCGGATTTCAACCATTTAGCAACTGGTATTTAAAAGATTTGACTATCGTTTTGGCCTAATGTATTCCCTTTATTTTACCTTCTACTTACAAGGAAGCAAGTAATTCATTAAGTGGATATTAGAATATGTTGTTTAATAGTAATTTGTTACAGCAATGTGGAGAAAATTATGTGAATGGAGCACACTAGATATTCCTGATTAGCATGGTGTAGAAAGAAAAATAATCTTTTGTAAAAAGTATGTTTGTAGAACAGTTAGAGAAAGTCATGTGAATACAACACATCAGACTTTTAATTTCCCTACACGTACTATGTAAATAGTATATAGAGAGGTTAATGTATTGCATCCAATAATTCGATACCGATATTTCACCGGAAATAGATGTTTTGAGATCCTCTGAATAAAAAAAGTTTGATATTTAATTTTGGTATATT
Source organism: Hymenopus coronatus (assembly GCA_030762935.1). Taxonomy (NCBI): domain Eukaryota; kingdom Metazoa; phylum Arthropoda; class Insecta; order Mantodea; family Hymenopodidae; genus Hymenopus; species Hymenopus coronatus. Next base: position 155,573,072 of record CM060896.1, on the reverse strand, counting down.
CCAAGGATGCGACACGTAGATTTTCAAGAAAACATCTCAGCCTCCAAACTACCCTTTAAATGGAACATTTTTCGAACATTTTTATTTACTGAAAAATGGCTAAAGGTCTTGATTGAAATACTGTATGTTTAAGATATTTTTATGAAAAAACGAAACAAATATCTTGGATTTTTTGGGAATGCTTCTGAAGACCTCTTTATTCTAGGTGGACTTTGCTAAACATTGCGTAACTGGAAAACCGCAAGAGATAGACAAAAACTTACAGAAAAAAAAAGATATCGTTAAAACACAATTTATGTCATATTACTTTTTGCTGTAGATTTAACCATTTTCAGGAAATTCATTGAAATCGGTTTCGATTTTAAAACTCCTCTCCTTTTCTTAGATACGAACTGCCCGTTTTTCTTTTCTTCTACGCATGGCCAACTAAAAACACTGATTTCAATAACAATCGCATAACAATAAATTTTAAAACATTTGACTATCGCTTTAGCATAGCTAATTCCTTAGTTCCTTTTTCTTCATAAGGAAATAAGTAACAAGTACATTTTGCTAATACGTATTACTGTTTGTACACGGAAGAAGGTAATCCATTTCACCGAGATTTTACTGTAAATACACGTTTTAGGATTCCCTGTGTCCAAAAAAATAATTTTTAGAAAAAGGGCCATGTGTTCGTGAACTCAAAAACACGATCACGGTAATTCAAGTCCGTAAACTACTATACTTAGCATTTAAGTGTAGTATCTTCCAGGGATGTAACACGAAGATTTTTACAAAATTTTCCCACCCAAAATTCCCTTTACATGAAAGGAATTTCGAAAATATTTGATTTTTAATGAATGTGTGTAACGATTTTGATTATAATAACGTAAATTAAAATATTTACATGGCAAATGAAATGCATCTTGAATTTTTTCAGAATAGAGGCCTTTATTCTGGTTGAATTAGGCTATATATTGTGTAACTGGTAAACCGCAAGAGATAGGCAAATATTTACTATATAAAAATGTAAATATTATTAAAGCACACAATTTATATCATATGCATTTTTGTTTAGATTTGACTGTTTCCAGGATATTCATTGCTATTGGTTTCAATTATAAAATATGTTTTTCTTAAGACATGAACTGGCCAAGCAAACAAGCCAGATTCAATGACAATCGCATAACAATAGTTTTTAAAACAATGACTATCGCTTTTGCATAGCGCATTCCTTTAGTTCCCTTCTTTTTATAAGGAACTAAGTAATAAGAACATTCTGCTAATGCTTATCTCGATTAGCAAGGTGTAGAAGGAAGAAACATATTTCGTAATATGTCTGTTTGTAGAAAGCCATTCGAGTATATCAGATATTTTGTTTAGATTCAGATTTCGTATGAATAGACACTGGTTTTCTATCGGATTTACGAACGAGAGAGGTATCTATCTCTCTAAGCTGCAGTACAAAGGTCTACGAAAGCTGAATTAGAAGCAACTCGGCGGAAACGTTCATTGTTATATGATTTGTGTAGCTTCATCTGTAGTGCCATCCACGATTTTATCATGCTTTACTTGTTCCGTATTCATACATGCACGGTATATAGGAGGTTATGTTTGCTTTTACGGCAAACTCCCGCTACGCGTATTCGCACCACCCGCGGGTGTGCTACACTGTTTACTGAAATATTAAGCACCAGATGTGCTGCGGTCTTCCTTCCAATTCGTCGCATTCTGGACATGACCAATCAAACATGCTCGAGAAATATTATACTACCCAAAACGTAACGCAATGAATTTGTGGTTATTTAGCCGATAAAACTGTCACACGCAGTGTTAAAATTTAAAAAGCTGTAATATTTGCTATAAAAGTTCCGTTTAGGCTCGGTATAGCAGTTCTATAAATGCGTTAGTCACGTATTTCACTGCGTCTTGGATAATAAAAGGGCAAATGCATCCAGTCAGATCATGTATATATTACACCTTTATGTAAGAAATCTTACGTGGTAAAATTGAAAATATATCGACAACTTCATGGTTTAGGTCGTCGAATATTTCTACGACATATAGGTGTTTTACTTTCTCTATACGTACTATCTACATAATGTATAGAGAAGGTATTGTAGTGCTCCCAAAAATTCGACATCGAGATTTCACCGGAAATACATGTTTTAAGAATCCTTGAATTAAAAAAAAAGCATTTTTAGGAAAATGTCCTTGTGTGTGTGGACAGCATAGCTCAAGAAAATGGAAAAACTTTTAAATACCAAACTTTGTATTTAAGTTTGGTATCTTCCAAAGCTGCGACTTTAAGATTTTCAATAAAATCCCGCCCGCCAAACTAATTTTTCATGAAAAAAAATCGAAAGTTTTGATTTTCTCAAAAATGGCTCTAACGATTTTGGTTAAAATATGGTATATTATAGATATTTACCTGAAAAATAAAATGTATAACTTTAATTTTCTGGGAACAGCCTCTGAAGATTACCTTATTCTGCATGAATTTTACGGGATTTTATTTAACTGGCATACCGTAAGAGGTAAGGAGAAACTTCCAACAGAAAATGTAGAGCTCTTTAAAATACACGATTTATGTTATATACATTTTTTGTGGAGTGGATCGTTTCAGAGGTATTCCTTGTTATTGGTTTCAGCTTCAAACAAGTTTATAATTTTCTCACAGGGGAATTTGTCAACTTCTGTCCATAGAAACAAAGGAACTTTGACCAGCTTTTGACTAATATATCAGCCTATAATACTCCATTATTTCCTTTCTACTTGCCAGGAAACAAGTAATATGACCGTTGCAGATAATTTTTTCTTGATTAGCATGGAGTAAAAAGATGCTTAAGCTTTTTAATAATAATTTGTTGCAGAAATGTAGAGAAAGTCATATGAATGGAACACATCAGACTTTTTTTTCATTTGCATAGCCCCCTTTAGTTTCTATGGGTAATATCGGGGGCCTTGACTTGTGAAACAGCCCGTTTGATTATTAGGCTATTGTTTATCATTTTGTATCATTAAATAGATTCACATTCTCTCTCATATACATACTTCCAGACTCATGGGGGATAGGGAATAATTCTGGTTAAAGAAACATTCCTCGCCCCAGCCGGGAATCGAGCCTGGAATCTATGGGTGAGAAGTCAGCTTTCTGATCACTGAGGCAGTCCATTCAGTCTTGTTACGTGTTGAAACCAAACATATTTATTTGCTTTTATCTTAACATTTAATATAAACATATTTAATTTTTTCCTGATATTTTCGTTCCTCTTTTGGTCTCCTAATGTTAATCCTGCAACTCTTCTAAGAAATTGCAATTCGGTTGTTTCTATTTTTCTCTCCTCCAATTTTGTCATTTCCGATCCAAAATTAATTTTTATTACTACCATTGTTGGATAAAATTTCATTTCATTTTCGTTTGTTGTTTTATTTAGTTTTTTGTAGTGTTTAACGCCCGCTTTAACTACTTATGGCACCGCAGGCGGTGACACTGATGAAACATGAATGATGTAGCACCGATGGAATGAGATGGCGGGGGAAACCGGAGTACCCGGAGAAAACCCGCCCCAGCGCCGTTTTGTCCACCACAAATCTCACATGCGGTTGCTTGGGATCGAACCTAGGCCGTCTGGTGAGAGGCGAGTGATCTAACCACTCGACCACGCCGTTGTTTTATTAAACATATATTTATTGTATTACAAATATGTTGAAAATTTAATTTTTTTTTTCTATTTTTATGTTATACCTCTGTGTCATGATACTTCTTAAATATTTAAAGCAGCTCACTTGTTTAATTATTTCTGTTCGAATTGTAATTCTTCTTATAATATAAGATTCAAGAAAATCCATAGATTTTGTTTTCTGACCTGAATTTTTAGATTGTAGGAGTATTCTTGTATTTATAGGTTGCCTTTTGCAGTTGACTTCCTGAAGAGGCTATTATTACTTGGTTATTTGCAAATAATGTACAATTCATTTTCATTCACATCTAAAACATCATTCCAAATATGAAGTAATGGGGAGATTGGGCACTCTTGTCTAACTGAATTATTAATGTCTATAAACATTTCTCCAATAACTTTTCCTTAAAGTGTTTGTATCCTTGCAATTTGGTATAAACGTGTAATTGCCTTTATTACATGGGCTAGATATCCTTTTCTTTTTAATTTACCACAGCTTACATCGTATTACTTTATCAAATTTTTTCTCATAAAAATGTACATGTAATATTTCATATAAAAGCTCAGTTAAGGCTCGTTATACTACTTCTATAGTATGCATCTTTCACTGCGTCTTGGACAATAAAAGGTCAAATGCGTACAGTCAGATCATGTATGTATTATACCCTTCATATAAGAAATCTTAAGTGGTAAAATTGGAAACATATCAACAGCTTCGTGGCTTAGGTCTTCCAACATTTCTACAACCTAAAGGTGCACAATTTAACATCCTTTTTTTAGGAATCTGTCTTCATTCTTTCCTGTTATGTGTTGAAACCAATGACATTTATTTGTTTTTATATTATCAGTTAATCTAAAACTACATAATTTCTGATATTTGCACTTTTCTTTTGGCTTCTTAACGTACTCCTGCAACTCTTCCCAGAAACCGCATTTCGGTTGTTTCTATTTTTCTCTCCTCCAATTTTGTCAAAGGCCATGTTTCTGATTCATAAATAATAGGTACTACCATTGTTATATCAAATTTAATTTTTGTCTCCTTTATGGTTTTATTAAACATTTATATATTGTACTACAAATATGTTGAAATTTTTAAAATGTATTTTCTATTTTTATATTATGCCTATATGTGATGTTACTTCTTAAATATTAAAAGCAGCTCACTAGTTGAATTATTTCTGTTCTGATTATAGTTTTTGAAGGTCCAAGAAAAGCCATAGATTTTGTTTTCTGACTTGATATTACTTTCTCTACACGTACTATGTACATAGAGTACAATTTACCATTTATGCAAAAGTGATCCACAATGAAGAGATCTTCAGAGGCTATTTAAAAACATAACATTTTATAGAAATATTTGACAAATATGAAACAAAACAACGTTGCTAAGTCAAAGTAGGTAAGTCTGAAAATTGACTTAAGGGTGTAAATAAAACTCATACCTGAAATAGGATATGGCTTAACCATTTTGCTTTCCACACAACCTTTTATGCTAACAAACACTACAAGCGAAAGTAAATCTTCTTTAAACCCTGATCCACCAGTCGTTTGCCACTACAATGTTGGCAGCATGTGCGTTTTATTCTATCGAAAAAGCTAAATTAAATTTGCAGAAAATATGCACAGACAACATGAAAGATACAAAATATGTTCCAAAAATGGGGTTTGTAACTTCCCTTACACCAGGTGTATCTGTCGAATTCATCAGCGTTGAGTTAGTGAGTGTGTTTCTGATGAGCCAGAAGGTGCTGTTCTCCGAGCGAGTTTGTTACTGCTTTGTCGACAGAAATGCTGCTGCTATTACAGAATCTTACAGGAGTCAGTTTTGGCTCTCTAGTGAGTGAGTTTCTGGTGCGATGAAAATTTTTCTCCGAGCAGATTTGTGACCAGGAGTGATACTGCAGAAGAATGCAGAGGCTGTAAATTCAACTTCCTAGTGATTGCGTTTCTGCTGTCATAAAATGTTCTCTAGCCAATTTTGTAGTGTTTTGGCGTCCATGACACTGCAAAAATATTAGAGACATCTTGTGGTCTTCCACCCAATAGGTGGGCTTCAGATGTGATAAAAATAATGTTCTCCGAAAAAGTTTAGTGACTGTTTTGATACACAGGACTCCTTCAGTCACTGCAAGAGATTAGAGAGGTCATGTGTTCACTCCCCAGTGAATGTGTTTCTGTTCAGATAAAATGTTGTTCTCCGGGCAGTTTTTGACTGCTTTGACGCTTAGGAGTACTGTTCATACTGGAAGATTAGAGAGGTCTTGCGTTCGACTCCCCAGTGAATGTGTTTCTGTTCAGATAAAATGTTGTTCTCCGGGCATTTTTTGACTGCTTTGACACTTAGGAGTACTGTTCACACTGGAAGATTAGAGAGGTCTTGCGTTCGACTCCCCAGTGAATGTGTTTCTGGTCAGATAAAATGTTGTTCTCCGGGCAGTTTTTGACTGCTTTGATGCCTAGGAGTACTGTTCATACTGGGAGATTAGAGAGGTCTTGCGTTCGACTCCCCAGTGAATGTGGTTCTGTTCAGATAAAATGTTATTCTCCGGACAGTTTTTGACTGCTTCGACGCCTAGGAGTGCTGCTCATACTGGGAGATTAGAGAGGTCTTACGTTCAACTCTCCAGTGAATGAGATTTTGGTGCAACAAAATGTTGTGCAATAAAATGTTCTGCAAGCGAGTCTGTGACATTTTTGACGTTCAGAAATGCTGCTGCAAGAGATTAGACAGGTCTTGTGTTCAACTCCCCATTCTTAACTCTAATTGCAGTAGGTAAAACTATAAATATTTATAAAGGACCTTAACGACGAATAAATTAACTTTGGAGTGTTTCTTGAGAGATAAAAATATGTACGTTGAAGGAGTTTGCAACTGCTTTGATGTGTGGAAGGTCTACTACGGCAGGAGCAGTTGCTGGTGGGTTTCTGGTGCGATAAAAATGTTTTTCTTATTAAAGGGTTCACTTGTGACCACCCACGCTTGTATAGGCGCTGGACTTTCCAAGAAAGTTCTAGAATGTTCGGGACGCGGCGAGATGGAAGAATGCAGAACAAACACGTTATATTTGGATTGAGCGTCTAGTGTTTACGTTTTGTGAGACGAATGCCATTAGCTTATCTCACGTGGCAATTGTTTGTTTGGTCAGCACATTTTAAATGATAATCGAAGATCATTGTGTGTTACAATATCATGGGAAGATTTATAATATATTAATATTTAAGGAGAATAAGATTTTAAAATATGTTCCTTTAGATGACGTTCCGAATTCCAAGATTAATAGAAAATCAGTCATCCATTTCGTTCAAATTGAGCGGCCAGATGAATCAAAATCTTTCAGTGCAGTTTATAGAAATCAAAATATTTTAACATTATTCCATGTTAATGGTAATTTCGGAGATTCAGAACTTAAATATTAAGTTCAACATTTAATCACACACAATCTCGGACTTGTTTTGTTTTGTTTTTACCTTTCAGAGCCGGTATGTATAGGTAGGGAAGGTAATTGTATTGCACCCAGAAATGCGATAAGAAGTTTTATCAGAAATACATGTTTTGAGAACTCCTAAATGTAAATGGTGTGTTATTTATGGACGCTTTTTAACTACTGTGCTTCTGAGCATCTCATTCTAAATTGGGAGTGAAAGACCGCTTAATTTAGCTCAGAGGCCTCTCTATCGGCTTGAGGTTCTTTTATGTGCCGTAAATCTACGACACGGAACCAACGGCTTTACTTCCCTTCCAAAGGAAGCCATGAGAGAACTTCTAAGCAAAACTATGATTTTTAGTAAAACGTCCTTTACAGTGTATGTGTGTGAAGAGCATAACTCAAAACCGTTGGCTAAATACCAAATTTGGATTTAAATTCATAGTCTTCAAACTTGAGACACGAAAATTCCACAAACCTCAAACCTTTTTCGTGGAATATTTTACGAAACGTTTTTCTAAAGTGGCTATTCCCAGAAATTTCAAGATATACATTTCGTTTATCATAAAAATATCTTAAAGATAACACATTTTAAATAAAGTCATTAGCGACATTTTTGAGAAAATAATTTTTTTTTGAAAAAATTCTCCATGTAAAGGGTAGTTCAGCTTCCTCGAAATCTTTGTATTGTTTGGTATTTAACTGACTCTTCGTTTTAGAGTTATGCTGTCCACAGGCACATAGACACACATGGACATTTTTCTAAAATTGCTTTTTTGGATTCAGGGAATCTCAAAATATGTATTTCCAGTGAAATCTCTGTATCGTTTTTTTGGGTGCAATACAAAACCTTCTCTATAGACTATCTATAAAGTACGTGAACAGAAAGTAAAATATAATATTAATTGTGTGTTTTAATTAGATTCACATTTTTGTGTAGAAAGTTTTGTCTAATGTCGTATGGTTTGCCAGTCATACAAAAGCCATCCATATTGAGGAGGTCTTTAGAGGCTATTCTAATAAAACTCAAGATATATATTTCCATTTGTCATAAAATATCTTAAACATAAAATGCTTTAATTACATTCATTAGCGTAATTTTTCAGAAAATCAAAATTTTCGAAAAATGTTCCATGTAAAGGGTAGTTGGGGGTGGGGAGAGTTTCTTCCAAATCTTCGTGTTGCATTCTTGGAAGATGCTGAGCTTAAATACCAAGTTTGGTATTTAACGGATTTTCATTTTTTGAGTATCACACATTCTAAAAATCGTATGTATTCCATTCACTTGACTTTGTCTACATCACAGTAAGAAATTATTGTTACGTAGCGTATTCTTCTATTTTAAGGTAGTCAAAACAAACAGCAGAATTTTTTTTTAACTATGTTGTTGTAAGTAGAAGTCAACTAATGGAATACACTAGGTTAAAGCGTTAGTCAAACCTTGTAAACACGAGTTGGCATGTGGTTTAAATCCGTTTCTATGCATGGCCAGGAGTTTAAGAAAAGTGTGAGAAAAGTTTAGCATTTTAAATCTGAAACCGAATAACATGAAATATCTCAGAAACGGTCAACTCCAGAAAAACATGTTTATAACATAAGTTGTATGTTATAACGTACTCTACATTTTAAGTGAACTTTAGTCTATATCTTACGGTTTATTAGTTACGCAAAATTCCGCAAAATTCCTAAAGAATAAAGATGCCTTCAGGAAATTCAAAATATATTTTATTTATCATGTAAATGTCTTATCTAAGTATAAGCGATTTTAATGAACATCGATAGAACTATTTTGGAGAAAACCAAATTTTTCATAATATTTTCCATGTAAATGATAGTTGAGGTGGGAAATTTACTTGAAAATCTTCGTGTTGCATTCTTAAAATATACTGAACTTAAGTATCTATGAATCTTGATATTTAATTGACTTTTCGGTTTTGAGCTATGCTGCCCACAGGCACACACACACACCCCCAGACAGAGGAAAATTTATCTAAAAATATATATATATATTTAGATTACTGGCATCTCAATACATGTATTTCCGGTGAAATCTCGGTATCGAACTTTGGGTGCACTACAATAACTTGCCTCTACACTATGTGCATAGGGCGTGTAGGGAAAGTAATATATATATATATATATATATATAATGGAAAATAGCAATGGTATGAAGGAGAACAAATTAATTTGTGTACGTGTGTGTGTGTGAAATCCACATTGTGTGTAGTAAACTTTTGTCTATCTCCTATGCTTTGCCAGCAATACAAAAGTCATCCTCATTGAAGAGGTCTTCAGTGGCTATTCCTAGAAAATAAAAAATACACATTTCATCTGTCATAAAAATATCTTAAACATAATATTTTAGTCAAAGTCGTTAGCGCCATCTTTGAGAAAATAAAAATTTTCAAAAAATGTCCATGTAAAGTGTAGTTGAGGGTGGGAGGAGGTTTCATGAAACTCTTCATGGCATATTCTTGGACAATGTTCAGAAATCTGTGGTGCTCATCACATATTTATTCCTATTCTATTTGAATGCCTTCCGCTAATGATTTCATCACTTGAATTTCTAACTTATCAGTAGAATAAACATCAGATGATTGAAAAGCAAGTAGGTAATGAAATTTAAAATCAAACTACTGAAAATATCTCTTTTTAAAATCAATAAATTTAAAGATAATCAAGGTAAGAAATTTCTGACCGTAATATATGTTAACTACATTTAACAGAATTAAATTGTAATCCTAAAATATCAAAACATTTTTCTCACCTTACACCAAAATGTAGAAAAATAAGCTAAATTTAAGCTGATGGCTTCTTACCCTATCTATAAAGTTAATCTCTCATTTCTAATTCACAATAATTCAACAAAAATCATATTTTTAAGAAGCTTAATTACTCAACTTAAACACAAAGTTTGACAGTTAACCAACTTTACGTTTTGAATTATGCTGCCCACAGGCAGACACACACACACACACACACACACGCACACACATATGCACGTATTTTACTTTCTCTATACGAACTATGTACATAGTGTATAGAGAAGATATTGTATTGCACCCAGAAATTTGATACCGAGATTTCACTGGAAATATATGTTTTGAGACTCCCTGAATCCCCCCCAAAAAAAGCATTTTTAGAAAAATGTCCATATGTCTGACTGTGGGCGTCATAGCTCTAAAACGAAAAGACCGTTAAAGCCCAACCTTGGTATTTAAGTTCGGTATCTTCCAAGGATGCGACACAAAGATTTTTAAGAAAATCCACCCACCCCAAACTACACTTTACGTGAAAAAATTTAGAAAATTTTGATTTTCTTAAAAATGGCTAACAATTTCGATTTAAATATCGTATATTAGAGATAGTTACCGGACAAATAAAATGTGTACATTGAATTTTCTGGGAATAGCTTCTGAAGACTGCTTTATGCTGGATGAATTTTACGGAATTGTACATAACTGCTAAACCGTAAGAGCTCGGCAGAAAGTGTAACTCACGATAAACCACATTATTTATGTCATATACATTTTCTTCGTGGAGTTGATCGTTTTTAAGATATCCTGGTTTTTCGTTTCAGCTCTGAAAAACTTATACTTTTCTCATACAGGAACGTGTTAACTCCTGTCCATACTAACAAAGGAACTTCAGTTACATAGCTACCAGCTTTTGCCTATCTAAAGTACTCCCTTATTTCGTTTCTACTTACAAGGAAACAAGTAATAAGACTATTTTTGCTAATTTTTCTCGATTAGCATGTAGTATGTGAATCATAAGCTTTTTAATTACAATTTATTGCAGAGATGTAGAGAGAGTCATGTGAATGGAACACATCAGATTTTTTAAATGTTTTTATTCAGGGGGTCTCAAAACATGTATTTCCGATGAAATCTCTACACTTAGTACATAATACGGGTAGTGAAAGTAAAAATATACCGAAAGCTACACTAAGAAACGGCTGAAAGAATGGAGCAACAAATCACGCATGCTCAGAGTAGTGGAAGAAAACAAAAGAGCAAACAGTTCCAATGTATTACATATGTAATCCGACCAGCTTACTGGAGGGTTAAATAAAGACAGACAGCGCACATTGTCATTACCAATGAATCACAATCAAGCTGTCTCACTATTCCATTTATTTTAACGTTGCCTGCTACAGATTTCTTGTTTCCTCTACGTAGCACGCAAACTTCACTGTCTACTTACAGTTTTTACTGCTCGGCCCACACTATAAAAACCTTCTTTACAACTCCAGCTCAAAGTTCAAGCAACATCCTTACTACATCTTGCCTCTAGTTTCTTTGCTTGCTCTGTGTAGATGATTCTTTTTAAACCAAACTTCATTTCTTGATATCTGCAGAACGTAATCTCCAAGAACAGATACTTAGAGAAGTTTCAGACCAACTGGTTATAATGGTTCTTTTATACGCTCGTTAATGATGCCATATTGAAAGCAACAGCAAAGAACGTGGTAGCGTTGTGCTACAAAATGCAGACTGGTAAACTAACGTTAGTGATTTTGTCTATATCTCTGTAACAAATTACTGTTAATAAGTTTATTATTCTATCTACTTCATGCTAATCGAGATAAATATCAGCAGAAACGGTTTTATTACTTAGTTCCTTATAGTAGAAGGGAAATAAGAGAATACGTTATGCCGAACTGACAGTCATATGTTTTAAAATGTGGTTGCTATGAAATATAAATCCATTACTTTACGTGCCCAGAAGTTCACAAGCTCCTTTATGAGAAACGTTTTAAGTATTTTAAAACTGAGACCAATAACAAGATATATATATAAAAAATCTGATGTGTTCCATTCACATGACTTTCTCTACATATCTGCAAAAATTGTTGTTAAAAAGTTTATGCTTCTATTTACATCATGCTAATCAAAAAAAAAAAAAAAGTAGCAGGAGTAGTCTCATTACTCAGTTCCTGGGAGTAGAAACGAAATAAGGGAGTAACATAGGTTAAAGTATTAGTCAAAGGCTGGTTGCTATGTGACTGGAAGTTCCTTTGTTTGTACGGACACGAGTTGGCAAATTTCTGTATGAGAAAAGTACAAGTTTTTCAAAGCTGAAACGAAAAACAAAAAATATCTCATAAACGACCAACTCTATGAAAAAATGCACATAACATAAATTATGTGTTTTATCGTTTGTGTGGTAAGTTTTTGTCTAACCCATGGTTTAGCAGTTATGCAAACTTGCGTAAAATTCATCCAGAATAAAGTAGTCTTTAGAGGCTATTCCCAGGAAATTCAAAATATACATTTTATTTGTCAAGTAAAAATCTTTAATATACGATACTTTAATCAAAATCGTTAGAGCCATTTTTTAGAAAATAAATAATTTCGAAAAAAGTTCCATATAAAGGTTAGTTGGGGGAGGGAGGAATGTTCTCAAAATCTTCGTGTCGCATTCCTGGAAGATACTAAACTTAGATAGCAAGTTTGGTATTTTACAGACTTGTCGTTTTTGAGTTGTGTTCACGGACACACACACACACAGACCTTTTTCTGAAAATACTTTTTTTGGAAACAGGGGACCCTAAAACATATTTTCGGTGAAATCTCGGTATGGAATTTTTTGGTGGAGTGCAATACCTTCTCTATACATTATGTACATAGTATAGAGAAAGTAAAAATGGTTAACTCCACGAAAAAAAATTTGTATAGCATAAATTATATATCTTAAGGAGATCTGCACTTTGTGTGTAGTGCGTTTTTGTCTATACATTTTGGTCATCTTGAAAATATCTTTAATGTATATTATAATAAAATCGTTTAAGCCATTTTTGAGAAAATCAAGCAGGAGGACGCTCGCCCCATCATTATACTTGCAGTATTACCTTTTAGCATAGCTGCAACGAATCAAAGGAGGCGATGCGTTACATAACTCAGGTTGCAATAGAACATCAGTGGGGACCAGACTACCTCTTAAGCAATTATGTATGAATCAAATTAAATATCAATAAAATTTGAATATTCGTAGCTTCAATATTATCGTTTTCCAACAATTTTAATATATGGTAAATAAGAAGGTTTTACTTATATAAATTTGTTTTATTTGTCTATGCGAATCTAACAATCGGAATGATCCTGATATTATTTTGTCGATATCTGTAACACATAAATTGCAGTAACTAGACTTGCTTTTATTAGTTTCTCTATACGTTCTATGTACATAGTGTATAGAGAAGGTATTGCACTTCACCAAAAGATTCGATACCGAGATGACACCATAAATATATTTCTTTGGGTCCCTTGTATCAAAAAAAGAGTATTTTCAGAAAAAGATCCGTGTGTGTGTGAACACGATAGCTCAAAAACGAAAAGTCGGTAAAATACCAAACTTGGTATTTGTGTTTAATATCTTCCAGGGATGCGACACGAAGATTTTGAGAAAAATACCCCCACCCCAAACTACCCTTTACATGGAATTTTTTCGAAATTTTTTATTTTATAAAAAATGGCTGTAACGATTTTGATTAAAATATCCTATATTTAAGATATTTACCTGACAAATAGAATGTATATTTTGAATTTTCTGGGAATAGCCTCTGAAGACTACTTTATTCTAGGTCAATTTTACGGAATTTTGCATAAGTGCTAAACCGTAAGAGATAGACAAGAGCTAACCACACAACAAATGTGAATCACTTTAAAACACACAATTTATATTATATACATTTTTTTTCGTGGAGTTGATTGTTTTTGAGATATTCGTTTTTTTGGTTTAAGCTCTAAAAAACTTATACTTATCTCATACAGGGCTTTGTGAACTCGTGTCCATACAAACAAAGGAACTTCAATCACATAGTAACCAGCTTTTGACTATCACTTTAACCTATGGTGCCCCCTCATTTCGCTTCTACTAACAAGGAAGCAAGTAAGAAGTCAATTTCTGCTAATTTTTTCTCGATTAGATGAAGTAAATAGAATAATTTGTTGCAGAGATGTAGAGAAAGTCATGTGAATGGAAAACATCAGATTTTTTTTAACATTGTTCATAAGTGCAAAGAACTGCTCGCACAAGTATGTGGCTTCAGACATTGTCAAGATACCTACGTTCACAGAGGTTGCGTAAATTCTGGAATGACCCTTTATTTAACATTTTATAATCAATAATCCACACCTTTCCACAATTTGGTAGAAAACTGTTGTTCTGGAGTTGTATCATCCTGTATTATAATTGATCAGAAACATCTTCTGGACTGTCAGACAATGGATTACTGCAAAGATGAAGTTCACTTTCCTTATTAACGCTTCTCCAAATCTTGTTTCAAACATCGAATGAAGGTCCTCTAACATTTATGGGACTGTAACCAATGAGTAGGAAGTAAGTCAATTTATTTTAGTTTTCAACTGATATTCTACTTTAAAAATCATGGCTGATATTCTTGTTGTCACTGTGGTTCGTCCTAAAGGTATGTTTTCAAATGTCTCTGCCATGTCAGGACAAATTTCCTCTGCAAGTTAACGAGACCCTTTTTAATAAACTCTCCTTCTGTGAAGGGCACATTTGCTTCAGATATTAATCTAGCCACCTTATAACCTGCTCGTAGCAATTCGATGGTTGACCCCTTCTGGTCTTGCTGTCCATTTAAGATCTCATTGGAACCTGGATCTCTATGCTTTGATCGGTGGTTTAAGAAATCCTCTTTAGTTTATTGCATTTACCCTTTCGCGCAGCATTACAGAATATGCGGTCATTATACTGCTGAAAATTCCTCCTAATATTATACTTTGAAAACACTGTTAGTTGCTTATGACAAATTAAGCACAAAAAGGTACTGTTCCTGCCATGAAGGATGAAATGTGTACCGTGACATGCTGCCAGTTCATCTCTGATTCACCTGAAGGTTTTTTTACCTGTACACCTAACTGCTCGAATGAAGACGTGAACTCAATGTTTGGAGCGACGTTGTGGGCAGTAGCTTTTTACCATGACCAGGTGGAATGAGGAATTGAGGGGAATGTCACTCTGTGACACTAGACGGCATGCCTAATGTAAAGCGTAGTTGGAGGTGGGGGAATTTTCTTGAAGATCTTCGTATCGCACTCCTGAAAGATACTTTTCTTTTTCTTTGGTAGTGTTTACAGCTCTGGCACCGTAGGCGATGCCACTGATGATACATGAAGATGGAGCCCCGGTGGAATGAGATGACGGGGTAAACCTGGAGAACCCAGAAAAAATCCGCCCCTGCGCCGCTTTGTCCACCAGAAATCTCACATGCGGTCGCTTGGGATCGAACCCGAGCCGTCTAGGTGAGAGGCGAATGGCCTGACCACAGGGCCATGGCGCGGCGTTGAAAGATACTGAACTTAAGTATAAAGTTTGGTGTTTAACGGACTTTCGTTTTTGAAATATGTTGGCCAGAGACAGACTCACATACCCACAGATATTTTATAAAAGTGTTTTTTTGTTTTATTTAGGGGTCTCGAAAACATAATTCTGGTAATATCTGTATCGAACTTTTGGGTGCAATACAGTATCTTCTCTATACATTATGGGCATACTACGTGTAAAGAAAATATTAAAAACCGGATAATTCCCATGCGCACTGATCCACAAATCTGGGAGCCTGGGGAAGGTTATATCCGTACCACATGGGGGAACACCATTCCACAATACTTGTGCTTGCATTGCAACACTTCATTTAGCCTGGCAATAGATAACCTCAATTATGATAACCTTTAACAACGGAGATATCTCGAAAATGACTTGTAGTACAAAAAATTATTTCTAATAAAATGACGAGTTTTAATAAGGTCTACATCTTCTGCGTAATGCATTCTTGTCTGTACAACGGGAACTGTGTATACTTTTAAACTATTAATAAAAAATCTTACATGACTTTCTCTACATCTGCGACAAATTATTGCTAAACAGCTTATACTATTATTTATTTCATGCTAATCGAAAAAAAAATAGCAGGAATAGTCATATTGCTCATTTCCTTGGAAGTAGAAGCGAAATAAGGGAGTGACATAAGAAAGTGATAGTCAAAAGCGGTTGCTATGTCACTGAATTTCCTTTGTTTGTATGGACAGGAGTTGGCAAATTCCTGTATAAGAAAAGTACAAGTTTTCCAAAGCTGAAACCAAAAACAAGGAATATCTCATAAACGACCAACTCCATGAAAAAATACATATAACATACATTGTGTGTTTTAACGTTTGTGTGGTAAGTTTTTGTCCAACTTTTACGGTTTAGCAGTTATGCAAAATTTCGTAAAATTCATCCAGGATAAATTAGTCTTCAGAGGCTATTCCCAGAAAATTCAAGATATACATTCTATTTGTCACGTAAGTATCCTTTATATTTGATATTTTAATCAAAATCGTTAGAGCCATTTTTTTAGAAAATCAAAATTTTCTAAAAAAGCTCCATGTAAAGGGTAGTTTGCGTTGGGGGGACTTTTCTCAAAATCTTCGGGTCGCATCTCTGGAAGATACTAAACTTAAATACCAAGTTTGGTATTTTACCAACTTTTCGTTTTTGAGTTATCGTGTTCACAGACAGAAGGACACACTGACACATGCACCTTTTTGTGAAAATTTTATTTTTTTTTTTTGGTTAAAGGGGACCCTAAAACATATTTTTCCGGTGCATTCTCGGTATCGAATTTTTGGGTGGAGCGCAATACCTTCTATACACACTATGTACATAGTACATGTAGAGAAAGGAAATATTAAAGAAATGGTTCAACTGTCATATAAAAATCTTAAACATATTGCTTGTCAGTCATAATCGTTAACAGTAATTTTTGAGATAGCAAAAAGTTTCCGGAAACGTTCCTTGTAAAGGGGCGTTAAGAGCACTACTTCATTCAAAATGTTCGGTGATATCTATGGAAGATGCTGAACTGAACTAATGAGATATTTTATTTATTAGGGTTTTCATTTTATAGTTTTTCTATTCATGGAAACATGCACGCACGCTCACATACATGCACCTCACACTTGCACATACACACGCAAACGCTTTCTAAAGTGCTTTTTTATTTTCTCTACCCATATTATGTGTATAGTGAATAGAGGAAGTATTGTATTCAACCCAAAAGTTCGATTCTGAGATTTTAGCAGAAATGTATGTTTTGAGGTCCCATGTGACCAATTTTTTTTTAGAAAAAGGTACGTCTGTGTGTATGCGTGTGTGTGTGTCTGTGGGAAGCGTAGCTAAAAAACAAAAATATAGTTACCAACCAAACTTGGTATTTAAGTTTAGTATCTTCCATAGCTGGAACACGAAGATTAAAAACAAAAAACCTACCCCAAACTACCCTTTACATGGAAAAAAAATTGAAAATTTTATGTTTCTCAAAAATGGCTCTAACGATTTTGATTAAATCACCGTATATTAAAAATATTTACTTCAGTAATAAACTGTATATTTTAAATATTCTGGGAAAACCTCTGAAGACCTCTTTATTGTGGACGAGTTTCGTAGAAAGTTGCACAAGTTAAACCACATCAGAGAGACAAAAACATAACACACTGAAATTGTAGATCTCGTTAAAACATTTAATTTACACCATATATGTTTTTTAGGTAGACTCCGAGACATTCTTTGTTATTGGTTTCAGTTTTGAACTATTTAAACTTTACTCCACCGGGATGGTATGCTTTATAATCTCTTAATTATTTGTTTTAAATTCAAGACGCATTTTTAAATAGAATTTTAAGAGAGTTATTTAAAAAAATCTTATGTGTACCATATACATGACTTTCTTTACATCTCTGCAACAAATTAATGTTAAAAAGCTTATGCTTCAATTTATTTCATGCTAATCGAGAAAAAATTAGCAGAAATAGTTTTATTACTTGCTTTCTTATAAGTGGAAGCGAAATAAGGGAGTACCATAGGTTAAAGTGATACTCAAAAGCTGGTTGCTAGGTGACTGAAGTTCCTTTGTTTGTATGGACCGAGTTGACAAATTGCTGTATGAGAAAAGTACAAGATTTTCCTAGCTTAAACCAAAAACAAGGAATATGTCAAAAAAGATTTACTCCGCGAAAAAAAATGTGTATAACATAAATTGTGTATAACATACATTTTTTGTATGGTAGGTTTTTGTCCATCTTTTACGGTTTAGCAGATATGCAAACTTTTGTAAAATTCATCGAGAATAAAGTAGTCTATAGAGCCTATTCCAAGGAAATTCAAGATATACATATTATTTTTCAGGTAAATATCTTTAATATACGATAATTTAATCTATATCGTTTGAGCCATTTTTTAGAAAATCAAAATTTTCGAAAACAGTTCCATGTAAAGGGTAGTTTGGGTTGGGGGGACTTTTTTTCAAAATATTTGTGTCGCATCCCTGGAAGATACCAAACTTAAATACCAAGTTTGGTATTTTACCGACTTTTCGTTTTCGAGTTATCGTGTTCACGGTCACACGGACCTTTTTCTGAAAATGCTTTTTTTTTTTTTTATACAGGGGACCTTAAAGGATATATTTCCGGTAAAATCATACCTTTGATGAAAAATAAAATACTTCTTTTGATTAGAAGCAATCAACAGTAAAAGTATTGATAAGTATGCCTTTAAACATTTATCTCATTATCTTAAACAGTTACTGAGATAATGAGTCAAACTTTAACATTAGCATTTCGGCTCCCGTAAGTGCAGAGATCGAATTAGCTGACGCACTAATGCGGTTCTAACGCGGCAGTTGAACCGCTTTTGTCTTCGCATCACGTTACCACAAAAGCGATAAAGCACGTTTGGGGAAAAGCAATTTAATTTATCCCGTACTTAGTTTGAAAGCACGAACGCGAAATAAAACAACACGAAAGCTATGATGTAGCAGATTTAAGTAACACACATGGCAAAAGTAAACATTTCTCAGCAGAGGTCATCCTTTTGCAAAAGACAAGCACAGGCTTAAGGGAGGAATTAAAAAAGTTGTATATCCACAACGAGAAAAAATATTTTGTGTGCCGAACGGCTTAGCGAATACAAAATCATAAGCAAACTTGTATCAAATTGTCTTTTGATTTATTTTTAATTTCTCTATACGTACTATATCCATAGTGTATAGAGAAGGTATTACACTCCACCCACAAATTCAATACCGAGATTTCACTGGAAATATATGTTGTAGGGTCTTCTGTATCCAAAAAAAAAAAGCATTTTCAGAAATAAGTCCGTGTGTGTGCATGTGTATATGTGTGTGTGTATCCGTGACACGATAACTCAAAAACGAAAAGTCGGTAACATACCAAGGTTGGTATTTAAGTTTAGTATCTTCCAGGGATGCGGCACAAAGATTTTGAGAAAATTTTCCCCACCCCACAATACCCTTTACATGGAAATTTTTTCGAAAAGTTTGATTTTCTCAAAAATGGCCGTAAAGATTTTGATTACAATTTTGTATATTAAGGATATTTAACTGACAAATAATATGTATATCTTGAATTTTCTGGGAATAGCTTCTGAAGACTACTTTATTTTTGATGAATTTTACGGAATTTTGCATAACTGCTAAGCCAAAAGAGATAGATAGAGCACCTTAAAACACACAAGTTATGCTATAGACATTTTTTTTCATGGAGTTGAACGTTTTTTAGATACTCCTTGTTTTTGGTTTCAGCTCTAAAGAACATATTTTTCTCATACTGGAATTTCACAATTCCTGTCCCTACAAACAAAGGAACTTCAGTCTCATAGCAACCAACTTTTGACTATCACTTTAACCAATAATACTCCCTTATTTCGCTTTTGCTTACAAGGAAAGAAGTAATAGGACTATTTCTGCTGATTTTTTTCTCGATTAGTATAAAGTAAATAGAAGCACAATCTTTTTAACAATAATTTGTTGCAGAGATGAAGAGAAAGTCATGTGAATGGAACACATCAGATTTATATCTAACCTTCCTCCAGTATAGCTATACAGACAAAAGTTGTTGTTTGTTTTAAGATGGTGGTCGAAATAAAACGACAAGATGTTTTATGAAAATTAAACATTTTTCGATATTTATTTGTAACTATCAATATATCTGTAATAGCTATATTAATAATTAATACACAATAAGAAATTATTTATGATGTATCTGTGTGTGCATTGGACCTCGCCCGCAATCTGTGACGTCAAAGTGTTAAACTTTTATACATGAATTTTCTATAAACCTACTAAGGCGTTTGGTAATTCAGTTGGTGACTTAATTATTCTCCTAGGAGGTTAGACAAAATAAACATTCTCTGTTCAAATTCTCTATGGCAACCTATCTGGCTCGACTTTTTCGTGGTTTCCACTAGTCGTCGAGGTAAATACCGGTTTGGAGATTTAATGCGACGACACAACGTTCCACATTCACTGAAACAATAGCAAACCACACACACATGCATGTACACATATTTTAAATACTTTTTTTATTTTGTTTGTTTTTGGTTTTTGTTTCACTTAAATAGTCTCTTTAACATCTAAGGTCATATCGGGAGCTTTGCCATTAGAACCAACCCGTCTATAGTTTTTTTACGTGGTTTAAATAGCTTTTTATTTTCCTAAAACACATATTCACTTTTACATACATTCTTCCAGACTCTATGGGCAATAATGTTGGTTAAAGACAAATTTTCTGTCCCAGCCAGGAAACGAACTCGGGATCTCCGAGCGATAAGTCAGTTCGCTGACCACTCGACCACGGAGGCAGTCTAAATGCTTTTTGTTGTATTTTAGTGGGTCTCAAAACACATATAGACTAATTAAATTATAAGGTAAGCCCTCTCGCGACCTTTCTCCACTGCGCATTGGAGTCCTTACCTTAAATAAATGCTGAAAATATTAACCATCTGTTCTCCAACGGGCAGTATAACAAGTTAAAGATGTTCTCACTCAGCAGCAGAAATCCCTGTGTAATCTAGAGAAACTTAGTGATGACATCATGCAAGAAATCACAAAATTGCTGCTTAGCTTGGACAAGTGAGCGAGAATATTTTCCTAAACTATGCAGCCCGCATGTAAGCATTAAGTTCAATATTTTCGGATTTACCTTGAGGTATGTATTTTAGTGTGCTTTTGCCGGCACCACATTTCCGGCGACTGTCAGATCTCTCGCGCAGTGGAGAGAGGTCGCGACAGGGTTACCGTATAATTTAATGACCCTGAATTTCAGGTAAATTCTCGGTACTAAATAAACTGTTAGTATCCGCAATTGCGGTACCATCTGCTAATAATAGAGAATGCAGCTAGACGGCATCCTATTCAATCTTAATTTACTTATCCTATACATTCTTTGATCTATACAGGATAGGTTGACGAATTGAATGTAAACATCATACATTACACTCACATGACTTTCTCTAACTTTGCTACAAACAAACTTCTTACAAAAGATTATTCTTCTTTCTACAGCATGCAGAATGTTTTTATTACTTAGTTGTTTATAAGTAGAAGGGAACTAAAGCAATGCTCTATGCTAAAGCGATAGTCAAAATATTTAAAAAGCTATTATTATGGAATTGTCTTTGAAATTGGGTTCTTTGCTTAGCCAGGAGTAGAAAAAAACAAAAACGGACACTTCCTATCTGAGAAAAGTGTAAGTATTTTAAAATTGAAACCATTAACAAGGAATATCTTGGAAACGGTCAACTCTACAACAAAAGTGCATATGACATAAATTGTGTGTTTTAATGAGATCTAGATTTTTTGTGCCGCCAGTTTTTTGTCTATCTCTTACAGTTTAACCATTATGCAATATTCTACAAAAATGGACCACAATAAAGTGCTCCGCAGAGGCTATTTACATAATATTCAAAATATACATTTTATTTATGTTGTGAATAACTTTAATATACGGTACTTTAATATAAATCATTAGACCTATTTTTGAGAAAACAAACTTTTCAGAAAATTGTTCCATGTAATGAGTAGTTTGGGGTGGGAGGATTTTCTTGAAAATCTTCGTGTTGTGCCCTTAAAAGACAATAAACCTAAATACCAGGTTTGGTATTTAACCGTCTTTTAGTTTTTGAGCTATGCTGTCCACAATATTTCTCTCTCTCTCTCTCTCTCTCTCTCTCTCTCTCTCGCATACACACACACACACACACACACAGACAGGCAGGCAGGCAGGCAGGCAGGCAGGCACACACACGGACATTTTTCTAAACATGTTATTTTTTTTTTTAATTCAGGGGGGATCAAAATATATATTGCCGGTTAAATCTCTGAATCTTATGTTTTGGTGCAATACAATGCCTTCTCTATATACTATGTACAAAGTAGAGAGAGAAAAAGTATAAATATTGTAAAATTGAACCAAAAACAAGGAATATCTTGGAAACGGTCAGGTCTACAACAAAAATACGAATGACATAAATTGTGCGTTTTAATGACACCTACATTTCTGTATAGTAAGTGTTTGTCTATCTGTTACAGTTTAACCACTAAACAAAATTCTGCAAAAATCAACCAAAATAAAGTGCCCTTCAGAGGCTATTCCAAGAAAATTCAAATTATAATTTTGGTATTTAGACGTCTTTTAGTGTTGAGCTATGCTGTCCAAAGACACAGACACACACACACACACACACACACACACTTTTCTATATATATTTTTACTTTCTCTATACGTACTATGCACATAGTGTATAGAGAAGGTATTGCATTGTAACCAAAAATTCGATACGAGATTTCACCGGAAAACATGCTTTGAGAGCATTTGAAAGCATTTTTAGAAAAATGTCCGTGTGTGTGTGTGTGTCTGTGAGCAGCATCGCTCAAAAGCGAAAAGACCGCTAAATAACAATCTTGGTATTTAAGTTTGGTATCTTCCAAGGATGCGACACGAAGATTTTCAAGAATATCCCCCCACCCACAAATACCCTTTACATGGAACTTTTTCGAATATTTTCATTTTCTCAAAAATGGCTCTAACGATTTTGATTAAAATGTCAAATATTAAATATATTTTCCTGACAAATAAAATGTATATCTTGAATTTTCTGGGAATAGCCTTTGAAGACTGCTTTATTCTGGATGAATTTTACGGAATTTTGTGTATCTGGTAAACCGTAAGGGATAGAAAAAAACTTAGCAATCAAAAAATGTAGAGCACATTAAAACACACAATTTATGTTATATACTTTTTTTTTCGTGGATTGATAGTTTTTTAGATATTTCTTGTTTTGGTGTCAGCGTTCAAAGAATTAGTTTTCTCATACAGGAATTTGTCAACTGCTGTCCATACAAAGGAACTTCAGTCACATAGCAACCTGCTTTTGACTATCACTTTAACTTATGGTACTCCCTTTTTTCGCCTCTACTTACAGGGAAGCAAGTAATAAGTCTATTTCTGCTATTTTTTTTCTCACTTAGCATGAAGTAAATGGAAGCATAAGCTTTTTAACAATAATTTGTTGCAGATATAGAGAAAGTCATGTGAATGGAACACATATTTTTCTCTATCAAATTTTTGGGTGCAATACAAATACGCTCTCTACACACTATGTACACAGTAAGTGCAGGAAAAGTAAAAATGTACATTCTTAGAAATCCCCCACCTCAAAGAAGTCACCTTACATTTCATATGTAAAAATGATGTACTGAAGAAGCAACCAGAAGAATTTTATGGATGTGAAGAACGGCGTGTACAGGTATGAAACAATAGCTAGATTTTAAAGAATAAGACAAACAAGAGAATGGAAGATTGATAGTCAGATTGCATGTTTCAAATGCAAGTACAACGTGGAGAGAGAGAAAGGGAAGAAAACCGCAGGACTCGTCGAAAGAAAGGAGCAGGGAGATTTACGAGTCCTGGCAATGCTGAAAGATGGGGGTCAGCGCAAATGAGGCAGCTCCATGGTGAACTATTCCCAAAACGGGACCTGAAATAGAAAGGGGGAAAACAAGGGTTGGTGTCATATCTCCTTGTCATCTGCTACGTTCTGCCAACAACGAGAAAACTGTTCACTTATTATCAACCGAATGGAAATTCACCTATTTACAACAGTATATGAATATCTCTATCTCTCTCTCTGTCTATCTCTCTCATATTATATGTATAACTTTCTCTATTCAAAATCAATTATTAGCTTTTCTAGCACGTATGTACACTCAGAGACATTAAAAATACGGCCGGAAATACTTATCGTAAGCCTGAGTCTTTTGGCTGACCTCGCCCCTTATCTTTCACCTGTTTCTTATGCTTTTAACCGTGGAACACATGCCCATTTTTGGCATCTTTGAACACTTATCTGGAGTATTTGAGTACTCCAGAGAAAAATCCAATAAACTAAACGCATATTTTATTTTTATTTTGTGAACTGTATGAACATGTTTTTACTTTCTCTAAATGTACTATGTATATAGTGTAGGAAGTATTGTGCTGCTGATGATGATGATGATTGGGGTTTAAGTGTGCTCAACTAAAAAGGTTATTAGCGCCCTCAAAAAATAAAATAGCGGCTAGAGCCAGAAATAAAAAGCAGCCTTTAAAAATCGATAAAACCCTGAAATGTACCATAAAATTAAAGCACCATTAAAATAACTCGGAGAGTAAAAATGACATAAAATCTGTATAAAAGAAAACAAGTAACACCCGAAGACAAACGTCAATCTACAAAAACATAGCAATGGAGAGAACGGGAGGTAAAAAGGCTTAAATTGAGACCACAAAGTGGCAAAGGTACTAAAATAAGTAAAATCCTTAAATGTCCCTCACTGTCTGCCATCAAAACGTAAGAAGCAAAATATCCGAGGGTAAATGGCACTCGGGCTAAAAATTTAAAAACCTTATCCACTGCTCTAGGATCATCGGCCAGGACCTCCGCAATCCTGACCTCCAGTGTGGTATGCAGTGGTGCTAGACGAGCACACTCCAACGGACAGAAAGCGCCTCGCCGCAGAGCGGACAGATAGGTGGAGGTTCCTTCCGAAATAAATGCCAATGAGTAAAAATCTGATGTGTTACACTCACATGACTTTCTCTAGCTTCTACAAAACTTCTTACTTAAGATTCTTCTTCTTTCCGCATCTTACTAATCGAGGTACTCATTAGCACAATGTTCTTATTACTTAGTTCCTTATAAGTAGGGGGAAAATAAGGGAATACATTAGGCTAAAGCCATAGTCAAATGTTTTAAAAGCTGTCGTTATGTGATTGTCATTACAAATCGCTTCTTTTCTTGGCCAGGAGTAGAACAAAGAAAACCGCACACTCCCGCCTGGGAAAGTATAAGTAGTTCACAACTGAAACTAATAACAATGAATACCTCGAAAACTGTAAGCTCCACGAGAAAAATGTATATGACATAACTTGTGTATTTTAACAAGACCTAAATTTTTTGTATAAAAAGTTTTTGTCTATCTCTTACGGTTTACTAGTTATGCCAAATTAAGGAAAATTCATCCAGAATACACATGTCTTTAGAAGGTATTCTCAGAAAATTCAAGATATACATGTTATTTGTCAGCTAAATATCTTTAATATACGATATTTTAATCAAAATCGTTAGAGCCATCTTTAAGAAAATCAAAATGTTAGAAAAAAGCTCCATGTAAAGGGTAGTCTGGGGTGGGGGGGATTTTTCTCAAAATCTTCGTGTCGCATTCCTGGGAGATTCTAAACTTTAGTATTTTACCGACTTTTCGTTTTTGAGTTATCGTGTTCACAGACACACGGACACACTGACACACGGACCTTTTTGTGAAAATGCCTTTTTTTTGGAAATTAGGGACCCTAAAACATATATTTCCGGTGAAATCTCGGTATCGAATTTTTGGGTGGAGTGGAATACCTTCTCTATACACTATGTATATAGTGCGTATAGAGAAAGTAAAAATACAATGGCCAATGCGTAAACGAACCAAACTAACCTCCTCATGACGGGGTAAACGTGAGGAGGTAACCCAGTTGTTAGGGAGGTCTTTAACCTCCCGGAGCTTATTCCGAAGGAGAGCCGACCACTCAGCGTACCAGCCAGATAAAACCTCTCTCCGCAGGACTATTCTAAAATCCTCAGCTGTGGCTCCAGTTGCCCCGTAGTTGCCAACTTAGCCGCCAAATCCGCCAGTTCATTGCCCGGCAGGCCAACGTGTCCAAGAACCCATGCTCACTCCACATTGTCACCGGAAGCGTGTAAAATGTGGAGGACGTCCTGAATGCACTGCACTAAAGGATGGTAACAGTACAGCTTACGAATGCTCTGAAGGACACTGAGGGAGTCACTAAGAATAAGAGGAAGTACTGTATTTTAACCAAAAACTCCATACTGAGATTTCACCGCAAATACATGATTTAGGAACCCCCTGAATCCAAAAAAAAGGACTTTTAGAAAAAGGTCCACGCGTGCGTGCGTGTGTGTATGTGTTTGTGTGTGTATGTGTTTGTGTGTGTGTGCGTGGACAGCATAACTCAAAAACGTAAACACCATTGCATACCAAACTTGGTATTTACGTTAGGTATCTTCCAAGAACGAAGATTTTAAAATAATCACCCCACAACCAACTACACTTTACATGGAAAAAGTTTCGAAAAGTTTGATTTTCTGAAAAATGTCTCAAACGGTTTGGATTAAAATCTCGTATATTAAAGCTGTTTGCATCCCAAATAAAATGTATTTCTTGAATTATCTGAGAAAAGTCTTTGAAGACCTCGTTATTCTGGATGAATTTTTCACAATTTTGCTTAAATGATAAACCGCAAGAGAAAGACAATTATTTACTAAACAGAAAATGTAAATCTTGTCAAAACACACGACTTAGGTCCTTTACATTTTTGTTGGAGTGGTAGCCGTTTAAGATATTCTTCGTTATTAATTTTAATTTTAAAATACTTATAGTTTTCTCAGAGAAGAAGTGTCCGTTTTTCTTTTGTTCTACTTCTGGCCAATCAAAGAAGCCATTTGCAAAGACAGTTTCACAATGACAGTTTTTAATTTGACTATCACTTTAGCTAAAGGCATTCCCTTAGTTCCCTTTTACTCTAAGGACCTAAGTAAAAAGAACATTCTGCTAATGCTTATTCTCGATTAGATAGAATAAACTTTTGTTTGCTAGAAAAAGTCGTGTGAATGTAACATATTACATTTTCCTGGATAAAATTAAATGTATGAGTCAATATCACATGTGTTTGGTGTTCAAATAATAATATATAGGAATAACTTTCAGGTATCATTATCTTAACATACAAGCTGATGTATTAAAAAGAATAACACTTGCAATATGATCATGACACTTGACAATCTTATTACTTTCTCTACATGTAATATATACATAGTGTATACGGAAGGTATTGCATTCCACCAAAAAATTCGATACCAAATTTGATGGAAAAATATATGTTTTAGCTTACCCTGTATACAAGAAAAGCAATTTCAGAGAAAGGTTCGTGTATGTGTGTGTAAACACGATAACTCAAAAACGAAAAGTCGGTAAAATACCAAACTTGGTATTTAAGTTTATTGTCTTCCAGGGATGTGCGTTGTTTTGAAGATCTTCGTACTTTACGACGTTTCCGGAGAGTCTTTCAAAACAAACGAAGAGAAATGCTGACTTCAAGAATTGTGTTCATCCATGACAACATCCACACACTGCTGGCACAACCCATTGGCTCCTTGAACAATTTCAATGGGACATTTTCGATCATCCGCCGTACAGTCCTGACCTGGCACCCAGCGACTTTCACCTTTTCCCTACACCGCGAATGTAGGGCTAGAGCATGCTGGACACTACTGGCAGGCACGGAAAACATGGACGGACTAGGTAAATTTATACTTAAGGCAGAGAGCTGAGATCAGAGGAGGCTGCCAATAGAGAAGGGATAAGATAAACTAAACAAAAGTGACTACAATGTTTTACATACATATATACGAGGTCATACTTAGGTCACTGTTGTGTAATGGTTTTATATATTGTGCATATATTATGTGAATATATTTCTTTTAAGTGTAATTATCTATTATAAGAGGGTGCATTTATGAAGGTGTACTCTTGTGCTGTAAATCTAAATTGCTATATTTGAATATCTTTGTACTTTTATTTTCAGGTTAACTCTTAATTCTTTATTGTTGTTTTAATATTGTTTTTGGTTGTGTATTACGTTTATCTTTTTATTTTCGTGTTTACTCTTTTCTTTTTTGTTGTCTTTGTTGTTTTAATATTGCTTTTAGTGTGTATTACAAAAGCACGTACGGTCTGTGGACCCATGCGATTGTTGAAATTCTATGTATGATATTGTTATGTAAATAAATACACTTATTTATTCATTCATACCTTTTCCCTAAACTGAATATGCAGAGCAGCCAACGAAGCTCTTCAAAACAACGTGAATGCTCATTTGAAATCATTGGCGGCAATATTTTTTGAAGCGGGTATTGCAAAGCTTTTGCACAGGTACGATAAATGTCTCAGTCTTTTCGGTGATTATGTTGAAAAGTAACCATAAGTGTACAAAACTTTTAGTAATAAGGTAATTGTTATTTTCTATGGACTTGTCTTATTTATAGCTTATTGGAAGTTGGGGAAGTAGAAAAGAAAACGGACCTCGTATATTTGTTCATCAGTGGTTACAGAACTTTTCTTCGGTTTTCTAAATCCTTTAATTAGGTACTACTAATTGAAAATCAATGCCACAATTGTGGAAGTGATTAAGGACCTGGCACTCTCTCTCCCCCTCGATGTTCTCGGAACTGGATGGAGTTATGATAAACCCCAAGCTGTTCACAGTTCGTGGAATAGTTTCTCAGAATTGTGTAGCGTGGGTTGGAGCCCTACGTGCCAGTTTGTGGCAAAACACGCATATACATCCTACACCCCCACATATACAAGCCCACTCCTATGTCATCCCATCGTTACTCATTGCCGACACTCCTGTTCAAGAAAAACTGCTCTTTCCGCCATAACATAATGCTGCTCGCAATCGATTGTACAGAACAAAAGCGAAGCGACAACGAACATTGCTCTCAATATTTTACGCCAATTTACGTAGTTAATGAATTAAGTGAGTAAGTTATTTTTACTTTCTCTACACGTACTATGTACATAATATATAGAGATGCACCCAAAAATGGATACTGAAATTTCATCGAAAATATATGTTTTGAATTCCCTGATTTCAAATAAAAAGCTTTTTACTTTCTCTAACCCTGTAAGTACAATGTATGTACATAGAGAAGGTATTGTATTCCACTCAAAAATTCGATACGGAGATATCACCGGAAATACTGTTTTGGGTCCCCCCAAATCAAAAAATAATATTTTTAGGAAATGATCCGTGCGCCCGCGCGCGTGTGTGTGTGTTTGTGTGTGTGTGTGTGGCCAGCATAGCTCAAAAATGAAAGGCCGTGAATACCAAACTTGGTATTTAACTTTGTATCTTCCAAGGATGCTACACGAAGATTTGCAAGAAAATCCTCCCACCCTCAACTATGGATCTTTTTCTGAAAATTCTTATTTTCTGAAAAATGACTAACGATATTGAATTTAAATTTTGCCTATTAAAGATATTTACCTAACAAGTAAAATGTATATTTTGAATTTGTCCATACAAGCAATGGAACTTCAGTTAGCAACCAGCTTTTGATCATCACTTTAACTTATAGTAGTCCCTTATTTCGTTTCTACTTACAAGGAAGCAAGTAATAAGACTATTTCTGCATAAGCTTTTTAACAATAATTTGTTGCAGAGATGTAGAGAAAATCATGTGAATGGGACACATCAGAGTTTTAATATGAATATTGACAATGCTAATTTTCCTTATTCTTTTAAATGGTAAAAGTCATTCCTATCCACAAAATAGGAAGTAAAACTATGTCATTTAAAGACCTAAAAGTATTATTTCTGTTGTATCGAACGTTTTTGAAGATTTATTAAGTAATCAGATAACTCAGTACTTTAAAAATAACTCTGTTTTCTCCAAACAAATTTGGTTTTATACTGTCGTGGCTGTATTAGGCTTTTAAAATTAACTCTAGACGCTTTTGAAGGTGGCTATTCATCCCAAGGTCGTTTCTTCAATTTAACTAAGGCATTTGATAATATTTCTCACGAAATACATTTTAAAAAATCTGACGTGTTCCATTCACATGCCTTTCTCTATATCTCTGTAACAAATTATTGTTAATAAGCTTATCTTTTATTTATTTCATGCTAATCGAGAAAAATTAGCAGAAATAGTCTTATTTCTTGCATTATTGTAAGTAAAAGCGAAATAAGGGAGTACCATAGGTTAAAGTGAAAGCCAAAAGCTGGTTGCTATGTGACTGATGTTCCTTTGTTTGTATGGACAGGAGTTGACAAATTCCTGTATGAGAAAGGTATAAGTTTTTCAAAGCTGAAACCAAGAAAAAGGAATATATCAAAAACGATCAACTCCAGGAAAAAATGTACATAACATAAATTGTGTGTTTTAACGTGCTATACATTTTTTGTGCGTTAAGTTTTTGTCCATCTCTTACGGTTTAGTAGTTATGCAAAATGCATCCATAATAAAGTAGTCTTCAGAGCCTATTCCCAGAAAATTCGAAATATACATTTTATTTGTCAGGTAAATATCTTTAATATATGATATTTTAATCAAAATCGTTAGAGCCATTTTTTAGAAAATCAAAATTTTCGAAAAAAGTTCCATGTAAAGGGTAGTTTGGGGTGGGGGGATTTTCTCAAAATCTTCGCGTCGGTTCCCTGTAAGATACTAAACTTAAGTACCAAGTTTGGTATTTTACTGACTTTTTGTTTTTGAGTTATCGTGTTCACACACACATTGACACACGGACACACACGGACCTTTTTCTGAAAATACTTTTTTTTGGATATTGGGGACCCTAAAACATATATTTCCGGTGAAATCTCGGTATCGAATCTTTTGGTGGAGTGCAAAACGTTCTCTATACACTATGTAGATAGTATGTATAGAGAAAGAAAAAGTAGTCTACTATGGTTTTAATGATACTAGTTTAAACATCATACGTTCATATTTAGGGGCCATATCAGGTTACTTATATTAGTGGCAGCAATTCCAAATTCAAGAATAATCATGGTGTTCCTCAGGGCTCATTCCTCGGACCTGTTTTCTTTTTAATATGTGTTAATTATCTTTTTAAGGCTATCCAAGAGAAATTCCTTAAAACATTTTATTAGCTGATGAACTAGTTTTAAATATATGTTGTGGTGAGGATGATAGTCTCACAAAAAGTAAAAGATATCAGTGGTGTGATTCTAATAGTTTAATATTTAAGAAAGCTAGGACTGAGTGTTAGGTATTCATCTCGAGTCTAACTTAGGGTGGAAATCCCACAAAAAAAAAAAAAAAACTTTATTCTCAGTGTATTATAACAATATGTACCAAATTATGAATTATGGTATTTTACTTTGGGACAACCAGTATTATACCAATAAGCTTTTTATTCTACAAAAGAGAGCAGTAAGAATAATATGTGGAGTTCTGCAAAAACACATTGTAAACCAAATTTTATTGAATTTGGAATCCTCACTCTTTCTTGTATATATATATATATTTTAAATGGTTTACTGTATATTAAAAAGAATGCACAAGATTACGAATCTTGTGCAATTATGCATTATTATCCCACACGAAGCAGCAGTGGTATTTATTTTAGGACATGTGAATGTAGTGAAACACAAAATAGTTTTGCAATAGTATCCGTTAATTTATTCAATAGTCGACCTGAAAAAATTAAGAAATTTACATTCAATAAACCTAAGCGAGCAATTCTAATTAATCTGAAGAAAAATCCTCTCTATAAGACACAAGAGTTTTATAACATTTTTGTAAACTTTAATTGACGTTGCTATACATGTAGTATGTTCTTGGCAACATCCAGCCAGCCATCCACCCATCCATCGGCAATACTTCAGATTTGTTTGAATATATTTCACTATAAACAAAGTTCAATTTGTGACATAATGATTGCATGTAAGTTTCAAAGAAGCCACTTATATCTATACACTTTAGCACGTAATATAGAGTAGTTGAAAACAGAGAGAAGACTGTCTGGGAGGGTCAGCATCTCCATTTCCCGCAATTATTACAAAATGTCACCCGACCGCTCAACGCATGACGAGTTATTAGTGAAACATTTAGACCATAATTGTTATCACCTGCAAAATGTAGGACCATTGTAATTGCATGATATTACGTTACCATGTTCCATTTGAGGTTTAATATATACACACCTCAATCTTGCTGATTGTTGAAACCATGTATTTGATTACAACTCCATTTTATTGTCATTATGGACCTAAAGAGGAACAAAACAAATGTGATCTGTTGCTCCATTTCAGACGAGCATATGAGTCTGGCTTCATCCACATCACAGACAGCATCCAGTTGAATTTCAGAGCTTATGTTTACACGAGAAACATGCAAGATCTCTTAGTTATGAAGGCCATCATCAAAGAGAAGATATCTATTTGTTTTTAAATTTTAGGGTTCTTGTTCAGAATTAATACTTCAATGAAAAAATCATTAAGTGTCCATAGCTGAAGCTTGTTCAAATTTTCATAGTTCATATAAGCAACCTTTTTCTCTACATAGTATATGGTACGTAAGTAGAGAAGGCCTAGCATTCCACCAAAAAATTGGATATGAGATTTCAGCGAAAATGCTCTTTAGACCCTGCATCCAAAAAATCAGATGTGTTCCATTCATATGACTTTCTCTACATCTCTGCAACAAAGTATTTTTAAAAAGCTTATGCTTCTATTTACTTAATGCTAATCGATACAAAAATAGCAGAAATGGTCTTATCACTTGCTTCCTTGTAAGTAGAAGCGAAATAAGGGAGTGCCATAGGTTAAAATAATAGCCAAAAGCTGCTTGGTATGTGACTGAAGTTGCTTTGTTTGTATAGACAGCAGTTGTTAAATTCTTGTATGAGAAAAGTATAAGTTTTTCAAAGCCAAAAATAAAAACAAGGAATATCTTAAAAACGATCTACTCCACGAAAAAAATGTATATAGCATAAATTGTATGTTTTACTATGCTCTAAATGTTTTGTGTGGTAAGTTTTTGTCCATCTCTTACGGTTTAGCAGTTATGCAAAAATCCGTTAAATTTATCCAGAATAAAGTAGTCTTCAGAGGATATACCCAGGAAATTCAAGATATAGATTTTATTTGTCAAGAAAATATCTTAAATATACCAGATATTAATCTAAATATTTAGACCCATTTTTAAGAAAATCAAAAATATCGAACTTGTTTACATGTAAAGGGTAGTTTGGGATGGGGGGATTTGCTTGAAAGTCTTCGTGTCGCATTCTTGGAAGATACCAAACTTAAGCACTACTTAAGCACTAAGTTTTGTTTTTAATGGTCTTTTCATTTTTGAGCTATGCTGCCCCCCCCCCACACACACATTTTTCTAAAAATGCTTTTTTTTGGATTCAGGGGTTCTCAAAACATATTTTTCCGGTGAAATCTCGGTATCTAATTTTGGATGCAATACAATACCTTCTCTATACACTATCTACATAGTACCTATTGAGAAAGTAAAAATTAGAAAAAGGTCCGTGAGAACACGATAACTAAAAGGAAAATTCCATAAAATATGAAATTGGGATTTTAAGTTTAATATCTTCCAAGAATACGACACGAAAACTTTGAGGCAAACCAAACTATCCTTAACATGGAAGACATTTCTAAAATGTTGGTTTTCCCAAAAATGGCCTTAACGATTTTGATTGAAACCTTTAATATATAAGATATTCACATTGCAAAATGTATATTTTGAAATTTAAGGGAGTAGTCTCAGAAGATCTCTTCATTTTGGATGATTTTTTGTGAATTGTGCCTAAATGTTAAACCATAAAATATGGACAAAAGTGGCCGCGCGGTTAGACCACTCGCCTCTCACCTAGACGTCCGAGGTTCGATCCCAAGCGACCGCATGTGAGATTTGTGGAGGACAAAGCGGCGCTGGGGCGGGTTTTCTCCGGGTACTCCGGTTTCCCCCGCCATCACATTCCACCGCTGCTCCATCATCATTCATGTATCATCAATTATCACCGCCTGCGGTGCTATAAGTAGTTAAAGCGGGCGTAAAAAACTACCAAAAAAAATGCACAAAAGCTTAGTGCACAAAGAATGTAGATCCCATTAAACCACACAATTTGTGTCACACACTTTTTTTTTAAGAGATATTTTTTGTTATTGGTTTCAATATTATAATACTTAAACGGTTATTCCAAGGATGCGACACGAACATTTTCAAGAAAATCCCCCACCCCCAACTGTCCTTTACATGGAACTTTATTCGAAAATTTTGGATTTCTCAAAAATGGCTGTAACGATTTTGATTAATATCTCTTATACATAATATATTTCCATGCCAAAATAAATGTATATCTTCACCTGTCTGGGAATAGCCTCTGAAATCATGTTCATTCTGGATAAAGTTTGCGGAATTTTGCACAACTGGTAAACCGTAAGAGATAGTCAAAAACTTATCACACAAAGCATGTAGAGCTCGGTAAAACACACAATTTGTGTTATATACATTTTTTCGTAAGGTTGAACGTTTTTGAGATATTCCTTGTTATTAATTTCAGCATTAAGGTAATGAATGGATCTGTGAAATTTGATCAAAAAGTGAAAAAAATGAAAAAAAGTTGTTTGCCTAATTAAATAATACAATTCTTGTATTTCAATTCCCTCTTATTTTTATTCCATGCGACACTTTAAACCGTAACACGTGATGATTTAAATGGATAACTGTAAGTAGGGGTGGTGCTTTAACCTTTTCACTATGGTAAAAATTGGTAAAAATCCGCGATTTGGTTTTGACCAATAACATTTGATCTTAAATGTGTCTATTTCAAATTAAAAGTACAATAATATGCACTAACTAAAAAAAAGTTAGTAGTAATTTGTTTCAAAATTTACAAAACAGGTCTCAGACCGGGTGGTTCTACCTGCTCCGGCATCATCCAGACATGCTGTACCATCGATTATTTAAATTTTTGGGATAGGTTCTTAACAGCCAAAATAGGATTTTTATCATATGATTTTTAAAACTCCTAATATTGTTTTGGATATTGAATTTTAAAGTCATTTGTATTATAAAATCTCTTTAATTTTTGTTTGTTTCTTGCTTTAATATTTTTACCCCTAGAACTAATTGTGATACAATAAATTCATATGATAGTTCTGTTCCTGATACTTAGATGCATATTTTGAAAAATAAGAAATTAAAAATGTTCATTTTCATCGTGTGGGGTGATTTGAATTTGGCTCCAGATTTTTAATATAAAATTGAACAACTTAAAAACGACGTATGGTGCATAAACCAAATTTTAAAGCGTGTAACTAATGTACAACATAAATGCATTTTCAAAATTTCAGCTGGAGAATTTGAAAACGCTTGGATTTAGGAATTTTACAGATGCATTACCTTAAAATACTTAAACTTTTCTCATACGGGAATTTGTCAACTCCTGTCCATACAAACAAAGAAACTTCGATCACATAGCCACCAGATTTTGAAAGCTTTAACCATTGGTTTAGCCTAGTGTACTCCCTTACAAGGAAGCAAGTAATAAGACCCCTTCCGTTAATTTTAAATAGAAGAATAAGCTTTTTAACAGTAATTTATTGCAGAGATGTAGAAAAAGTCATATGAGTGGAACACAGATTTTTTCTCTCTCCTGGCCCCAATGTAGGGAATTTCAATACCATCACATAACGCTAGTTTTTAAAAGTTACGACAATAGTTTTAACCTAATGTATTCCCTTATTTCCATTGTTCCTCTAAGGAAATTGTAAGTAGCTACATATGTTCATTTCTGGTACTTATAGTGTTTCAGTGAGAAAACAACAAAAACGATCATAATTGACCATAATAGTTGACTATACTGTGAATCCTGGGACCTAAAATACTTGCAACATTGTAAGTCGCCATTGGGGTTGTCATCTCAAAATAATTTGGTATCACCTGGTGTGATTTATCGGAAAACATGTAGGCAAGTTGAGAAATGTAATGCCATACCGGCATATTGCCATGGTAGCTCAGTGGTTAAGCAACCAGCTAAGGACCCGGAGATCCGTGCTTCAAATCCATAGCTATTTGAGTTATGATATTTTACTTCGGGGGAACCATGCTTTAGCTAAAAAGATAATTTTATTATAGAAAAAAAAGCAATTCGAATTTTATGTGGTGTAGCCCCCAGAACTCATTGTAAACCTTTATTTATAAGTTGGGTTTTTTAACTATGACTTCATTGTTTGTGTTCCACTGCCTCTTATTTGCTAAGAAAAATAGTCATAAATACAATCTATGTTCCAAAATCCATATCCATCACACCAGAACTAGTTCGATATTTACATAAATAGATGTAAATATAGCAAGAAACAAAATTCCTTTGAAATAATATCATTAAATCTATTTAACAAACTCAGTAACAGCACTAAAGCTCTCTCCATTGAATCTTTTAAGAGGTCAGTGAAGCGCACTTTGATTTTAAATCCATTTTATTGGTTGGATGAATTTTATAATACTGTCAATTGTTTTTGATCTTGCTTGTATTTGACGTTGCTACACAATGTACTATGTTCTTGCAAATAAACTTATTTATCTGCCTGTCTGTCTGTCTGTCAGACTCTACCTATCCATTTCTGGTCATATTTATCTCGATTAATAGATAGAAGCATAGACTTTATAAAAATAGTTTGTTGCAGAACATGTGAGAAAGTTATGCAAATGGAACACATCACATTTTACTGGATATGCTAACAAATGATATTAAAGAAGAGATACTGAACTCCATGGATTAATTCTGCATTATTTGGGTGCATTATTACTCTAGATTCAAAATGAAATACTTTGTGCTCCAAGATTTTCCGGCTGGTTCCATACAATGTCTCTTGGAAACATTTTCTAAGAAGTTCCGCTTTCTTGGTAGCATTTCATTCATGAAATAGAATTATTCACTTCCATGCGCTTCCTTTATATATCATTCTCGGCTATCGGCGGATGTTAGTGGGCGTCAACCTACGCAAACGCAGATGGCAAAAATAACCACTCACTCTAGTTTGGGAAGCAATGTTGCTGAACGAGGAAAGAATACTAAATTCATAGACAAGGAATAAAAACTTAATCTTACCAGAAGAGTTCAAAAAAATCTGACGTGTTCCATTCTCTATATCTCTGCAATACATTATTTTTCAAAAGCTTATGCATCTATTTCTTTCCTGCTAATTGAGAAAAAAATTAACAGAAATAGTCTTATTTCTTGCTTCCTTGAAAGTAGAAGCGAAATAAGGGAGTACCATAGGTTAAAGTGATAGTCCAAAGCTGGTTGCTATGTGACTGAAGTTCCTTTGTTTGTATGGACACGAGTTCACAAGTCCTGTATGAGAAAAATATAAGTTTTTATAGCTTAAACCAAAAACAACGAATATCTCAAAATCAATCAACTGCACGAAAAAAATGTATACAACATGTCTGTTGTGTTTTAATGTGCTCTACATTTTTTGTATGGTAAGTTTTTGGCTCTCTCTTACGGTTTAGCACTTATGCAAAATTTCGGAAAATTCACTCAGAATAAAGTAGTCTTCAGAGGCTATTCCCAGAAAACTCAAAATATACATTCTATTTGTCAGCTAAATATCTTTAATATACGATATTTTAATCAAGATAGTTAGCTATTTTTTAGAAAATCAAAATTTTCGAAAAAAGTTACATGTAAAGGGTAGTTTGGAGTGGGGCGATTTTTCTCAAAATCTTCGTGTCGCATCCCCGAAGATACTAAACTTAAATAAAAAGTTTGGTATTTTACCGACTTTTCGTTTTTGAGTTATCGTGCACGGACACACACACGGACCTTTTTCCGAAAATGCTTTTTTTAGACACAGGGGACCCTAAAACACATATTTCCGGTGAAATCTCAGTATTGAATTTTTTGGTGGAGTTCAACACATTTTCTATACACTATGTACATAGTGCGTATAGAGAAAGTAAAACGTTATTTGTAATATTCTTCGAAGTTTCAAGTTTTACTTTCTTAAACATATTAAGCCAAGAAACCAAAAATTAAATTTTACAAAAAGATCTGTGTGTATTTGTGGATAGCAAAACTAAAAAAAAATCTTATGTGGTCCATTCACATAACGTTCTCTACATCTCTACAATAAAATATTATTACAAAGCTTATGCTACTATTTACTTCATGCTAATGGAGAAAACGTTAGCAGAAATAGTCTTATTACTTGCTTCCTTGTAAGTAGAAGCGAAATATGGGAGTATCATAGGTTAAATCTGAAGTTCCCTTGTTTGCATGGACAGGAGTTGACAAATTCTTGTAGGAGAAAAGTATAAGTTTTTTAAAGCCGAAACCAAAACAAGGAATATCTCAAAAACGATCAACTCCACAAAAAATGTATGTAACATAAATTGTGTGTTTTAACGATATCTACATTTTTGTGTGGTAAGTTTTTATCTATTTCTTACACTTAAAAAGTTA
Organism: Hymenopus coronatus; assembly: GCA_030762935.1. Lineage (NCBI taxonomy): Eukaryota > Metazoa > Arthropoda > Insecta > Mantodea > Hymenopodidae > Hymenopus > Hymenopus coronatus. The sequence goes on along the minus strand of CM060896.1, from coordinate 155,534,544 downwards.
TGTAAAATTCCGTAAAATTCATACGAGAGTTTGTAAACTCGTGTCCATACAAGAAAAGGAACTTCAGTCACATAACAACCAGCTTTTGACTATCACTTTGAACTATGGCATTTTCTTATTTCGCTTCAACTTACAAGAAAGCAGGTAATAAGAATGTTTGTAATATTTTTTTCTCGATTAGCTTGAAGTAAAGCGAAACAGGCTTTTCAACAATAATTTGTTGCACAGATGTAGAGACAGCCATGTGAATGGAACACATAGACTTTTTTGTAAAGTTAATCGTATACGAGATATCCGGTGTTATGGTTTCAATTTTAAAGTGTTTAAACTTATCTTAAGCGGGAAGTCTAACTTCGTTTCATCTCTTTTTACTTTCTCCATACGCACTATGTACATAGTGTATAGAAAAAGTATTGCACTCCACCAAAAAATTCGATACCGAGATTTCACCGGAAATATATGTTTTAGGGTCCCCAATATCCAAAAAAAGCATTTTCACAAAAAGGTCCGTGTGTGTGTGTCCGTGTGTCCGTGAACACGATATCTCAAAAACGAAAAGTCGGTAAAATACCAAACTTGGTATTAACGTTTAGTATCTTCCAGGGATGCGACACGAATATTTTGAGAAAAATCCCCCCACCCCCAACTACCCTTTACATGGAACTTTTTTCAAAAATTTTGATTTTCTCAAAAATGGCTATAACGATTTTGATTAACATTTCGTATATTAAAGATATTTACCCGACAAATAAAATGTTTATCTTGAATTTTCTAGGAATAGCCTCTGAAGAGTAGTTTATTCTGGATGCATTTTACTATATTTTGAATAACTGCTAAACCGTAAGAGATGGACAAAAACTTACTTCACAGAAAATATAGAGCACATTAAAACACACAATTTATGTTATTTACATTTTTTTCGTGGAGTTCGTCGTTTTTGTGACATTCCTTATTTTTTGTTTCTGCTATGAAAAACGTATACTTTTCTCATACAGGAACTTGTCAACTCCTATCCATATAGACAAAGGAACTTCATTGACATAGCAACCAGCTTTTGATTAAAATACCTATTCTTAAGATATTTTTATGACATTTCTTGATTTTTCCCGGAATATCCTTCGAAAATTTCTGCCATCTTGATACCTTGTTTAACTCTTAAACCATACAAATTCATTACAAAAAATATAGATTTTTATTAAAACACACAGTTTATGTAATACACATTTTTACTTTCTCTATACGCACTATGTACATAGTGTATAGAGAAGCTATTGTAATACACCCAAAAACTCGACACCGAGATTTCAAGGGAGATACATGCTTTGAGACTCCCTGAATCCAAAAGAAGCATTTTTAGAAAAATGTCCGTGTGTGTGTGTATATCTGTGGGCATCATAGCTCAAAAACGAAAACACCGTTAATTACCAAACTTGGTACTTAAGTTTTGTATCTTCCAGGGATACGACACGAAGATTTTCAAGAAAATGCCCCCATCCCAAATTACCCTTTACATGGAAAAGATTTCGATATTTTTTATTTTCCTAAAAATGGCTCTAACAATTTTGATTAAAATATCGTATATCAAAGATATTTACCTGATAAATAAAATGTATCTTGGATTTTCTGGGAATAGTGTTTGAAGACTACTTAACTCTGGATGAATGTTACAGAACTTTGCATAACTGCTTAACCGTAAGATATGGTCGAAAGTTTCTACACAAAAATGTAGAGCACGTTAAAACATATAAGTTATGTTATACACATTTTCTTCATGGAGTTGATCGTATTTGAGATATTCCTTGTTATTGGTTTCAGTTTTATAAAACATACTTTTCTTGTTCAGGAATTTGTCAACTCCTGTCCATACAAACAAAAGAACTTCAGCCACATAGCAACCAGCTTTTGACTATCACATTAATCTATGGTACTCCCTTATTTCGCTTCTACTTACAAGGAAGAAAGTAATAAGACTATTTCTACTATTGTTTTTCTCGATTATCATTAAGTAAATAGAAGCCTAAGCTTTCTAACAATAACTTGCTGCAGAGATATAGAGAAAGTTATATGAATGGAACACATCAGATTTTTTGTAGAGTAAATCATTTACGATTTACGAAACATCCAGTGTTATGATTTCAATTTTAAACTATTTAAAGTTTTCTTAGGCGGGACGTCTGTCCGGGGTGCGCTCAGCCTCGTGAGGTCCCTGGGGGGGGGCCAATTGTTCTACTTGATCGAGAAGTAGCGGCTCAAAGTTGAGAGGACCGCATTAACTGGCCGGGAGGGACTCGAGGCGCTGATCACGTCTCACCCTCCAATACTGTCGTGGGGAGAGATGGATGACGCAGCGGCCGGGCAGTAGACCTTGGCCCCTTTGAGTGCTATTGCGCAGGAGTTAATATAGTTTTTAGGCGCGAAGCCTAACTCCATTTCATCTGTTTTATTTTACTCCCGGGAATGCAAAGGTAATCCGAATATTAATTGTATCATATAGAGATGAACTTCTAAAGGATTTGACTATAGTTTTTCCCTTCTACTTAAAAAGAAAATAATGATCATTATAATAATCATAATAATCATCATCACAATAATAGTAATAATAATAATAGTAATAAAAATAGTAATAATAGTAATAATAATAGTAATAATAATAATAATAATAGTAATGATAATAATACTAATATTAATAGTAATAATAATAGTAATAATAATAATAATAATAGTAATGATAATAATACTAATATTAATAGTAATAATAATAGTAATAATAATAGTAATAATAATAGTAATAATAATAATAAAAATAGTAAAAATAATAATATCAATTCTGCTAAAGTTTATCTCGATTAGCATGAAGTAGATAAAAGAATAATCTTTTGTAAGAAAGTTAGTTTGATCAGCTCAAGAAAGTTTATGTGAAAGGAACGCATCAGACTTTTTTCTACATGTTAAGGAATAACGTAATTAAAGTGAGAATCTACTTGCCCAGCTTCCTCTACGCCTCCTTTTGTTGCATCATTTTGTTAAGCTCAAAGTTGAGAAATTTAGCATATTTAATATTCTATGTGCTTTAAGATTTTCCGGTTAGTTCCGGACATTGATTCTTTGGAACATTTTCTAAGAAGTTCAGCTTTCTTGTTAGAGCTTCAATCATGAAATAGAATTTTTCCACCTGCAAGCGCTTCCTTTATATATATCACTCTCGGCTAGCGGCGGATGTTAGTGGCGTCAGCCTAAGTAAATGCATATGGCAAAAATCTGATGTGTTACACTCACATGACTTTCTCTAGCTACTCTACAAACAAACGTGTCTTACAAAAGATAATTCTTCTTTCAAAACCATGCTAATCGAGATAAACATTAGATAATTTGGTTACTTAATTCCTTTTAAGTAGACTGGAACTAAGGGAATGCACTAGGTTAAAGTGATAGTCAAATGTTTTAAAAGCTGTCGATATGCGATTGTCATTGCAAATCGCCTCTGCTTGGGCAGGTGCAGAACAAAAGAAAAACGAACACTCCCGTCTGTGAAAAGTATAAATACGTCACAACTGAAACTAATAACAAGGAATACCTCTAAAACGGTAAATTTCACGAAAATAATGTAAATGACATAACTTGCGCATTTTAACGAGATATGCATTTCTTTATCTCTTACTGTTTACTAGTTATTTTAAATTAAGCAAAATTCATCAAGAATAAACAGGTCTTTAAAAGCTATTCCCAGAAAATGCAAGATATACATTTTACTTGTGATAGAAATGGCTTTAATATGTTATATTTTAATCAAAATCGTTAAAGCCATTTTCAAAGAAAACAAAATTTTCGAAAATTGTTCCATGTAAAGGGTAGTTAGGGGTGGGGGGATTTTCTTGAACATCTTCGTGTCGTATCCTTGGAAGACACCAAACTTAAATGCCAAGTTTAGTATTTAACCACCTTTTCATTTTTGAGCCAAGCTGTCCACAGACAGACAGAGAGACACACACCCACACACACCCACACACACACACACACACACTCTCACACGGACCTGTTTCTGAAAATGCTTTTTTGGACTAAGGGGGTCCTAAAACATGTATTTCCGGTGAAATCTCGACATAACATTTTTGGGTGGAATACAATACTTCTCTATTCCTATGTACATAGTACATATGGGACTAGAGAAAGTAAAAATACCACACTCTACTTTGAAGGCAATATTGGTGAACGAGAAAAGAAAACCAAATTCATAGACAATGAATGAAAGCTTAGTCTTACCAGAAGAATTCTAAACATTATTGTTCTTGACAGTCTTCGAAGTTTTAGCCCTTTTCCTGTTCTTCTCACAGAAATTTCATGTTTTACTATCTAATACATACTAAGCACATAGAAGTTAGAGAAGGTATTGTATTCTACCTAAAAATACGAGATCGAGATTTCGCCGGCAATACATGTCTTCTGTGCCCTGAATTCAACAGAAGAAATTATACAAAAAGGTCTATGTGTATTTGTGGATAACAAAACTAAAAAAAGAAAAGCGCGATAAATATCATAACTTGTAATTATGTTCAGTATCTTTCAATGATGCGCCAAAGATTTCCATGAAAATTCCCCCACAACCAACTACCCTTTGCATGGCACATTTCTCGAAAATTTTGTTTTTCTCAAAACTAGCCGCAACGTTTTTGATTAAAATAGCTATGTTTAAGATATCTTTATGACATTCGAAATATATATCTTGACTTTTTCCGGGAATATCCTATGACAATTTATTCATTTTTGACACCTTATTTAATCGTAAGCCGTAAGATATAGACAAAAATTATTACACAAAAATATAGATTTTATTAAAATACACAATTTATGTAATAGACTATTATGTAGAGTGAATAAAATACGAGATATTCAGTGTTATGGTTTCAATATAAAACTATTTAACTTTTCTTAAGCGGGAAGTCTAACTTCGTTTCATTTCTTTTGTTTTACTCCCAGGAATGCAAAGTGAATCGAGTTTTAATTGTATCGTTTTACTATCACTACCTTTTCCCTTTTTTTAAAGGAGGAGAGTAATAAGAGCAATTATGCTAACGTTTATCTCAATTAGCATGAATTAGATAAAAGAATCATCTATTGTAAGGAAAGGTAGTTCGTTGATCAGCTCAAGAAGGTTTGTATAAGGAAGCAATCAGATTTTTTCAAACATGTTACAAAATAACGTTATAAAAGTAAGAACCAATATGCCCAGGTTCCCCTCTGCTTCCTTTCGTTGCATCATTGCTTTAAGTTCAAAGTTAACAAGTTTAGGATATTTAATATTCTGTGAGCTTTAAGATTTTCCGGTTGGTTCCATACAATGCTTCTTTGGAAGATTTTGTAAGAAGTTCAGCTTTCTTTGTTGCGCTTCATTCATGAAATAGAATTTTTCACTTCCATTGCGCCGCCTTCATATATCATTCTCGGCTATCGGTGGATGTCAGATGGTGTCAGCCTACGCAAATGCGGATGGCACATTTTAGTTTCGGAAGCAATGTTACTGACCGACAGAAGAATACTAAATTCATATAAAGTGAAATCTTACTACCAGAAGAATAAAAAAAATCTGATGTGTTCCATTCACATGACTTTCTCTACAACTCTGCAATAAATTATTGTTAAGAAGCTTATGCTTGTATTTACTTCATGCTATCGAGAAAACAAACTAGAAGAAATAGTCTTATTACTTGCTTTCTTGAAAGTAGAAGCGAAATAGGTTAAAATGCTAGTCAAAAGCTGGTTGCTATGTGACTGAAGTTCCTTTGTTTGCATGGACAGGAGTTGACAAATTCCTGTATGAGAAAAATATACATTTTTCATAGCTGAAATAAAAAACAAGGAATATCTAAAAAACAATCAACTCCACGAAAAAAAATGCATATAACATAAATTGTGTGTTTTAAAATGCTCTACGTTTGTTGTGTGGTAAGCTTTTGTCCATCTCTTACGGTTTAGAAGCTATGCAAAATTTCTTAAAATTTACCCATAATAAAGTAGTCTTCAGAGGCTATTCCCAGAAAATTCAAAATATACATTTTATTTGTCAGGTAAAAATCTTTAATGTATGATATTTTAATCAAAATCTTTAGAGCCATTTTATAGAAAATAAACATTTTCGAAAAAAGTTCCATGGAAAGGGTAGTTAAGGGTGGGGGTATTTTTTTTAAAGTTTCGTGTCGCATTCCTGGAAGATACTTAACTTAAATACCAAGTTTGGTATTTTAACGACTTTTCGTTTTTGAGTTATCGTGTTCACACACACACGGACCTTTTTCTGAAAATACTTTTTTTCGGATACAGGGGACAATAAAACATATATTTCCGGTGAAATCTCGGTATCGAGTTTTTTGGTGTAGTGCAATACCTTCTCTATACACTATGTACATAGTACGGTTTTAACTCTTTGCCAGTGGTGTCTAAAAAAATCTGATGTGTTCTATTCACGTGACTTTCTTTAGCTCTCTGTAACAAATTATAGTTAAAAAGCTTATGCTTCTATTTACTTCATGCTAATCTAGAAAAAAATAGCAGAAATAGTCTTATTACTTGCTTCCTTGTAAATAGAAGCGAAATAAGGGAGTACCATAGGTTAAAGTGACTGGTTGTTAGTGAAGTTTTTGTTTGTATGAACAGCAGTTGACAAATTCCTGCAAGAGAAAAATATAGATGTGATATTTAAAGTTGAAATAAAAGACAAAGAACATCTCAAAAACGATCAACTCGACGAAAAAAAATGTATATAACATATACATGTGTTTTAACGTGTTCTACATTTTGGGCGTACTAATTTCTTTTAATTATCTCTTACGGTATATCAGTCACGCAACATTCATAAAAATTCATTGAGAATAAGGAGTTCTTTATAGGCCATTCCCAGAAAATTCAAATTTTACATTTTATTTGCAAAATAAATATCTTTAATATACAGTATTTTAATCAAAATCATTAGACATTTTTGAGAAAATCAAACCTTTCGAAACATTTTCCATGTAAAGAATAGTGTCAGGTGGGGGAGTTTTTCTCAAAATCTTCCTATCGCATTCGTGGAAGATTCTAAACTTAAATACCAAGTTTGGTATTTTTTGGACTTTTCGTTTTTGAGTTATCATATTCACAGACACTCGTACATAAACACAGACCCGAACAAATGAATAAAATTAACTTCATAGTGATTCTCAGAGTCTGTGCCCTTTTGTAAACGCACCGAAAAATCTATAAATGTCTTCCGAATTACGTAGGAGCATTTCAGAAGAAAGTTCTTGAACTTACTCTATACTGTAAGGTGGCCGTTAACGCCGTTGTAATATTACGTACTCACATTCTGGAGGTTCAATCGAAGACAACCTCCCGCTCTGAAACATGGGTAATTCATCACTTCCTCAGGGACGCCAGGTGAATGCTGGGGTAGTTTCCACCACCTTTTTGTTTGCCATAATTTCCACTTCATTCCGCTTCCCTCTCAACTTTAACGTGTGCTTCTGGCTTCGTGGTGTATGGTAATGCTGGCAGATGGCGTAGATGCATGCTCAATGGTAATATTTCTGCTCGTTCAGCATTTTTCTAGCATTTTGCGTACAGTTTTTAAACTTTTGACTAATGCTATTCTCTTTGTATAGTAAATTTTAGACTTCTGCAAAGGTTTATCTCAATTATAATGAGCTATTTATTCCATCCGTCCGGTTATTACTTAGTAAAGCTCACATTTTCCAGAGTATACAAGAAATCTATGAGTTACTCTACCTATTCCACATTTATAGTATTATAATAAAATTCTTATTATTTTAGCAACATCATAATTGAAATAATCGCTAGTAGAAGTATTATTACTTGCTTCTTTATAAGTAGAATGGAAATAAGGGAATACACTAGGCTAAAGTGATAATAAAATATGTTAAAGTTTGGTTGGTCTTATATGGTCAGTAGTAAAATAAGAGAGAAAGGTATTTTTCCGTTTGAGAAACGTTAAGTATAAAACTGAAACCAATAACAAAAAATGTATCTCGAAAATGAGCTGTACAAGTAAATCATTTAAGGCATAAATTGTATTTTACTGAGATCTACATATTCTTTTGGTAAGATTTTGTACATCTCTTTCGGTGTTTTTTTTTTTTTTTTGTTGCAAAATTCAGCAAAACTTATCCGAAATAAGGAGATATTCAGAGGCTATTTCCAGGAATTTCAATATATACATTTTTATGTAAATATCTTTAATAAAAGGCATTTTAAGCTAAATCGTTAGCCTATTGTGAGAAAATAAAGATTTTTGAGAAATATTCCATTTAAAGGCTACTTTGGTGTGGGAGAAGTTTCTTTAAAATCGTCGTGTAGCATTCTTGGGCTATACAAAATGAAAATACCAATATATATATACACATACTATATATACTACTTCTAAAATAGTATAGTTGGATTTAAACAGTCTCAAAAGATGCATGTTCAATGAAATCTCTTATCGAATATTTGAGTGAAATATAATATCTGCCTTCCCCATACACTACGTAATTAGCGTAAAGAAAGTAAAAATATAATCAAATTCTGACACTCAAGTTATTTACTACATAGGAATTTATGTCTTGTAAATTATTAATCCGTTTTAGTGCCTTTTGATATTTGTATGAACACAAGAGCACCGAAATTAAAAAACAATTTACAGACAAACTAAGGACAAATATACAAATTTGAAATTTCAACTCCAGTGCCCCTAAAAATGAGAAACAACTGGTCAAAAATATGTCTTACCCTTACACGACTGTCTATAGCTGTTTTACAAACTTCTTGCAAAGTTAACAGCTGCCTTTATCGTAATAATATTAACCAATTTTCTATCAAAAAAGTTATTGAGTTATTGAATATGGATTTGACCCAATTAGATATTCACGCTCATCTTTTTCATTACAATTTTTTAAGATTATTCTTCTAGTCCAGATAAGCATTATCAGAATGTTTTTACTTATTTCTTTATGAGTAGAAGGAAACTAAAGTAATGCACTATGCTAAAGCGTTAGTCAAACGTTTTAAAACTTTAAAACTGCGATTGTCATTGCAATTCGTTTCTTTGCTTAACCAGGAGTACAACAAAAAGTCGAGGACTTTTTGTCTGAGAAAAGTATAAATATTTCAAATTTGAAACCAATAACAAGGAATATCTCAGAAGCGATTACCTCTACAACAAAAATGTAAAGACACAAATTGTATGTTTCGGCGAGATCTACATTTTTTTGTGTAGTAAGTGTTTGTCGTTTCCTTACGATTTACCAGCTTTGCAAAATTGGGCAATATTCATCCAAAATAAAGAGGTTTTCAATATTCATCACGAAAATTCCATATATTCAGTTTATTTGTGATGCAAATAGTTTTAATGTACGGTGTTTTAATCAAAATAGTTCGGGCCGTTTTTAAGATAATTAACATTTTCAAAAAATGATCCATGTAAAGGAGGTTGCATTCTTGGAAGTTTTAAATTTAAATACCACGTTTGATGTTTAGTGGTATTCTAGTTTTTGAGCTATTCTGTCCACACCTACACTTCAGAACTGTTTTTCTAAAATGTCTTTTTCTTTTTTTTTTTTTTTTTTACTTGGGGGATCTGAAAACATATTTTCGGTGACATACCGGAATCGAAACCTTTAGGTGCAATACACTACCTTCTCTATACGCTATGTGTAAGTATGGCTAAAGGGGTTGTTATTGTAAAAATTCACACACATGACATACAAAAGGGGATTGAAAAAAGGGCGCAAGCAGAATATGAAATTGAGGATTCCGATTATGGAGAGAGTTTGTTGACCTGAAGAATATGAGACCTTACAAATTCTGCGATGCCATTAGTAGTTAAAGCGGGCGTTAAACACTACCTTACAAAATAATGCTTTATCTTGTTCATTTTTTACTTTCTCCATACGCACTCTGTACATAATGTATAGAGAATGTATTGCACTCCACCAAAAAATTTGATACCGAGATTTCACCGGAAAATATGTTTTAGGGTCCCCTATATACAAAAAAAGAGCATTTTCACAAAAAAGTCCGTCTGCGTGTGTGTGTGTGTCCGTGAACACGATAACTCAAAAACAAAAAGTCGGTAAAATATCAAACTTGATATTTAGGTTTAGTATCTTCCGGGGATGCAACACAAAGATTTTGAGAAAATTCCCCCCCCCCACTCCAAACTACCTTTACATGGAAGCTTTTTCTAAAATTTTGATTTTCCAAAAAGTAGCTCTAGCGATTTTGATTAAAATATCGTATATTAAAGATATTTACCTGACAAATAAAAATTATATTTTGAACTTTCTGGGAATAGCCTCTGAAGACTACTTTATTCTGAATGAATTTTATGGATTTTTGCATTAACTACTAAACCGTAAGAGATGGACATAAAATTACTACACAAAAATGTAGAACACGTTAAAACACAAAATTTATGTTATATGCATTTTTTCGGGAGTTCGTCGTTTTTGAGACATTCCTTATTTTTGGTTTCTGCTATGAAAAACATACTTTTCTCATACAGGAATTTGTCAATTGCGGTCCATACAAACAAAGGAACTTCAGTGCCATAGCAACCAGCTTTTGATTATCACTCTAACCTATGGTACTCCCTTATTTCGCTTCTACTTACAAGGAAGCAAGTAATATGGCTATCTCTGCTATTTTTTTACTAATTAGCATTAAGTAAATATAAGTATATGCTTTTAGGAATAACTTGTTGCAGAGATATAGAGAATGTCATGTGAATGGTACACATCAGATTTTCAAAAATGTATTTGTCAGTCTTTATCTTTTTTTTCGGCAACACTAGAGATAAATGCATATAATTTTGAAAGTTTATTCACCATGATAAGGTGCAGCTTTTTTATACACAGTTTCACTATTTGCTTTATTCTCTTATTTATGGTACAGAATATGCTGTTGTTCAAAGTATAGGTTTTTTTTTGAACACTGATTTATTTTTATATACTTACCTAATAGTGACACCTAAAAACAAATGGTGCAACGAAAATTATATTGTACTATTTTCAATTAGTAGTAAAATTTCATTGTGTTTCAATGAGTAAATCTAACAAAAAAAGCACACAAAGTTAAATCTCTAAGTCGGTTAGCAACTCATGAACAAATCTAAAAAAAATCTGATGAGCCACATTTACGTGACTTTTTCAACATCTCTGCAAAAAATAATTGTTAAAAAGTTTATTCTATTCATTTCAAGAAGATACAAATTAGCAGAAACGATCTTATTACTTGCTGTCTCTTAAGTAGAAGGGAAATACACGAGGCTAAAGCGATAATCAAATCTTCAAAAGCAGAAATCGTTCCTTTGTACGGCCATTTAAGAAAATTAAGTATCTATATTAAAACCGAAACCAGAAACACGGAAAACCTCGGAAATGGTCATATGGACGAAAAACATCTGATATGTTCCATTCTAATGACTTTCTCTGCTTCTGTGTAACAAATTATTGTTACTAAGTTTATGCTGCTATTTACTTCAAGATAATCGAACAAAAATTAGCAGAAATTGCCTTATTACTTGCTTCCTTGTAAGTAGAAACGAAATATGGGAGTATCATAGGTTAAAGTGAAGTCAAAAGCTGGCTACTAGGTAACTGAAGTTCCTTTGTTTGTATGGATACGAGTTGACAAATTCCTATATGAAAAAAGTATACGTTTTTCAAAGCAGAAACCAAAAAAAAAAAAAAAAAAAAAAAGATTATCTCAAAAATGATCAAATCCTCGAAAAAAATGTATGTAACATAAACTGAGTGTTTTAAGGTGCTCAAGTTTTTGTCCGTTTCTTACGGTTTAGCAGTTATGCAAAATTCCTCCAGAATAAAGTAGTCTTCAGAAGCCATTCCCAGAAAATTCAAGATATATATGTACATATTATTTGTCTAGTAAATATCTTATTATACGATATTTTAATCAAAAGTACCAGTTTTGAGAAAATAAAAATTGTCGAAAAAAGTTCCATGTAAAAGGTAGTTAGGGGTAGGGGATTTTCTTGAAAATATTCGTGTCGCATCCTTGGAAGATACCAAACTCAAATACCAAGTTTGGTATTTAACGGTGTTTTCGTTTTTGAGCCATGCTGATTACAGATATACAAACACGGAGGATTTTCCAAAAATGTTTTTTTTTTGGATTCAGGGGAACCCAAAACTTGTATTTCCGCTGAAATCCCAGTATTGTATTTTTGGGTGCAATACAATACCTTCTCTACACACTACGTACATAGTACGTGTAGAGAAAGTAAAAATTGTATATAATAAAAATTGTATATTTTAAGGATTATCTACATTATTACTTTCTCTATATGTAGTATGTACCTACATAGTGTATAGAGAAGGTATTGTGTTGCATCCAAAAATTCGATACCGAGATTTCGCCGGAAATATATGTTTTTAGGCCCCCTGAATCCAAAAAAAGTATTTTTAGAAAAATGTCTGTGTGTGTCTGTGGGCAGCATAGCGCAAAAATGAAAAACCGTTAAAAACCAAACTTGGTATATTCCAAAAATGCTACACGAAGATTTTCAAGAAAATCCCCCACCCCAAACTACCCTTTATTTAGAAAAAAATTCGAAAATTTTGATTTTCTTAAAAATGGCTCTAACGATTTTGATTAAAATCTCGTATATTTAAGATATTTGCTTGACAAATAAAATTGATATCTTGAATTTTCTGGGAATAGCATCTGAAGACTATTTTGATGAATTTTACGGATTTTTATAACTGCTAAACCGTAAAAGTGGACAAAAACTTACCACACAAAAAATGTAGAGCACATTAAAACACATAATTTAACTTACATACATTTATTTCGTGGAGTTGAGCGTTTTTAAGATATTCATAGTTTTTGGTTTCAGTTTTGAGAAACTTATACTTTTGTCATATAGGAATTTGTCAACTCCTGTCCATACAAACAAACGAACTTCAGTCACATAGCAACTAGCTTTTGACTATAACATTAACCTATGGTACTCCCTTTTTCGCTTCTACTTACAAGGCAGCAACTAACAAGACTATTTCTGGTAATTGTTTTTCAATCAGCAAGAAGTAAAATGAAGCATAAGCTTTTTAACAAGGGTCGGCTGATAAGTCCCGAGCCTCGCACAGATATGGTGCCACTAGGCCAGTTAGCGGTAGCTCGTATAGTGTTACTCTAGACAAGCTTGAATCCATAGTTACAGGCCAATTACTTGTTTAGATTTCCAATGACAGCATTTTAAACGAGGCAACTTTAGAGTTTTCACGAAAATGGAGGATTTGGAAAAACGAGCAGTGATTAAATTTTTCCATTTGAAAGGCTTAACGCCTAACGAAATCAAGAAGGAAATGGACAGTACATTGAAAGACTCTGTCCCTTCATTTCCAATGATTAAAAGGTGGGGTGCAGAGTTTAAAATGGGACGTATGAGCACTAGTGATGAGCCTCACTTTCGACATCCTATAGAAGTGACAACTCCAGAGATCTTTGAAAAAAATCATCGTTTATTACTGGAAGACCACAGATTAAAGTTGTTGAGATAGTAGGGGCTGTAGACATATCTAAAGATTTGCAGGTAATATTTTAAATACTGTTTTGGGCTTTCATAAGGTCTGTGCAAGATCAGTGCCGCGTTTGATGACATCTGATCAAAATTGTAAACATCGCAGTGAAATTTGAGACGGCTTATTACCATGGATGAAACTAGGATACATACAGCACTCCAGAAAGTAAATCACAGTCGAAACAGTTTATGGCGCTAGATGAACCAACTACAAAAATTTCAATTTTGTCAGCTAACAAGGCTATGGCGAGTGTTTTCTGGGTTATGCAGGGAATTATTTTTATCGATTACTTGGAAAGGGGTAAAAGTATAACTGGTGACAATCACGCAAGCTTATTGCAACGTTTGAGTGGTGGGGTGAAAAGAAAAGAGACCTCATTTGGCAAAAAAAAAAAAATCTTGTTTCATCACGATAAAGTTCCGGCCCATCGTTTAGTCAATGCAATGGGAAAAATGTGTGAAAGTGTTAATTGCTTTAACATCCACCCTAATCGCTAGATCTAGCACATATTCCCAAACCTCAACAAATTCTTGGAGGACGAAGATTTATTTACAGCAATTGATGCGGTAAACAGTTATTTTCGGACCCTTGATAAATCGCCCTAAAGAGATGATTTAATTAAATTAGAACGCCGATATTCTGGAGATTATGTTGAGAAATAAAGCAAAAAAAATTAAAAGTTGTTTTCATTGAGAGGCCGGGAATTTTCAGCCAACCCTAGTGCTCAGTAAAAAAAAAACAAATATTAATGAACACCAATAAACCATACTTACTATATGTACAAATTTTAATTTATATAGCTTTAATATCGTGCTTTAAAAGGGCAAGTAAGTTAAGCACAGTTCAGAAATGTTATTGGCAAGGTAGAGAAATTCAAGTGGTCAACAAATTTGATTATCTGGGTGTACGATTAAGTAGTAGGGGAGAATGGAGTGAGCAAAAGAGAATGGGCCTGGCTGAAGGTAAAATTGCTATAAAAGCTATAAAAATATGGTTAGAAAAATTACCATCAATGCAAATAAAATGTCTATAGAGAGTTTACATAGCCGTTATGGAGGCAAAAATACTCTATTGGGTTTAAAGGAAGGGAGCGCAAACATGGATCCATGGAAACTTTTGTAAACAAATCCTGGACTTGCTAAGAGCTTCGCAAAATAGAGTGGCACAAGCAGAATTAGCAAGATTGAGAACTAGAGGGAAAATTGTGGAAACAGTTCCAAAATATTGGGGGAGAATTAGAAAAACATGCAAAGAGAATATTGTAGATTAGGGTTTAGTAGTAAAAGAGATGCTAAACAAAAAGATTCTTGGCTAAATAAGGTTAAGGAAATCATTTTGTTAACAGGTTTTGGTAATATGTAGAAAGACATGCAACCAGTATAAAAAAAAATGTGTTCCATTCACATGGCTTTCTGTAACATGCCTGTTATTCAAAAGACTTAATATTTTGTCTACATCATGCTAATCAAGATAAACATGTCATATTACTTGAGGCGAAATAAGGGAATGCACAGGCTAAACCGATTTTCAAGTTCTTTAAAATCGGTGGCTATGTGAAACAATTGAAATTACATTCTCTCTACTTGCCACGAGAAAGCAGAAGAAAGATTTCTTCCCGTTTGAGAAAGGTTTGTGGCGTAAAACTTAGTCCAATATCTCGAAAATGGCTAAATCTACAAAATAGATTATGTGTTTTTAAAAGACATCTACATTTTTTGTGTAGTAAATATTTGTTTGTCGGCACCGTGGCTGAATGGTTAGACTGCTCGCCTCCAATCTAGGCGACTCGTGTTCGATCCCAAGCGCCGCTATGCAAGATTTATGGTAGATGAAGCAGCGAGTCCTTCGTTTTCTCCCGCCACTCATTCCACAAGTTGCTCCATCATTCCCTTTACTATCATCCATTCCGCTTGCATTTCATATCATCCACTTCCTCACGCTCTTGACTGGCTTCGGGCCTAGTCGCCCTCCGTGGTGTAATGGTTACCATGCTAACTTCATATACCCAAGGTCGCGGGTTCAAACCCGGCGGAGGATGATGGATTTTTTCGAGTGAAAAACTCCTTAGCATGGCTTCCTTCGGAAGGGAAGTGAAGCCGCTGGTCCCGTGTCGTATATTTACGGCACGTAAAAGAACCTCAAGCATGATAGAGAGGCCTCTCAGCAAAATTAAGCGGTCTTTCACGCCCAATTTAGAATGGGGCGCTGAGAACCATAGCAGTTAAAGAGCGTCCATAAATAACAAGCCATTTATTTTGGTTTCGGGCCTGGTCCTTCATTCTGTGGTTTCGTGCCGTTGGCTCCCCGACAGGCTCCCCCGAAGGCTTGTCTACTCAGGATGAATTTTGCGGAAATTTTCATAACTGGTAAACTATTAGAAATGGACAAAAACTTATCACACAAAAACTTTAGAGCTCGTTAAAGTACACAATTTATGTTATATAATTTTTTTTCGTGGAGTTGACCTTTTTTTTTTTTTTTGTTATTAGTTTCAGCTATAAAATACTTAAAATTTTCTCACATGAGAATTTGTCACTCCTGTCCATACAAACAAAGGAACATCAGTCACATAGCAACCAGCTTTTGGCTTTCACTTTAACCTATGGTACTGCCTTATTTCGCTTCTACTTACAAGGAAGCAAGAAATAAGACGATTTCTGCCAATGTTTTCTCGATTAGCATTAAGTAAATAGAAGAATAAGCTTTTTAACAATAATTTATTTCAGAAATGAAGAGACAGTATGGAACACATCAAATTAAACTTTGGATTCAGGGGGACCCAAAATTTGTATTTGCCGTGAAATCTCGGTATCGAATTTTTGAGTGCATATTAATACCTTCTCTATACACTATGTATATAGTACGTGTAGAGAAAGTAAAAAGTAGATTATTGTGAATATAAGGTTCAAATATTAGAACCAAACCCTTCTCATGATATATGAAGCTGCGATATTTAATGTAATGTGTATTTGTTTAACGTGGTTAAACGCTTATTCTTTAGTAACGTAACAAAAGCAAGGAAACGTATCGGACACACCAAGTTTATCCATTCCCATCTACTGAATAAAACAGCGCAACCTAAATGTAACATTTGTCACACTACCATCAGTGTGCGCCACTTACTCTCAGAGTGTCCTCGATATCAACAGCAGCGAGCAACTACCAGACATCCAAGAAGCACTCAACAATTCATCACACAACGAAATACTTCTTAAATACTTAAAACTAACAAATATGTATAATGAAATATAATATTATGCATGAAATTGTATTTACCAATGTCAATTGTTTGTAAATGGTACCATTAAAACATGTTGTCGCGATAGGACTACTTTGTAAGTTAGAGCGACATAAAATAAATTAAAAAAAAAAAAAAAAAAGGAAATATGACCGTAATCTCTAAGCTATTCAAGCAAATTGGATGAAATTTCCACAGCACTTTGTATTATATTATATTTATTGTATGCATTTCAAAAACTGAGTTTGGAATTCCAAACTCTGAGGCAAACATAACCTTAAAATTCTTCCTCCTATCAGTCCTCTCTTGTACTGAAAACAATAAAAATATAATCTATCGCAGAAGCATTATATTTCCTCAGTAGTTTGGAGGTTCACGTTGAAATAAATGAAATAACCTGCATTTCCATTGCAGGAAATCTCTCGTTCAACAATGGAATGAACCGCTGCACTTCACAAAGTTGTAGAGGCTTTATTCATTATCCCCAGCAATAAAGGTAATACCTTTTAGCCGCAAACTTCACGAGAGTTGAAAATGAAGTGGTTGTGTGTGTGAAGTAGAACGTTACGATTCGTCATCCGTGGCTTTCCTTTGATGTGGTAACTATGTCGACGGTCTACTGAGTTGGTACACAGAATGCCGATTCCTGTTGTAACTGAAAATTAGCACGAAGGCAGATCCTGAGGGAACACTTGTTGGCCCCTCAGCAGGAAAGGAAAGGAACACTCACGAAAATGAATATTCAAGAGGTTGGCAATATCAGTCAACAGAAAGTTGCAATGCTTGTGCTATTTTAATTAAGTTCTAAAAGAGCTATTCTAAACCAGTGGCCCGTATAGATGCGCCGAGCTAAGGGCTTCTCAAAGAGGCGCTGCATTCACATGCCCTTCTCTGTCTAATCTGCAACACAGTGTATAGCTAGGTACTGCAGTTAATCAGATAAACAAGTGCACAAATGGTTTTGTTATACATTTTTACTTTCTCTACACATACGATATACACAGTATATAGAGAAAGCATTGCATTCTACCCAAAAATTCGATACCGGGAATACATGTTTTGGGTCCCCCTGAATCGAAAGAAAGCATTTTCAGAAAAAGGTCCGTGTGTGTGTGTGTCTGTGGACATCATATCTCAAAAACGAAAAGACCGTTAAATACCAAACTTGGTACTTAAGTTTGGCATCTTCTAAAGATGCGACACGAAGATTTTAAAGAAAATCTGCCAACCCCAAATACCCTTTGCATTGAACTTTTTTTCGAAAATTTTGATTTTCTTAGAAATGGCTCTAACGATTTTCATTAAAATATCGTATATTAAAGATATTTACATGGCAAATAAAATGTATATCTCGAATTTTCTGGGATAGCCTCTGAAGAGTACTTTATTCTGGATGAATTTTACGGTATTTTGTGTAACTGCTAAACCGTAAGGGATAAACCAAAGCTTACAATTTATTTTTATGCTTTTTTCGTGGATTTGATCGTTTTTTTAGATATTCCTTGTTTTTGGTTTCAGCTTTAAAAAACGTATACTTTTCTCATTCAGCAATTTGTCAACTCGAGTCCATACAAACAAAGAAACTTCAGTCACATAGCAACCAGCTTTAGACTATCACTTTAACCTATAACACTCCCTTATTTCGCTTCTACTTACAAGGCAGCAAGTAATAAGACTATTTCTGCTAAAGACTATTTCTGCTAATTTTTTCTTGACTGGCATTAACTAAATAGAAGCATAAGCTTTTTAACAATAATTTGTTGCAGAGATGTAGAGAAATTCATGTGAATGGAACACAGCAGATTATTTAGTAAATAAAGGAAAAAAACAGTATTTTAAAGCCATGGTCAACTAGTTTAAAACTGGCTATATGTTGTTTTTATTCTTTGCTTGACCAGATGAAAGAAAAATCTGATGTGTTTCATTCACACTAGAGCTACATCCCTGCAACTAATTATTGTTTAAAGCTGAAACAAATTACAAGGAATATCTGAAAAACGATCAACTCCACGAAAAATTTCTCATGAAATAAGTTATGTATTTTATGGTAATTAAATTTGTTCTGTAGTATGATTTTGTCTATCTCTTACAGTTTACCAGTTATGCAAAAGTCAATAAAAATTGTCCAGAATAAATAGATCTTTGGAGGTTATTCCCTGAAAATTCAAGACATACATTTTATTTGGTATGTAAATATCTGAAATATTAATCAAATTCATTAGAGCTATTTCTGAGACAATCAAAATTTTCGAAAATTGTTCCAAGTATAGAGTAGTTAGAGGTTGAGTGATTTTCTTGAACTTTTTCGTGTCGCACCCTTTGAAGATACTAAATTTAAATACCATGTTTGGTGTTTAACGATCTTTTCGTTTTTGAGGTATGTATGTATGTATGTATGTATGTATGTATGTATGTATGTATGTATGTATGTATGTATGTATGTATGTATGTATGTATGTATGTATGTATGTATGTATGTATGTATGTATGTATGTATGTATGTATGTATGTATGTATGTATGTATGTATGTATGTATGTATGTATGTATGTATGTATGTATGTATGTATGTATGTATGTATGTATGTATGTATGTATGTATGTATGTATGTATGTATGTATGTATGTATGTATGTATGTATGTATGTATGTATGTATGTATGTATGTATGTATGTATGTATGTATGTATGTATGTATGTATGTATGTATGTATGTATGTATGTATGTATGTATGTATGTATGTATGTATGTATGTATGTATGTATGTATGTATGTATGTATGTATGTATGTATGTATGTATGTATGTATGTATGTATGTATGTATGTATGTATGTATGTATGTATGTATGTATGTATGTATGTATGTATGTATGTATGTATGTATGTATGTATGTATGTATGTATGTATGTATGTATGTATGTATGTATGTATGTATGTTGTTTTTTTTATTCAGGGAGATCCAAAACATATATTTCCTGTGAAATCTCGATATCGAATTTTTGGGCGTAATATAATACCTTCTCTATACACTGTACATAGTACGTGTAGAGAAAGTAAAAACGTGTAACAACAGCCCATTTGAGGATATTATAAATATTCTGAAATTGAAATAAATAACAAAGAACATCTCTGAGAAGGCTCTAAAAACTAAACATATATTCTTTTTTTTAAGGAGATCTATATATGTTTTTTGAAGCAAGTTTGTCATCTGTTTCGGTTTACCACTTTTAAAAACACCATCCACATTCGAGAGGACTTCAGAGGCTGTTCCCAGAAAATTCAAGATTACATTTTTCACGTAAAGGATATTTTTGGGTGGGGGGATGATCTTGAAAATCTTCGTGTCGCATTCTTGGGAGATGCTAAACTTCAATACTAAATTTGGTATTGAACGGTGTCTTGGTTTTTGTGTTATGCTCTCAACAGTCTCATACACATAGTGATATTTTTAAATACTGTTTTTTGGATTCAGGGGGGTCTCAAAATATGTATTTCCGGTGAATTTTTAATATAAAAATTTTGGGTAGAATTTAGTACCTCCTGCATCTACTACATGCCTTTCTCTACATATTCTGCTGTACTTCAGTCAATGCGGATATACATTTGCACTAAAGGTTTATTATACATTTCTTTGTAAATAAAAGGAATAAAGCTATACATTAGGTTAACGCGATGGTCAAATCGTTTAAAAGCTGGTCTCTGTGAGGTAGAGTTTACTCTTTGCTTGGCAAGGTGAAAGAAAAATGAACAACGGTAGCCCATTTGAAGAAAGTATAAGTTTTCTAAAATTGAAACAATAAGCCAAGAATACCTCTGAAATAGATCTACAAAGTAACTGCATATAACAGATTGTGTGTTTATACTGCAGTCTCATTCTTGTGCAGTAAATGATTGTCTACCTCTTACGGTTAACGCTCAGGAAAAGTGATTTAGAATGAAGTATTTCAGAAGCTATTCCCGGCAAACTCAAATTATATAAATGTATTTAATACACAACCTTCTAATTAAAATCGTTAAGCCATTCTTATAAATTCGAAAATTTCGAAAAACGCTCAAAGGGTTGCTGAAATGGAGGGATTTTTTTATGAAAAGCTTCGCCTCCCATCTTTGAAGGATGCTAATCTTAAATCCAAAATTGGTATTCAATGAGCTTTTTGTTTTTGAGTCATGTTGTCCAAGGCACACATACCTTTATTTAATTTTTTTTTTGGTTTCAGGGGTACCCTAAACAAGTATTTCCAATGCAATATCGATATTTAGCGTCCCTATCTATCATAATGTACATATCTGTTAGAAAAACTTTATATTATATGTTCCATTCACATGACTTTCTCTTCATCTCTGCAACACATTATTGTTAAATAACTTGTGCTTCTTTCTACTTCATGCTGATCGAGATAGACATTAGCAGAAACGTTCTTTTATAAGCAGAAGAGAAATAAGGGAATATAGGATAAATCGATTGCCAAATCTTTTAAAAACTGCATGCCATGTGGATGAAATCAGTCTCCTTGTATTGCCAGAAGTTGTCAAATTCCCGTTTGTGAAAACTTCAAGTATTTTAAAACTGAAACGAAAGGCAGGTAATATCTCAATAATAGTCAACCCCAGGAAAGATCTAAATTGTGTGTTTTAATAATATATACATTTTTGTGTAGCAAGTTTTTGTCTATTTCTTATGGCTTATAATTACGCAAAATGCAGAAAAATGCATCCAGTATAAAGTGGTCTTCAGAGGCTATTCCCATAAAATTCAAGATGTACTTTTTATTTGGCATGTAAATATATTTAATGTACGAGGTATTTTCATCAAAACCGCTTGAGCCATTTTTGAGAAAATAAAGTTCGCAAAAGGGTAAATTGAAGTGTCAGGATTTTCCTCAATATCTTCGTGTCACATGGAAGATACTTAAATACCAAATTTGGTATTTTACCGACTGTTTGTTTTGGAGTTACCGTGTTAACAGAAACATGGATACATACACAGACTTTTTCTAAAAACATTTTTGGATATAAGGGACCATAAAACGTCTATTTCCATGAAATCTCGGTATCGAAATTTTGGGTGAAATGCAATACCTTCTCTATACACTATGTATATAGTATGCAGAGAAAGTAAGAAGACTTTTCTAAGAGTAACTTCTTGCATAAATGGTAGCTCAACTCGTCAGTATGGAAGCATCAGATTTTGTAAGCAGTAAGGACGAAAGGAATCTTACATGTTTCCTTAAATTGAACAGTGATATTACAAAGGTTGTAGTATAGCTTCCCGTACTTCTGTACTGACCGTATCAAAAACGCGTAACAGGCGATGTATAACGAACAGAACGATTGTAACATTTCATGGACGAATACAGATCACCCTGTTTACAAGAGGATTAAACTACGAGTAAGCACTGACCAGAATGTATGTAGTCGAAAACCCCATTCAGCAAATCGGAACAGATGTTGGTCCAATAGGATTAGGGACAAAGCTGTTTACAAATTTCATTTTTGTGATGTTTTGTGCAGGAGTTGGAAAATCAGAGTGGACAGTATGCTACTGATACGAGGGCCGTGTTTTTCAACCTCCGATAGGCTATAAATAAAATACAAGTTCATAGAAAACAACTAAAATTTCTGTACACTTATGGTTACTTTTCAACATAATCGCCGAAAAGATTCGTACTTTACGACGTTTGCGGAGAACCATTCAAAACAAACGAAGGGGAATGCTGACTTCAAGAATTGCGTTGATCCATGACAACGCTCGTCCACACACTGCTGGCACAACCCATCGGCTCCTTGAACAATTTCATTTGGACATTTTCGATCATCCGCCATACAGTCCTTACCTGGCCCCAAGCGACTTTCACCATTTCCCTGAACTGAAGACGTAGCCAGGAGGGTAGCAGTTTCAAACAAACGAAGATCTTCAAAACAACGGCAATGCTCATTTGAAATCATTGGCGGCAACATTTTTGGAAGCGGGTATCGAAAAGCTTCTGCACAGGTACGATATATGTCTCAATCTTTTAGGTGATTATGTTGAAAAGTAATCGTAAGTGTACAAAAGCTTTAGTAATAAAATAGTTGTTTTCTATGAACTTGTCGTTTGTTTATAGCCTATCGGAGGTTGAAAAAGAATACGGCCCTCGTATATTTTAGGAGAAGATTGTTTAGCACAATAAATTAGTCCCAGAAGAAGTGTAACAATATGTAGTGTTTAAATAATAAATTTAAAATATTGTGATAGTCAATGGATAGTGTTTATACTGATGCTAAGGACAGGTTTTGGTTTTTATAAATGATTTAGGTATAAATTAAACCATTTTATGATGAAATTTTGCGATATTTCACAACTCACTCCGGGGTCACGAAATTGCCGATTTGAGGTTCGGGGCATAAAGAGTATAACTACGACGTGAGCTCGTTTCAAAACGTGTTGCACTATATAGCATTGCTCACTACCTGGTCTCGTTCAGTTTCTGCTAGTAGAAAAACCAGTGAACACTGAAGGAGAGGGAATATTGAAAAATCTGATGTGCACCATTCACATTATTTTTCTCTACATCTCTGTAACAAATTATTGTTTAAAAGCCTATGCTTCTATTTAATTCATGCTAATCGAGAAAAAAATAGCAGAAATGGACTTATTACTTGCTTTCTTGTAAAAGAAGCGAAATAAGGGAGTACCATAGGTTAAAGTGATAGTCAAAAGCTGGTTGCTATGTGACTGAAGTACTTTGTTTGTAGGGACAGGAAATGACAGATTCCTTTATGGGAAAATTATGTTTTTTTTAAGGTGAAATCAAAAACAAGGAGTACTAAAAACTATTAACTCCACGATAAATGTAAATAACATATATTGCGTGTTTTAACGTGCTCTTCACTTTTTGTGTGACAAGTTTTTGTCTATCTCTTAACGGTTTGGCAGTTATACAAAAATCAGTAAAATTCCTCCAGAATAAAGTATTCTTCAGAGGTTATTCCCAGAAAATTCAAGATATACATTTTATTTGTAAGGTAAATATCTTTAATATACGAAATTTTAATCAAAATCGTTAGAACCATTTTTGAGAAAATGAAAATTTTCGAAAAATGTTCAATGTAAAGGGTGGTTTAGGGTGGGGGGATTTTTCTCAAAATCTTCGTGTCGCATCCCTGGAAGATACTAAACTTAAATACTAGCTTTGGTATTTTACCACGTTTTCGTTTTTGAGTTACGCGGACACACACCACTTGGACCTTTTTCTGAAATGTTTTTTTTTTTTGGACACAGGGGACCCTAAAACATATTTCCGGTGAAATCTCGGTATCGAATTTTTGGGTGAAGTGCCAAACCTTCTCTATACACTATGTACATAGCATGTGTAGAGAAAGTAAAAATGTCGAAAATAAGAATTCGACACCGAACAAACCTGTGGATGATACTAACATATTTGAGCGAATGGAGGAGAGCCTTTTCTTTCAGTGCAGCAGATATGTATCTCATAATTTACTGCAATGAATTCTGAGTGAGCTCGGTTGATTTATGTTTATTGTCCTTTAAATGCTTCGCACATTATTATCCTGAATTTTTTGTATTAAGCTTTATACTTCTATTTGTAAAAGTACAAGGCTTTTATTGTTTCATTTATATAGCCCCCTTTAACATCTAAGGTCATATCGGGGGCTTTGCACTTGAAACAACTCGTTGTCAGTAGATGGTTTTACCTTTGGTTTAAATCATTTTATGTCCCTCAAACACACATTCACTCTCACATAATATTTCCAGACTCTGTGGAGGATAGGGAATAATTATGGCTAAAGAAAACTTGCCCGCCCCAGCCGGGAATTGAACCCGGGACCTCACTCGCTGACCACTCGATCACGGAGGCAGTCGAATTTTTATGTATATCCTGGGTCTAGTAATAAGCTATTCAATGTTGCTGCTTTGGCTTTCACATTATGCCCCAAAGATAGTCATATCATCGTGTAGAGTGATGCTTCTAGAGGCAATCTAGCACGAGATTTCTAATTTAATGCTCTTTTATGGCAATGCTGGGATATAAAGTGTGTTGTAAGCAAGAAAGGAAGACGGATTCTGGGCAGGACAACCTCTCGCCTTAGTGGAAGAATGTGTAATGATGTGGTGTTACGCTCTCTAGGGCAGAACATCCACGCCCTCTATAGCCCAGAATAACAAGCATAACGATGCTCGAGCTTCTTACCGCATCCCCCACCGCATTAAATAAAACAGGGATTCCCAATTGCCTCGCTACCCGCGGCCCGTTTCCTATAAGGGAACTTTGATGACGTAGCTTTTACGTTATCAGTAGGAACAGGATTTTAACACAATACCTTCTCTACCACCGAAATTCGTTACCGATATTTCACTGAACTTATTAATTTATTGAAACAATAACAAATCCCCATATTTATGGGCTGCAAAAAAGGACAGAGTAAAGCAGAAATTATAAAAAATCTGGTGTGTTCCATTCGCATAACTTTCTCTACTTCTGAGTAACAAATTATTGTTAATAAGTTTATTCCTTTATTTACTTCAAGCTAATCGAGATAAAGTTAGCAGAAATAGTCTTATAAGTAGAAGCGAAATAAAGGAGTAGCATAGGTTAAAGTGAAGTCAAAAGCTGATTACTAGGTGACTGAAGTTCCTTTGTTTGTATGGACACGAATTGACAAATTCCTGTATGAGATATAACATACATTGTGTGTTTTAATGTGCTCTAATTTTTTTTTTGTGGCAAGATTTTGTCCATTTCTTACGGTTTATGTAAAATTCTTCCAGAATAAAGTAGTCTTCAGAGGCTATTCCCAGAAAATTAAAGATATACATAGATATTATTTGTCAGGTAAATATCTTTAATATATGATATTTTAATCAAAATCGTTAGAGCTATTTTTAAGAAAATCAAAAGTTTCGAAAAAAGTTCCATGTAAAGGGTAGTTGCGGGTGAGGGGGTTTTCTTGAAAATCTTCGTGTGTCACCCTTGGAAGATACCAAATTTAATATACCAAGTTTGGTATTTAACGGTTTTTTTCGATTTTGAGCTATGCTGTGCACAGACACACAGACATACACGGACCTTTTTCCAAAAATGCTTTTTTTTTTTGGATTCAGGGGAACACAAAACATTTATTTCCGGTGAACCCTCGGTATCGAATTTTTGGAAGCAATACAATACCTTCTCTATACACTGTGCATAGTACGTGTAGAGAAAGTAAAAACGAAAAAAAAACTTTGAAACTCTTATATAAAGATAAGTAAATATCGACAGTTTTCGTTGTATAGCGATCGAAAAGGAAACTAAAAGCAGCAAAAGGATTATTAAGCATAAATAATATAAAATTAACATAAATAAATAATTTACATCAAAGAAATATAGACTGTGGAAATACTAAAAATGGTTATCATACAAATTATTTCGAATAAGAGAAAGTGAAGCTCTTGTTGCAGATATGGCCATTTCTTTTATTTTTCCCTTCTTCAGTCAGGCCTCTTCCAGGTACTGAAAAAATGTAAAGGAATGGTGCCCCGAGCTCCGACCATCAGACCAATCACCTCTATAATATTCAGATCGTATTTTGCCTTGAAATAAGGGATTCTGGTGTTTCAGGATCTCCTATATCCAAAAGAAAAAGCATTTTCAGAAAAGGTCCCTGTGTTTCTGCGTGTATGTGTGTGTGAACACGATAACTAAAACAAACTTTCGTTAAAAGACGAAACTTTTTAAGTTTAGTGTCTTCCAAGAACGTGATAAGAGATTTTCAAGAAAGCCTCCCCCCGCTAAAATACTCTCTACTTGAAACATATTTCAAAAACGTTAATTGTCTCAGAAATAGCTCTATATATTGTGATCAAACTACCATATAGTAACGGTATTTGCACGGAATATATATATGTATATATCTCAAACTTTCTGCGAATAGCCTCTAAGGACTTCTTTATTCTGGATGAATTTTGCTAAATATTGTGACACTAGTAAACCGGAGATGTAGATCTCCTTAAAACACACAATTTTCCATACACCATTTTTTCATTGAATTGACCATTTTTGAAATAATATTTGTTATTCGTTTCATATTTAAAATACCTTTAATTTTTCTCACACGAAAAATGTGTAAACTGTTCCAGGGATGTGACACGAAGATTTTCAAGAAAATACATCCCAACCTGATTTTCTCAAAAATGTCCCTAAGAAGGTATTCTATAAAATACCGTATATTAAAGATATTTGTATGGTAAAATGAATTTCTGGAAATGGCCTCTAAAGACGTCCTTACTCTGGATGAATTTTGATAAATATTCCATAGCTGGTAGCCCGTAAGAGATATGCAAAACCTTACTAAATAAAAAAATGTAGATGTCATTAAAACACACATCTTACGTTATTTTCGTTGCGCTGACCTTTCTAAAACATTCCTTGGTATCTGTTTCAGATTTAAAATTACAGTTTACTCACACGGAAAGTTGTAAACTCCTGGCCCTGCATAGAAACCGATTTCAAACACATGGCAAGCAGCTTTTAAAAGATTTGACTATCGTTTTAACCTATTGTATTCCCTTATTTACCTTTACTTATAAAAAGCAAATAAGACAATTTCTGCTATGTTTATCTTGGTAATTATGAAGTAGATAGATGAATAAACTGTTTAACAATAATTTGTTTCAATAATGTAGAGAAAGTTATGTGAATGGAACACATCAGGTATTTAGAAAAAGTCCTTTGTGTAGGTGGGGGGGGGGGCGCAGCACAGCTGAAAAAAGAATTTCAGTTAAACACCACACTTAATATTTCAGCTCAGTATCTTCCAATGTGCGACACAAAGGTTTTGAAGAAAATTCCCAAACCTGCAGTTACCCTTTACATGGCAAAATATAAAAGGTATATCTTGAATTTTCAGGAAATAGCCTCGGATGAATTTTGCTAAATTTTGCGTAACTGGTAAACCGTTGTAAATAGGCAAAAATTAACTACATAAAAATGTAGATCACGTTAAAATACACAATTTGTCACAGATTTTTTTTCCGTGGAGTTGACCATTTCTGAAATATTCCTTGTGTTTTGTTTCAGATTTAAAATACTTGAACTATTTTACACAGAAATCAGTAAGCTCCTAGTCCTACAAATGAATCGATTTCTACCACATGGCAACCAGTTTTTAAAAGATTTGACGACGTTTTAGTCTAGTATATTCCCTTATTTCCCTCCTACTTACAAGGAAGCAAGTAATAAGACCGCTTCTGCTAATGTTTATCTCGATTAGCATTAAGTAGACAGAAGAACACGCTTTTAACAATAATTTTTTACAGAATGTACAGGAAGTCATGTGAATGAAAATATCCGATTGTTTTTATTAGAATCAGAATTTGGTTACAAATAACTGCCTTTCGTAACAATTTGGCCGTATATTTTCTTTTCGGCGTTCACTGTGACGACGATTCACTGGCTAGATATTCCGTGTTATGCGTACCCAGTGAAAACTGCACACAATGTCAGTATTTGTGCCCTTTTTAAATGCGTTGGTCTTATGACTGGAAATTTCCAGAAACCGCCGCAAGTCAGTACACCTATTCAGGCTTAAAATGCGCCAATTCGACGTTAATAAACCTTCTGACAGAGCACGTGTCTACTTACACAGCTGTATAATTTAGAGCTTTGATGTCTAAAGAAGTACAAAGCAAGTGGCGTGTGCCACCGTTCATCAATTACGGCCGCGGGTATAGTAGCAATTTTAGGGTCCCCTGAATTGAAATAAAAAGCATTATTGGAAAAAAGAAGAGTGTTTGTGAACAATATACCCCGTAGGGGGGAGGTACCGACCGCTTCAGCTAATTCGGTGCGAGCACTGGGGACCTAGAGCACCTCTTACGCTTCTGACATTAATAAGTAGTCGTCCCGGACACTAAACCCCTCGCAGTAAGGTGTGTTTGGATTGGGTTGAACTCGACGTGGCAGTGACCCTATACCTGTGGGAAATTGGGTACTCCTGGGTGAGGTTGTGAGGCACTTAATGTCCTCCAACACTAACCTTGAGAGTTAATAGACAAAAGCTGGTACATGTCGCCACATCCGAGGTTTTCGGTAGTCTTACCTTCGGGGTTAAGCGCGTAAGTGGCGTATCCACTTCCATCTCAGCTGGCACGAGGGAGACCGGTTTATAAAATAGGTGCTGGCCTAATTGAAAACCCCACGGATTCCTCTGGACTGAAAGCATGCTTGCATAGATCAGGTGCTGCACTAAGAGTAGAGTAGATCGAATCATATGAACAGCATAACTCAAAAAGAAAAATACCGTTAGATTCAAAACTCAGTATTAAGTTCATCATCTTCCAAGAATGCGACAGCAGAATACCCCATCCCAAACTATTCTTTATTTGGAAGTTTTTTTGGAAATGTTAAATTTTCATTAAAATATGTGATTATGCGCTGCTGCCGTTATCGCCGAACGTGTGAGCAACTCGTATCGGAAATCATAGCTGATTGTTACTCGGTGAATTCTTTGACATCGAAACTGGCATTGTTACACTTGTGTAATTTTGTAACGCCTGCTGTGGTTTGCATGTGCGACTGTTACTGAAAATTTTTGCCACGTCATCGGCAGGTATAAAAGGAGAGAGAGCAATCCCGGCAGAAAGATCTGTTTCAAAAGGAAGTGCATAGCGTGCAGCAGTCGAGTCAGTTCGACGGATAAGTCGTAGCGTACAGTACCAACCGCCGCCGCAGCGAACGCCGTAAGGAAACTATAGGATATAATTGTTACAAAGCTAACTACAGCCTGTAGACGTAATCACAGCATATGTGTAAGAGGCTAGCTTCGGAAGACATAATCAATTGTTATTGTTCATTGTTTCACCTGCGTAAGTGGACAAATGTCGAAAGGTCCCTCAACATCGAAGCACCGTATTGCTACACCTACAAATATTAATGAAAATTTCTGCATGAACTAATCGCTGGTTAAAAAGAGAGAACGAGCCCCGAAGAGAGTTCAGTTTCAGCTGTGAATACACAGCATGCAGCTGTTGCGTCAGTTTCGGTGGGAAATTCGTAGCGTATAGTAGTAACCGTCGTAATGAACGTCAGAAAGGGAACTATACGGCAGAAATTTTGTGGAAGCATCGAATAAAACCGTTATTTAGAGAGTTCAGTTTCAACTGGGAATACTTAGCGTGCAGCAGTTGCGTCAATTTCGTTGGGAAATTCGGAAAAGTATTTGGAAATTGTGTTTTGTTTGTAATCTACCACTTATTTGTTGAAGTAACGAAGAAGAGTTTGTGTTACAACCTGCTCATGTGCTAGAGGAAATTTGCGAAAACCTGAACATTTGGAATGAAAATCACTCAAACATAGAATAAAACGTGCATTTTAGGGGCCGAGCTAAATCGTGTCAATCTTACTGTATTTTCTCGTTACAATGATTGTTTAGCAATTGAGCATTTATTAAGGATAAGAGTTAATTTTGGTACATTTGTGTGCAAGTTTACAAGAATACACATTTAAGAAGCGAAGACAAACACTGCCAGCTGAACCAATGTGGTGTTACCCAGATGTGATACTACATGTGAGTGGTCAACAAAATGTCTTCTTTATTTCTGTTTTCGTTTTGTTTTACTTTCTCAACACGTACTATGTACCTACACAGTGTATAGAGAATCCATTGTATTGTATCCAAAATTTTTACACCGAGATTTCACCGGAAATACATGTTATGGGCCTCCCTGAATCCTAAAAAAAAGAAAAAAAAACATTTTCAGAAAAAGGCCGGTGTTTGCGCGTATGAGTGTTTGTGGACAGCATAACTCAAAAACGAAAACTCCGTTAAATACCAAACTTGGAATTTCAGTTCAGTATCTTCCAAGAATACTTCACAAAGATTTTCAAGAACCCCAAATATTCTACATGGAAAAATTTTTGAAATGTTTGATTTCCTCAAAATTGGCTGTGTGCTTCCTATAAAAACCTCTGGAATCATTTAAGGACTTCTAGAACATTTAAGAGGTGGCGAGAGGAGAATCATAAAGAATGGGCCTTCTTACAATACTGTTCACGCTGCTTGAATGCTACAGAGTCTGAATTATCTGAGCCATGAAAACGTTCCTTTACAAAACAGCTGGAACTTTTCAGAGGATTCTAGAGTATTCAGAATTCGGGAGAATGGATAGATTCAAAAGAAGAGATTATAGTTTACCTGGACGAGAGCACTCTCATCTTATTTCTACAATTAATTTAACTATCATATTCTGTACCATAGCCGTTGTGCCACAGTGCTCCAGTGGAGAAACATTACGTAATTTCGCACATTAACTCTCTGCATAAATTATTCGTAACATCTTGCATATTTCTAAAGCAGATGTTAAAATGTTTCTTTGGTTCTCACATTTTGTTTTTGAGCGAAACTGATTTTCCTTCATTAATCTGGTTTTTGGACACGAATTCCAGGGTTCTGTAGTTCATCACATTAAGCAAGATGGGGCAGAATCTTCTTTGGCGCTTAAGTAAAGATATTCAGAGTGGGCGTGAGCAAAAAGATCTCTCCTTGCCGGGAGTAAGGAGGGAAGAAAGTGTTTTTAGCAGAGATATTTCCTTGATGCTTCTCGCACGTATTTTCTGAGAGATTTTTTTTTTCTCTCAGAGATTCCCGAGTCATCATTTTAGAGTCCCCTCTTTCTGCAGATGAACGCCAGGACCGCAACGAGCATCACAAATTTGTGAAGCTATCATTTTAATTGCGGAGTTAATTATTTTTATGCGACTGCTAATTTTTCTTGTTTTCATCTCCATCCCTTCTTATCGTTTGCTTCTTTCCCTCTCTTGCTTCCCTTTTGGTCGTCCTTCTCAGTATATCGCTTCACACCTTTCCAACTATTTCTGCTTATTGTTTTGCTTTCCATTTTTACTTCCTCTACATAGTGCATAGAGTGTAGGTAGAGAAGCTATTTTACTCCACCCAAAAATGCTGTACCGATAATTACCGAAAATTCACGTTGTAGGGTCCCTTATATAACATAATTTTGTACAATAATTCAAAAACGAAAAGTCTGTAAAATACCAAACTTGGTACTTAAGTTTAGTATATTCTAAGGATGAGGCAATAAGATTTTGATTTTCTCAAAAATGACTAACGATTTTAATTAAAATATATTATATTAAAAATATTTACTTGACAAAACGTATATCTTGAGTTTCCTAGGAATAGATTCTGAAGACATCTTTATTCAAAAGATTTTTTTTTTTATAAATTTTGCATATCTGATAAATTGTAGAGATAAACAAAAGCTTACTATATAAAATTTGTAGAGCTCGTTAAAACACACAATTTATATTACAAAAGCTTTCTGATCCATTTTAATATCTCTCTACACATACTATGTACATAGTGTATAGAGAAAATATTGCATTTCACCCAAAAATTTGGTCCCGAGATTTCACCGGAAATACACGTTTAGGTTCCCCTGTATCCAAAAAAAAATCATTTCTAGAAAAAGGTGTGTGTCTGTGAACACGTTAACTCAAAAACGAAAAGTCGGTAAAATACCAAACTTGACTTTAATATCTTCAAAGAATGATACCAGAAGATTTACAGAAAAAATATTCTTACCACAAACTACCTTTTACATTCCAAAATTTAAAAAAAATGATTTCCTCAAAAATGGCTCGAAAGATTTTGATTAAAATACGTATTTTAGAGATATTTACGTGACAAATAAAATGTATATCTTGATTTTCTGCGAACAGCTTCTGAAGAAATCTTTATTCTGAATGAATGTTGCGGAATTTTGTATAACTGATAAACGTATATAGAAAAAAAATGTTGTACAAAAACTTTTATAGCTCGTTAAAACATGCAATTTATGATAAAATGTATTTTTTCTTGCAGTTGACCGTTTTTGAGATCTTCCTTGCTAATGGTTTCAACTTCAAAATACTTTGTCAACTCCTAGAGATATAAACAAAGGCACTTCAATCGCATAGAGACCAGCTTTTGAAAGATTTCAGCGTCTCTTTAGTCTAGTGTATTCCCTTATTTCCCTTCTAATTTCAAGGAAGCAAATAAAAAAAAAATTCTGCTAATTTTTTCTCGACTAGCATGAAAGTAATGGAGGAATAAGCTTTTTAACAACAGCATTAGAGTATTAGAGAAGGTTCGTGTGAATGGAATACGTCAGATTTTTCTGGGATATAGCATGCTCTAAAGTATCCATTTTCGGAGAAATCTCGGTATCGAATTTTTGTGTGTAGTACTAAATCTTCATACACTATGTACATAGTGCGTGTAGATGAAGTAAAAATGTAATGTGTTCCATTCACATGATATCCTCTAGCTGTTCAGTAAACAAAATCTTTTTATTCAAAACATAAATCTGTTATCTACATCATGCTAATCAAGACCATGCATCCTTGGAACATACCCAAAATAAAGAGCGGTATTTAACCGACTTTTCATGTTTGAGTTCTGCCGCCTACAGTCACACTCATTGATCTAAAACACTTATGCGCTCCATTCACATGACTTTCTCTACATCTCTGCAACAATTGTTGTTAAAAAGCTTTGCTCCCATTTACTTCATGCTAGTCAAGACGGACCTTTTTCCGAAAATGCTTTTTCTTTCTCTATAGGCACTATGTACATAGCGTATAGAGAATGTATTGCACTCCACCAAAATATTCGACACCGAGATTTCACCGGAAATATATGTTTTAGGGTCCCCTTTATCTAAAAAAATGTCCGTGTGTGTGTGTGTGTGTGTGTGTGTGTGTGTGTGTGTGTCCGTGTGTCTGTGAACACGATAACTCAAAAACGAAAAGTAGGTAAAATACCAAACTTGGTATTTAAGTTTAGTATCTTCCAGGGATGCGACACGAAGATTTTGAGAAAAATCCCTCCACCCCCAACTACCCTTTACATGAAATTTTTTCGAAAATTTTGATTTTCTCAAAACGATTTTGATTAAAATTTTGTATACTAAAAATATTTACCTGACAAATAAAATGTATATCTTGAATTTTCTGGGAATAGCCTCTGAAGAGTAGTTTATTCTGGATGAATTTTACTGAATTTTGAATAACTGTTAAACCGTAAGAGATTTACAAAAACTTACTACACAAGAAATGTAGAGCACATTAAAACACACAATTTATGACGTATACATTTTTTTCGTGGAGTTCGCCGTTTTTGAGACATTCCTTATTTTTGGTTTCTGCTATGAAAAACACATACTTTTCTCATACAGGAATTTGTCAACTCCTATCCATATAAACAAAGGAACTTCATTGACATAGCAACCGACTTTCCTATGGTAGTCCCTTATTTCGCTTCTACTTACAAGGAAGCAAGTAATAAGACTATTTCTGCTAATTTTTTTTCTGATTAGCATAAAGTAAATAGAAGTATTAGCTTTTTAAGAATAATTTGTTGCAGGGGTATAGAGAAAGTCATGTGAATGGTACACATCAGATTTTGTTAGATAAAGGGGACCCTAAAAATATTTCCGGTGAAATCTGGGCATCGAATTTTTGGGTGGAGTGCAACATCTTCTCTATACACAATGTACATAGTGCGTGTAGAGAAAGTAAGAATATATATGTGATTGAATAGTAGCCAAACACTACCGCGTGACTGCTACATATCGGAGTTTTGATGTTAGAAGAACAATGCTGTGGCGCAGGAATCTTCAGCAGAAGCTGTATGTAGTTATGTGGAGTCCTTATCGAATCAGAGCTGATTTTGATTTATGGTGACGACTTGTGCCACTGATATTGCATACAAATGAGAGTGATAACTCATGCAAATTAATCATCGTGCCGCGTGAGGTAACAGGCAGAGAGACCTGTTAATTGCCTCACTTCGGCCGTCATTCTTTATGCGCTCGTTTGTGTGTTACACGGATGAAACGAAAATCCGAAACGGCAACTCTCAGCGCTCATGAAAAATGCTGCTCCAATTTTTAAACAGGAAATTAAAAACAACGTTCTTTCATTGCAAAGAGGATGAGGAGGGGAGTGGAACCTCTGCTGCCAGTAAAATGTGAGGTCCTAACAGACAAATAACGCGTTTTGTCTAACGTGGTCTAAAGCGTGCTAGAGTTACAGCTTAGCTGCTTCACTTATATAATAACCATGTATAATATACGCCATTGTACAGTAGACAACAAAATCATTCTGGATATCTGAAATAAGTGAGGGCAATTTTGAAATGAAATACCCGAACAGTTGCGAATGGAAAGTAATTTGACGTGGGCATCAAAATTAAAGAAAGGGTTGGAAACCGTTGGGTTAGCATACATTTGGGTCGCGGGGCAGGCAAACAGGCGGAGTATTTGTAGAAAGATTAAGAGCCGCCTCTGTGATATTTACAGACAGCAAATAATCGTATAATGTACAGAATAGGTTTCATTAGAAGTACAGTCTGGGCTAAAATTGGAGTAGGGTACGGAGCAATACATCAAAACAGGTACCAAACTCATTAGAGAGGGACTCGTGTGGATTAGACTAGAAGCATGGAGGAGCACAAAAATTGCTGACGAGAATGGTACGAGAATCTGTCACATTTGCGAGGAGGAAGACTCGTGGACCCACATCTTGGCAAGATGTAGGGGTACGGAGGAATGGCGGCAAAAACATTTACCGCCATTCTTTACCAACGCGAATGTAGAGCTAGAAGCATGTTGAATGCTACTGGCACGCACGGCTAGGTAAATTTTTACTTAAGGCAAGACAGTTGAGATCTGAGAAGGCTGACAATACAGAAGAGGGGGGAGAGATAAGAACTAAACAAAAGTGGCTACAATATTTTACATGCATATATTTTATGTCATACTTATGTCACGGCTGTGTTATGGTTTTAAATATTGTGTATATATTATGTATATATGTTTCTTTTAAGTGTATTTATCCATTATAAGAGGGTACATTTATGCTTCTGAATAACCTGTACTCTGTGCTGTAAATTTAAATTGCTGTATTTAAATATCCGAGTCTTTTTATTTTCTTGTTCACTCTTTAATTCTTTGTTGTTGTTTTAATATTGCTTTTTAGTGTGTATTACAAAAGCGCATAAGGTCTGTGGACCAACACGATTGTTGAAGTGCAATGTATAATATTGTCATGTCAATAAATACACTTATTCATTCAACAAAAACATTTGACATGTTCCATTCTCATGAATCATTACATCTGTGTAATACATTCTTGAAAAACCTTACTATCTACTTCATGTTAATTGAGATAAATATTATCAGAAAGGTCTTATCACTTAAACCAGGTGAGCCAGCAACCCCTTGGTTTTTTGGGGTAGGCAACCCATCCAACGGCATTTGCGCGTAGTCCAGTTTTGTGCATACTTAAGCGTATTGCTTGTCGTTCTTAGAGAAAAGAATGCGCAAATTTCAGAAACACAGCGTTTTGAGGAACGGAATACACTCCTCGTTAAAGTGCACCTCAAAAACATACAACTCGTTTACTGTGTGCCAATTCTGGTTTCCTGCCAATTTTACAAACTTTTTACTAGGGTATACACAGTAAGGTAATTTAAACGCCTCGGAAAAAAATGGACCTATTAAATCAGTACACTATCAACGTCAGCTAAAAAGAAAATGGTGGAATCTTGAACTTAAAGCTGTGGTTGGCTGCCAAAAATTAGGAAAACATTAGGGACACGACACATCCACTATGGACCCGTACAGTCAAAAGGGACATATTAAACAACGGTTTATTTCCTTTTTGCGAGAACTAGGGAGTACCATAGGGAAAATTGAAAGTCAAAAACTGGTTGCTATGTGACTGAAGTTCTTTTGTTTGTATGGACAGGAGTTGACAAAATGCTGTATGAGAAAGGAATAGGTTTTTAAAGCTGAAATCAATAACAAGGAATATCTCAAAAACTATTAACTTAGAGTCGGTCAAGGATTAGCGCTGTAAAATACTCTTAACAAACGTGTATATACCTTGCGAAGATCCATTCTTTCACCAGCTATGCTCATTCCTGTAGAAAACAAGTTATCTCTTACTCAGGAAAGAAAATATTGACACATATACAGCACGTGGTAGACTAAAAAAAAAACAACAAAAAAACAAAAAAAAAAGAGATATTTCACTTAATTTTACAAAGTGAATGCTTTTATTGTTCTCTGTTGCTGGATGAGGTACTAACCCAACGAGAAATTCCCGGCATAAAAATTCGTGAAAATGATGACATAACCATCTTATGTAATTGTTTCCGTTCTTGCTGAGCTCTTATCTTTTTGCAGTAACAAAAATAAAAATGGCCGCGCCGTGACCGAGTGTTTAGACCACTCGCCTCTCTCCTAGACGGCCGGGGTTCGATCCAAAGCGACCGCATGTGGGATTTGTGTTGGACAAAACGGCGCTGGGGCGGGTTTTCTCCGGGTACTCCGGTTTCCCCCGCCTTCGCATTCCACCGGTGCTCCATCAACATTCATGTTTCACCAGTGTCACCGTCTGCGGTGCCATAAGTAGTTAAAGCGGCCCGATTCACAATAACAAGTAACAATCGTAATATCAAATACAAAGTAACAAGAAGCAAATCAACCTTATACTAAGTAACCAAGTAATAATTAGCCCAATTTCTTATCCATGCATCGCTTAAACACCCCAAAAACCTCCAATATCGCACTCCTTTCTGATTGGCTAAAAAGAAGCGCGAAAAATAGCGTTGTCACATGATTAACTGGGTAACTTCTGTGTATTCCACTCACGTGACCATTCTTACAATGAGAAAGTACCGCTTTCCAGAATCTTAGGGGATAAACCTTCTTTTAACAAAAAAAAAAAAATGGCGCGTTATTTATGGACGCTCTTTAACTACAGTGGTTCTCAGCGTCCCATTCTAAATTGGGCATGAAAGACCGCTTAATTTTGCTCAGAGGCCTGTCTATCATGCTTTACTTCCCTTCCGAAGGAAGCCTTGCTTAGGATGTTTACACCCGAAAAAATCCATCGTCCTCCGCCGGGTTTGAACCCGCGACCTTGGGTATATGAAGTTAGCATGGTAACCATTACACCACGGAGGGCGACATTAACAAAGCAAGTACCCTTGGCGATTATAATAGAAGCTTCTACACTCTAACGTTCTGCGTTCTACTGAAGCAGATATTTCTTATATTAAATTTATACAAAACTAATAATTAAACTAATAAGATACATACCGTACTAATGTACTGTCACAGATTACTATTTTAGTTAACTAAGTTAATCTATTCCTAATGAAAACACACATTATTGTTTGCAGCTAAACTTAGTGTAAATACTTATTTTGTTGTTAGTAAGTTCTAGGTTTAATATGTTATAAAATCACTTCTATCACGTCGGCTAATTCATCCTTAGAGGAGCATAGATCCTGCTGGTTTAAATCCTCCATCAGAATGTTATACGTGAAAATAACATGTATGCATAAACTGCAAAGTATTAAGAGAAGAACTAATTTTAAATTATTATCGTTTCAACATTTTTCATTTTCTGACAACACCTTTTTTAACCGTCAAAATTAAAATAATGAGTGACAGTTTTGATATTGAACGCATGCTACGTTAAAGGATGAGTGGAAATTCATTTTGAGCTATAAACTCCGGTGCATCCGTTCCGTATCTTTTAACATTTTGTCACCATTCTTAGTAATTTCCAGCTCGAATTCGTGAAAGTTAAGTATAGTTTAATGCTTTCTTCATTTGGGATTGGAATTAGACGTTTTAGTAAAAAGGTAAGTCCTTTTTGCTGGATTTGTTTAATTCTAAATTGTCCAAGACTTTCGATCGATTAAACAAGAAAAAAATCTGATGTGTTCCATTCACATGGCTTTCTCTATATCTCTGCAACAAATTATTGTTAAAAAGCTTACTCAGGTATTAATTTCATGCTAATCGATAAAAAAATGGCCGAAATAGTCTTATTACTTGCTTCCTTTTAAGTAGGAGCGAAATAAGGGAGCACCATAAGTTAAAGTGATAGTCAAAGCAGGTTGCTCTGTGACTGATGTTCCTTTGTATGTTTGGACTGGAGTTGACAAATTCCTGTATGAGAAAATATAAGTTTTTGGCAGGTGAAAGCAAAAACGAATCACTCAAAAACGACCAATTCCACGAAAAAAATGTATACAACATAAATTGTGTGTTTTAACGTGCTCTACATTTTCTGTTTACTAAGCTTTTATCTATGTTACCTTTTAGCAGTTATGCACAATTCCGCAAAATTCATCCAGAATATAGAGGTATTCAGAGGCCATTCCCAGAAAATGCCAGATATACATTTTATTTGGTATGTAAATATTTGTAATATACGGGATTTTAATCAAAATCGTTAAGGGTCATTTTTTAGAAAATCAAACTTTTCGAAAACAAGTTTCAAGTAAAGGGTAGTCTGGGGTGAGGGATTTTCTTGAAAATCTTCGTCTTGCATCCTTGGAAGATAGCAAACTTAAATAACAAGTTTGGTTTTTAACGATCTTTTCGTTTTTAGCTATGCTGCCCACAGACAGACACATACACACACACACACACACACACACACACACATGCATACACACACAAGGGCATGTTTTTAAAAATGCTTTTTCTTTTTTTACGTTTTAGGGTCCCCTTTACCCAAAAAAATGACATTCAGA
This sequence comes from Hymenopus coronatus, assembly GCA_030762935.1. Taxonomy (NCBI): domain Eukaryota; kingdom Metazoa; phylum Arthropoda; class Insecta; order Mantodea; family Hymenopodidae; genus Hymenopus; species Hymenopus coronatus. The sequence goes on along the minus strand of CM060896.1, from coordinate 155,495,140 downwards.
AAACGGTCCGTGTGTTTGTGTATATGTATGTGTGTGTGTATGTGTGTGTCCGTGAACATTATACCTCAAAAAGGTTGGTAAAATACCAAACTTTGTATCTTTCAAGGAAGATTTTGAGAAACATTTGCCAGTCAATATACCGCGGCCCTTTAAAAATCTTCAGTGGGCGGGTTAGATCTCCTAAATACATCAAGTAACCATGTTTTTCATTAACAGATGCACCCCAAACTACCCTTTATATGGAAGAAAAGTTCAAAATTTTTGATTTTCTCAAAAACGGCTTAAACGATTTTGATTAAAATGTCGCATTTTAATGATATTTATATGGCAAATAAAATGTATAATTGGTAGTTTCTGGGAATAGCCTCTAAAGACATTTTTATTCGGAGATATTACTAGTTATTAATTGCAGTTTTAAAATACGTAAATGTTTCTCATACGGGAACTTGTCAACGCTCGGCCATGCAAAGAAACGAATTTCAATCCCATAGGAACCCTATTTTAAAACATTTGACTGTCGGTTTAACCCAGTGTATTTCTTTATTTCCCTTTTACTTATAAAGAACTTAGTAAGAAGGTTTCTGGCAATGTTTTGGCATGAAATAGAATAACCTTACCAACAACTTGTTACAGGGATGTAGAGAAAGTCGTGTGAATGGAGCACATCAGATTTGTTCACTTATCACATTTGAATTAATTAACTGACGCTTTAAATGGACAGACGCTTGGTACGGATTCTACAACGCATGAGGATATTGGAAATTTTGTACGCTGCAGATGATCAGATTTTCAAATGGGAGCAAAATCATGATGCGGGTGGTAGTCAGTGCTTCCCTCATCGTGGGCAGGGTGCTGTGAATCCTGCAGTTGACTGCAATGACAGCCTTTAGATCGGGAATATAAGGTGCACAGCAATGAGTTTAAAACCTAAAATGCCATTTCAATTACCACACGTATTGCCATGCTCCACCAAAATTCTAATGTGTTCCATTTAGACCTCTACAGCAAATTTCTATAGCAAATTATCCTTAAAAATCTGATGTATCCCATCCACATGACTTTCTCTGTATCTCTGCAACAAATTATTTTTAAAAGTTCATGCTTCTATTTACTTCATACAAATCGAGAAGAAATTAGCTAATATTTATCTAGATTAGCTTGAAGTAGATTGAAGAATATACATTTACTTTCTCTATAAGTACTATGTACATAGTGTTTAGAGAAGGCAATGCATTTCACCCAAAAATCGATACCGAGATTTCTCCAAAAATACATGTTTGGGTCCCCTTGAATCTAAAAAAAAATGTTTTTCAGAAAAAGGTCCGTGTACGTGTGTGTGTGTGTGTGTGTGGATACCATAGTTCAAAAACGAAAAGGCCATTGTATACCAAACTTAGTACTTAAGTTTTGTAACTTCCAAGGATGCGACACGATGATTTTCAAGAAAATCCTGTACCCCAACTACCCTTTATTTGGAAAAACATTCAAACATTTTGGTTTTCTGAAAAGTGGCTCTAACGATTTTGTTTAAAATATTGTGTATTTAATATATTTATCTAACAAATAATATGCATATCTTGAAATTTCTGAGAATAGCCTCTAAAGACTACTTTATTCTGGACGAATTTTACGAAATTTTGCATAACTGCTAAACCGGTATAAATGGACAAAAACTTACCACACACAAAATTGAGAGCATATTAAAACACACAATTTATGTTATATACATTTTTTTCGAGGAGTTGATCGTTTTTTAGACATTCTTTGTTTTTGGTTTCAGGCTTAAAAATGTACTTTACTCATACAGGAATTTGTCAACTCGTGTCCATACAAACAAAGGAACTCCATTCACCTATTAACCAGCTTTTTGACTTCACTTTAGCCTATCATACTGCCATATTTCCCTTTACACAGAGGTAGAGAAAGTTATGTGAATGTTACACATAAGATTTCTTTTTTAATCAGGAGACCCTACAATGTGTACTTTCAGTGAAAGCTCCAAATTGGACCTATGTACTAAGTACAGAATGTAAAGATCGGATGTGCTCCATTTACATTATTTTATTTACCTGTTCTTAAAAGAAAATCTTTTACAAAATATTATTTTTTACGTATTTCATGGTAAAAAAGTTGAGCGTTAGCACAATTGACCTTATTACCTAGTTCCGTGTAAGAAGAAGGTAAATAACGAAGAAAACTAGAGCAAAACAATAATAAAATTGTTTAAAAGCAGTCACTATGCGATTAGCTTTGAAATTTGATTCTCCTTTCATTGCCAAGGGTAAAACAAAATAACAGCAGAGGACTACTTCCTTTTTAGAAAAAAAATATAAGTATTTTAAAATTAAGATAATAACAACGAACACTTTTAAATCTACCAAAAATGTACCTATATTAAATAAATTGTGTGTTTTCACCTGTGTGGTTTTTGTGTGGTAAGTTTACGGTTTACCAGCTATGCAAAATATATTCAGCATGAAGAGGACTTCAGAAGCTGTTTCCTGAAAAGTTAAAATATAGTTTTATTTGATATATAAAGAGGTTTAAATACGATACTTTAATCAACATTTTGCAATCAGCCTTGAAGAAGTAAAAAAAAAAAATCGAAAATGTTGTCAGTAGATAGGGGCGAGGAAATGTTCTCAAAAAACTTCCTGTCACTTGTTTAGAAGACACTGAACTTAAACAAATTTAAGTTGTTTTTTTTTTAGTTTTTGACTGAATTTTTCTTATTGAGTTATTCTGTTTACAAAAACCGATTTTTTTTCTGAAAATACCTTTTATTTTTTGATACAGAAGAGCCTGAAACGTTTATTTGCAGTGAAAACTCGGTATCAAATTGTTAGTGAATGCAGTACCTTCTCTACCTGTGTATTGTGTAGGAAGTGGAGAAATTAAAAGTAGTTGGCATGACTTATGCTCAGTTGATAAGTTCCGGGTCTCACAAAGATATGGCACTACTAGGCCAGTTAGACGGTACCATCGTATAGTTTAATTCTAGACTAGCTGGTATTCATAGTTACAGGTCTTGTTTAGTTTTAGAGTGACAGAGTTATAAACAAGACAGCTTTAGAGTTTTCAAGAAAATGGTGGATTTGGAAAAACGAGCAGTGATTAAATGCTTTCATTTGAAAGACTTAACGCCTAAAGAAATCAAGCAGGAAATGGACAGTACATTTAAAGACTGCCCCTTCAAATGCAGCGATTAAAAGGTGGGTGTCAGAGTTTAAAATGGGACGTACGGGCACTAGTGATGAGCCTCGCTCTGGACGCCCTGTAGAAGTGACAACTCCAGAGATCATTGAAAAAATTCGCTTAGTAGTGAAAGACCGTAGATTTAATTTGTATGAGAAGCAGAGGCTGTAAACATATCAAAAGAATGTGCCGGTAATATTTTAAGTAATGTTTTGGGCTTTCAAAAGGTCTGTGCAAGATGAGTGCCGCGTTTGTTGACACCTGATCAAAAGTTGCAAATTATGTTTTTACTTTCTCTATACGTAATACGCACAGTATATAGAGAAGCTATTGTATTCCACCCAAAAATTTGATACCGATATTACACTGGAAATACATGTTTTGGAACCCCCTGAAACCAACAAATCATTTTTTGAAAAAGGTCCGTGTGTGTATTGTGTGTGTATGTGTATTTGTGTGTGTGTCTGTGGACAGCATTGCTCAAAAACGAAAAGTCCGTTAAATACCAAACTTAGTATTTAGTTTTTCTTCCAAGGATGCGACACGAAGATTTTTAAGACCCCCCCCCAACAACCCTTTATATGGAACTTTTTTCGAGTATTTTGATTTTCTCAAAAATAGCTCTAAAGGTTTTGATTAAAATATCTTATATTGAATATATTTACTGACAAATAGCATGTTTGTCTTGAATTTTCGGGGGATAGCTTTGGAAGATTATTTTATTCTGGATGAACTTTACGGAATTTTGCATAACTGCTAAACCATAAGAAGTGGTCAAAAACTTTTCTCATATAGGAATTAGTCACCTCCTGTCCATACAAACAAAGGAACATAGTCACATAGCAACCAGCTTTTGGCTTTCACTTTAACCTATGCTACTCCCTTATTTCGCTTCTACTTACATGAAAGCAAGTAATAAGACTATTTCTGATATTTTTTCGATTAGTATGAGGTAAATAGAAGCTTAAGCTTTTTAACAATAATGTGTTGCAGAGATGTAGAGAAAGTCATTGAAGGGAAAGTCAAGCCTTATACCCTGCTTGAGCAAATGTGAGCTGCTAACAGCAGCTCTAGTAGATGGTGCATTGTAGAGTGGGGGGGGGGCAAAATGAACTGAAAGCTGACATGTATCCGACAGGATTAGGTGAAAGGGTCTGGAAAGACAAAGGTCGGGAGAGATGTAATAAACTCCGAGGGTGTCAGCGCACTGGGATGTTCCAGAATTTCTTTCATTTCACACCAACATTCTCTCTTTGGGATATTAGAACGAACAGTCTTTGATCCCTTTAATATCGAGGTTACATACGTGAATATGTTTATACTTTATCTACAATGTACATAGCGGACAGAGAAGGTATTGTATTCCGAAATATTTCAGAAACATATGTATTGAATAGAAAAATGCATTTTTATTCTCTCTACATGTACTGTGTACATAGTGTATGCACCCAAAAATTCGATATCGAAATTTCATCGGAAACATGTTTTTGGTCCCTCTTAATTAAAAAAAAAAACATTTTTGAAAAAAGGTCCGTGTGTGTGCGTATGTGTATGTGTGTGTGGACAGCATAGCTCAAAAACGAAAAGACCGTTAAATGCCAAACTTGGTAATTCGGTTTGTAATCTTCCAAGAATGCGACACGAATATTTTCAAAAATATCCTCCACACCCAACTACCCTTTACGTTGAATTATTTTCGAACATTTTTACTTTCTCAAAAATGGCTAATTATTGTTTAAAATACGGTATATTAAAAACATTTACTGACAAATAAAGTGTATACATATCTTGAATTTCACTACTTTATTTTGGATGAATTTTACGGAATTTTTCGTAACTGCTAAACCGTAAGAGATGGACAAAAACTAACCGCACAAAAAATATAGAGCACGTTAAAACACACAATTTCTCTTATACACTGTTTTGGGAAGTAGATCGTTTTTTATATATTCCTAGTTTTTTGTTTTAGCTTTAAAAGATTTACTTTTCTCATATGTCAACTCCTGTCCATACAAACAAAGGAACTTCAGTCGCATAGCAACCAGCTTCTGACTTATCACTTTAACCTATGGTACTCATGCAAAAATGTATACGACATAAATTGTGTGCTTTATCCTGATCTCCATGTTTTGTAGTAGGTTTTTGTTTGTCTCTTACGGTTTACCAGTTATACAAAATTCAATAAAATCATCTAGAACAAAGCGGTCTTTTGAGGCTATTCTCAGAAAAATCAAGATATACATTTTATTTTCTATCTAAATATCTTAAATAAAAGAGATTTTAGTCAAAATTATTAGAGCCATTTTAGGAGTTTCTTTCCAAGTAAAGGGTAGTTTACGATGGGGAATTTTCCTGAAAATCTTCGTATCGCATCCTTGGAAGATATCAAACGTAAATACCAAGTCTTTTCGTTTTTTAACTATGCTGCACACATACATATACACACACAGACACACGCGGATACTTTTCTAAAAAAATTATTTTGGATTCAGGCGGTCTCAAAACATATTTTTTTCGGTGAAATCTCGGTATAGAAGTTTTGGGTCCAATACAATACCTTCTCAATACTATATGTACTTAGAAATTCCAATATTATTGAAAGAAAATTCCTGTTTATAAAGCCCCAGAATTTTATAATATTTAATTTTTGTTGCTTTACATGTATGTTTTTTACATGTCTGTTTTAGGATATTTTAAGACAAACGAAAAGTATAGCTTGAATTTTGTTGGAATAAGCTCCAAAGACCTCTTTAAGTTTGGATAGCTTTCGTGTAACTGGTTAGCCTAAGAGAAACAAAAACCTACTGCACTAAAATCTTTTTTTTTTTTTTTAATTTATTGTTTCATTTATATAGGCCCCTTTAACATCTAAGGTCATATCGGGGGCTTTTCACTTGATACAGCTCGTTATCTGTAGGTACTTTTTACGTTAGTTTAAATGATTTTAATTTTACTCAAACACGCACACATTCACACTCACGTACAAACTTCCAGACTCTTTTTGGTGATAGGGAAATATTCTGGCTAAGAAAATTTCCCCGCCCCAGCCGGGAATCGAACCCGGGACCCCCGGGTGTAAAGTCAGGTCGCTGACCACTCGACCACGGAAGCACTCACTAAAATCTTAAGAGACTTCGTTTATGTCATATAGATATTTATATAGATATATCTATAGATATCTATATAACTATATATAACGGTATATATATGCTTTGTGGAATTGTTTCGGAGATATTCCTTGTAAATTGTTTCATTTTTAAACTACTTATAATTTCTGAAAGAGGAAGTCATCTTTCGTTTCATCTCTGTTTTACTCCTGGCCATATAAAGAGTACTATATTTCAACTGTTTTACATAGCGATTTTTGTCTAGTAGAGTTACTTATTTCTCTTATTTTTATAAGGAAAAAACTATATGGCGCTTTATTTATGGGCGCTTTTTAACTGTAATTCTCAGCGTGCCATTCTATACTGGGCGTGACAGACCGCTTAATTTTGCTAAGAGGCCTCTTTATCAGGCTTGGGGTTCTTTTACGTGCCGTAAATCTTCAACACGGCACCCACGGCTTTACTGCCCTTCAGAAGGAAGTCATGCTAAGGATTTTACGCCCAAAAAATACATCGTCCTTCGCCGGGTTTGAATCCGCAACCTTGGGATATGTTTATTTTGATCCTTTGTAATAAAAGTTTGTTTGCGCAACAGTTTTTATTACTATTACAGTCAAATGTAAATGATACACTCCTGATATTTATCTAAGAACTAAATATTCCATACCCCTATTTCTTCTAATCTCAGATTTTTGTATTCAAGGAGTTCATTACGTGCGCTCTCGGTGAAAGCTTGGTTTTAGATTACTGGGTGCAATACTTCCACTACCTAATATAGCTAAGTAGCAGTTGGAAGAAAAGTTTAGAAAGGGTTACACTCCAATTATTTCAGCAGGGTCGAAGCTACGCACAGAATCTTCGCTGCAAAACGAACTGGAAGTTGGCACACCTAACTTTGTCCCTTCTCATTATATTGGTAGTTCTTATGAAAACATGACAGCGTTTAATAATCAGCGTCTGGTAAAAGACCCCGAGATCAATATTTAAGAAAAGAAGAAAGTTTCGCTGGCACATTCTGCAAGTTTGATTACTTCCTCGATATTGCAAAAAGAGAACCAAACTCTCCTCAGTTTATGCTGCTTACGTTCCTATATAAAGTTTTCTTACAGCCCTGGTAGAAAGAAAATCCTAAGTACAACAGATTCACACTTAGCCAACTATCGTGTTTTAAAAATTCTAAAAAACATCCATTAAATGTCATTTTTACTTTCTCTAGCCCCATATGTACAATATTCATAGGGATAGAGAAGGTATTGCACTCCACCCAAAATTCGATACCGAGATTTCACCGGAGATATATGTTTTAGGGTCCTCTGTATCCACAAAAAGCATTTTCAGAAAAAGGTCCGTGTGTGTGAGTCCGTGAACACGATAACTCAAAAACGAAGAGTCGGTAAAATACCAAACTTGGTATTTAAGTTTAGTATCTTCCAGGGATGCGACACGAAGATTTTGAGAAAAATCCCCCCACCTCAAACTACCCTTTACATAAAACTCCTTTAGAAAATTTAGATTTTCTAAAAAATGGTTCTAATGATTTTGATTAAAATATCGTATATTAAAGATATTTACCTGACAAATGAAATGTATGTTTTAAATTTCCTGGGAATACCTCTGAAGACTACTTTATTCTGGGTCAATTTTACGAAACTTTGCATAACTGCTAAACCGTAAGAGATGGACAAAAATTTACCACACAACAAATGTAGAGCACTTTAAAATACACAATTTATGTTATATACATTTTTTTCGTGGAGGTGATTGTTTTTTTTTTAGATATTCCTTGTTTTTGGTTTCAACTCTAAAAACATACTTTCCTCATATAGGACTTTGTGAACTCGAGTCCATACAAACAAAGGAATTTCAGTCACATTGCAACCAGCTTTTGACTGTCACATTAAGTTATGGTACTTCCTTATTTCGCTTCTACCTACAAGGAAGCAAGTAATAAGTCTATTTCTGCTAGGTTTTTCTCGATTAGCAGGAGGTAAATAGAAGCATGAACTTTTTAAAAATAATTTATTGCAGAGATATAAAGAAAGTCATGTGAACGTAACACATCAGATTTTTTAAAGAGCATAATAACCTGAAGTTTGTATTAATTTTACACAGTGAACATGATGAACCTCCATCAGAAATATAATTAATATTTAAGAAAATGTCCGGAGTATGCAAACTTAATAAAACAATATGATGTGTTATATTCACATGACTTTCTGTACATCTGTGCAACAAATTATTGTTAAAAAGTTTATGTTTCTATTTACTTCATGTTAATCGAGAAAAAAATTAGCAGAAACAATTGTATTACTTGCATCATTGTAAGCAGAAGCGAATTAAGGGAGTGCCATAGGTTAAAGTGAATGTCAAAAGCTGGTTGTTATGTGACTGAAATTCCTTTATTTGTATCGAAAGGAGTTAACAAATTCCTGTGTGAGAAAAGTATAGTTTTTCACAGCTGAAACCAAAAACAAGAAATATCTGAAAAACGATCAACCTAACGAAAAAAATGAATAGAATATAAATTGTGTGTTTTAGCGTGGTCTACATTTTTGTGGTGTAAGTTTTTGTCCATCTCTTATGGTTTAGCAGTTATATGAAATTCCGTAAACTTCATCCAGAATAAAGTAGTCTTCAGAGGCTATTCCTAGAGAAATCAAGATACACATTTTATTGTCCGGTAAATTTCTTTAATATACTATGTTTTAATCAAAATCGTTAGAGCCATTTTAATAAAATTAAAATTTTCGATAAAATGTTGCATATAAAGGGTAGTTGGGTGTGAGGGGATTTTTTTTTTGAAAAGCTTCGTGTCGCATCCTTGGAAAATACGAAAATTAAATACCAAGTTTGGTATTCAACGGTCTTTTCGTTTTTGAGCTATGCTGTTCACACACACACACACACACACACACACACACACACACACACACACGGACCTTTTTGTTAAAATGCTTTTTTTGTAGTCAGGGTGCCCTAAAACATGTAATTCCGGTGAAATCTCGGTACGGATACTTCGGGTGGAGTGTAGACTACCTTCTCAATATGCGAGGTTGATCAAAAAGTTTCCGGAATGACGTCATAAATACTACACAACATTTTGTTTTGTCTGTTCTGCACTGTCACCCTCGAAGCAGTCTCCTTGGGAGTTGATATATTTGTCCCAGCGCTTCTGCCACTGCTGGAAGCACCTCTGGAAGCCCTTTTCTTTCAACATGTTCAGAGCTTTCTGCGATTCGCGATGGATGACATCAATGTCCTCAAAACGGTGTCCTCGGATCCGCATTTTAAGTCGCGGTAAAGAAAAAATCCACTGGTGCCAAATCTGGAGAATAGACGTAATGGGAAACACTATTTATCCTATTTTGATCCAAAAATTGGCGAACAGAAGGAGCTTTGTGCGCGGGCGCATTGTCATGATGCAGGAACCAGTCACCACTCCTCCATTTCTCCGGCCGTTTGCTTCGCTCATTCTCCCTTAACGAGTCAGAAAGTTCTCTTTAGATAATGCGCCTGTCATTTAAGACCATTTCTCTCACCTGATTGATATTTTCATCAGTTTTGCTTAAACAGGGTCGTCCCAAACGATCTGCATCTTTAACTGATGTCACACCACCTTCAAATTTCGAAAACCGCTCAAATGCTTGAGGTTTGCTCACAACTTCCTCCTCATAAGCTGTTCTTAACATTTCATAGGCTTCTGTTGCAGTTTTATCGAGTTTAAAGCAAAATTTGATGTTTGTTTTTTGTTCTTCGTAGTCTGACATTTTTGCTACGCGGAAAAATCGCAGCAAATGCAGAACACGTGTTCACTTCAGAGGGTCTACCTTGTCACTACATGGTCACAGGACGTCACGTGACCTCGCATTGTTGCGAAGCCATTCCAGAAACTTTTTGATCACACCTTGTATGTAACAAGTATTATGTAGAGAAAGTACATGAAAAGCTTTTTGTGGCAACTCTGAGAAAATCTCGTAGATGATATCTTCTTACTTCTGAAGCCAATAGCAATCTAATGCAATTTAGAACTCGAGCACGCCAAGTTTCAGAGATGATTCATTTGAAGGTCTTCTGGGGTTAAACGAGAATACGTGCACGCGTGCTTTATCCAGAGAAATGTATTCTCCCTCAACTACAGCTAATCACACTTTCTAGTCATCCTTGGGTATAAATTTACATCAAAATTATCTGCGTAGGATTATTAACCAGTTTTGAACCCCATCTTATCTGGTTTAATGTTATTGGAGTTTTTCAGGTATATATTTATTTATTGAACTTAGAATTACAGAATACCACATTTCATCCAAATGTGAAACATCAGGGTTATAATTATTATACAAATGTATTTACAATAATATTAAATAAATTATCAATCGTTATATACAGGTCACACTAGTGAAAGAAAACAAACCAAGTAAGGCATAGAATAACGTTTTATAAATAGAACATAAAACCTTTTGGAATTCCCTAAGACAGCATTTTTACTTTCTCTACACGTACTATGTACGTACTCCACCCAAAAGTTCGATACGGAGATTTCAACGGAAATATATGTTTTAGGTCCCCTGTATCAAAAAAAGCATTTTCACAAAAAAGTCCGTGTGTGTCAGCGTGTTCCTGTGTCTGTGAACACGATAACTCAAAAACGAAAACTCGAACATTTTGATTTTCTCAAAAATGGCTAACGATTTTGATTAAAATATTAAATATATCTACATGAGAAATAAAATGTATATCTTGACTTTTCTAGGAATAGTCTCTGAAGACTACTTTATTCTGGATGAATTTTACGGAATTTTGCACAGCTGCTAAACCGTAAGAGATGGAAAAGAATTCACCACACAAAAAAATAAAGCACTTTAAATCACACAGTATATGTTATATGCATGTTTTCGGGGAATTGTTCGCTATTAAGAGATTCCTTGTATTTGGTTTCATCTTAAAAGTGTTATACTTTTCTCATACAGGAATTTGTCAACTGCTGTCCTTACAACAAAGGAAGTTCAGTCATATAGCAATCAGCTTCTGACTATCACTTTAACCAATGGTGCTCCCTTATTTCGCTTCTACCTTCAAGGAAGCAATGTTAAGAGTATTTCTGCTAATTTTTTCTCGATTAGCATGAAGTAATTAGAAGCATAAGCTTCATAAGAATAATTTGTTGCAGAGATGTAGAAAAAGTCATGTGAATGGATGACATTAAACTTTTTTCCTAAATATTTCATAAAGTATTTTATCTAATCTAATATTACAATAATTTAAATATGTATCGAAGATTCTTCTTTTATGCTCTAGGACTGAGCAGTGAAATAAAAGATAGTCAACAGTTTACTGTTCAGTACATATACATTGATATCCGTTGTCTTTTGCGGTAAGTGATTTTCTTGAGTTCCAGATTATTATTGAGCTCATTTATTCACTTTGTTCAGCCTTTTCTGCCGTCGAACACACACGCACTCCTCTTAAATGTTCTACTCCTAATTTACCCTTTACACGACCGCCCCTATTAATACTTATTACTTTTGACAGCCCTTTGGAGCAGTGATTTTGTCCGTATTCTGGTCCGTATTAAATTAACACAACCAAAGGTTCGCCTCTACCATGGGCCCAAATATCTTATCTTAGCTCCGCGGATGTTCCATGTGCTAAAATTCTCACTTGACCAGCGTTAGAATTTTTTCTCTTTTTCTTGTTATGTCCACCCTCGGGCAGTGTGACCTCACCCCTTCAGTTCAATGTCCTACCCTTAACGGTACTATCCTACCTGGATCGCTTGTCAGCTAGAGACAACTGTTTGTGCTTGTCTTCATAAACGTGTTTTACAACATTTCTTCCCAGGCCATTTACAATGTATATTTGTCCCCTTTTAGTATAATATATATTATATTTGCTATAAATTATATATCCTTTTGGATAACTTTTAATTCCGTGACACAGGTTCTGTCTCATCTTGTGATGGTTCCTTTAGAGCTGGATACCAATTTTTCGTTCCAATGTGATATTATATACTCCTTAAATTTATTTCTAGCGTAAGATATGGGGCATAAATTGCAACTGATTTTTAAATATATATCGTAGGATACCGAATAGTACCTTTTAACATATTATATTTAATTTAGGAAAACTTAAGTGTTTCATGTGAATAATCTGTGAAATCTTTACTCAATATTTCTTAATGAATTGTGTTCACCCTTTTAATATGTTCTATTGTTATGTGTAACTAGTCCTGAAATTTTGAGATAAATACATAAGTAATTTTGAGAAAATGTGCATGTTAATTTTGGATATTTACATGCATTGAAAAATGCATATAGAGAAAAGGTCTTTTAATATTCGAAGTGTCATTTGTTAACAATACTGCTGTCCTGCCCACTATTTGTATAAAAAAATAATTAATCCAATACCAATTGACCATAAAATTTTAGCTATACTATGAATCCTGGGACTTAAGTATATGCAACATTGTAAGTCGCCATTGGGGTTGTCATCTAAAAATAATTTGAAATCACCTTGTAGTTTTTCGGGAAACATTCGAGACAGCTGAGGAATTTAATGCCATGCCAGCATATTGCCATGGTAGCTCAGTGGCAGAGCGACCGACTTGAGATCGGTAGATCCGTGGTTCAAATTTCGGATTTGGCATTGAATTTTTCAGTCTGACTCTACTTATCCAACAAGCTATTATAGTTGATTATCTACCCCTACAATCAAACTCGCTATTGTGTACGAGTGTGTGTATGTAACTTTGTATGGAACGGAATCAAGTAGTACTTACAAATTACAGAAATCCATCTACAGCGCTGAAATCCCTCAGCTCATTGTACATCCAAGCTATCACAGTTGCTTACTCACCCCTACGAACAAACTCGCTATTGTGTACGTGTGTTCGTGTGTGTGTGTGTGAATGAGTGACTTTGAATGGAACGGCGTTAAGATGTGTTTACAAATTATAGAAATCCATCTATAGCGCCTGAAAACCCTGAACCCGGTGTACACCCACGTTATCATATTTGACTATTCACCCCAACAACCAGACTCCCTATTGTGTGTGTATGTGTGTGTGTGTGTGAAGTTGTGTTTACAAATTATGGAAAACAAAATAAGGCATTTCCGACATATTTTGCCTGTTTTACTATCGTAAGCGTAAAATCCCTTCATAATACCGGCAGAGTATGTACGATATCTATGGGGAAGATTCAGATACAAATTGAGTGCCAAAAGTGGTCTAGCCAATTTCGCGCTGGAGAATTCTCTCTAAAAGACAAACTTCGATCTGGAGGACAAATGATTACGGATGTGGAAAACATTAATGAAATGATAGTCAACAATCCACGAATGAAAACTCGGGTGTTAGAATTTGAAATCAATTTAACTCGTGCTACTGTGGCCAAAATTTTGAAAAAAATTTGATGTGTTCCATTCACATGACATTCTCTACATTCCTGAAAAAGGTATTATTCAAAAGCTTTCGCTTCCATTTACTTCAGGATAATAGAGAACAAAAATAGCAGTAGTGTTACTCGTGATTGCTTCCTTGTAAGTAGAAGCGAAATAAGGAGTTACCTTAGGTTAAAGTGACAGTCAAAAGCTGGTTGTTATGTGACTGAAGTTCCTTTGTCTATATGGACAGGAGTATAGAAATTCCTATATTAGAAAAGTATAAATTTTTCAAAGCTGAAACCAAACAAGGAATATCCCAAAAAGTCAACTTCACGAAAAAAAAAAATTATTACATAAATTGTGTGTTTTAACGTGCTCCACATTTTTGTGTTTTAAGTTTTTGTTCATCTCTTACGGTTTAGCAGTTATGCCACATTTCGTAAAATTCCCCTAGAATAGTCTTCGGAGGCTATTCCCAGAAAATTCAAGATGTACATCTTATTTGTCAGGTGAACGGCTTTAATATATCATATCTTAATCAAAATCGTTAGAACCTTTTTTCATAAAATCAAAATTTTCGAAAAAAGTTCCATGTAAAGTGTAGTTGAGGTGGGGGATTTTCTTTAAAATTTTCATGTCGCATCCTTGGAAGGTACCAAGTTTGGTTTTTAATGGACTTTTGGTTTTTGAGCTGTGCTTACCTACAGACACACACACAAATACACACACAGACAGATAGACAGACATACATTTTTCTAAAAATATTTTTTTTTATTTTTTTTTATTCAGGGGTCTCAAAACATTTCCGGTGACATTTTGGTATCGAATTTTTGGGTGAATTAAAATACCTTCGCTATACACTATGTACATAGTACGCGTAGAGAATGTAAAAATAGGTTACGTAAATATTTGGGATGTATGGGTTCCTCACGAACTGAGTGAAGTGAATTTGATTCACTATGTTTTCATCTGTGATTCCATTATGAGACTCAATCAGAACGATCCTTTTCTGGAACGGGCTGGCAACTGGAAATGAGAAGTGGATTGTGTAAACCAATGCCCCAAAGAGTAAATCATGGCGCATCGGTTCCTAATCTCCAGGGCTGCATCCGAGAAAGGTTAGTTTTGCATTTGGTAAGACTACAAAGGAATCCTGTATTAAGAACTTCTTCCGAATAATGAGACTATGAGTTCCGAGAAATACTGTTCTCAGTTGGATCAGCTCAAGGCAGTCATTGAAGACAAAATTCCAGAATTAGGAAACGATGTCTTTCACCACGAAAACTCCAGACTACATAACTTTATGGTGACCCGTCAAAAGCTGCGTAATTTTGAGAGAGATGTGTTACCCCAACCGCCGTATTCTCCAGAAATTGTCACATGCAACTTTCATCTATTCTGTTCCCAGCTGAATTGTCTGAATGGCAAACGCAATTACAGAAGAGTTCATCAAAAAGAAAAGCCTCACATTATTGAGAAATGCAATGTACAACCTTTCTTAAAATGGTAAAAAATATGTAAATGGCTTATTATTTATGGACGATCATTAAATGCTGTGGTTCTCAGCGTCCCGTTCTAAATTGGGCCTGGAAGATCACTTAATTTTGAACAGTGGCCTCTCCGTCAGGCTTGAGGTTCTTTTAGGTGCCGTAAATTTACGACACGGGACCAACGGCTTTACTTCCCTTCCGAAGGAAGCCATGCTAAGGATTTTTACACCCGAAAAATGCCATCGTTCTCCGCTGGATTTGAACCCGCGACCTTGAGTATATGAAGTTAGCATGGTAACCATTACACCACGGAGGGCGACCCTACATGAAGGCAAAGGTGTCGATGGAGTTCATCCAGAAGGAGGAGGCTGAGAAGGCTAGGACAAAGATGTTGAATGCCCAAGCAGAGGTACGCACACATAAGGTGAAAGAAGCCAGAAAACGGCGAGAAGAGAGAATTTCAAAAAAGAAGGAAGAACTTTTGCAGTCGTATCAACCTGAAGATGATGCTGCAATCCAAAGAAGTAAGCAATATGTATTTTGGCGTAATTATGATTCTCTTTGCTCTAAAATATTGAAAAGTTTTGAGAGAAGCTAAGTTGTGAATAAATTGGTACTAAAAATCCTGTGTGTTCTATTCACATGACTTTCTCTACAACTCTGCAATAAATTATTATTAAAAAGATTATACCTCTATTTACTTCCTGCTAATAGAGAAAAAATTAGCATAAATAATCTTATTACTTCCTTCCTTGTAAGTAGAAGTGAAATAAGGGAGTACCATAGGTTAAAGTGATGATCAAAAGGTTGTTGCTATGTAACTGAAGTTCCTTTGTTTGTATGGACACGAGTTCACAAAGTCCTGTATGAGAAAAGTATGTTTTTTATAGCTGAAACTAAAATCAAGGAATATCTTAAAAACAATCACATCCACGAAAAAAATGTATATAATATAAAGTGTGTGTTTTAAAGTGATCTGCATTTGCTGTGTGGTAAGTTTTTGTCCATCTCTAATGGTTTAGCAGTTATGCAAAATTCCGTAAAATTGACCGAGAATCAAGTAGTCTTCAGAAGCTATTCCCAGAAAATTCAATATACATTTTATCTGTCAGGTAAATATCTTTAATATACGATATTTTCATCAAAATCGTTAGAGCCATTTTTTAGAAAATCAAAATTTTCGAAACAAGTTCCATATAAGGTGTAGTTTGGGTGGGGGGATTTTCTCAAAATCTTCGTGTCGCATCCCTGGAAGATGCTAAACTCAAATACTAAGTTTGGTATTTTACCGACTTTTCGTTTTTGAGTTATCGTGTTCACAGACACACGGACACACACACGGACCTTTTTCTGAAAATACTTTTTTTGGACACAGGGGACCCTAAAAGATATATTTTTGATGAAATCTCGGTATCGAATTTTTTGGTGGAGTGCAATACCTTTTCTATACACTATGTACATAAGGCGTAAAGAGAAAGTAAAAAGTGGCAAATACCATTCCTTGGAGGATTATAGATTTAACCTCGTAGAGTTCATCAACAAGAAAAACCTCACATTATAGAGAAATGGAATTAATAACCTTCCAGAAATTGTTAATATATTGTCATCAATAATAGCATATACTGCAGGAAATAGTTTCTGAAACCAGGCTTATTTATTTACATCTTGAACGACCTTGTGCTAAAAGTTTGTATACTGAAAGTTCGGCAACTACTCTGTCGCAGCTGTGCTGCGGGTGAGGAGTGTTCTTAGGCGTTCTGAATCATTGAAACGTAATGGAAACGAAAAAATTTACAAGACAACCTTACATTTAGATGCATCTATATTTACTTTCAGGACTCATTTATGGCATTATTGAATCGATTCTTTTGTAAGATATTCTATGCCTGCATATAAACCTAAATAGACTACTATACCGCCAAATTCTTTAAGTTTAAAGGCTAACTATTAACGCTACAGTTTAAAACTTACAAAAGAACTATCAGGGTATATGAATACAAGTACTGCATGTTATTTCCATTCTACTGCATAAGCGCATAATGAAACTATTATTTTCTCCTGTTTACGATACTCATTTTTGAACCCTGCGAAGAAGCTCCTGGCTTTTAGGTCTAGGGTAGAAAATATACATTAATTCACAAAATGTACGGCCCATTAACACCGTCTGCTTGGCGCGAATGTAGTATGATTCGGGGTTGAGACCTACTGCCTACCACATACCGAAGGGGATTTTCATAAATTGGGTTAAACAATATTTGGAAAAAACAGTAACGAAAATATAATAACGTGGAAAAAGTAAAAAGACCACTATGAGTAATAAATATACAGGAAATAAGAATCTGAATATAGAAACAAAGTTATTCGAGTTACAAAACGAAATAAAAATTGGGTGGGGCAAAGAAATTGGATATGATATACAGCACGGGAATTACATGACTTAGGTTTGGAGGGTAGAAAGCTCGAAAGGTAGTTTATGATGTTGGTAGGAGGATTTGCCCATTATGCGGGGATCATGAAGATTGGATGAATATTTTGGCAGATTGCGTGCAGGTGGAGTACATTAAGAAATAGTTATTACCGGAAGTATTTTTAGCTTCAAACAGATGGAGGACAGCATGCTGAGACTTGATTTGAACAGTGAAAACTGGCCAAGCCAGGGCACATATTTAATGGGAGTACGTCAGCTAAGAGATAAGATAGTATTATAAATATTGTATTGACAGATTATGTATATGTGTTATCAATATGTGTAAATAAGTGGGTGTAGTTGCAAGTGTAAATGGAATATCAGGGTGTTCTTTTACTGTTCTGTTGTAGGCCGCGCGCGCGCGTGTGCGTTTTGGAGCGGTACTGGGTTCTTCTCCCGGGCTATGGTTATAAGACTGGTGTAGGTTTGTGGTTTGCTTTGCTCAGGGTTTTTATTAGCATGGAAACGCTTTCAGGTTGTGGTGAGACAAGTGTTTTATTAACTGAGTCCGGCTTTTTTCCGCCGTAGAACACACGCGTATACTTCTTAATTTTTTGCTGTGACGTTACACTTTACCCGCACGCTAATGTTATTGTTTATTCATTTTGAGGCCGTGATTTATTTCGACCTATGATCGGTCTTTAACTTACTTCCGTCACAACTAAGGGTTACACCACGTGCTCAAAAATCACATCTTGGTCGTGCGGGGGTTCTTCGTCAAATGCCTTAAAGTGTCGCCTGACCAGCGGGAATCATTGTTTTGCTGTCCCGTTAGTCCCCTCGGGCAGGGCATATTCACCCTTCCCTCAGTTCAATCCACGGCAGGTAACGGTATCTTGTACCCCGAGCTCGTGACTTATACGTGTTATAAGTCTTTCTACCCGTCCCATTTTCATTGTACATTTATATTTTCTCCTTCTAAGAATATAATTTTGCCCCGGGCTCAGTTTTCAATGTTGTGAAGATGTGTGGAACCAGAGAGAATATATTAAGTCCAAGTATTTTTAGAGAGCATGTACGGTCACCTGACCCATGAGTTGTTGCGACGCAAATGCTATATAATTACGAACTTAATAAATACAACTACTACCTAACCTAGCAGTTTCATCACGATGTAAATCAAGTTGTTAAAGGGGGTAAAAGAAAATAGAATTTAAAAAAAATCCGATGTGTTCCATTCACATGACTCTACTTCTGTGTAACAAATTAATGTTAATAAGCTTATTCTTCTATTTACTTCATGCTAATCGAGAAAAAATAACAAATAGCCTTATTACTTGCTTCCTTGTAAATAGAAGCGAAATAAGGAAGTACCATAAGTTAAAGTGAAGTCAAAAGCAGGTTTCTAGGCGACTGAAGTTCCCTTGTTTGTATGGACACGAGTTAAATTCATGTATGAGAAAAATACAAGTTTTTCAAACCTGAAACCAAAAACACGGAATGTCTCTAAAACGATCAAATCCTCGAAAAAAATTATATAACATAAATGTTGCGTTTTAATGTGTTCTATTATTTTTTGTGTGGTAAGTTTTGACCACTTCTTACGGTTATGCAAAATTTCGTAAAATTCATCCAGAATAAAGTAGTCTTCAGAGGTTATTCCCAGAAAATTCAAGACATATATTATTTGTCAGGTAAATATCTTTAATTTACAATATTTTAATCAAAATCGTTAGAGCTATTTTTGAGAATATCAACATTTTCGAAAAAAGTTCCATGAAAAGGGTAGTTGGAGTTGGAAGACACCAAGCTTAAATACAAAATTTGGTATTTAACGGTCTTTTCTTTTTGAGCTATGCTGTCCACATACACACACAAACACACACACACACACGTGCGTGCACACACACGGACCTGTTCCCAAAAATGTTTTTTTTTGGATACAGGGGGAACCAAAACATGAATTTGCAGTGAAATTTCGGTATCGAATTTTTGGGTGTAATACAATACCTTCTCTATGTACTATGTACATAGTACGTGTAGAGAAAGTAAAAATCTGCACTTGACTTTCTCTATCTGTTCTACCAACAGACTTCTTACAAGAAATTCTTCTTTCTATTGCCATGCTAATCAAGATATGCATTAGAATAATTACTTAGTTCCTCATTGTAGAAGGGAACTAAAGGACTGGTCTAAAGCGATAGTCAAATGTCTTGGAAGCTAATGATATGCGATTGTAGCTGTTTCTTTGCTTGGCCAGGAGTAGAAGAAAAGTAAGTATTTTAAAATTAAAACTATTAACAAAGGGTATCTTAGAAACTGTGAATTATAGAACAAAATGCATACGACATAAATCGTGCGTTTTAATGAGATCTAAGTTTTTGCCTATCTTTACGGCTTAACCGTTATGTAAAATTCAACCAATATAAAGTGCTCTTCACACTATTCCCAGAAAATTCAAAGCACATATTACCTTTTTATTTCTTTTAACATCTTTAATTTACGATATTTTAATCAAAATCATTTGAGATATTTTTGAGAAAAACAAAACTTTCAAAATTGTTCCATGCAAACGGTAGCTTCAAGTGGGTTAATTTTCTTTAAAATCTTTCTGTAGCATCCTTGAAAGATAATAAACTTAAACACCGAGTTTGGTATTTGACGATCTTTTTTTTTTTTTCTTTTTTTTTTTGAGCATCGCAAATAAAATGCATATATTGAATTTTATGGGAATAGTCTTTGAGCTTTGTCGAATTTTGTAAACTAGTAAAGAGTAGGGTATAAACAATTACTTGCTACACAAAGAATCAAACTCGTATTTATGTTATATATACTTTTTTGCACAGTAAACCTTTCCAAGATATTCTTTGTTTAGTTAAAATTTTAAACTATATAATTTTTCTCAAACGGGAACCCACCTTTAACTTAATCCCATTTTTTATTGTTGACTAGGCAATGCGAACCGATCTTCAATTGTGCGTATAATACTTAGCCTTCCTTCATTTTTTTCTGCTTATTAGGATGCAGTTAGTAGGAATAACTTATTTTTAAATAGGTAGAGAAAGTCATGAGATTGGAACGCATCAGTTTCTTTTTTTAAAAAAATAAATACCTTATGTTGACACCAAAGTAATTCTGCAACTGCACTTAGTTGCATTTTATATACTGCAATCATTTATGAGCACACCAATGATTATTATGAGAAACTTGTCATTCAAGAAATAGACATACGAAAAAAACATATGTATATATATATATATATATATATATATATATATATATATATATATATACACACACATATATATATGCAAATAAATAAAAACAAAAATGTGAATTATATCAGGAATAATATAAAATTAGCAGAAATACTAATTCTTACAGCAAAAATTCTCTTAAGAGATGATACAAAATATATCTCTATGTTCCAAAGAATTATGATGGTATACCAAGATATGCAGAATTCACAGTAAACATACAAATGCACAACAAATTTATTTAAATTTCAAGTATAGGTAGGTCTTGGTGGCTCATTGGCTAAGCGCTGGCTTTCTGAACCCAAAATCCTGGGTTCAAACCCAGCCCAGACCGAAAGGTTTCCAGTGTGCTTAAAAGCGATAGCCCCATGTCAATAAATTTACTGATGTGCAACAAACTCCTATTACTTATTCTATCTTCCTTATGTATATGTTAAATAGAGGAGATACTGTATTCCACCCAAAATTCGAAGTCAAAATTTGACCTACACTATAACTTTTTGGAAAATTTGGTTTTTCTCTAAACTGGCTGTAAATTTTTGATCAAAATACTATGTATTAAAGATATTTTCATGACAAACAAATTTTCTGGGAATAACGACTGAAGATGACTTTGTACAAACGGTAAATCTAAGAGAATACATAAAAACTTACCACACAGCAGTAGTAGTTTGGTATTTAATGGTCTTTTAGTTTTTGAGCTATGTTGTCACAAACACACACACATACACACAACACACACGCACATGCGCGGAACTTTTTCTCAAAATATATTTTTGGGATTCAGGGGGTCTTAAAACATGTATTTCTGGTGAAATCTCGGTATCGAATTTTATGTGTGCAATACAGTACTTCCTGTACATACTATGTACATAATACGTGCACAGAAAGCAAAAATAGAATAGACACAAAATTCACGTGAATGGAACAGAGAATTTCAGTCCGTATCATTAGTGTTGCTGGACATATTATGAATAATCCCTTTACACGTCTTTCTATTTTCCTTGTCAGTAATGTTAAATATTTGTTCAAATTAAATTATACTCCCCGAAATATGGGCTGAAGATTAGAATATAGTTGAGCTACACGGGAGCTAAAATTAGTATTTGGAAAAAGAGAAAAGTTGAATCACAGCAAGTCATTTAGATTTCATTTGGGCAAAGATCTAGAAGAGCTTATGTTTGTGTGTTTGTATTACCACAGGAAGTATGTTTTGATGAGCGCAGATTGTTGCAGTTGGTAGAACTGTCCACAGACATGCGACAACATGATCTTCTTGCAACATCTGAGGATGGAAAAAGATGGAGAAGGAATGAGCCTGCAGCAGAGACGTGGGGATCCTGAAGAAGATTGAAAACAAAAGAGAACATGTATACGCGTACATAAAAAAGGCGCTGCTTCGGGTATGGCGCTGGAAAGTGGGGGGCTCGACGAGAGACGTTGGAGGGGAGGTGGGAGTGAGCGAAGGAAAGGGAGAGAGTGATGGATAGAGAGAGAGACGCTCTGCAACGCGCTAGTTTTGACATCACCGTCCCGCTGCAGGCTGATTGGTCGAAGAGAGGGTTAAAATTTTCGCTAGCGCATGCGTCCTTAATTATTGATCTGCTCGGTTCGGATCCAGGGGCCTGAAGGCCTAGTGCAAGCCGTCGGCGGCGGCGTTGGTGGTGGTGACGGCCGTGCGGGAGAGAAGAGGGGTGAGAGACGAGGCAACCTCCTCCTTGCCCATACCGGATTTGGTGCTTACTGGTGGACTGGTCCAGAGGATGCTGCGCGCTCTGCGTTTTGGAGGCCCCTGAAGAGAGACAGAGAGGGAGAGAGGGTGGGCGAGTGAATGCTGGCTCGAGTCCGTACAGTGCCCACCACCACCACCACCACCACCACCGACAACGGAAGAAAAGAAGCGGACTAGCCCGTCGCCCAACGACTTGGAGGAGTAGTGGACCCCGGTCGTCATCGACGTTGACGTGCTGGCTGTGGTGTGGTAGGCCAAAACCTTCCCCCTTTCCCGTCAGCAAGGTGGAGTACGTGTTTGTTTAGGTGTGCTTCGAACAGCGATCATGCATCCACACAGTAGGTGAAGAAGAGGACTGCGATCGCCTTCGTGCGTCGTGTTTTCTTCTTGCCAGCCGCCCACCGCTGCCGGCCATGGAGTCTTCAGCAGCAGCTGCCGTCGCCGCCGAGGATGCTGCGATGGACCAGCAAGGATGTCCGTCACCGTCACCACCACCCGCTCTTCCAGGCATTCCACGGTGGCTTCTACTCGTCTGTATATGCATTTGTCTTCCACGCGGTAAGTAGAGTGACTCCACGCTTGCCAACATAATATCCCTCCAATCTCTTAAGGTAACACATCTGTGAAATTTGGATACTCTATAGTAGGTAATATACCTTACTCAAATGTATACTAGATAATATACACAACAATTGTAATATTTTTACATTTTTATCAGACATATACGTAACTAGTTTTTATTCTTTAAATTAATTTATTTAATAAAAATAAACCACGCGACGTATTTTAAAAAAAATATTCAAAATATGATCGTAAATTATTTTAGAAATCAATCTATCATATTCTTCTTTTCAACCCAAATTCTTCGCTTTTGAAAATCTAATAATTTATTTCGCAAAACTACAGCATTTTTTAACAAATTATTTGAGAAATAGTATAAAATGTTAAAACGAATTAAAACTCTACAGTACGTAATATACCTTACTGAAATATATATTAGCCAACACACAAAATAATTTCAATATTTTGTTGCCTTTTTATTAAAATTCTAGGTCACCTTTATTCAAGTAACGAGTTTTTATTTTCTAAATATCTTGATTTAATACCAATAACAATTTACCACGTATTTTAAAAATATTTCAAATAAAAATTCAGAATTAACGTAAATGATTTTACAAATCGATCTACCATATTTTATATCAACCCCTTTTGAAATTCTAAAAACTTTTTCTCAAAAATTCTGATTATTTCCACAAAGTATATAACCATTTTAATGTACTTTTGAGAGATAGCATTAAGCAAATTGATATACACCGTCTAAAGCATTTGAGTTGCAAAAAAGGTGAAATTTGGGCGTGCCTATTACAACGCATGGCGGGTCTGTTTACAGCTACAGTTAAATGTTATTTAAGATGCACCAAGTAGGAAAAAGTATACATTTTATTAAACTTTAAGATTCATATTATAATGTAAGAAATGTTTTTAAATGTTGGTCAAATTTCACAGATGTTTCACCTTAAAAAGTCTTCCATTTATACTTAACTTGCCCATGGCACAGAAAAGTATTTCAACAATACTAGTTAAAATATGAAAAAATATAGGTATAATATACATGCATCAATATGAATAGAAAAAGTGCCAAAACTTACGTCCAGTTTGTTGCACCTTTTGCGTGAAATTCTCCACTGTATATGCAGAAACAAATGGTACAGAAATGGCGATGAAATTTTATGAAAATAAGATTTTCACACTAATTTAAATTTTCATCAGCAACAACTAAGAAGAAAATCGAGCAATCTTTTGATTTATTTGACCTTGAGTATTCTATGGTCATGTTCAAAAATATAGATGCAAATCAAAAATACCTTCAGAGGTATTTTCGAACCGTAGCTATGCAATTTAAGCTGTATAGATGTAGTATAAATTGGCAGAGAGAAAATAAACAGGCTTAAACTACAGATAAAATGAATTAAAAGCAATGGAGTGAAACAAAAATTAAATTTTCCATGACACAAGATCCATAATGCATATCACCGAAGAATCTCTAGTGATTTCCTTGCTATTCCTTAACGTTAATTTAAGAAGACAGTTGAATTACGCACATTTGACTGTCGCGAGAGTTCCAATTTCGTATGAACCGCCTGGCAGAGCAACAGCTAGTTCATCTTACCCAGCAGGAGATCGGAAAACCATGTTCCACCCACGCAATATCTCGCCTTTCCCGGAACACCGTGCAGCAAGTGTTTATAGCAGGAGGCGGAACAAACCATATTCTTCTATGAATTTACCTACTAAATTCCTAGTACCCAACCATCAAAGAAATGGCGATATTGCTAAAAGTTTTAGTGTTTAACTACTTCATTCATAGATAAAAGGAACCGAAATGTATATTTTTAAGGCGAGTCAAATGTTAAACTTTGACTTATTACCTCAGAAAGTTTTTAATATAATGGGCTCACATTTTCAAGATATATTTAGCAATATCTTTAGTGTTTATAGAATACTTATGTTGATTATAAGAAAAGGTTTAACTTATTTTAATAAAGTTTTAAATTTTATTTAAAAACTACTATTTTTAAATTTAAAAAAGAAGTATTTATTTTAAATAAAGCCTACTTAGCTGAAACTGTGTAGTAAAAATTTCAGCCCGTAGGGTTAATTCGTTCCTGAGATAATGAGGCACTTTTATAGATAATATTACTTCTTCAGAAATTTCTTTCAAACATAATTAAAACAAAAACCAAGTAACCTAAATTTCCAAGCAAAACTTAGCAGTATTTGGAAACTGTCACCTGAAGCAAATATGAACAAATGCCATTATTGTAAATAGCTAAAGTAAAACTTTCTGATCAAAATAAAAAAGAATCGCTTCTCTAACACTAATATTTACAAAACTATTAATTTTTTACCAAGCGAGATTCCTGCTTTTAAAAAGTACTATGTAGGATTATCTTTAACAGTATTTTCAAACTATTTACAAAGTAAATTCAGGAATATATTTAGTTTTGAATAATACAAAATTGAATACTTTTATTGATCAGAAGAAGAATATGTATATTTTAATAAAGCTCCTAAAATTTTATTGAAAAAAGTTGATTTTTAAATTTAAAAATAACTAATCTTTTTCGTTAAAATAAAGCCTATTTATATGCAAATGTGTGGTAAACATTTCAACACTTAATGCCAATTAGGGGCATTTATATAGACAATCTTAGTTCTTCAGATATTGCTTTCAAACATAACATTTTAAAAAAGAAAGCAACCTAACTTTCCAAACAAGACATCGCAATATTTCGAAACTCTCACGTGAAGGAAATATGAACGAAATGCCAATGCTGTGAATAGCTAAAGTAAAACGTTCCGATCAAAATAAAAAAGATGGCTTCTATAACATTAATATTTATAAAACTATTAATGTTTTACCAAGTGTGTTTACCAGAATGCTTTAAAAACTATGTAGGATTATTTTAACAATATTTTTAAACTATTTAAGAAATAACATTCAGTAATATATTCACTGTTGAATAATAAAAAAATAGAATCCTTCTGTTGATTAAAACAAAATGTATACTTTTTTTAATAAAACTTTTGAAGTTTTATTCAACATTTGATTTTTAAATTTAAAAAAAATCTGATCTGTTCCATTCACATGATTTTCTCTACTTTTGTGTAAAAAAGTATTCTTAATAAGCTTATTCTTCTACTTACTTCAAGCTAATCGAGAACAAATTAGCAGAAATAGTTTTATTACTTGCTTCCTTGTAAGTAGAAGCGAAATAAGGGAGTACCATAGGTTAAAGTGAAGTCAAAAGCTGGTTGCTAGGTGACTGAAGTTCCTTTGTTTGTATGGCCACGAGTTCACAAATTTCTGAATGAGAAAAGCACAAGTTTTTTAAACCTCAAACCAAAAACAAGGAATTTCTCAAAAGCTATCAACTCCTCAAAATAAAGTTACATAGCATAAATTGTGTGTTTTAATGTGCTCTATATTTTCTGTGTGGTAAGTTTCTGTCCATTTCTTACGGTTTAGCAGTTACGCAAAATTTCGTAAAATGCATCCGGAATAAAGTAGTCTTCAGAGGCTATTTTCAGAAAATTCAAGATATACATATTATTTGTCAGGTAAATACCTTTAATATACGATATTTTGATTAAAATCGTTAGAGCCATTTTTGAGAAAACCAAAATTTTAGAAAAAAGTTCCATGTAAACGGTATTTTGGGGTGGGGGATTTTCCTGAAAATCTTCGTGTCGCATCTTTGGAAGATACCAAACTTAAATACCAACGGTCTTTTCGCTTTTGAGCTTTGCTGTCCAAAGACACACACACATGGACCTTTTTCCAAAAATGCTCAGGGTGACCCAAAGCATGCATTTCCGGTGAAATCTCGGTATGGAATTTTTGGTGCATTACAATACCTTCTCTATACACTATGTGCATAGTATGTGTAGAGAAAGTAATAAGTAACCTAACTATCCAAACAAAACTTGGCAGTATTACGAAACTGTCGCGTGATGCAAATGCTCCGAATAATAGTAAAACTTTCAGATAAACATAAAAATGTCGATCCACTAATACGAATGTTTATAAACCTATTGATGTTTTACCCAGTGAATGTACCAAAGTGTTCTTAAAAAGTATTAAGTGGGATTATCTTCAACTATATTTTTAAGCTATTTACAGTTAGCGTATCTCAATGAAATTTATAATAAAGTAATTGGGAGATTTTAAATATCCATATGTAATTAAAACATGAAAATTGAAAAACATCATGAAAACCACATTTCAACTCCCATTAATATTTTCAAATAGTTTATCTCAAACCATTTTCTCGTTTTATCGACCTCAGCATTTCTAAAGCAAATTTTGTATACAGCAGCGTCATTATTTCCCCAGCGTCATTTTTGTTGTTAAATTAATTTTAAAGTATTAATATGTCATTAGCTTTCATTTAAGTTCATTCTAAGTTAAACAGGGAGTCTTAGAATAATATAGTATTTAACCTTTTACCATCAAGTGGAGCTAATAAGGCCTTGAAAGGATTCCTTCACTCAACTTTGGAAAATACATCTATTGTTTTGTGTGTTATTCAATGTGAAAATCGGAATTACTGATATTATATAACAGCTTGATTACCATAAACTTAAACATATCACATTTCCCCAAATTTCAGTCTCCCAGTTGTAGGAGTTATAATTACACTCTCGTAAATTAGGGGCTCATGAATTGAGAAATTTTGAGGCTTTTATGATTACGGTATTCATGGAGTTAAAATGTCATAATCCCAAAATTAAAAGATATCTTTAATTGTTGAGCTCCTTTTTACTTTCTCTCTACGCACTAATTACATAGAGTATAGAGAAGGCATTGCACTCCACCAAAAAATTCGATACCGAGATTTCACCGGAAATATATGTTTTAGGGTCCCCAATATCCAAAAAAAAAAAACATTTTTCAAAAAGGTCCGTGTGTGTGTATGTGTGTGTGTGTGTGTGTTAAGAGTGTCAGTGTGTCAGTGTGTCCGTGTGTCCGTGAACACGATAACTCAAAAACGAAAAGTCTCTAAAATACCAAGTTTGGTATTTAAGTTTAGTATCTTCCAGGGATGCGACACGAAGATTTTGAGAAAAATGTCCCCACCCCATACTACTCTTTAAATGGAACTTTTTTCGAAAATTTTGATTTTCTCAAAAATGGCCATTACGATTTTGATTAAAATTTCGTATATTAAACATATTTACCTGACAAATAAAATGTATATTTTGACTTTTCTAGGAATAGCCTCTGAATAGTAGTTTATTCTGGATGAATTTTACGGAATATTGAATAACTACTAAACCATAAGAGATTGACAGAAACTTGCTTCACAAAAAATGTAGAGCACATTAAAACACGCAATTTATGTTATATACATTTTTTCGTGGAGTATCTCGTTTTTGAAACATTCCTTATTTTTGGTTTCTGCTATGGAAAGCTTATATTTTTCTCATACAGGAACCAATCAACTCCATCCATATAAACAAAGGAACTTCATTGACATAGCAACCAGCTTTTGACTATCACTTTAACCTGTGGTAGTCCCTTATTTCGCTTCTACTTACAAGGAAGCAAGTAATAAGACTATTTCAGCTAATTTTTTTCTGATTAGCATAAAGTAAATAGAAGTGTAAGATTTTTAATAATAATTTGTTGCAGGTATATAGAGAAAGTGATGTGAATAGCACACATCAGATTTTTGTAATATGAGAGCAATATATCCTATTTTCATTAGCTACAATATAAAACAAAATGCCTTATATATAATATTTTTTAAAAATTGGTCAATATAACACATTAAGGGTAAAATTATATCTAGTCTTTAGTAAAATGTTCAATACTGTAACACTTCTTGGATATAATTTATAAGATAAGAATGGGAATTGGATGCAATATTCAAATTTGAAAGTTAATTTAGCAGGAAAAAGAAGCATTTTCAGAATTAATGTCATTCTGTATGATTCGTTACATGAAATAATTTCGTATTAGAATTACGAAACTCTACATTATATGTTCATCATTAACACTTCTATAATTCACAAAAAAATATCTATTTCTAAATTGTCTTATTCCAAAATTTACGAGTTGCTCTGACAAGTTGTATTATTTAAGGCGAATAAGGCGAAATACAATTTAAGTATGAATAAAAGAATAAACAGAATATTTTTTTTAAATTTTGTGTTTTATTTTCGTAAAAACATAATATCGAAGATCGAGAGTTATTAAAATATAAAACCAAAAACTTCTGGGTGTATAATTTAAGCAATAAGTTTCTTAATACATATTAAGATCATTACTTAATGTAAGCTGATCATTTAATATCATAATCAATCATTAAAGTTTACATACGTAAACGAACTTTCATAAAACATGGTTTATTTTAGATTCTATTATTGATGCTTACATCTTACGGGAAACAAAGTAAAGACTTTATAGTATAATTAAAATTACATTTTTTCGTTCCATTAGAGGCGGCCATAGTTCATTTTTACTTCTTTATACGTACTATGTCCATAGTGTATAGAGAAGGTATTGCACTCCACCCAAAAATTCGATACCGAGATTTCAAGGAAATATATGTTTTAGGGTCCCCAATAGCCAAAAATATCATTTTCACAAAAAGGTCTGTGTGTGTACGTGTGTCCGTGAACACGTTAACTCGGTAAAATAACAAACTTGGTATTTAAGTTTAGTATCCTCCAGGGATGCGACTCGAAGATTTTGAGGAAAATTCCCCCACCCCCAACTTCCCTTTACATGGAACTTTTTTCGAAAATTTTGATTTTCTCAAAACGATTTTGATTAAAATTTCGTATACTAAAAATATTTACCTGACAAATAAAATGTACATCTTTAATTTTCTGGAAATAGCCTCTGAAGAGCAGTTTATTCTGGATGAATTTTACTGAATTTTGAATAACTGCTAAACCGTAAGAGATGGACAAAAACATACTGCACAAAAATGTTGAGCACGTTAAAACACAATTTAGGTGATATACATTTTTTTCGTGGAGTACGTCGTTTTTGAGACATTCCTTATTTTTGGTTTGTTATGAAAAACTTATACATTTCTCATACAGGAACTTGTCAACTCCTATCCATATAAACAAAGGAACTTCATTGGCATAGCAACCAGCTTTTGACTATTACTTTAACCTATGATAGTACCTTATTTCGCTTCTACTTGCAAGGAAGCAAGTAATAAAACTATTTCTGCTAACTTTTTCTGATTAGCATAAAGTAAATAGATATATAAGCTTTTTAAGAATAATTTGTTGCTGGGATATAGAGAAAGTCATGTGAATGGTACACATCAGATTTTTATATAATACCTTTTCAATAATCGTCTCCTATATTATATATATGAGTAATAGGCAAACAGTGTGGAAAATAGAGACAAAACAAAACTTTTTCTGTCTCCACAGATTATTTTTGAAGGTATATAAAACATAAGCGATCCAGCTAGCTAAGGAATAACATTTATGCAAAGGAAAATATTTAAATATTAAATACAGGTCCAAAATTTTAGAAAGCAGGACGTATAGTAGTCCGAATAAACGGAAATTACACCTTAAGTGAGTTATTTTAGCACTGCTCTTGAAGTTCTCAACGGTCTTTTTCCTAAAATTTTTATGAATTGTTCTATAAATCACGACAGTTATTTCAAATGATGGATGGAATTGACAGCTTATGTAGTCGAGTCTATAGAAGTATTTTATTCTGCAGAAAATGAATAAAATATACTTTTAAAACATCAGAATTCAAAACATTTTCTCTGATACTACTTGCAATGCATAATCTAATTTTTGTATGCTTGTTTTTAGATCGTTAATTATTTAATTATGTATTTCGTTTCAGTAGGAGTTGACAAGTTTATTTGCATATGAAAACGTAAAAATGTGCCAAATTTTCCACGTTGTTGCATATTAAAATCACGAATACATTTTTTGAAATAATTATATATTAGAAAGTTCAACTGCAAGTTGTATTATACGTTATGCAAATTTCATCTCTGTTCCTCTCGTACTACGAGAAATAAGTATCAAAATGCTTTTTTGATAAAACTGGATTTAAAGATGTTATTTTCTAAAAAACGGACATGGCATAACATATTTAACGGAATGCAAGACTAGCATTTAAATAATATTTTATATATAAATATACGTATATAATTTCTAAAAATGGAAATAAGAGATTTTGTTATTGCCCAAAAACACGAAATGTAATTTCTAACCATTTCAGAATACGTTGTTCCTTTAAACGAATAAATAATTTAAATTAAACTGAAAATAGGACTGGTATTTGTTGTGCAATTTTTTATTTTTGGGTAGTTAAATATCTTGTAAATAAATCTAATATTTAGTAGATAGAATAATCACATCTAATGAAATAAATAACGTAGCATGTAGATCAGACTTCTACACTTTGTTTTCGACCAGTTTTTTGTATAAAGGCTTGATTTCCTTATTAACAAGGGCTTTATAACGTTATACCTTTAAAAAGCTTTCATGAGCATTAATGAAGTTAGGATGGATCTTTGGCTGTTATAAAGATTCTTTGAGTACGTAAATTAAGTCACTTTTGAAGTATCTTGCTGAAGAATTTTTACTTTCTCTATACGCACTATGTACATAATGTATAGAAGGTATTGATTGCAGTCTACCCAAAAATTCAATACCAAGATTTCACCGGAAATATACGTTTTAGGGACCCCTTTATCTAAAAAAAAACATTTTCGGAAAAAGGTTCGTGTGTGTGTGTGTGTTTGTGTGAACACAATAACTCAAAATCAAAAAGTAGGTAAAATACCAAACTTGGTATTTAAGTTTAGTATCTTCCAGGGACGCGACACGAAGATTTTGAGAAAAAATCTTCCTACCTCCAACTACCCTTCACATGGAACTTTTTTCCAAAATTTTTATTTTCTGAAAAATGTCTCAAACGATTTTGATTAAAATTTAATATATTAAAGATATTTCCCTGAGAAATAAAATGTACATCTTGAATTTTCTGGGAATAATCTCTGAAGAGTACTTTGTTCGGGATGAATTTTGCGGAATTTTGAATAACTGCTAAACCGTAAAAATGGAGAAAATCTTAGAGCATCAAAAATGAAGAACACGTTAAAACACACAATTTATGTTATATATATTTTTTCGTGGAGTTCATCGTTTTTGAGGCATTGCTTGTTTTTGGTTTCTGCTTTGAAAACCTTTTCTCATACAGGAGTTTGTCAACTGCTGTCCACATAAACAAAGGAACTTCAGTGACATAGCAACCAGATTTTGACTATCACTTTAGCCTATGGTACTCTCTTATTTCGCTTCCATTTACAAGGAAGTAGGTAATAAGACTATTTCTGCTAATTATTTCTGTTTAGCAAGAAGTAAATAGAAGTATAATATTTTTAAGAATAGTATGTTGCAGGGATATGGAGAAAGTCATGTGAATGGTACACATCAGATTTTCATCTTAAAATCCTTACAACAGGAGGTTTTTTTCTCCATTTGAATCTGTGAGCAGCTAATCTGGGATTACCTAAAAATGAGCATCAAGGAAAACTTAGATTGCTTGTCCTATATGTGCATTGGGTTTGACCTAGTTTCTCTCAGTAAACGCTGACCCAGTTTTCCTCGTAGCGATCCAAATAAATCATTGCAAAACTTCAAGAAAACCACTACATCCTAGACTGTTTTTTTATCAAATGCATGTAATGTGCATTTTGACCATTACGGTTTATTTTCTGCCCACTTCATCGAAATTCCGTTTCTTTATGTGGAGGTGGTTTATGCGACAAACATTTTGAGCATGCAAGACGTGTGAAAATTAGTCCAAAAGTGACAAACATTGCATATTTAATTTTCTTATGCTCTAAAATATTTCAAACCATGTACTTCAATAACATAAATTTTCAAAGTTGTAGTCAAACTAAGAAATAGACGGAACTTGAACAAAACTAAGGTGCAATTTCCGTATATTCAGACTATTTTTTTTTCATTAATATATGTCCCGCTTTCTACAATTTTGGACATGCAAGTGATATTTAAATGTATTTCTTTGCGTAACTTCTATTCTTTAGCCAGTTGGCTTGCTTATGTTTTATATACTTCCAGAAATATGGTGTAGAAACAACAAAAGTTTCACTGTCTGGTAATTATATATAAAATATGAGACGAGTATTGAAAAGGAGGTGTTACATAAAACTGAAGTCGGTTGCTCTAACTACTGAGCTAACACGACAACAGGCCGGTATGACATTAAATTCTTCAACTGACTCGCATGTTTCCCAGCAAGCCACAAGATGATCTCAAATTACATCAACTTACAATGTTACAAGTACTTTAAAACCCGGGCTTCATAGCTTAGACAATTGAGTCAAATAATTCTGAGATGGAATGGTAGCTCAGTGGTTAGAGCAACTGGATACAAATCCAGAGATTATAGTTTAAATCCCGGCTATGGCATTGAATTTTTCAGTCTGACTATATCTATTCAACTCCTGTCCTACACACAGCTTGTGTGGAAAAAAGCAATTACATTACAAATAATATCAACTTTGTTTTTGTTTGCTGCCACTATAAAAAGATGCACGTGACAAAATTGTTCTAATAAACATAACACTCCCTAATTGGCCACTGATAAAATACTCCTATATCCTACAGCTGTTTTGTAAAGCAATACATATACTAATTTGATGTTTCAGATACTATTCGAGCACAACTAGTAAATTTTAGTTGGATAGCAGATTAGAAAAAAGAAATACTTTTTGACAATTAGGTTTCATTTTATTTTAAATTTTCCTAGTTTCAAAATGTTTGACACGATGCAGTATTTGTCATTCTGTCTAAGCATTTAATCAGTTTAAAAATCACCCTGGAATATAAGTAACTTATTAATTACATTTTGCCTCATTGCCCAGAAAATTATTAAAAAGCCATTATATATTATGTTACGTTCACTAATAAGAAAACATTTTCACACGAGTTTAATTAAAACAAACGCAATTAACCATATTTCCTTTGGTAGTTTTCAAAATTACATGGTATGGGAGATTTTTAAAATGTATTGAATGTAAAATAAAATAAATAACAATAATAATGACCATTGTATCCATGGTAATAAGTGAAAGTTTTATGTTTATATTCAGTAACTGATAAAGATTAGAATAAAACACAACGTAACCTTAAGTTATTTTTCGCTAATGCCTCTTAATACATGTAAAATACATAATAAACACAATTAGGTCACAGCACACAGTACACCTGTTACTATATATTTTATGAGAGGCTTTGAATATACATGTTTACATAGTATACTGTCCAATGAGTGAAAAGAAAAATAAGTGTGTTAATATCATTATAAATTAATATACTTTTTATATTACTTTCTCTATACGTACTATGTGCATAGTGTATAGAGAAAGTATTACACTCCACCTAAAATTCGATACCAAGGTTTCACCGGAAATATATGTTTTAGAGTCCCCTTTAAATAAAAAAGGCATTTTCGGAAAAAGGTCCGTGTGTGTGTCCGTGAACTCAAAAACTACAATTCGGTAATATACCAAACTTGGTGTCTAAGTTAAGTATTTCCAAGTATACGACACGAAGATTTTTAGAAAAATCCCCCCACCCCCAACTACTCTTTAGATGGAACTTTTTTCGAAAATTTTGATTTTCTCAAAATGACTAACGATTTTGATTAAAATATCCTATATTAAAGCTATTTACCTGACAAATAAAATGTATATTTAGAATTTTCTGGGAATAGCCTCTGAAGAGTACTTTATTCTGGATAAATTTTAGGGAATTTTGAATAACTGTTAAACCGTAAAAGATGGAAAAAACTTACTACATGAAAAATGTAGAGCAGTTTCGTGAAGTTCATCGTTTTTGAGACATTCCTTGTTTTTGGTTTCTGCTTTGAAAAACGTATTCTTTTCTAATATAGGAATTTGTCAACTTCAGTCACATAGCAACCAGCTTTTGACTATCACTTTAACCTCTAGTAGTCCCTTATTTCGCTTCTATATACAAGGAAGCAAGTAATAAGACTGTTTATGCTATTTTTTCTGATTAGCAAAAAGTAAATAGAAGTAAAAGCTTTTTAAGAATAATTTGTTGCAGGGATATAGAGAAAATTATAAATCTTCTTACTTTGCGATACGCTCATACAACTTTAACAGAAAACTTAACTATCAACATTAAAAATAGTTTTCTAATCGAGGTATCGTGGTAGAGGTAAACATTTTGAATAACCTGAGTCTGTGACTTTGACCTCTAAAATAAATTTATATTTCAATTTCAAACTAATATGTTTTATCCTACTAGTGTTTTGAGGTATAAATACATAGTACAAGATTTCTTTATACTATGCAGATATAGGTTTGGCTTATTTTTGTTTTATTTTCCTGTATTTGAAAATCTAATTCGAAAATAAGTGTTAAGTTATTTGCTTAAACTATTCTGCTCATCGTTTTGATACTTCAGTGACCTATACATATTTACTTCCTATTTGTATGGTTTACAAAACCATCTAATGAAAAGTTTTTGGCTGTGATGGGATTGAAATATTGGGTCATGTCTGGGGATCCTGTTCAAAGAATCGGTTGCTGCGAAATATACGTCATCATAACGTCGGAACGATTATTGCAAATGCTTCCCATAAAATAAATTGGGAAGTATATAAATAAGTTACCTTTTTTTTCTTCAGATGACTGTTTGCAGAACAGCAAAACTTTTTACTTTCTTTTAAGAAATTGTTATCCATTGGAATGAATTTAAAGTTTGGTGTATTTATTATTAAATTAGTCAGATTTAGGTAAAAGGTGCACACGTACACCTAATATGAAGTCTTTTATCTGTAATGAATCTCACCAACGGCTTGGAAACTTCCATTATTCTGCACAAGAGGAGAATGTATGAACCAGCAATTCCGATCGCTTTAAGGAAATTTCATTAGCAATATGAAAATTTCTATTGGGAACAAGAATAGCATTCTTTTATTCTTTTTGTAATACGTTATTAATTTGAAACGCACAATTCAATTTTTATCATACACCTCTAGTTCAGTTTCTTTAACAAATAACAATATTAATATAAATGAGCATATCAAATCTGATAAGGATGAATTTACTTCTTAATATGAGTAAGGATATTAATATGTCTTACCATTTTTGCTCCTCAAATCAATTCATATGTTTTGAAATACTTCATTCATATTATAAACAGCCACTTAAACTGGAAGAGAGGTGAGTAGCTGCAAATAATTTAATATTTGCTAAGCAAAATGAGTATAACATAATTATATCTCACTTGTTTACTGATTAATATCATTGTCCTAAATTAAGCAAAATTTCAAATCTAATGCAATTTGAACGGCCCTCAGTCATGTCTCTGTTTACATACATCATACCACCTACAATAGGGCAGGGCAAAGGAGGGTCAATCATGTAACCTGTTACGTAAACAACTGAACGTCTGAGATAGGGAATAATAGTCATACTAAATATATTGTGAGTTTTTTTTTCTGAGGACATAAATGCATTTAGAAAATAGCAAAAAAAAAAAAAATGCAAATATTGGATCATCAATTGGCCTCAAACAACAATAAAAGTGTTTGCACTTATTCAGCTCCCAGCCTTTATAGTTAAGTGTATATCTTGTTATACTAAATGTGTTGCTTTTAATAAACTACATGTAAAAGCAATTTAATATTAATCTTATATTAAAATCATACCAACTTAATACTTCTGTTGATGTTTCTAAACATTAAGTTAAAATAATTTAATGCAATTTTATTTATCAATTGTTCAAGTATCATATTTTATATCTATTTAGGTCAGCTTCATTTTTGTAAACACCCGTTAGCTATAAACCGATTCTTTCTTATTTTAAAATTGAATTATTTTGTATCCTGGATTAAGTAATGGTGTTTTAAATATTATAACCAAAATAACTATTTAATATTTTGTTAGTTACGTTAGTAAGCCATTGCCAAAATTATTAATTTATAATAATGAGTCAAAAACAACATTAAATTTAGAAGATTCAAAACCAATATATTGGAGAATGAAACAACATGAATCAGGTGAACGAAAGGTAAAATGTTGTACAAAATAAGGATAGAAAGTTCAATATTCTTTGTCGTAAAATATTTTTTCTTCATTGCAAAGGTAATATAAATGTTTGAATAAACTTACAAAACGAAAAAGCGACTTGATTGATGCTTGTATAGAGGTGCATTTGTAAACCAGGTTTACTATCGTCTAATGCAAAATTCTTTCAAGGTTGCTCCAGAATCTCAAATATGGATACAAATATTCTTGAACTTAAATTAATTTTAACATAATCCTATTTATATTTGCGTAAAAAGGCACAAAATAATACTTCAAATCCAGTTAGGCAGAATGATTTCTTGAAGTTTGTTTTGAGCACTATACAAGGAAATATTTTCCTACGTAAAAGTAATTTTAAGGGATACTTCAGTTTTAAGTGAATTGAGATACTTAAATATAATTAAAACCTGTGTGTTAAATTTATGTGGCTATATGCTCTAGGAATTTAGAATAGCATTTATTACTTTCTCTATACGTACTATGCACATAGTGTATAGAAGATATTGCACTCCACCCAAAAATTCGATACCGACATCTCACTGGAAATATGCTTTAAGGTCTCCTGTATCCAAAAAAACATTTTCAGAAAAAGGTCCGTGTGTGTGTCCGTGTCTTCGGATATTCGTTTTTTTTTTTGTGAACACGATATCTCAAAAACGAAAAGTCGGTAAAATACCAAATTTGCTATTTAAGTTTAGTATCTTCCAGGGATGCGACACGAAGATTTTAAGAAAAATCCCCCACACTAAACTACCCTTTACATGGAACTTTTTTCGAAAATTTTGATTTTTTCAATAATGGCTCTAATGATTTTGATTAAAATTTCGTATATTAAAGATATTTACTTGTCAAATAAAATGTATATCTTGAATTTTCTGGAAATAGCTTCTGGAGACTACTTTATTCTTGATGAATTTTACGGAATTTTGCATAACTGCTAAACCGTAAAAGATGGACAAAACTTGAAACCTAAAAAAATGTAGAACACCTTAAAACTCACAATTTATGTTACATACATTTTTTTCGTGGGGTTGATCGTTTTTGAGGTACTCCTTGATTTTGATTTAGGCTTTAAAAACATACTTTTCACATACAGGAATTGAACTATTCCTGTCCACACAAAAAGAATTTTCAGTCACGTAGCAACCAACTTTTGACTATCACCTTAACCAACAGTACTCCCTTATTTCGCTTCTACTTACAAGGAAGTAAGTAATAGGACTATTTCTGCTGATTTTTTCTCGATTAGTATGAAGTAAATAGAAACATAAGCTTTTTAACAATTTGTTGCAGAGATATAGAGAAAGTCATGTGAATGGAACACATCAGATTTCTTTTTCAAGTAATGTAGAATCCTAGTAAGTTCTGAGTGTTTTATTCAGGATAAAATAGAAGTGAAATTGAATGGAATTTATGCAGAGACGTCACGAGTATTACACTGACCTTCTGTCAGTCTTTTGCATTCTTATAGTAGGCAACCAGCATTCAAAATAACGTGTTTATCTGCTCGTCAGTGAAACACAGCCGCTGATAATTAAATTATTTGTTGCAGCAACGATTAAGACAGCTGCTCAAAAATGCATGTCTGGTAAGTATATTTTGTATCCAAATGCACGTGCTGCTCCTAAAAGGCGCGCAAATCTGCACACAAGCGAATGTTTCGGATTGATGCATCGCCACAAGAAGAAGGGGTATATTCTAACCCGATGTTTGTTTACGACTTTTAACGAATTGAAACCATACATTAACAAATAAGTTAATATATGCTGAGAATATATTTAGTATTATAAGAAAATAGTAATGCTATATTCTGAGTTTATACTCAAATATAATGGAAATTATGTAATACGATATATAAAGCTAGGAATGTATTTTCTAATTAATAAAACTATACCCTATTACTACTGTTCGTTTTACTGTTTAATATCCTATTTCACTTAATACATGTTGAA
The DNA here is from genome assembly GCA_030762935.1 of Hymenopus coronatus. Taxonomy (NCBI): domain Eukaryota; kingdom Metazoa; phylum Arthropoda; class Insecta; order Mantodea; family Hymenopodidae; genus Hymenopus; species Hymenopus coronatus. The sequence continues at coordinate 155,455,966 of CM060896.1, read as the reverse complement.
AATTTGCAACCCACCTCTAAGTATAACTTTGTTTATTTTCCTACAGCTATTTCATAAATAAAACGAGGGGAAAATAGTGTCCTAAAATGTGTTTAAAAAGTTAATAACAGTAGTAAAAATAAAAATATATATCATTTAATTACAATCCAGCATTTTAATGCCTACATGGCAACATAGGATAAAAAATCTTATGTGTTACACTCACATGAATTTCTCTAGCTGCTCTACAAACCTCCTACAAAAGATTATTCTTCTTTGTACACAATGCTAACCGAGATAAATATTAGCAGAATGTTCTTATTACTTATTTTCTTATAAGTAGAAGGGAATAAGGGAATTCGCTATGCTAAAGTGATTGTCAAATGTTTTAAAAGCTATAGTTAGGCGATTGGCATTGCAAATCACTTCTTTGCTTGGCCAGGAGAAGAACAAAAGTAAAACTGTCTGAGAAAAGTTTAACTACTTCACAATTGAAACCAATAACAAGGAATATTTCGGAAACGGTTACGTCTACAATAAAAGCGAAAAGGACATAAATTGTGTTTTTTGTCGTGATATACAGTTATTGTGTAGTGATTTTTTTTCTATCTCTTACGGTTTAGCAGTTAAGCAAAATGCGGCAAAATTCATCCAGAATAAAGAGGTCTTCAGAGGCTATTCCCAAAACATTCGAGATACACATTTTATTTCGGACATAAATACCTTTAATGTACGGGAATTTAATCAAAAACGTTAGAGCCATGTTTAAGAAAATCAAAATTTTCGAAATGTTTTCAATGTAAAGGGTAGTTTTGGTGGTGGGATTTTTTTTAAATCTTCGTGTCACATCCTTGGAAGATACTAAACCTAAATACCAAGTTTGGTATTTAACAATTTTTTCGTTTTGGTGCTATGCTGTCCACAGACACACACACGGATTTTTTTTTTAAAATGCTTTTTTCGGACTCAGGGGACCCCATAACATATATTTCCGGTGAAATCTCGGTATCAAATTTTTGGGTGCATTGCAATACCTTCTCTATCCCTATGTACGTTGTACATATGGGGCTAGAGAAAGTAAAAACTAGCATGTTAAATTAATTCAGTGGAAGAAATATAACTGTTGGAATGGATAGTTAGTATTGGTCGAAACAGCTCTTTGGTCAGCTCTTTGAAAACTTAATTGTTTACCCGTTTATATATAAGAGTTACTTTCCCCGAATATAACATACACTTCTATAATAGTAATAATAATAATAATAATAATAACAGCAATAATACCAACAACAATATTAATAATAGCAGGTTCCATAAATGTTTTTCTGCTTATAAAGTTTCAACTTATAACACAATTAAGGGAGGAAAAGCTCTCAGTTTTAATGTATTTTTCATGTCAGTAAATTGACAGTATAAAAGAATGATTACATGTATTAAGTAGGGAAGAATTACACTACAATACTTCAAATTTCGGTGCAAATTGGATTTCATTTGAGGGGAAAAAAAAAAGAAGTCTGGGTATTAATTGCTATCCAGTATTATTACTGCATTAGCTTTTACGATTTGATAAATGTATTTATCTATCGGATAAAATCATATACTTGTGACATTTTCTGCTCTTTGATTTTATAGAATACTTAGCTGCTTCCAAGACTTAGCAGATTCTCAGTTACATCGAACGCCGTGCCTTATAGGCAACTTCTCCGAAGTCTTAGCTGTACGCCACTGCAGAAATACTAGGGGGGGGGCAGAATTCTATGCAAAGCTGTTAGATAAACGACAGCATACATAATTATCTAAGAATACTGTCTCTTGCAAAGATGATACTCAATTCAAGTCGGGATATTATTAAAAATATTTTATCAATAAATTTAATTTTTAATTTCTCTTGCACATATGTACAAATGGATAGAAAATATATTGTGTTACACCCAAAAATTCAATAGCGAGAATTCACCCGAAATACATGTTTTGAGATCCCCTGAATCCAAAATAATACCTTTTTAGAAACATATCTGTGTGGGAGTGCGTGTGTAGCATAGATAAAAAGGAAAAACCAAACTTGGTATTTAAGTTCAACATTCCGCCACCCCAAATATCATTTGCATATGGAACATTTTTCAAAATTTTTGATTTTCTCAAAAAAGAGTGCAACAAGCTTTAATAAAAATACCACATTTTTAAGTTACTGTCATGACAAACGAAATGCATATTTTTAATTTTGAGAATAGCGTCTGAGGACCTTCATTCTCGATGACTTTGTATAACTTTTGTACAGTAGTAAACTGCAAGAGATATACAAAATATTGATATAGCTAAAACATACAATGTACGTCACATACAGTTTTTTTTTTTTTTTGTAGAGTTAAATTTTGGAGATATTTTGAGTTATTGTTTTCAGTTTTAAGCTTCGTACTTCTCCAAATTAAAGCAAGCAAGAAAAAGCAAATTTAAATTGTTTTATATAGTGACCGGCTTTTAGAATATTTGAGTATTGCTTTAGCATTGGATATTCTCTTGTATCGCTTATACTTACAAAGAATAAGTATTTTATGGATCAGCTAGAGGTGGTCACGTAAATTGGAACACGCCAGATTTTTCTGCTTCCCCATCGAAGCATGATAGAGGTACAGATTTTAGTACGCTTGATCAAAACCAAGAAATGGTAATGATACTTAGTTCGTGTGGTAGTTTACTTTCTGCAGCATAAAATTCATGCTAAGCAATTCTGTAAAACACTATTTACTAAGAGTAGTTCTTATAGATTCTACATCTTCCGTATTCGAGGCAACTGTAAATTCTACTGTAAATATTAAATATTAACAAGTTTGTGGCTCTTATATATTTAAAGAAACCTGACGTGTTCCATTCACATGACTTTCTCTACATCTCTGCAACAAAGTATTGTTAAAAAGCTTATGCTTCTATTTATTTCATACTAATCGAGAAAAAAATTACCAAAATGGTCTTATTATTTGCTTTCTTGTAGGTAGAAGTGAAATAAGGGAACACCATAGGTTAATGTGATAGTAAGCTGGTTGTTATATGACTGAAGTTCCTTTGTATGGACTGGACTTGGCAAATTCCTGTATGATAAAAGTATAAGTATTTCAAGGCTGAAGCCAAAAACAAGGAATATGTAAAATGCGATCAACTCCACGAAAAAAACTTACATAAAAATTGTGTGTTTTATGGTGATCTATATTTTTTGTATATAAAGTTTTTGTCCATCTCTTACGGTTTACCAGTTATGCAAAATTCAATAAAAATCTCCAGAATAAAGTGGTGTTCAGAGTCTATTCCCAGAAAATTCAAGACATACATTTTATTTGGCATGTAAATATAAGAGATTTTAATTAAAAATTGTTAGAGCCCTTTTTGAGAAAATCAAATTTGATGAATTTTTTACATGTAAAGAGTAGTATGGAGTATGGGATTTTCTTGAAAACCTTCATGTCGCATCCCTGCAAGATACCAAACTTAAATACCAAGTTTGATATTTAACAGTATTTTCGTGACTGACGGAATGTGCATATATCTTGAACACGTCTTCATTCTGGTTGATTTTCGTGTAACTGGTAAACTGTGACACATAGACAAAAATTACTATACAAAAATGTAGATCTCATTAAAACATAAATCTATGTCATATTCCTTCTTTATAGTAAATCGTTTCAATTTTAAACACCTAAACCTTTCTCATGGCTTAAGTCAGGTTTCGTTTCATCTCTTATTCTATTCCCTGGAATGCAAAAGGGAATCGAAGTTCAACTCTTTCACAAAATGATAGCTTTTAAAAGACTTGACAATCGCTTTAGCCTAGTGTATATCCCATATATACCTTCTGCTCACAAAGAAGCAAGTAATAAGGCAATTTTGGCTAATGTTTATCTAGATTAGCAAAAAAAAAAATATTTTTCAAAAAAATGGACTGTAGAACAGCTAGTGAAAGTCATGTGAATGGAATATATAAGATTTTTCCATTAGCTTATCAGCACCGGTAAATATGCAGCGTTACTAAAGGGTTATTATAAATTCGGTTTGGTTTTATGAACCCTAATCAACTTTTTAAACCTTTTTCCAGATTAACAACGAACCTTGATTAACTGATGTATTATGTATTAGTATTTCCTAAAAGATAGGTAAACATTGTTTAAAAAATCTTATATGTTGCACTCACATGGCCTTTTCTCCTCAAAATAATTGCCTTTTACAAAATATTCTTAAAAAGGCATATCCTATTGTGTGTTTACTTTGTTAATTTAGATAGACATTTTCAGAAATTGTCGCAATACGTATTTCCTTGTAGGTACAAAGGGATTAGAAAAATACACTGTGCTTAAAACAATAGTAAATATGTATCCAAGCAATCATTGTGCAAGTGTTTTTAAAATCTGCCCCTTTTTTAGCAGAAGAAGAAAAAAACAGGCAAAATACTAAAAGAAACAAAAATAAAAAAGAGACAGAAAGCTGTTTAAGATTTTCAAATCACTTAACTGTCCCTAACTATTCTATAACAACTACCGTTAAAAAACTTATTATCTACTTCATGTTAATCGAGATAAATTTTAGCAGAAGTTGTCTTATTACTTGCCTCCTCGTACGTAGAAGGGAAATAAGGGAACACATTAGCTTCAGGCGGTAGAAAAGTAATTAAAAAGCTGGTTGCTATGTGAGTAAAATCCGATTTTCTTTACATGTTCAGGAGTAAAACTAGGTATTTTAAAACCGAAACTAAAAATAAATATCTCGGAAATGGTTAACGCCACAAAAATGTATAAGGAATAAATTGCGTACTCTAGTCAGATTTATATTTTTACTTTCTCTATACGCACTGTGTACATAGTGCAAAGAAAAGGTATTGCACTCCACACAAAATTCGATATCGAAATTTCACCGGAAATATGTGTTTTAGGGTCCCCTGTATCCTAAAAAAGTATTTTCAGAAAACGGTTCGTGTGTGTGTGTCCGTGTGCCTGTAAGCACGATAACTCAAAAATGAAAAGTCGGTAAAATACCAAACTTGGTATTTAAGTTTAGCATCTTCCACGGATGCAACACGAAGATTTTGAGAAAAATTGCCCCACCCCAATGTACCCTTTACATGGAACTTTTCTCGAAAAAAATGGCTGTAACGATTTTGATTAAAATATCGTATATTAAATATATTTACCTGACAAATAAAATGTATATTTTGAATTTTCTGGAAATAGCCTCTGAAGACTACTTTATTCTGGGTCAAGTTTACGAAATTTTGCATAACTACTAAACCGTAAGGGATGGACAAAAACTTACCACACAACAAATGTAGATCACTCTAAAACAAATAATTTAAGTTATACACATTTTTTTCGTGGAGTTTGTTTTTTATATATTCCTTGTTTTTGGTTTTAGCTATAAAAACATACCTTTCTCATACAGGACTTTGTGCATTCGTGTCCATACAAACTAAGGAACGTCAGTCACATAGCAACCAGCTTTTGACCATCACTTTAACCTATGGTAGTCCCTTATTTCTCTTCTACTTACAAGGAAGCAAGTAATAAGACAATTTCTGCTAATTTATTCTCGATTAGCAGGAAGTAAATAAAATCATAAACTGTTTAACAATAGTTTATTACAGAGTTGTAGAGAAAGTGGGTCGTCTCCTTAGCGCGGTGGTAGCGCAGCTGCCTACCAAGCGGGAGACCTGGGTTCGACCCCCAGTACCGGCGTGGGGATTTTTCCCCCGCTGGGAGACCTGGACCGGGGTGCACTCAGCCTCGTGAGGTCCCTGGGGGGCCAATTGAGGAGCTACTTGGAGAAGTAGCGGCTCCAGGTCGTGAGGACCGCATTAACCGGCCGGGAGGGGCTCGAGGCGCTGACCACGTCTCACCCTCCAATACTGCACCCCATCCATGACGTCTATAGTGGACCGAGATGGGGTAGGCCAAGGTTCCACGTGAGCTGTCGTGCCATGGAGTTATGTTATGTAGAGAAAGTCATGTGAATGGAACATTAGATTTTTTATATAATACGCGTTATCTTAGGTTTTCTATGCAAGTGTCATCCAGAATGAAGAGGTTTTCAGAGGCTATTCCCATAAAGTTGAAAATATACATTGTGTTTGTCTGAAAATGTCTTCAATACGACATTTTAATAAAAATCGTTAAGATGTTTTGTGGAAAATAAAATGTTCGAAAAATGTTTGCATGTAAATATAATTTAGGGTGGGATACTTTTTTTATAAAAAAAAACAAATAATGTTTAATGGACTTTTCGTTTTTCAGCTATAATGCCCAGCAACACACACACACACACACACAAATACTAAGTTGTATAAACTAAGTAATATATGTACTTACACCGCTCTAAATTTAGGAATATAGAGTATTTTAATAAAACCATTTTATAAACAGATAATCCCTTTAAAGTACATGTAGCAATAAATATTTTGACATTCACTACACTACAATGATGACGGCATGTAGTGAGAGAAATCAATTTGATCAAATGAGAAATTATAAAATTATTTTGTTCGAATTAATTATTAAAATGTAAATGGCGTGTTATTTATGGACGCTCTTTAACTGCTGTGTTTCTCAGCGTTCCGTTCTATATTGGGCGTGAAAGACCGCTTAATTTTGCTCAGAGGCCTCTCTATCAGGCTTGAGGTTCTTTTACGTGCCGTAAATCTACGACACGGGACCAACGGCTTTACTTCCCTTCCGAAGGAAGCCATGCTAAGGATTTTTACGCCCGAAAAAATCCATCGTCCTCCGCCGGGTTTGAACCCGCGACCTTGGGTATATGAAGTCAGCATGGTAACCATTACACCACCGAGGGCGACACTAATTATTAAATTTTGGTCTGTAACAAATAGTGTAATGAAGTTATTTTTGTAACGTTTATCTCATTTAAATGAAGCAGATAGAGAACATTTCGTAAAGGTAGTTGGTATAGCCACAAATAAATTCAGGACAGAAAATCTTATGTGAATGTAATAATACTTTTACTTTCTGTAGCACATATGTACATGTAAGTTTTCGAAAGACTGTGATTACATTTCTGTATATAAAACTTACTTACACGACAAATAAAAGGTACACATTTTATACGAATAGTTTCTGAAGTCCTCTTCATTTGGAATGACTTGTGTAATTAGTTATCACAAATTATCTACAAAAATTTACCTCACGCAAAATGTAGATCTCGTTAAAATACACAATTAATCTCAGACGTTTTTCTTTTTTTCCTTTTTTTTCTTTTTTTTTTTTGTGGAGTTAAACATTTGATTTTAAAGAACTGATATTTTTACTTCCTCTATACGTACTATGTACATAGTGTGTAGAGAAGGTATTGCACTCCACCCAAAAATTCGATACCGAGATTTTAACGGAAATATATGTTTTAGGGTCCCCTTTATCTAAAAAAAGCATTTTCGGAAACAGGTCCGTGCGTGTGTGTATGTATATCCGTGTGTCTCTGAACACGATAACTGTAAAACGAAAAGTTGGTAAAATACCAAACTTTGTATTTAAGTTTAGTATCTTTCAAGGATGCGATACGAATATTTTGAGAAAAATCTACCCATCCCCCACTATGCTTTACATGGAAGTTTTTTCGAAAATGTTTATTTTCGAAAAAATGGCTGTAACGATTTTGATTAAAATATCGTTTATTAAAGCTATTTACCTGACAAATAAACTGTACATCTTGAATTTTCTTGTAATAGCCTCTGAAGAGTACTTAAATCTGGATGAATTTTACGGAATTTTGTATAACTGCTAAACTGTAAGAGATGGACAAAAACTTACCACACTAAAAATGTAGAGCACATTAAAACACAGAATTTATATTATATACATTTTTATCGTGGAGTTCATCGTTTTTCAGACATTCCTTGTTTTTGGTTTATGCTATGAAAAACTTGTATTTTTCTCATACAGGAATTTGTCAACTACTGGCCATACAAACGAAGGAACTTCAGTCACATAGCAGCCAGCTTTTGACTGTCACTTTAACCTATGGTGCTCCCTTATTTCGCTTCTTCTTGCAAGGAAGAAAGTAATAAAAATACGATGTCTGATTAGCATGAAGTAAATAAAAGTATAAGCTTTTTAAGAATAATTTGTTGCAGAAATGTAGAGAAAGTCATGTGATTGGTACACATCAGATTTTTTACTTTATTCTCAGATATGAGGTCAACATTCTTTTTTTCTTGTTTTACTCTTAGCCAGCAAAAGGGAACGAAGCTCTTAAAATATTTCACTCGCTTTAGCCTTGCGTATTTCCTTTTTCACCTTCTGCTTATAAGGAACTAATTAAATAAGACCAATTATTCTAATCTATAGGGCATTCAGGATGTATATTTCCTCGACATAAAATTTTACTTTCTCTTCATGTACCATGTATAGAGATGATATTGCATTCCACCCAAAATTCTGATGGCGGTATTTCACCAGATATAGACGATTTTAAGAAAAATCGTCCGTATGTTTGTGAACACGATAACTCAAAAACGAAAAGTCAGTAAAATACCAAACTTGGTACACAAATTTACTACCTTCCAAAAATGTCACTATAAGATTTGGAAGAAACAAGCCCTTCCCAAATTATACTAAAATGGTACAACTTTTAAAAATATGTATGACGATTTTGATTAAAATGGCTTATATTAAAGATATTTACACTACAAATAATATGTATATCTTGACTTTTCTGAGAATAGCTTACGAAGACTTCTTTATTCTGGATGAATTTGTCTGGATTTTTAATAACTAGTAAACCGTAAGAGAGACAACATATGTAGATCTCAGAAAAAACATAATTTATTTAATATATTTTTATTTTTGTGGAGCTGACCATTTTTGAGGCGTTTTTTGTTATTGATTTATGTTTTAAAACACTTAGAACTTTTCACATACGGGAATTTTTCAACTCCTGGCGTCGCTAAATAGCTACATCATCCACATGGCAACAGTTTTTATAATGCTTGACTATCGCCTTAGTCTAGTGTGTTTCATTATTTCACTTCTGCTTACAATAAAGCATGTCTGTTATTGTTAATCTCGATTACATAAATAAAATAAAACCACAGCTTTTTAACAATAATTCAAATGAATGGAATAAATCATATTTTTACTTTCTCTACGCGTACCAGTACATAGTGTATAGAGAAGATATTGCGTTCCACCCGAAAATTCGATGCAGAGATTTCACCTGAAATATAGGTTTTAGGATCCCCTTTATACAAATAAAAGCAACTTAAGAAAAATATTCGCACGCGCGCGTGTTTTTGTGTCTGTGAGCAAAAATAATAGAAAAGTACAAAACTTGGAACTTGGTACATAAGTTTAGTACTTTCCAAGAATGCAACACGGAGATTTTAAGGAAAAGCACCCTAGCTCAAACTAACCTTTGCATGGAACAATTTTTGAAAATCTGGATTTTCTCACACGATAAATCAAATGTATATCTTGAATTTTCTGGGAATAGCCTATGAAGACTATTCATTCTGAATGAATTTTGCTGGATTTTTCAAACCTGGTAAACCGTAAGATATGCACAAAACCTTACTACACAAAAAACGTATATCTTGTTAAAACACAGAATCTATGTTATATGCGTTTTTACGTAGAGTTGACTATTTTTGAGATATTACTTTTCATTCGTTTCAGTCTTAAAATATTTAGAACTTTTCACATACAGGAACAATACATCAACTCCTGGCAATGCAAAGCTTTTATCGTTTTAGCCTATTGTATTCCCTTACATCCCTTCTATTTATCTCGATTAGCCAGAAGCAGACAGAAGAATAAGATGTTTAACAATAACTTGTTACAAAGATGTAGAGAAAGTCAAGTGAATGGAATATATGCCCCTGTTCTGCTATGCTTGATGTACAATAGTCAAAACTCGGCATCATTTTCGAAACAAAATATGCATGGTATCCCAGCATTGTACCCAACTCACGGTTGAAGCTACAAGTATGGGGTTTATTAGCCCACTGTGTAATACTGTTACTGCGTTTAATTACACATTCCTGATACCCTTAAAAAGTGCATCCAACATTACATACTAGGTACGCAGGAATACGGGAGTAACACCAGGACCCGCATATACGCTCAGGTTACCCCTTTTGACCAACAAAGTACTTGCTCTCGTCCTTTGTCTAATTTGGGTGAATACTTTAGATTAAATGCCTGATTGGTATGGAGCGAATGACTTGAAGATTGATAAAAAAAACACAAAAAACTGCAAAAAGGCAATAATTATAAAAACCATATTCTCGGAATATGGTTTGACAAGTTTTTCCCGAAAATTCCACATAATAAAAATCTAATGTGTTCCATTTACATGACTTTCTCTACTTCTGTGAATAAATTATTGTTGTTAATAAGCTTATTCTTCTATTTACTTCAAGCTAATTGAGAAAAAATTAGCACAAATAGTCTTATTACCTACTTCCTTATAAGTAGAAGCGAAATATGGGAGCACAATATGTTAAAGTAAAGTCAAAAGCTGGTTACTAGGTGACTGAAGTTCCTTTGTTTGTATAGACACGAGTTGACAAAATCCTGTATGAGAAAAGTACAAGTTTTTCAAAGCTGAACCCAAAAACATGGAATATCTCAAAAACGATCAACTCCTCGAAAAAAATGTATGCAACATAAATTGTGTGTTTTAATGTGCTCTACATTTTTTGTCCATTTCTTACGGTTTAGCAGTTATGCAAAATTCCTCCAGAATAAAATAGTCTTCAGCGGCTATTCCCAGAAAATTCAACAGATTATATATATATTTATTTATTATTTTCAGGTAAAACGATATTTTAATCAAAATCGTTAGAGCCATTTTTGAGAAAATCAAAATTTTCAAAAAGCATTCACTGTAAAGGGTAGTTGGGTGTGGGGTGATTGATTTTCTTGAAAATCTTCGTGTCGCATCCTTTGAAGATACAAAACTTAAATACCAAGTTTGGTATTTAACGGTCTTTTCGTTTTTGAGCTATGCTGTCCACAGACGCACACACACGGACCTTTATCCAACATTTTTTTTTGGATTCAGGGGGACCCAAAACATGTATTTTCGGTGAAATCTCGGTATCGAATTTTTGGGTGCAATGCAATATCTTCTCTATACACTATGTACCTAGTACGTATAGAGAAAGTAAAAATATGCAAAATGGTGTCAAATGTTATATTTCACAGGTTTTATTTCAAACAAAATCCAACATTTTCAACTAAATTTGTGGTTTTTAATTTTTATTATTAAAAATAATTGTTGAACTCTCTATTTAAAGCGGTATACTTATTTACTCTGCGTACTTTTTACTTTCCCTATACGCACTATGTACAGATGTATAGAGAAGAAATTGCACTCCACCCAAAAATTCGATACCGAGATTTCATCGGAAATATATGTTTTAGGGCTCCCTTTATCTAAAAAAAAGCATTTTCGGAAAAAGGTCCATGTGTGTGTGTGTGTCCATGTGTCTGTGAACACGATAGCTCAAAAACGAAAAGTAGGTAAAATACCAAACTTTGTATTTAAGTTTAGTATCTTCCAGGGATGAGACACGAAGATTTTCAGAAAAATTACCCCAGCCCCAACTACTCTTTACATGGAACTTTTTTCTCAAAAATGGCTTCAATGATTTTGATTACAATTTTGTATATTAAAGATATTAACCTGACAAATAAAATATATATCTTTAATTTTTTGGAAATAGCCTCTGAAGAGTAGTTTATTCTGGATGAATTTTACTGAATTTTATAATAACTGCTAACTCGTAAGAGAAACACAAACTTACCACACGAAAAATGTAGAGCACGTTAAAACACACACTTTATGTTATATACATTTTCTTCGTGGAGTTAATTGTTTTTGATACATTCTTTGTTTTTGGTTTCTGCTTTCTCATACAGGAATTTGTCAACTGCTGTCCATACAAACAAAGGAACTTCAGTGACATAGCAACTAGGTTTTTGACTATCACTTTTACCTATGGTAGTGCCTTATTTTTCTTCTACCTACAAGGAAGCAAGTAATAAGACTATTTCTGCTATTTTTTTTTTTTTTTTCTGATTAGCATGAAGTAAATGAAAGTATAAGCTTTTTAAGAATAATTTGTTGCAGGGATATAGAGAAAGGCATGTGAATGGTACACATCAGATTTTGTCTTTCGCGGACACCTTAAACATTGGTTTATGCAACAGACATCGTGGATGAAGAAATGTACGTATCATGTAAGCCTGCGAAATCAAACGATAAACGCTGGGAGTGTTTGCCATTTCCTGCTTCCACGAGCGCGTGCGTGTTTAGACGTAAGAGAACAACATTTGGATCATTTGCTATAAAACTGTTTGAAACTGCTTCTAACAAACTGACGCTGTCAAAAATAGAATACTGTATCTGTGGTGCTTGATTGATGTTGATCCAATCCAATTCCAACATAACGTATGGTAATTTGACGATATACAGTTACTCTGTCTTCAAGCAATACGCATCCTATTCATGCTGCAAATGCACATCAATCAAACACTTATTGTTTGACAAAGGATTTGTGTGTTTAGATTTCATATGTCAGCATCCACATTGGGAGAAATAAATTAGCGAGCGATTGATGCTGGTGCAGAGGAACCTTTGGGATGGTGACAAGACCAAATTAACTCTTTTTCCTCTGTGTGATGTCCTGTACAGAATGGTGCAACCCAATTTCCTTGATATTCAGGTTGTCGTGCTGGCATTCGGTGCAATCAACCGAAGTGGTGATCGGCGATATTGGCGACAAGGCAGAGAGGGAAGAGGGGCAAAGCAGTGCGGACGCCTGGTTGGGCATTTGGAATGGCTGACGGAATATTGTGCCCGTCTGCGCTGGTCGCAGGTTACGCAAACAGTTTCTCTCCCTTGTAATATATTCGTTCTCTGTCCTCCTCTGCACATGGAATGAGAAAACCTGCACCTGACCTTCTGTGTACATTCGTTTTACAAGGTAATATCAGTAGCTGGAGTCAATTTCTGGATGAATGATCAACCGTTGTACTACAATCGACGTCGGAAGCTTTTGGTTTGCAGCTATTTCACGAGTTAGAATACAGAGATATGTAACGTTAGCAGATGTCCTAAGCTAACAAATCCCACTATAATATTGCAATTACAATAATGTAACGCTTTATTGTAATGTAAGTGTTTGAACCTAATCAGGCCAAATAGGCTAACTATTGGTTGCTGAAAAACTTCTGTATAATAAACTGTTTGGGCTGAGGATTTTCATTAACAATTTCGTGTCGCATCCTTGCTGGATGGCTGAACTTAAATATCATGTTTAAACTTCTTGTGTTTATTATGCTTGTCATACACACGCGCGTGAGCATTCAGAGCCTTTTTAAAAAAAAATCTGATGTGTTCCATTCACACGACTTTCTCTAAATCTCTGCAACAAATGATCTTAAAAGCTTATGTTTCTATTTACTTCATTTTAATCGAGAAAAGAATAGCATAAATAGTCTTATTACTTGCTTCCTTGTAAGTAGAAGGGAAATAATGAAGTACTATAGGCTAAACTGATAATCAAAAGTTGGTTGCTATGTGACTAAAGTTTCTTTTTTTGTAGGACAGGACTTGACAAATTCCTGTATGAGAAAAGTATAAGTTTTCATAGCTGAAACCATAAACAAAAAATATGTCAAAAACGATCAACTCCACGAAAAAAAAATTATGTATATATAGCATAAATTGTGTGTTTTGTGATCTACATTTTTTGTGTGGTAAGTTTTTATTCATCTCTTACGGTTTAGTAGTTATGCAAAGTTTCATAAAGTTCATCCAGAATAAAGTAGTCTTCAGAGGCAATTCCCAGAAATATCAAGATATACATTTTAATTGTTTTTAATTTTTGACATTTAGTTAAAATTGTTAGAACCATTTTTAAGAAAATCAACATTTTCGAAAAAATTCCTTGTAAAGGGTAGTCGGGTGTGGAGGGATTTTTCTCAAAATCTTCGTGTCGCATCCCTGGAAGATGCTAAGTTTAATACCAAGTTTGGCGATTTATCGACTTTTTGTTTTTGAGTTATCTTGTTCATAGACACTCGGACACACACAGACCTATTTCTGAAAATGCTTTATTTGGATACACGGGGCCCTAGAACATATATTTCTGGTGAAATCTCGGTATCGAATTTTTGGGTGGAGTGCAATACCTTTTCTATACACTATATACATAGTATATATAGAGAAAGTAAAAATTGCTCGTCAGCTTACTGTTGAAGTGTGTCTCATGAGAGCTTATGTTTCGTCTGGGACTGGCATTTGGGAGGTCGTGAGATCGATTCCTCGAGACGAACCTATCTGATACAAGGCTTTTTGGGGTCTTTTCCAGAGGCACTAGGCGTGTGATTGCTGGTTTCTTCCTTACCGCAAACTTCCTATCCCTTCATTTTATTCCAACCGGTTCATTTTAGGTTGCAAGTGTCGGTAAAAACAGTGGTGGCGCGTTTCCGTGGTGACGAATTCCTACTGGAAATACAGCTCTTGGAGGCAGAGTGGCGATTGAGTTATCTGTAAGACTTGGGATGGTCAGTGCTACCCACTTGCTTGCGCTCCGTTATGGACCCACGGTCAGTTTTTGGCACCCGTCGAAAATACTTTCATATCCTCTTGACCTTGGAGGCCTCGGTGTAGAATTTGCTCCGGAATGTAAAACCCAACCAACCTGACACACTGTCTGCTTACGCGTGGCAGCCATGTTGTTCAATCGACCAATGGCAGAGCCAAATCTAAAACAGTCACATACATCTAACCTAACCTCAACGAAATCTCGAAACATGCCGTGCACCTGTCATGTAGCCATATTGTCTGCGTAACTAATAGGAAAGACTCAGGAAAGAACCTTAGTCTAAAACTGAACTACACGTACTATGTACATAATGTATAGAGAAGGTATTGTAATGCACCCAAAAATTTGATACCGAGATTTCACCGGAAATACATGTTTTGAGACCTGCTGAATCCAAAAAAAAAGCAGTTTTAGAAAAATGTCTGTGTTTGTGTGTCTGCCTATCTGTGTCTGTCTGTGGGCAGCATAGCTCTAAAGTGATAAGTCCGTTAAAAACCAAACTTGGTATTTAGGCTTGGTATCCTCCAAGGATTTTCAAGATTTTCAAGAAACTCCCCCACCCCCAACTACCCTTTACATAGAAACTTTTTCGAAAATTTTGATTTTCTGATTTTTGATTAAAATGTCAAATATTAAAGACAATTAAAATGTATATCTTGACATTTTTGGGAACAACCTATGAAGACTACTTTATTCTGGATGAATTTATGTAATTTTGCATAACTACTAAATTGTAAGAGATGGACAGAAACTTACCACACAAAAAATGTAGAGGACATTAAAACACACAATTTATGTTGTATACATTATTTTCGTGGCGTTTTTGTTTTTAGGTTCGAAAAACTTAGCTTTACTCATACAGGGATTTGTCAACTACTGTCCATACAAATAAAGGAACTTCAGTCACATAGCAACCAGCTTTTGACTATCACTTGGTACTCCCTTATTTCACTTCTACTTATAAGAAAGCAAGTAATAAGACTATTTCTGATAATTTTTATTGATGAGCATGAAATAAATAGAAGCATAAGATTTTTAACAATAATGTGTTGCAGATATGTGGAAAAAGTCATGTGAATGGAAGACAGCAGTTTTTTTTTTTTTTTTTTTTTTGCTTTTAAAATGCAATGTAATAATTTCTGCTCCATTACTGATATAATAACATCCGTAATTGTTAGTTTTTAGCCGTCTCTGTGACGCAGTGAAACCTTTGGTATGAAAACAGTGAAGCAACATTTCAAAAAGGGTTCTGCGTGTTTCGGTACTTTACAAACGGGTGAAGGCTGTCACCATGCTTGACAAATATCCCATTCCCAAGCGTCAGGAATTTTGTCATTTTCTGCACGCAGGAACCATTCTCCCTGCCACTGCAAATAGAAGGAATGCTGCCTGCGAGCACAAAGGACTAGTGCTTTGTATACGTTTACATGTTTCTCTGTTTTACGACTGCTGAATAATTACTGTTTTAAACTCCTCTATGTTTTAGATGACAACTGAGTTGATTTTTAACTTCACTTCATGAAAATAATCTCATGTTTTCTATTCACATGACTTTCTCTACATCTCTGCAACAAATTATTGTATAAAAGATTATATTTCGTTTTACCAGCTCCATAAAATATATGTTTTGAGAACCCCTGAAATCATAAAAAGCATTTTTAGCAAAATGTCCGTCTGTGTAGTCTGTGTGTGTGTGTGTGAGCAGCATAGCTCTAAAACGAAAATATCGTTAAAAACCAAACTTGGTATTTAAGTTTGGTATCTTCTAAGGATGCGACACAAGGATTTTGAAGAAAATTCCCCCAACCCAACTACCCTTTAAATGGAAAAAATTTCAAATATTTTGATTTCCTTGAAAATGGCTCTAACAATTTTGATTAAAATCAATTATATTTAAGATATTTACTCACCAAATAAAATGTATATCTTAAATTTTCTGAGAATAGCCTCTAAAGACTAGTTTATTCTGGATGAATTTTACGGAAATTTGCATTACTGCTAAGCCGTAAGAGATGGACAAACATTTATCACACACAAAATGTAGAGCACGTTAAAAAACACAATTTATGTTATATACATTTTTTCGTAGATTTCATCGTTTTTTTTTGTTTTTTTTTTAGATATTCCTTGTTTTTGGTTTCAGCTTTAATAACATACTTTTCTCGTACAGGAATTTGTCACCTCCTATCCATACAAACAAAGGAACTTCAGTCACATAGCAACCAGTTTTTGACTATCATTTTACCCAATGGTCCTCCTTTATTTCGCTTCTAATACGAGTTGTAATAAGACTATTCTGCTAATTATTTCTCAATTAGCATGAACTAAATCGGAGAATAAGCTTTTTAACAATAATTAAATGAATAATTAATTTAACAAACTTGATATTTAAGTTTGGTATCTTTTAAGAATGCGACACGGAAATTTTCAAGAAAATCCCCCCCACCCCTAGCTAACTTTTACATGGAAAAGTTTTCGAAAAATTTGTTTTTATCTGAAAAATGTATCTAACGATTTTGATGAAAGCAGCACATATTAAACCCATTATCACCACAAATAAAATGAATATCCTGCATTTTCTAGGAATAGCTTCTAAAGATCTGTTTATTTTGGTTAGATTTTTCCTATTTTAATAACTAGTAAACCGTAAGAGATAGTCAAAAGCTTACAATACGAAAAATGTAGATCTCGTTAAAATACACAAGCTATGTCATACACATTTTTTCGTAGAACTTACCGTTTTCTAGGTGTTCCTCGTTATTAAATTCAATTGTGAAGAACTTACACTTTCCATAGACAAGAAGTGAACGTTCTTCTTTTGTTCTACTCCTGGTCAAGCAAAGAAGCGAATTGCAATGCCAATCGTATAGTGACAGCTTTTAAAAAAAATTGACTATCTCTTTAGCCTAGAGCATCCCCTTAGTTCCGTTCTACTTATAAGGAATTAAACAATACAAGTTTGCTAATGTTTATCTCTATTAGCACGGTGTTGAAAGAAGAGTTATCTTTTGTAAGAAGTTTGTTTGTAGAGAGTAGCTAGAAAAAGTCATGTGAGTGTAACACTTGAGAGTTTTACTTCATGCTAATCGAGAAAAGTTACCAGAAATAGTCTTATTGCTTAATTCCTAGTAAGTGGAAATGAAATAAGGGAGTAAACTAGCCTAAGCAATAGTCAAAAGCTGGTTGCTATGTGACTGATGTTCCTTTGTATAGACAGGAGTTGACAAATTCCTGTATAAGAAAAGTCAGTTTTTAAAGCTGAAGTCAAATAACAAGTAATATCTCAAGAAAGATTTACTCCACGAAAAACCTGCATAGATTGTGTGCTTTAATGAGCTCTACATTTTCTGGTATAGCAGATTAGCCTGAAGTAAACAATTTGTAATAAATTTCTGCAGAGATGTAGAAAAAGTCATGAGAATGGAACACGTCAGATTTTTTTCTTATTTTACCGTGTATACGCTCGAATGCTTTCTGCAAGGCTGGTGACCCCTGCTTAGACCAGCATCAGGCATTACCATGTATCACGTGAAAGCAAAACGGAGAGTCTAAATTGACAGGCGTTTTTTATTTTACAACTATAAGACGTGTTTATGCAAAAAGCTGGCATACGAAGAGGAAAAACAACAAACACTCGAATTGGATACATATTAAGGTTCCATTTCTCAAAATATATGTACAATACCTCTAAACCTCTGAATAAAGCAGTTTCAAAATATTTATCGAAAATCTGCCAAAAAATAAATTCTTGCTAACCTAAAAGCAATGTGTGCTAAACAATAAAAATTAAATAATATTTTTTTGTATTTAATAATACCTTAAGTTTAATATTTAGTGATTTATGCTCCATAAACTTATTTTCAATAATTAGACGATCGAGAATGTTAAATAAATTAACCTCGTCGGTTGAACTTAAATTTATACTTATTGGAGAGTGTCATTCTAGGAAGCATTTTTAAAAAATCTGACAAGTTCTATTCTGCAACAAATATTTTTACAAAACAGTATTCTTCTTTTTACATTATGCTAATCCAAATAAATACTATCAGGATTGAGTTAATTAAATACTTCCTGTAAGTAGAAGGGAAATAAGAGTACAACAGGCGATAGTCAAATCTTTTAAAACCTGCTTGCCTAGTAATTGATATCGGCTCTTTTGCATGGTCAGGAGTAAAACAAAAATAGGGCTGACAAGTCCTATTTGAGAGAAGCTTTATGCATTTTAAAATAAAGTACAACAAAAAAAAATACCTAACAATTTATGTTAGATATATTTTTTGTGTAGTTGATCTTTTTTGAGATATCTATTGTTATTAGTTTCGGTTTTAAAATTCCTTGTTTTCTCATACGGAAATTTGGCCATACAAACTATCACTTTATCCTATGGTACTCCCCAATTTCCCTTCTAATTACAAAAAAAGCACGTAATAAGGCCATTTTAGCTATTTTTATCGATTATGATGAAGTAAAAGGAATAATAAACTTTTTAGCAGCTTGTTGTAGAGATGTAGAGAAAGTAATGTGAATTGAACACATATTTTTTGTCACAGCTTTTGTTATCAAGTGTAATATTTTACGAACGGACCTTCGTTTTGGGATTATACTGCCCACAAATCAGACATACAGACGAAGACACACGTACCGTTCTCTAAAAAATGCTGATTTAGGATTCAGGGGTCATCAAAACATGCATTTCCGGGGAAGTCTGTATATAATTTTTTGTACAATACAATAGCTTCTATAACTATAATTTACATACATAACTGTACAGAAAATAAATGGATTTTCCTCGTTATAAAGGTAACTAATAAGAGAGAATTGACAGAATATAGGGCATGTCGCATAAAGCTTTGAGCAGCAGAGCTTTTGACAGACCCACATCTGCAGAGAGTCGTTTCAGAAGTGTATTCAGCAGTGAAACATAGAAAACCCGTTCGATATAGTCTTAAGATGTGACTGTAGATCGTAAAACCTCAGTAACGGTCTATAAACAAAATTTACACACGTGTCAGGAACGGATTTGACGAATCCCAATTTGCCTGAGACATGTGAAGAGTAGGTTGTGTACGGAACGTAGTTACTCAACTTTCGACGTCTGTTTTATGGCTTCTCTTACACGCTACGACCACAGGGGTGTCAGGGGCAAACTTTTCCGCTCCAGCAGATTCTCTAAATGGAAAACTCCTGTTCTCTAGGAAAGACCTTTGCTTCGTGTTTCATATGAAAATACAACGCACAGAACTGCTACACTATTAAATACGTGGTGTGTTCCATTCACAGACTTTCTCTAAATCTCTGTAACAAGCTACTTCATGATAATTGATAAAAGCATTTCCATAAAAAGTGTTATTAGAAGGTAAATAAGGTCGTATATTAGGCTAATACGATAATAAAATCTTTTAAGAGCCCCGGAATCGTAAAACTCATGAAAATTGTCATTTTACTTTCTCTACACGTACCAGTTAGATGACTACTTATTTCACTTCAATCACGCCTACAATTCTGTTATACTTAAATTCTATCCCTACATTTTACCTGTTTACTTTCTCTACATGTATTAAGTACATAGTGTATAGAGAAGGTATTGTATTGTACCCAAAAATTCGATACCGAGATTTCACCGGAAATACATGTTTTGGGTCCCCCTGAATCCAAAAAAAAGCATTTTCAGAAAAAGGTCTGTGTGTTTGATAGCATAGCTTAAAAAGGAAAAGACCGTTGAATACCAAACTTGGTGTTTAAGTTTGGTATCTTCCAAGGATACGACACGAAGATTTTCAAGAAAATCCCCCCACTCCCAACTACCCTTTACATGGAACATTTTTCGAAAAAAATTATTTTCTTAAAAATGGCTCTAACGATTTTGATTAAAATATCGTATATTTAAAATATTTACCTGAAAATTAAAATTTATATCTTGGATTTTCTGGGAATAGCCTCTTGAGACTACTTTATCTGGAGGAATTTTACGGAATTTTGCATAACTGCTAAACTATAACAGATGGACAAAAACTTACCACATAAAAATGTAGAGCACTTTAAAACACACAAATTATGTTATATATATATATTTTCGTGGAGTTGACCGTTATTTAGATATTCCTTGTTTTTGGTTTCAGCTTGTAAAAGCTTGTACTTTTCTCGTACAGGAATTTGTCAACTCGTGTCCGTACAAACAAAGGGATTTCAGACACATAGCAACCAACTTTCGACTATGACTAACCTATGGTACTCCCTTATTTCGCTTCTACTTACAAGGAAGCAAGTAATAAGACTGTTTCTGCTAATGTTTTCTCGATTAGCATGAAATAAATGGAAGCCATAGCTTTTTATTAATAATTTGTTGCAGAGATGTAGTCAAAGTCATGTGAATGGAACGCACAAGATATTTACATCTCACTTCTCTGAGTTGCTGCATTTCTGAGGACCCATAGCATCCAACGCCATTGTTACCTAGCTATCGAGTCCTATTTACTTCTTCCTTTCACCAATCCACATTTCTTCCTATTCATTTTTTATAATTCCTCTTTATCCATCTACTTCTTACCTTAAATATTTTCCTATTTCTGTTAAACCTTCTTTTGATTTGGCTCTTAACATCCATTTACCTATAATTTCATTTGGTGGACTAGACCAGTTGTTTTTTTTTTTTTTCGTAATTTCTCTCTCATATTCATTGTTCCTTCGCATTCTGGAATGAAATGCCAATAATTATTGAACTTCCCTATTACACAATATACTTTACCTTTCCAAATCCTTTCGTACACATGGCTTGTGTGAAAAGAAGATTAAATAAAAACTATAATTTGTGCTAAATTTGTTACTCTTTGGTTGTAAGATTTAATTGTAGTATTCGGAATAAGAGAAAGGAGGATAAAAGAGATGTCAAAACTACTACACTGTTACATATTTTACGGTAAAATGTTTGTCAGGTATTCGTTTGCAAGTAAAGGACAATGTCTAAACTCAATACAACATAAATTGAGTGTTATAACTTACTCTACATTTTTTGTGTTGTAAAAATTATGCAAGAATTTCATAGAGTTCATCCACAATAAAGTAGTCTCCATAGGCTATTCCCAGAAAATTCAAGATATACTTTTGTCAGGTAAATATCTTTAATATACGATATTTTAATCAAAATCGTAAGAGCCATTTTTAAGCAAATCAAAATTTTTTAAAAAATTTCCATGTAAGGGGTAATTAGGGGTGGGGGGATTTTTCTCAAAATCTTCCTGTTGCATCCCTGGAAGATACTGAAGCTAAATACCAAGTTTGGTATTTTACTGACTTTTAGTTTTTCAGTTATTATGTTCAAAGTCACACGGATCTTTTTCTGAAAATCCTTTTTTTATACAGGGGACCCTAAAACATATATTTCTGGTGAAATCTTGGTATGGCATTTTTGGGTGGAGTGCAATGCCTTCTCTATACACTATGTACATATTATGTATAGAGAAAGTAAAAAAAAAACCTTATGCAATATCTTTCAGGGATTTGTTCCTGTGAATATTCATATTATCTGTGCTAATGTTTATGACTATTAGTATGAAGTATATAGAAGAATAAGTTTGTAAAAATAGTATATTGATGAATATATGGAGACAACAATGTGAAAGTGTATTCACTAAATGTGTATTAGCAGTGTAATTTCAATAAATGAACTTGACCAACGGCATTACCTTAGTATTAATAATATCTGGAATTCCTAAAGTGAGAAAAGCTTTGGTTTATCAAATCGTTCTTTTCAATTTACGAACAGTGCATTTTATAAACGCTAAAGTCAACCAAAAATCCCGAAATTGAGGATATCTACTTGACGTTTTATTGACAATCACACTGGCGAAGTTATTTCCCCCGACGAAAGTCTCAAAGGAAATGCAATTGGAGCTCTACAGCAGCTCCCTCTTTGTCCTTTCATAATTTCTTACTCTGTTTGGATTTAATGAATCACGACGGACGAATATTCTAGTTAGCGATGCTTGTCATCGGTATTTAGAAAATTAGCATTGTCATTGCCATAGCTCTGGGGAGTTTATACACGGAGTCAACAATTATCTTGAGAGCAAGTCTGCCAAGTTTTACGATATGATTGCTTACCGCAGTATACTGCTGCTTCTTCACTACTGTGATAACCAAACTTGGAAAGTAGAGGAATTATTATAGTAGATATGTTTAGATTATCTTGAAACATGATCTTTTCGTTATCTCGCCGTGTAAGAGAGTAGGGGTGAAATTCGTGTGGAGGCATTTGCTACCGCATAATCTCGAATAGAAAAATGGGTTGTGACCAGTTCTAAGCCCGCTGTCTTATATACAGGGTCTTTAATTATATTCGTTTTGTAGTCGGCTTACCCCCCCCCCCCTAGGACTTACAAGCGGATATCTATGGGCCAGAAACCTGTTGGGGAACCAACAGCACGAAACCATAGAATAGAGAACCTGGAACGAATAGTCGGCCCATAGCCAGACATGAGCTTGAAGAATTGGATGATACGAAATGCAAGAGAAATTGACGATATCATGGCTCTATCACAAAATTATACAATGCAGCCGATTCAATGCTATTACGAAATCAGTGCATTTTTCTCAAGGTCTCAGAAAATTTATAACTAAAATTTTAACAGCAATTCAAAACTCCATTCGTAATGTACCAAGAAAGTGGCCGCCGCGATTTCCAGTTTTTAATCCTACCAACCTTTGGTTTGGGTTGCTATCACAAGAAATTGCAAATACTCCAAGACATCATCTGCAAAATGCTGTGCCTGGAGTCATACATAGAATGGTGTTATGTTGAACAAGAGAAAGGAGGACATCTTCCAAAAGTTTTATAAAACCCAATTATTTATATTCTTACGTGGCGGTAGCCTGCTGCTTATCAAGTGGGAGACCTATGTTCGATTCCCGATATCGGCATAGATAGACATGGCCCGTAGTGCACAATGACATTATATATAATGTCATACTAAGGTCACTATTGTGTTATGATGTTATATATTGTGTATATATTATAAGTATAATTATCTAGTATAAGAGGGTCCATTTATGAAGGTGTACTCTTTGCTGTAAATTTAAATTGCTAATATTGAATATCTTTGTATTTTTATTTTAGTGTTCACTCTTTTAATTATTTGTTGTTGTTGTTTTAATATTGTTTTTAGTGTGTATTACAAAAGTAGTACGATCTGTGGACCCGTGCGAATGTTGAAATTCTATGTACATATGATATTATGTCAAATACACATATTTATTACAAAGCCTTGTGAAGTCCCTGGGGCCCAATTGAGGAGCTATTTGCTGCAGAAGTAGCGGCTCCAGGTCATGAGGACCGCATTAACCGGTCAGAGTGGGGTTCGAGGCTCTGACCACGCTTCACCCTCCAATACTGCACCCTAACCATGACATCTGTCATGGACCGAGGTGGGGAACGCAGCGGCCGGCAGGCGTTAGGCTAAGGTCCCTTGTGCCATGGAGTTATATTATAATTATTTGCCCAGTGTGTGACTTCTTTTTTTATTTTCTTTACTGGAATATTATAATATTTATACCGGTTTAAAGTTTGAGGTGTTGAAGAAACGTGGGTGTTACATTATCTAACAAGCACTATGTATGTACATAGTAGTTAGAGAAGATATTGTATTCCACCAAAAAGATATCGAAATTTCATAGGAAATGTGTGTGTCTGTGTGTGTGTATGCGTGTATGGCATAGCTCAAAAACAAAAAGACCGTTAAATACGAAACTAGGTATTTAAGTTTGCTATCTTCTAAGGATGCGACACTAAGATTTTCAAGAAAATCCCCCATCCCTAACTACCTTTAACATGGAACAATTTTGAAAGTTTTTATTTTCTAAAAAATGACTAACCATATTTACATCCAAAATAAAATATAATTTTAAATTTTGGGAATAGCCACAGAAGACATGTTTTTCTGGATAATTTTTATTGAATTTTGCATAACTGTAAACCGTAAGAGATAGACAAAAAATTACTTCACAAAAAATATAGATCACGATAAAACACACAATTTACGTCATTTACATTTTTTTCGTGGAGTTGGCAATTTTCGAGATATTCCTTGTTATTGATTTCAGTTATAATATATTTAAAATTTTTCTGATACGGTACCTGTTAAATCCTGACCACGCAAAGAATCTGGCCTGCCTGGGTACTGTGGTGGATGCATGTCTGCCTTACATTCAACAGGTCGTGAGTTCGAATCTTGCTAAGGTTCCCCGAAAAGGTTTTTATTCGTGGTTTTCCCGTATCCTGAGAAGAGAATGTCGAGTAACTTAAAGCTCCATGGAACACGTGATCATTTGAGTATCATTTCGATGTTTTCACCCATCGTCCTACATGACTAACCAGGTTAAAGGACGTTAAGCTACAAAAAAGAAAGAATTTCAATCCCATAGCAACCACATTTTAAAACATTTGACTGTCACTTTAGCCTAGCGTATTACTTTATTCCCCTTCTTCTTATAAAGAAACTGAGTTATAAGACTATTTATACAAAAGTTTATCTCTATTAGTATTAAATGGATAGAAAAAAAATCTGATGTGTTGCATTCACATGTCTTTCTCTGCATCTCTTCTCTTCATTGTAACCGAGAAAAGATAGCAGAAATAGTCTTATTGCTTGCCTCCTTGTAAGTAGAAAGGAAATAAGGTAGTACTATAGGCTAAACTGATAATGGAATGCTGGTTGCTATGTGACTGAAGTTCCTTTGTTTGTATGTATGGACAGGAGTTGACAAATTACTGTATGAGAAAAGTAAAAGTTTTCAAAGCTGAAACAAAAAAAAAAAGGATATCTCAAAAACGATCAACTCCACGAAAAAAAAATATATAGCATAAATTGTGCGTTTTAACGTACTCTACATTTTGTGTGTGTTAAGTTTTTATCCATCTCTTACGGTTTAGCAGTTAAAAAAATTCATCCAGAATAAAATACTCTTCAGAGGCTATTCTCATAAAATTCAAGTTATACATTTTGTTTGTCAGGTAAATATCTTTAATATTTGACATTTTAATCAAAATCTTTAGAGCCATTTGAGAAAATCGAAATTTGTGAAACAAGTTCCATGTAAGGGGTGGTTGGAATATACCAAACCTAAATACCAAGTTTGGTTTGCAACGGACTTTTCGTTTTTGAGCTGTGCTGTCCACAGACACAGAAAGACTTGGTATCGAATTTTCGGGTGCATAAAATACCTTCTCTATAAACTATGTACATAGCACGTATGTGAATGGAGCACATCAGATTTTCTTTTTAGTGCGGGATGTCAATACTTACTTTGCCTACAATAAATGTGTACCAAAGAGCGTAAAATTTTACATTCACATCCTTGAAGCTGTGTTAATAATAATATAGCCCTCTCCTTAACAGTGAGGTGTGACTATTAGAGACTAGAGCGCATTGTTGAAAACGTGCTGATGCTAATGGAAACTGATATATTGGTCCAGCTGCTCTAATGTGGTTTAGTGCGTATTGCACCTGTCAATACATTATTTCGTCTTCACTGCTCCCTAGTTGCTAGTATCGTAAACAACCTTGCAGCTGTTCGTCGCTTTTCACTATCGGATGTAGCGCATCACATTGGATTGTAAATAAAGACTTGTCAAAACAGCCACATGACTCCGGTTGAAATTATACACTACCTTCCAGTTGAAATACTGCAAACGGTCCGTAAATTAAACTCTTGTACGTGATATTCAGAAAAATCTGATGCATTCCATTTTGACTTTCTCTACATCTCTGCAACAAATTATTGTAAAAAAACTTATATGCTGTATGAAGCTCCTTTATTTGTACGTACAGGAGTTGACAAATTCCTGTATGAGAAAAGTTAAGTTTCTTAAAGCTGAAACCAAAAACAAGGATTATCTCAAAAACGATCAGCTCCACGAAAAAATATATATACGTAACATAAATTGTGTGTTTTAATGTATTCTACATTTTTGTGTGGTAAGTTTTTGTCTATTTCTTACGGTTTAGTAGTTATGCAAAATTCCGTAAATGTCATCGAGTATAAAGTAGTCTTCAGAGGCTATTCCCAGAAAATTCAAAATATACAGTTTATTTGTCAGGTAAATATCTTTAATATTCCACATTTTAATCAAAATCGTTAGAGCTATTTTTTAGAAAATCAAAGTTCTCGAAAAATGGTCCATGTAAAGGGTGGTTTAAGAGGGGGAGATTTTTCTCAAATGGAAGATAGTTAACAAATACCAAATTTGGTATTTTAGCGACTTTTCGTTTTTGAGTTATCGTGTTAAGAGGCACACGGACACATTGTCACAAAGACCTTTTTCTGAAAATACTTTTGGATATAGGGGATCCTAAAACATACATTTCCGGTGAAATCTGTATCGATTTTTTTTACCTTCTCTATACACAATGTACATAGTACGTGTAGAGAAAGTAAAAATATTATGTGTTACACTCACATGGTTTTCTCTGTCACTTTTACAAATGATTCTTCTTTCTAAACCATGCTAATCAAGATAAGCATTGGCAGAATGTTCTTATTACTTAGTTCCTTATAAGTAGAAGAGAACTAGAGCAATGCGCTAGGCTAAAGGGATAGTCAAATGTTTTATTTTGTGATTGTCATCGAAATTGGCTTATTTGCTTGGCCAGAAGTAGATAAAAAGTCTGATGTGCTCCACTCACATGACTTTTTCTTCATCTTTGTGTAGTAAGCTATTTTCCATATCATATGGTTAAATAATAATGAAAACTTCTGCAAAAATCAACCAGAATAAATGCTCTTCACAAGCTATTCCCAGAAAAACGTTTTACTTATTATGTAAATATTTTAATATGCAATATTTTAATCAAAAAGCTTAGCTATTTTTGAGAAAATTAAAATGTAAGGGGTTGTTGGGGTGAGTAGGTATTTTCTTGAACTGAAATACAATGTTTGGTTTTTAATGGACGTTTCGTTTTTATAACTATGTACACACACGGACATTTTTCTAAAAAAAAAATTGAAACCAATAAAAAGTAATAGCTAGGAGACGGTCAACTCTATAACAAAAACGCATACCACAACGTAAATTGTATAGTTTACAGAGATCTACATTTGTTATGTAATACGTTTTTGTGTATCTCTTAGGTTTAACCGAAATGCAAAATTCTGCAAAAACCAACTGGAATAAAGTACTCTTCCGAGTATTCAGAAAATTCAAACCATACATTTTATTAGTTTGTGGAGAACTTTAATGTACAGTATTTTAATAAGAATCTTTAGCCATTTTTGAAAAAAATAAAATTTTAAAAAACTTTTACATGTAAAGGGTAGTTGGGGGTAGAGAGATTTTCTTTAAAATCTTCGTGTCGCATCCTTGGAAGATACCAAACTTAAATACCAACCTTGGTATTTAACTTTCTTTTCGTTTTTGAGCTATGCCGTCCACAGACAGACAGACAGACAGACACACACACACACAAACACTCAAACACACGGTCCTGTTCTGTCGTATCCTTAGTTTGGTACTTTTCTGAATTTTGGTTTTTGGGTTACCGTTTTCACAGGCACATGGACACAAAGAGGCGCATACCTACAGGGATCCTTTACTTAAAATCTGACGTATTCTATTCACATAACTTTCTCTACATCTCTGTAAAAATTATTGTTAATAAGCTTATTCTGCTTTTTCCTTCATGCTAATCGAGATAAACATTAGCAGAACGCTCTTATTACTTAGATCCTTATAAGTAGGAGCGATATAAGAGAATACGTTAGGCTAAACCGACAGTCAACTGTTTCAAAATGCGGTTGCTATGGGATTGAAATCCGTTTCTTTGCGTGGCCAATTTCTCATATGAGAAACATCCCCAAATATTATAAAACTGAAACAAATAACAACTCCAAGAAAAAATGAATGACATACATTGCTTGTTTTAACGAGACATCCATTTTTACTTTCTCTAGCCCCATATGTACAATGTACATAGTGATAGAGAAGGTATTGTAATGCACCTAAAAATTCGATACCGAGATTTCACCGGAAATATATGTTTTGGGGTCCCCTGAGTCCGAAGAAAGCGTTTTTAAAGAAAGGTCCATGCGTGTGTGTGCGCCTGTGGACAGCATAGCCCCAAAACAAAAAGACCGTAAAATACCAAACTTGGTATTTATGTTTATCATCTTCCAAGGATGCGACACGAAGATTTTCAAAAAATCCCCCTACTACAAACTACCCTTTACATTGAACAAATTTCGAAAATTTTGATTTCCTTAAAAATGGCTATAATGATTTTGATTAAAATCCCGTATATTAAAGCTGTTTATGTCCGAATAAAATATATATCTCGAATTTTTTGGGAATAGCCTCTGAAGAGCTCTTTATTCTGGATGAATTTTGCTTAACTGCTAAACCGTAAGAGATAGAAAAAATGTACTACACAAAAAATTACCTCCTGACAAAACACTCAAGTTTTGTCCTTTAGGTTTTTGTTGTGGAAGTAATCGTTTTCGAGATATTCCTTGTTATTGGTTTCAATTGTGAAGTACTTAAACTTTACTCACACAGGAAGTGTCTACTTTTCTTTTTTTCTACTCCTGGCCAAGCAAAGAAGTGATTTGCAATGACAGTCGCATGATGATAGCTTTTAAAACATTTGACAATCACTTTAGCATAGTGCATTCCCTTATTCCCTTCTACTTATTAGGAACTAAGTAATAATAACATTCTGCTAATATTTATCTCGATTAGTATTGTGTACAAAGAAGAATGATCTTTTGTAGGAGTTTTGTAGAGCAGCTAGAGAAAGTTATGCGAGTGTGACACATCAGATTTTTGTTTAGTAAGTTTGTCTATCTCTTACAGTTTGCAAATGATGCAACATTTATAAAAATCCATCCAAAATAAAGAGGTCTTCAGAGAATCTTCCCAGAACGTTCAAGATATACATAGTAGTTGGCATTTAATTCTTTTAAATATAAGAGATTTTAATCAAAAACTTTAATAGCCATTTTTGAGAAAATCAAAATTTTCGAAATTGTTTTCACGTAAAGGGTAGTTAGGGATGGGGGAATTTTCTCCAAAATCTTCATGTGGCATCCATGGAACATAATGAACCTACATATCTAGTTCATGTTTAATGGATTTTTCATTTTTGACACACTCGACATTTTTCATTTTCTTTTTTTATTCAGGGTGTCAAAAATATGTTTCCGCTGAAAGATCAGTATCCATTTTTACTTTCTCTACACGTACTATTTAAATAGTGTATAGAGTAGGTATTGCACTCCACCAAAAAATTCGATGCCAAGATTTCACCGGAAATATATTATTTTAGGGTCCCCTGTATCAAAAAAAAAAAAAAAAAACTATTTTCAGAAAAAGGTCCGTGTGTCTGTGAACACGATAACTTAAAAACGAAAAGTCGGTAAAATACCAACTAGGTATTTAAGTTTAGTATATTCCAGAGATGCGACACGAAGATTTTGAGAAAAATCTCCCAACCATAACCTACGCTTTACATGAAATTTTTTTTGAAAATTTTGATTTTCTAAAACATGGCTTTAACGATTTAGATTAAAATATTGTATATTAAAAATATTTACCTGACAGAATGTATATTTTGAATTTTCTGGGAGTATCCTCTGAGATTACTTTATTCTGAGTGAATTTTACGGAATTTTTGCATAACTGCCACACCGTAAGTGATAGATAAAAGCTTCCTTTACAAAAAATGTAGAGCACGTTAAAACACACAATTTATGTGATATACATTTTTTGTGGAGTTGACTATTCTTTAGATATTCCTGTTTTCAGCATTAAAAACTTATAATTTTCTCATACAGATATTTCTCAACTCCTGTCCATACAAATAAAGGAACTTCAGTGACATAGCAAGCAACTTTTGACTATCACTTTAATCTATGGTAATCCCTTATTTCGCTTTACTTACAAGGGTGCAAGTAATAAGACTATTTCTGCTAATTTTTACTCGATTATCATGAAGTAACTAGACGCACAAGCTTTTTAACAATAATTTATTGCAGAGAAGTAGAGAAAGCCATGTGAATGGAACTCATCAGATTGTTTTCAGTGCAATACATACCTCCTCTATGCACTATGTACAAGGTACGTGTGAGAAAGTGAAAGTGCTGGAGTCACCTAGACATACATGAATGATAAATCTCAAAGACGAACTGAAGCAATAATTCTGCTCATGCGCACTAGCTCCGCTCACGAGTACTAAATGAGAAGATGTAGCCCTTCAGGGACGAAATGGTTTTTATTCATCCAATAGACCCATTAAAGACAAATGAAACAAAAGCAATCATTAACAATGAAAAGATAGAAAGTGTTCCTAAAAAGAATAAAATCTAGAAAAGATGAAGTGAAGTGGTAACATACATGGAGAAAAAAGGATAATTAAAGCGATATAAGAATAATAAAATGGAGAAAACTGGACAAATGAATTAAAAGTTGAGTTTTGTGTCCAATAACAAATATAGTTAAGACATTTATTCTGGTCTCGCTTGGATGAAGCAGCTAAGCAGTGAAAGAAGGAAAATTTGGTTTATGATTGGACACTAAATAAAATAAAGTATTTCAAAAATACCTAAGTTAAAATAGGAGAGGAAGAATTGGAAATTTAGCCACACATTTCATAATAAAGAATTTTCATTTCCATTTAGTATACAAAATTATAGGGCCTTTCCAGGACAGCGGAGTGAGCTTTTTAATAATATTTATAATATTAGTTCTATGTCTATAATAGTAACCGTGAAGGGTTCCCTTTGTTCTTCAATGTCAGATTAGGTTATAACAACATCCCATATTAGCTCCATATAAAAGAACTATGAAAAAAATCTGATGTATTCCATTTACATGACTTTCCCTACATTTCTGCAACGAACTATTGCTAAAAAGCTTATGCTTCTATTTACTTCACTCTAACTGAGAAAAAAATAGCAGAAATAGTCTTATTACTTGCTTCCTTGTAAGTAGAAGCGAAATAAGGGAGTAGCATAGGTTAAAGTGATAGTCAAAAGCTGGTTGCTATGTGACTGAAGTTCCTTTTCTTGTATGGACAGGAGCTTACAAATTCCTGTATGAGAAATGTATGTTTTTCAAAGTTGAAACCAAAAACAACGAATATCTAAAAAGCCATCAACTTCACAACAACAAAAAATATATCCTGATCTACATTTTTTGTGTAGTAAGTTTTCATCTATCTCTTACGGTTTGCCAGTTATTCAAATAGCCTTTAGAGGCTATTTCCAGAAAATTCAAGATATACATTTTATTTGTCCGGTAAATATCTTAAATATACGATATTTTAATCAAAATCGTTAGCCATTTTTGATAAATTCAAAATTATCGAAAAAAATGTTCCATGTAAAGAGTAGTTGGGGTTGGGAGAATTTACTTAAAAATCTTAGTGTTGCATTTTTGGTAGATACTGAAATTAAATACGAAGATTCATTTTTGAACTATGCTGTCCACAGACACACACACATGGATATTTTTCCAAAAATTCTTTTTTTGGATTTAGGTGCACCCAAAACATGTATTTTCGGTGAAATATCGATATTGAATTTTGGGGTGCAATGCAATGCCTTATCTATACTCTATGTACATAGTACGTGCAGAGGAAGTAAAAAACATGGTACTTTTAGGCCATCATTCGTAAACAACAGAAACATTAAGAAAAAAAGGGGGTAGCCTAAAACATTTTATATTGTTGTCTATGAACTTATAATTATGGTAAATTAAATTTGTTATTTGTTGTCTATCTCCCTTTAAATTGTATAGAAGATTTTTTTTTTTTTATTAGTTTGTCTGCACCACTGAAAGGGAAGGTACTGTATTATAGAAACCTTATACACATTTTGAGACCACCTGGGTCCAAAAAAGAATATTTTCAGTAAAAAGCGCGTGTATGTATGTCTGTCTGTCTCTCTCTCTCTTTCTCTCTCTCTCTCTCTCTCTCTCTCGTGGAGACAGCATAACTAAAAAACTTATATGGTTTAAAGACTAAACTTGGTATATACCTAAGTTCAGTATCTACCAAGAACGCGACACGATTTTCAGAAAAAATTTCCAAATACTTTTGTATAAAATAATTTTTAAATTTATTATTTCCTCAAAAATGGCTCTAACAATTTTAATTAAAATATTAAATGTATATGATATTTTCATGACCAACGAAATTTATGTTTTGAATTTTTTGAGAATAGCCTCTAAACACCTCTTCATTCTGGATGGCTTTTGCACAAGCGATAACTCATAAGAAATAGAGAAAGACGCGTTTACGAAAACTGTAGATCTCGTTCAAACACACAATTTATATCATATATATTTTTGAAGAGTTAAGTATTTCCAGGATATTCCTAGTTATATGTTTCAATTATAAACTAACTTTAAATGTTGTCACACAGGAGCTTGTAATTAGAT
The DNA here is from genome assembly GCA_030762935.1 of Hymenopus coronatus. Taxonomy (NCBI): domain Eukaryota; kingdom Metazoa; phylum Arthropoda; class Insecta; order Mantodea; family Hymenopodidae; genus Hymenopus; species Hymenopus coronatus. Next base: position 155,422,964 of record CM060896.1, on the reverse strand, counting down.
TCATTTCTTTTGTTTTGCTTCTGACTGTATAAATTTAACTTATTTTCAATTTTTACACCTCACATTTAGGTTTTAAAAATTCCCTTTAATTTCTTTCTGCTTTCTAGCAACCAAATAAGTCCATTTCTGCTAATGTTTATTTCGAGTAGCATGATTCAGATAAAAGAATAATCTTTTGTAAGAATTATTTGTTTACAGAAAAGTATAGTTATATGAATGGAACACACAAGATGTTATGAACAGTATAGTATATAAGAACTAGTGAATCAAATGAGAGTACAACAGCTGTTTTTGTAGCCATTTATTACCTTTACTACTTACCAAAAATAAAGGAAACCTCATTCCCTCCAAAAGCTGAATACGGTGATTTCTCGTGAAATTCGTGTTTTGAGGGCGCGTACGTATTTGAAATGAACTTGTGAAGTCAAACTGAATATTTGCTACCCAAGTTCAATATCTTCCAACACGAAAATGTTCATGAAAATGTAACCTATTAATGGAATATTTTTCGAAATTTTCGAATTTGTAAAAAAAGGCCTGTAAAAAGTTTGATTAAAATACCATATATTGAAATGTTTACATGGAAAATGGAATATATAACCTGATTTCTTGGAAATCGCCCTGAAATTATATTCATTCTAAATTAGTTTCACATCTGGTAAGCCGCAAGATATACAAAATATGTGTTACACTCACATGACTTTCTCTAGATTTTCTACAAACTTAATACATAAGATTCTTCTTTCTGCACGTTGCTAATCTTGGTACTCAATTAGCACAATGTTCTATTTAGTTCCGTATAAGTAGGAAGAAAATAAGGGAATACACTAGGCTAAACCAATAGTCAAATGTTTTAAAAGCTGTCGTTATGCGATTGTCATCACAAATCGCTTCTTTTCTTGGCCAGGAGTAGAACAAAAGAAAAACGGACACTCCCGTCTGAGAAAAGTATAAGTACTTCACAACTGAAACTAATAATAATGAATACCTCGAAAACGGTAAGCTCCACTGGAAAAATGTACATGACATAACTTTTGTATTTTAACAAGATCTAACTTTTTTGTATAGTAAATTTTTGTCTATCTCTTACGGTTTACTAGTTATGCCAACATTAAGCAAAATTCATCCAGAATAAACAGGTCTTCAGAAACCGGACTTCCCAGAAAATTCAAGATATACGTTTTATTTGTTAGGTAAATATCTTTAATATACGATATTTTAATCAAAATCGTTAGCCATTTTTAAGAAAATCAAAATTTTCGAAAAAAGTTCCCTGTAAAGGGTAGTTTGGGGTGGGGTGATTTTACTCAAAATCTTCGTGTCGCATCCCTGGAAGATACTAAACTTAAATACCAAGTTTGGTATTTTAGCTACTTTTCGTTTTTCAGTTATCGTGTTCACAGCCACACGGACACACGGACATTTTTCTGAAAATGCTTTTTTTGGATACAGGAGGTCCTAAAACATATATTTCCGGTGAAATCTCGGTATCGAATTTTTGGGTGGAATACAATACTTCTCTATCACTATGTACATTGTACATATGGGGCTAGAGAAAGTAAAAAAGAGATCGTTTCGTTTCCTTATCGGTTTACCCTCCCCGTAATTTTAGGACTGACAATCCCCTAGGACTGGGATCAGAAGTCTAACGGGGAGCCGACGATACGAATGGAGAACCTGTTATGACTGGTCGGCCCGTAGCCAGGCATGAACATGAAGTCGATGATATGAAATGTAAGCGAAACTGATGATTGTAAATATGATGGAGCATTTGGTGAAATGAGTGTCGGGGGAAATCGGAGAAGCCGGATAAAATCCACCCAGACCCGATTCTTTCACCACTAATCCCACATACGGGTGCTTAGGAACGAATCCGTACCACCTAGATAAGAGGCGAGCAGTCTAACCACTCACTCACGGCTCTGCAATTGAAAAACAAATACCACACAAAAATTTAGATCGCGTTAAAGACACAATTTATACCATTTATAATTTTTTGTATAGCTAACAATTTGAGATGTTTGGTGTTTCAATTTTAAGTAATAAAAAAAAGACCTTAAGTTCTCATCCGTTTAATAGTTCTTTTTTATTCCTGACCATGGAAACAGCTCCGAACTTCAATAAAATTCCTAGTGACGGCTGTTAAATGATTGGCTGTCACTCAGAGTGGCGCATTCCCTCGTTTTCCTTCTAGTTATAAAAAAAATAAAACATTTCCTGGTAATGTTTACCTTGATTATCAGAAGGGTGATAAAAGAGATATCTTTTGAAACAAGATTTTGTTTGCAGAGTACATAAAAATGTCTTGTGAACGGACATTTAAGTTAAAAATACTGATGTGTTCCACTCACATGGCTTTCTCTACATTTCTGTTATAAATTACAGTTAAAACTTATACTTCTATTTACTTCATGCTAATCAAGAAACCATAGCAGAAATAGTCTTATTACTTGTTTCTGTTTAAGAAAGGGAGTACCATAGTTTAAAGTGCTATGTACTTGAAGTTGCTGTGTTTGTAAGGAGTGGACAAATTCCTGTATGAGAAAAGTATTTGTATTTTAAAGTTGAAACCAATAACAATGAATATTGTCAAAAATTATCAATTCTAAGGAAAAAATGTATATAATGTAAATTGTATGTGTTAACGAAATCTACGTGCTCTATTAAGTTTTTGTCTATGTCTTACGGTATACCAGTTATGCAAAATTCCGCAAAATTTATCCAGAATAAAGATGTCTTCAGAGACTGTTCCAAGAAAATTCAAAATATACATTTACTTTGTCACATAATATCTTTAATATATGCAACTTTTAATCAAAATCTTTATCCCTTTTTGAGAAAATCAAAATTTTCGAAAAATGTTCCATGTAAATGGTATTTTGGGGTGGGATATTTTTTTTAATATATTCATGTTGCATTCTTGGAAGATACTTAAACACCAAGTTTCGTACTTAACGGACTTTTCGTTGTTGAGCTATGCTGCCCATAGACACACACACATATTTTTGAAAAGGCTTTTTTTGGATTCAGGAGGTCTCAAAACAGATATTTCCGGTGAAATTGCGGTATCGAATTTTTGGGTGCAATACAATACCTTCTCTATACACTAATTACATGTCTGAAATAGCCAGTATGTAGTATAAGTAAACTACCTCATGATACATGAATTAACTGCAACAACGGTTGAATGTAGCGATGAAACACTTGCCACTCGTAACCAATGTTTTCATAATTACTTTGTGACCACAGCAGCAACTGTTCTAAGTGGTTGGTAAACCTTGTGGTGGTGAATACAGCGGCTAAATTAAGTGTAGCTTTTGCGTTTCTTTGTTTATTTTTTTTAATTTACTCTGCTATTTTAATTGTGATATATCCTGGTATTGACACACACTAATTCCCAATGCATGTTTCCATAGCGGAAATTTTTTAAATAAATGCTTACCATTCAGTAGAGCCGATGTGGGTTCCAGAACATAGTGGTGTTTGGTGCAAAGAAAGAACAGAGCTTGGCCAGGGAAGGATTTATTGTATTTCAAATTGCATGTGGAGTTCTTATGGACTAACAAGACACATTTCCAACACACTAATTTGCTACGAAATGTAAGGAATATTGGCACTGCATAGTGGAATGAAATATTACAAAGCCCTTTTGAAGGTAATCGTAAGAGATAGACAAAAGCTTTATACACATATCGTTAAAACATACAATATATGTAGTATTCCTACTTTATTTTAATGGATTTAAGGATTTGCAAGATACTCCTTGCTGTCGATTTTAATTTTAAGCTGTTCTTACTGCTCTCAAACAGGATATCATTAGTTCATTTGTATTACTTCTGACCATAAAAAGTCAGTCATATAGATTGAGCTTTTAAAAGTGTCGACTATCACTTTGATGTAGTATATTACCTTTTTCCCCTTCTACTTATAAGAACTAGGTAAGAAGACCATTTCTGCTAATGCTTATATAACTAGTCATGAAATACTTTTAAGTATAATATATTATAAAAAATAATCTGATCCGTTCCATTCACATGACTTTCTCTACATCTCTGCAACAAGTTATTGTTAAAAATCTTATGCTTCTATTTACTTCATGCTAATACAGAAAAATTAGCAGAAATACTCTTATTAGTTCCTTGTAAGTAGAAGCGAAATAAGGAAATACCATAGGCTAAAAGGATAGTCAAAAGCTGGTTGCTATGTGACTGAAGTACCTTTGCTTGATGGACAGGAGTTGAGTTTTTCAAAGCTGAAACGAAACACCAGGAGTATCTTAAAAACGATCAACACCACGAAAAACTGTATATAACATGTATTGTGTGTTTTAACGTGCTCCATATTTTTTGTGCAGTAAGTTTTTGTCCATCTCTTACGGTTTAGCAGTTGTGCAAAATTTCGTAAAATTGTGCAGAATAAAGTAGTTTTCAGAGGCTATTCCCAGAAAATTCAAGGTGTACAAATTTGTCACTTAAATATCTTTAATATACAATATTTTAATCAAAATCGTTAAAGCCATTTTTAGGAAAATCCAATTTTTCGAAAAACGTTCCAAGTAAAGGGTAGTTATGGGTGGGGGGATTTTCTTGAAAACCTTCGTGTCGTATCCTTGGAAGATACCAAATTTAAATACCAAGTTTGGTATTTAACGGTCTGTTCGTTTTTGAGCTATGCTGTCCGCAGACACACACAAACACACACACACAGACACACACGGGCATTTTTTTGTAAAAATTATTTTTTTAGATTCAGGGGGACCCAACACATGTATTTCCGGTGAAATCTCGGTATCGAATTTTTGAGTGGAATACAATACGTTCTCTATACACAATATACATAATACGTGTAGAGAAAGTAAAAATCTTATATGTTCCATTCACATGACCTTCTCTACATCACTGCTACGAATTAGAAAACTTACTCTTCCATTTACTGCATGCAAATCGAGAAAAATTAGTAGAAGTGGTCTTATTACTTACTTCCATGAGAGAAGTATTTTATAGCTGAAGCCAATAACAAGGAATATCTCTAAAATCAACTGTACGAAAAAAGTACATAATATAAATTGTATCTTTTATCGCGATCTTCATTTTTATCCAGTACGCTTTTGTCTATCTCTTACGGTTTACCAGTTATGCAGCAGTTCGCAAAACTCATCCAGAATAAAGATACTTTAAGAGGCCATTTCGAGAAAATGCAATATAAACATTTTATTTGTGATGTAAGTATCTCTAATATATGCTATTTTAATCAAAACCGTTAGAGCCATTTTTGAGAAAATCAAAATTTTCGGAAAAAGTTCCATGTAAAGGGTAGTTTGGGGTGGGGGATTTTCTTGGAAATCTTAGTGTCGCATCCTTGGAATATACTAAATTTAATTACCAAGTTTGGTATTTAATGGACTTTTAGTTTTTGAGCTATGTTGCCGGCAGACAGAAATACAAACGAACATTTTTATAAAAATGTCTTTCTTTATTAAGGAGGGTCTCAAAACATTTCAGGTGAAATCTCAATGTCGAATTTTTTGGTGCGTATAGAGAATGTAAAAAGTGTTTGCAAGTGTTGTCAGATCAGTTGCGGAAGCATACATAGAGAACTAATGTGAAGTACATACATCACATGTTTAATACAACAAAGTAATTATTAAACTACCAAAACATTGCGAAATTAAAAATATTCGAGACCCAAAACCGCCTCACTAAATGAAATTCAGGATGAGATATCAATAATCACCTTCGAATTTCAACTTTTATGATGGCAAATAAATTACGGATATTCTGGCATTGCTACGGCGATACTTTCACAATGCATCTTTTCGTTTTTCAAGATAAAGTTTGCGCTAGAAACTTCATTCAGGAATTATAGATTGATGGCACCCTTGGCTTGTATTGGTAGCTGTAAATTTGCAGTACGATGAGAGATTGTAGACTGGTTATTATCAGACTTTCGTTCTCTCCTTCCAAAGGGGGCGGTATGGAGTTATTTTCCCCAAGAGTGCTTTAAATTGGCTTCACTGTGGTAATTTCCATACCACCTTGCTTTGCTGAATACTTTTTGGGGAAAAAAGGGATACTATAACCTGGAACCTTAGTATTGTATGGCACAAGAAATGAGACCAAAATAATTTTTGTGTATGTCAGACTTTATTCACCCATTAGGTACACTGCAAACAATTCAGTTTTTTTGCATTCACATGACTTACTATATATATTCTATAACAAACGTAAAGAAGTTCACTTTTCTATTTCCGCTAATCAATAGAATTATTAGCATAAATTGTTTTATTACATGTTCTTACAAGTTCACAGGAAATAGGGGAATACTAAAAAACAGAAGCTAATCGTTTACGACCTGGATGCTATGTGATGTTAGAGAATTCTGTTGTGTTTGCATCACCAGAATGACAGAAATAAAAACAAATGACCGCTTCTCAATTGATAAAAGCATAAGTTTCGGAAATTTAAAACAAAAACAAAGAAAATATTGTAAATGTTTAACATTAGAATGCACTTAGAACAGTGTGTTTTAACGATTTCTCAATGGGGAAGTGCGGAATTGAACCATGAACTGATTGCAATGCCGATTTCGTAAACAAGTTGATACACGGTGCGGTGCAGAATTGCTCTGGCATTTTGTTGCATGCGATATGCAAGTGACAACCGATCACGTAATTTCTGTGCTTTTTACTTTCCCTTCACGTACGATTTTCCCAAAAATGGCTCTAACGACTTTAATTAAAATATCGTATATTAAAGATATTTACCTGACATATAATATGTATATCTTGAATTTTCTGGCAATAGCCTCTGAAGACTACTTTATTCTTGCTGAATTTTGCATAAATGCTAAACCGTAAGAAATGGACAAAAACTTACCACACAAAAAATGTAGAGCACATTAAAACACACAATTTATGTCATAACTTTTTTTCCAGGAGTTGATCGTTTGTTGTTTTTCGTTTCATGTGTGAAACACTTGTACTCTTCTCATATAGGAATTTGTCAACTCGTGCCCATACAAACAAAGGAACTTCAGTCCATAGCAACCAGCTTTTGACTTCTCTTTAACCTACGATATTCCCATATTTCGCTTCTACTTACAAGGAAGTAAGTAATAAAACTACTTCTGTTAATTTTTTCTCGATTAGCATGAAGCAAATAGAGGAATAAGCTTAGTAACAATAATTTGTGACACAGAAGTAGAGAAAGTCAAGTGAATGGAATAAATCAGATTTTTTAGTTTGAATTTATTTTGTGTAGGTGCTGTAAAGTGTATGAACAAGTGTTATAGTAATAACGAAGCGTTTAGTGGCACAAAATCCCTCCACATTACCATAACCGTCTAAATATTTGCTCAAAAATGAAAAGCTGGTTAAATATCAAACTTGGCATTTAAGTTTGATTCAAGGATACAACACGAAGATTTTCAAGAAAATCCCCCACTCCCAACTACCCTTTACATTGAACGTTTTTGCAAATACACTAGGCTAAACCAATAGTCTAATGTTTTTAAAGCTGTCATTACGCGATTTTCATTACAAATCGCTTCTTTTCTTGGCCAGGAGTAGAACAAAAGAAACACGGACACTCCCGTCTGAGAAAAGTATAACTACTTCACAACTGAAGCTAATAACAATGAGTACCTCGAAAACGGTAAGCTCCACGAGAAAAATGTGTGACATAACTTGTGTATTTTAACAAGACCTATATTTTCTGTATAGTAAGTTTTTGTCTATCCTTTACGGTTTACTAGTTATGCCAAATTAAGCAAAATTCATTCAGAATAAACAGGTCTTCAGAAACTATTCCCAGAAAATTCAAGAGATATATTTTATTTTTTAGGTAAGTATCTTTAATATATGATATTTTAATCAAAATCGTTACAGGCATTTTTAAGAAAATCAAAATTTTCGAAAAAAGTTCCATGTAAAGAGTAGTTTGGGGTGGGGGATTTTTCTCAAAATCTTCATGCCGCATCCCAAAGATACTAAACTTAAATACGAAGTTTGGTATTTTAGCTACTTTTCGTTTTTGAGTTATCGTGTTCACAGACACACAGACCTTTTTCTGAAAATGCTTTTTTTGAATACAGTGGGTCCTAAAACATGTATTTCCGGTAAAATCTTGGTATCGAATTTTTGGGTGGAATACAATACCTCTCTATCCCTATGTACATTGTACATGTGGGGCTAGAGAAAGTAAAAAACATGCAATAGCATTAACATCCTCACTTTACATTCTTGAAATTTTCATGTTTCATGGAAATGTATGGAATTTTTGACATTTTTGAAGGTGGGAAAGAGATCTTGAAGTATGCCTTTAGCTTGGTATCTTTGCCGAGGAAAGCGCCATGCCAATAGCTGTGTGATCTCTGCAAAAGGCAGCGGGGAGGGGTTTTTGGCGTGGTACAAAGGGTTTGCCTGCGGAATAGCTTGGGCGGTCTTGCGCATTTCACCGGGAGCTGCGGATCCAGCATTATAATCAGCAACATCTGAAAGCCCTTCCGCATCGACATAGTTTGTCGGCAAACTTGCCTCACAAGGGAGGTGGGCGATAGTCCTTGCCTAGCCATTCCAACTATTCTCTTCAAGCTACATTATTAGATCGGAAACTTTCAGCCGAAATGTCGCCGCCTCCTCCTTCACCAAACTTATCCGTACCTAAGAAGGGTTTATTTCTTTACGAAGAAAAGCTGAGACACACGATCTTCCCTGCATATCATTTATTCTCATATCTACGTCACAAATTATTACTTTCTCTACACGTGCTATATACATAGTGTATAAAAATTGATACCCATATTTCACCGGAAATACAAGTTTTGAATCCCCCCGAATCGAAAAAAAAAATAGATAAAGGGCCGTGAGTGTCTCTGAACACGATAACTCAAAAACGAAAAGTCGGTAAAACACCATACTTGGTATTTAAGCTTAGTATGCTCCAGGGATGCGACACGAAGTTTCTGATAAAAATTCCTACACCCCAAACTACACTTTACATAGAAAATGTTTCGGAAATTTTTATTTTCTCAAAAATGGCTTATGCTCAAAGCAACGCTTGATTGTCCTAACTAGCAAAGAGCTTTATTATGTTTCAAAATAATAATGTAGGCTTATCAAAACTCATTAAACTCCACTTTTGTCTTCCCTTGGCGGCGACGCAACCAAACATCGCTGTGCTCTTAAGGAAGATCAGTGCTTCGGTGAATTTCCAGCTAGACTGAAGAACCGTCTACCATGGTGGCCCACCAAATATCAATGGAAGGATAAGTTAGAACTTTTTCCATCAAAACTAGCTAAATTTCGCTGCATACGTCACTATGAAGATGTTAGGAAGGTTCAGTTTATCCCATAAATGCGTGACGTCAATAGAAAACCATATCTGACGCACAACCTGTGAAAGGCGATGGACAAATACTCTATGGCACCTTACTCAATAATAAAATACTCAAAATCACAAATATAAAGACATATAATGCTAAGGAACTGGTGTATACAAATCACAACGAAGGGATTTCTAAGCTTCTAATATTTACTCACCAATTTTACATGGAAATAATTTCACTTCATATTTCATTTTTGCGCCAGACATGAGGATAGAGAATATAGTTTCAGGTATGCACATGTGTGTGCGTGTATGTGTCTGGAGAGCACAGCTCGAAAACGACATCCGTTACATACCAAACTTGGTGTTTGTAATTAATATCTCCCAAGGATGCGACACGAACGTTTTCAAGAAAATTTCACCCCAAACAATCGTTTACATGAAAATGTTTTCAAAAATACTGATTTTCTCAAAAATAGCTAAGGATTTTGATTAAGATATCGTATACTAAGGACATTTATATGAGAAAATATTTATCTTGAGCTTTTTGGGAATATCTCTAAAAGACCTCTATGCTGAATGAATTTATCTGAATTTAGTTTAAGTGGTCGTTTTCGAGATATTCCTTGTTATTGAATTCAGTTTTAAAATACTTAAATTTTCTCATATGAGACTTTGGAAATTACTTTTGGTTCAAAAAAGGAGATTTTTATCACATAGCAACCAGACTTTTAAAGGTTTGACTTAATGTATTCTCTTATTTCCCTTATATTTACAAGAAGGTAGTAATTAAAACCATTTCATTAAATGTGTATTTCGATTAACACCAAATAGAATTATAGGCCTTTTAATAATTTGTTACAGAGATGTAGAGAAAGTATGTGAATGTAACAGATCAAATTTTTGAGGTTGGCTTTATTACTTATGCTTAAAATAAAATATTACTGCCCCATTGTAAGTATTCACGATAGAAAAGTTGTGTTATTTTACTGGAAAAAATGTTTATTTGCTTATCTTAGCATGATCTGAATCTCTTATCATTAATTTTTACTTTCTCTATAAGTACTATCTACATAGTGTATAAAGAAGGTATTGCACCCAGTAAAAAAATTCGATACCGAGATTTCACCGTAAATATATGTTTTAGAGTCCCCTGTATCCAAAAAACGTATTTTCAGAAAAAGTGTGTGTGTCCGTGTGTCTGTGAACACGATAACTCAAAAACGAAAGTCAGTAAAATACCAACCTTGGTGTTTAAGTTTAGTATCTTCCAGGGATGCAACACGAAGATTTTGAGAAAAATCACCCAACATCAAACTACCCTTTACATGGAACTTTTTTCGAAATTTTTGATTTTCTAAGAAATGGCTCTAACGATTTTGATTAAAATGTCGTATATTAAAAATATTTACCTGACAAATAAAATGTATATTTTGAATTTTCTGGGAATAACCTCTGAAGACTACTTTATTCTAAGTGAATTTTACGGAATTTTGCGCGACTGCTAAACCGTAAGAGATAGACAAAAACTTGCCACACAAAAAATGTAGAGCAGATGAAAACACACAATTATAATTTTTTTTTCGTGGAGTTGATCATTGTTTAGATATTCCTTGTTTTTGGTACTCCCTTATTTCGCTTCTACTTACAACGAAGCAATTATTAAGACTATTTCGGCTTATGTTTTCTTGATTAGTATGAAGCAAATAGAGGAATAAGCTTTTTAACAATAATTTGTTACACAGAAGTAGGAAAGGTCATGTGAATGGAGCACATCAAATTTTTTGAGGTTGGCTTTATTACTTATGCTTAAAATAAAATTTTACTGCCCCATTGTAAGTATTCACGATGGAAAAATTGTGTTATTTAACTGAAAAGCGTGTCTATTTGCTTATTTTAGCATGATCTGAATCTCTATCATTAATTTTTATTATTAACCCTTTGTACTTTCATGTCAGAAACAAATGAAAACAAGATAGCGATAACGCAATGCCCTGTACCAATAACAAGTGTACTAATTTCTTGCGATATAAAATGTTGATCAGCAAATAAATCAAATACGCACATTATATGTTACCCCACGATATCTCCCGCTTAAACAGGATACAATCATAATTAGTCCATTTCAAATGTCAGTGCACGTAACACGTAATCAAACCTCGGGCACTGATTGTGTTTGGCTTAATCTCGATTGAAGCCAAAGCGATACGGCATATCCTACTAGAAAAAAATCTGATGTGCTCCATTTACCCGACTTTCTCTACTTTTCTGTAACAAATTATTATTAAAAATATTACTATTCTATCCACTTTAAGCTAATCGAGATAAAGATTAGCAGATAATACCTTTTTTACCTGTTTTCTTGTAAGCAGAAAAATAATAAAGGATTACACGAGGCTAAAGCGACAGTCAAATATTTATAAAGCCGATTACCACGCGGGTGAAACCAGTTTATTTTAAAACATAAAACAATAATAAGGAATATCTCAAAAACGATCAACAATCACGAAAAAAAATTTATATGACATAACCTGTATATTTTAACAAGATCTACATTTTTTGTACTAAGCTTTTGTCTATCTCTTACGCTTTACTGGTTATGATAAATTAAGCAAAATTCATCCGGAATAAACAGCCCTTTAGAAGCTATTCCCATAAAACTCAAGATATACATTTTATTTGTGATAGAAATGGCTTTAATATGTGGTATTTTAATCAAAATCGTTAAGGGCCATTTTTAAGAAAAATAAGACTTTCATATAAAGGGTAGTTAGGGGTGGAGGGATTTTGTTGAAAATCTTCGTGTCGCATCCTTGGAAGATACCAAAATTAAATACCAAGTTTGGTATTTAACTTTCGTTTCGTTTTTGAGTTATGCCGTCCACAGACACAGAAAAACAGACAGACAGACACACACACACACACACACACACACACTCGAGGTCCTGTTTCTGAAAATGCTTTTTTTGGAATCAGGGGATCCTAAAATATGTACTTCCGGTTAAATTTCGACATCGAATTTTTGTGTGGAATACAATATGTACTTCTCTATCCCTATGTACATTGTACATACGGGGCTAGAGAAAGTAAAAATATTATTCTTCCATCCACTGCATACTAATCGAGATAAACATAAACAGTACCTGTTTACTTGCTAACTTTTAAGCTGAAGAAAATACACTAAAGCGATAGTCAAATCTTTATAATGTCGGTTGCAAAGTAGCTGAAATCCGTTTCTTTGCATTGCCAAGAAGTTTTACACATTCCATACGTGAAAAGTTTTAAGTATTTTAAAACTGAAACTAATAACATGGAATATCTTAAAAATGATCAACTGCACGAAGAAAATGAATGCGATATAACTGTGTTTAAATGAGATTTACATTTGTTGTGTACTAAGATTTTGGCTATCACTTGCGGTTTACCATTTACACAAAATTCAGCAAAATTCATTCAGAATGAAGTGGTCTGTAGAGGCTATTTCCAGCAAATACAAGATATACATTTTATTTGCCTTTAAATATATTTAATATACGATATTTTAACCAAAATCGTTATGTCATTTTTAGACAATCAAAATTTTCGAATTTTTTTCCATGTAAAGGATAATTGGAGGTGAGAAGATCTTCTTGAATATCTCGTGTGGCATCCTTGAAAGATACTGAACTTAAATAACAAATTTTGTATTTAACGGACCTGTCGTTTTTGAGCAATGCTGCCCCACACACACGGATATTTTTCTAAAAATACTTTTTTTTTTTTTTTTTGGATTCGTGGGGTCTCAAAAAATGTATTTCTGGTGAAACCTCGGTACGTATAGAGAAAGTAAAAATCTGATGCGTTCCATTCACCTACCTTTTCTATAACTAATTATTGTTACAAATATTATTCTTCTATCCACTTCATATTAATCGAATTAAACATTAGCAGAAATTGTCTTTATTAATTGCTAACTTATAAGCAGAAGGAACAAAAAATCTGACATTCACATGACTCTCTATATCACTGCAACAAATTATTCTATTTACTACATCTAATGGAGCAAAAATTAGCAGAAATAGTCTTATTACTTGGTTCCTTGTTAGTAGAAACGAAATAAGGGAGTACCATAGGTTAAAGTGATAGTCAAAAGCTGGTTGCTCTGCGACTGAAGTTCCTTCGTTTGTATGGATATGAGTTCACAAGAAAAGTATAAATCTTTATAGCTGAAAAAAAAACAAAGAATATCTCAAAAACAATCAACTCCACGAAAAAAGATGTACATAACATAAATTGTGTGTTTTAAGGTGCTCTACATTTGTTGTGCGGTAAGTTCTTGTCCATCTCTTACGGTTTAGCAGTTATGCAAAATTTCGCAAAATTGGCCGAGAAAAAAGTAGTCTTCAGAGGCTATTCCCAGAAAATTCAAAATATACATTTTATTTGTCGTGTAAATATCTTATATGTGATATTTTAATCAAAATCGTTAGAGGCATTTTTTTAGAAAATCAAAATTTTCGAAAAAAGTTCCATATAAAGGGTAGTTTGGGGTGAGGGGGATTTTTCTCAAAATCTTCGTGTCGCATCCCTGGAAGTTACTAAACTTAAATACCAAGTTTGATATTTTACCGACTTTTCGTTTTTGCGTTATCGTGTTCACAGGTACACGGACACTCACATGGACCTGTTTCTGAAAATACTTTTTTTTTGGATACAGGGGACCCTAAAACATATATTTGCGGTGAAATCTCGGTATCGAATTTTTTTGGCGGAGTGTAATACCTTCTCTATTAGGTCACTGTTGTGCTAGGGTTGTATATATTATGTGTATATATGTCTTTTAAGTGTAATTATCTATTATAAGAGGGTGCATTTATGAAGGTGTACTCTGTGCTGTAAATTTAAATTGATATATTTGAATATCTTTGCATCTTTATTTTCGGATTCACTCTTAATTTTTATTGTTGTTTAATATTGCTTTTGACTGTGTATTTCCTTTGTCTTTTTTATTTTTTTTTTTTTTTCGTATTTACTCTTTTAATTCTTTGTTGTGGTTGTTGTTTTAATATTGCTTGTAATGTGTATTACAAAAGCACGTACGGTCTGTGGACCCGTGCGACTGTTGAATTTCTATGTATGATATTGCTATATTAATAAATACACTTATTCATTCATATACCTAGCACGTATAGAGAAAGTAATAAGGGAATACACTAAACCAAAGTGATAGCTAAATCTTTAAGAAAGTGGTTGCCACGTGGTTGAAATCTGTTTCTTTGCCTGGGCAGCCCGAAACCAATAACAACGAATATCTTAGAAATGGTGAAAGTCGCGAAAAATGATTGATATAAAATGTGTTTTAACAAGGTCTACATTATGCAAAATTCATCCAGAATAAGGAGGTCCTAGAAAATTCAAGATATACATTATATGTCATGTAAATATCTTTAATTTACCGTTTTTTAAGCTTAACCTTACAAATATTTTGACAAATTTGTTTTCCTTGTTAAGAGTAGTTTGGTGTGGGGGATCATTTTCAAAATATACGTTTGAATTCTTGAAAATAAATAAATACCAAGTTTGATATTTATCGGCCTTTTGTTTTTGCGGAATTGTATAAGCAGATATGGACACACACATGGGACCCTAAAACGAGTAGTTCCAGTGAAATTTCGGTATCTAAATTTCGGGTGGGGTGCAAATGTTTCTCTAATTATGTACCAAGTTATTTAGAGAAAGTAAGAATCCTAATTAGTACCTGTCACAGAACTTTCTGTTCTTTAAAAAGCATATTCTGCTTCTAATTCTTATTACCGCATATGTAAGCCCATGATCCATTTCGTTGTGCACATAAGAAGAACATAATAAGGTAAAGGAGAGTCAAATCTCAAAATATGTGATGGCTTTGAAATCCAGTTCAATTTCATGAACTAGAGAAAAAGTGAATAACTTCTCATTTGACGAAAGTAAGATATTGAGAAATGTAAACCTATAAAATTGGGCTAAATTGTTTACAATTATCGCAATTTAAAATTGAAGTAATTGAATTTGACTTTTAGAAAGCCGATCGGTATTTAAATAATTGAAATTCGGTTCTCTCGCTTGCTAGCAGTAAACAAATGAGAAGTGCAAAGAGAGATGACTACCCGTATGAGAAAGTACAAGTAGGATCACAGCTTTTGCTTTCTCTACAAGCACTTTGTATCTAATGTTAAGGGAAGGTGCTTATTTTATTGCACCCAAAATACATCTTAATCTAATTCCCATTCAATAAAATAAATTATATTATTTATAAATACAATACATACCAAAAATAAATCTTAATAAAGATATAAATGTTAGTAAAAAATAAAGTAGGTAATATAAAATAAAAATAAATATTTAATCTATAAAAAGTAAAAGAAATATATATCTCAATGTATAAATTTATTTGTTGTCAATGATAAAATTAAATAACCTGCTTGCTGAAATTACAATTATGCAATTACATGTCGAGATTTCAACAGAAACGTATGTTTTGAGTCCTCCGTGTCCAAAAAAAGGAGTTTTATGACAATGGTCACTGTGTGTGTGTGTGTGAGTGTTTGCGGACAGCATATCTCAAAAACCAAAAGATCGTTTACTAGCTATGCAAAATGCATCAGAATAAAGAGGCCTTCAGGGACTATTTCCAGAAAATTCTTTATTTATTATGTAAATATATTTTAATATACGATATTTTAATCGAAATCGTCGAGTCTTTTTTTAAGAAAATACAAAATTTTCGAAATATTTTATAATGTAATTATGCAGTTTGAGGTGCAAGGATTTCTCTCAAAATTTTCAGGTTGCATCCCTAGATGATACTAAAATTGAATACTAAGTTTGGTATTTAAAGGTATTTTCGTCTTTGAGCTATGCTCCTCACAGACAGACTACCTTCTAAAAATGTTCTTTTTACTTTCTCTATACGTACTATGTACATAGTGTATAGAGAATGTATTGCACTCCACCAAAAAATTCGATACCGAGATTTCAACGGAAATAACGAATAGGGTCCCCTGTATCCAAGAAAAGTATTTTCAGAAAAAGGTCCGTGTGTGTGTGTCCATGTGTCCTTGAACATGATAACTCAAAAACGAAACGTTGGTAAAATATCAAACTTGGGATGCGACGAAGATTTTGAGAGAAATCTCCCACCCCAAACTACCCTTTACATCGAACTTTTTTCGAAAATTTTGATTATCTTAAAAATGGCTCTAACAATTGTGATTAAAATATCATATATTAAAGATATTTACCTGACAAATAAAATGTATATCTTGAAATTTCTGGGAATAGCCTCTGAAGATTATTTTGGACGAATTTTACGGAATTTTGCATAACTGCTTAACCGTAAAACTTAGATAAAAACTTACTGAACAAGAAATGTAAGGCACGTTAAAACATGCAATTTATGTTATATACATTTTTTTCGTGGAGTTGATCGTTTTTGAGATATTTATTGTTTTTGGTTTCAGCTATGAAAAACTTACTTTTCTCACATAGGAATTTGTCAACTCCTGTCCATACAAACAAAAGAACTTCAGTCACATAGCAACCAGTCTTTGACTATCACTTTAACTTATGGTACTCCCTTATTTCGCTTCTACTTACAAGGAAACAAGTAATAGTACTATTTCTGCTATTTTGTTCTCGAATAGCTTGAAGTAAATAGAGGCATAAGCTTTTTAACAATAATTTGTGGCAGGGATATAGAGAAAATCATGTGAATGGTAGATATCAGATTTTTTAATTCAAGGGGACCCAAAACATGTATTTCCTGCAAAATCTCGGGATCGAATTTTTGGGTGCATTTTAATTCTATACACTATGTACATAGTATGTGTAGAGAAAGTAAAAAGTGCGGCTCTTTATGAGGATAAAATGGTAGCGTTTGAAAGAACAGTAGTGTGAAGAGGAACAGCGTGTTCCAGAAGTGGCAATAACCGCGAGCCCGAACGGGTAGGGTTTCCGTTAGATAGGATTACCGTCGGTACATACACTCCCAAAACCTTACACCTCTTAAAAGCCTGCAATCCAATTTTATAGCTCTGAAAGTGGCACGTAAAACGATACTGCTTAAAGAGAAGTTACAATGGTCGAGATGGCCACTGTAATTTTGCCTTCTAATAATCTCGACCACGTATATACAATACACCTACATAGTAATAAATACAAATATTAAATATCCAGACATTTTCACCGTCAAAATCATCTTTTCAAACTCTCTAATTAAAAAAAAAGTCTGGTTTGTTTCATTCACTCGACTTTCTCTACATCTCTGCAACAAAAAAAGCTTATGTTTCTATTTACTTCATGCTAATCGAGAAAAAATTAGCAGAAGTAGTCTCATTACATGCTTCCTTGTAAGTAGAAACAAAATAAGGGAGTAGCATAGGCTAAAGTGATAGTCAAAGCTGGTTGCTATATAACTAAGGTCCCTTTATTCGTACGGACAGGAGAAGTATGTTAAAGCTAAAATTAATAAGAAAGAATATCTTAAAAACGATCCACTCCACGAAAACATTTTATATAACTGTATGCTTTAACAAGCTCTAAATTTCTTGTGTTGTACGTTTTTGTCTATCTCTTACGGTTTGCCAGTTATTCAAAATTCCGCAAAATTCATCCAGAATAAACCTGTCTTCAGAGGCTATTCCAAGAAAATTGGAGATATATATTTTAATTGTCACATAGATATCTTTAATATATGAGATTTTAATCAAAATTGTTGGAACCATTTTTGAGAAAATCAAATTTTTTGAAAGATGTTCTATTTAAAGGGCAGTTAGGGATAATTTAAAATCTTCGTGTCGCGTCCTTGGAAGAAATACAAAATTAAACACCAAAGTTGCATTTTAACGGTCTTTTTGTTTTTCAGTTATGGTGCCCGCACACGCACAGACACAGACACAAACATTTTTCTAAATATGCTTTTTTTGATTTCAGGGGGACCCAAAATATGTATTTCCGGTGAAATCTCGACATCTAATTTTTTGGTGGAATACAATACCTCCTGTACCTACTATGTGCGAGTACGTGTAGAGAACATTATCTGAAATAACTTTTGTGCAAATAACATACATTAAACTCTTAATAAAAATCTGATGTGTTCCATTCACATGACTTTCACTACATCTCTGCAACAAATTATTGTTAAAAAGCTTATGCTTCTATGTACTTCATGCTAACCGAGAAAAAAAAAATGTCAGAATTTGCATGGATAGGAGTTGACAAATTGCTGTATGAAATGATGAAATCAAAAACAATGAATAACTAAAAAACTACTAACTACACGAAAAAATTTGTTTAATACAAATTGTGTGTTTTAACGTGCTCTACATTTTCTGTGCAGTAAGCTTTTGTCTATCTCTTACCGTTTAACGGTTAAGCAAAATTCATCCAGAATAAAGAGGTCTTGATACGCTATTCCCAGAAAATTCAATATATACATTTTATTTGTCAGTTAACTATCTTTAATATACGATATTTTAATCAAAATCATAAGAGCCATTTTCAAGAAAATCAGAATTTTCGGAAAAAGTTGGGTAGTTGAAAATCTTCGTGTCGCATCCTTGGAAGATACCAAACTTAAATACAAATTTTGGTGTTCAACAGTCTTTTCGTTTTTGAGCTGTGCTGTCGACAGAGACACTCGCACACACGCGCACACACATACACACACACGGACAATTTTTCCAGAAATGCCTTTTTTGGATTCAGGGGGACCCAAAACATGATTTCCGGCGAAACCTCGGTTAAAATGTTAGGGTGGAATACAATACCTTCTCTATGCACTATGTACATAGTACGTATAGAGAAAGTAAAAAGAAAAAACAACTCATCTTAACTGAGATTAATACAGGAAACCTTTTAGAGTAATTTGCACACACTACCAGCACACCTCGCATATTTCCTAGTGAAACACAGAATCAAAATATAATTTAAAGAATGGAAACAAGCACATAAACTCTCATGTTTGATAACACTTTTCAAAGCTGTGTAAACCTGACATGCTGAAACATCAGAATATCAGATTTCTGGCTCAGTAAACGCCGTGTAGCTCGACACTGCTTGTGTGTCGGCGGTAAACAAGCAACTCGACAGTGCAGAGATCACAGAGAACGTAAACAGTTCATTTGCAATACGTTCCATTCTTGCTTCTTTCCAATCTCTTGCTGTGTTTCAGGTCGCTAGGGAATTCTGCAGTGCTGATATCCAACAGACTTCTAGTACAACATTTTTATAGTCGAGGAAAAGGATTTTTACTTTCTCTAGCAATAGGGATAGAGAAGTATAGATATGGCTTTAATATATGGTAGTTTAAATTAAATTCGTTAGAGCGATTTTTAAAAAAATGGAAAATTTTTCTATGTAAAGGGCAATTAGGGGTGGGGGTATTTTCTAGAAAATCTTTGTTATGAAAGATACCAAACATAAATACAAAGTTTTTTATTTAACCGCCTTTTCGTTTTTGAGTTATACTGTCCACAGACAGAATAACAGACACACACACGGAACTTTTTCCAAAAGTGCTTTTTTTTTTTTGCATTCAGGAGGACCCAAAACATATACTTCCGGTAAAATCTCGGTATCGAATTTTGGGTGCAATACAATATCTTCTCTATACACTATGTACATAGTACGTATAGAGAAAGTAAAAATCTGATGTGTTCTATTCACATGACTATCTCTACATCTCTGTAACAAATTATTTATTTACTTCATCTAATCGAGAAAAAATTAGCAGAAATATTCTTATTATTTGCCTCCTTGTAAATAGAAGCAAACTAAGGTAGAACGATAGGATAAAGTGAAGTCAAAAGCTGGTTGCTATGTGACTGAAGTTCCTTTGTTTTATGGATAGGAGTTAACAAATTCTCGTATGAGAAAATGCGTTTTTTTTTTTTTTGTTTTTTTTTTTCTAAAGTTGGAACTAATAACTAGGAATATCTCAAAATGATTAACTCCAGGAAAAAAATATATATAACCTAAATTATGTGGGGTGTTTTTCGTGCCCTGCATTATTTGTGTGGTAAGTTTTTGTCCATCTCTTACGGTTTAGTAGTTACGCAAAATTCCGTAAAATTCCTGCAGAATAAAATAGTCTTCTGAGGCTATGCCCAGAAAATTCAAGATATACATTTTATTTCTCAGGTAAATATATTTCATATACGATATTTTAATCAAAATATTTAGGGCCTTTTTTTTTTTAGAAAATCAACATTTTCAAACATTTTTCCATGTGAAGGGTAGTTGGTGGTGGGGGGAGTTTCTTGAAAATCTTCGTGTCGCATCCTTGGATGATGCTGAACTTAAATACCAAGTTCGATATTTAATAGTCGCTTCGATTTTGAGCTATGCTGTCCACAGACACACATGGACATTTTTCTAAAAATGCTTTTTTTGGTTTAGGTGGTCTCATAATATGTATTTTCGGTAAAAACTCGGTATCGAGTATTTTTGGGTGCAATTCAATACCTTCTCTACACACTATGTACATAGTACGTGTAGAGAAAATAATATATCTTAATAAATCCATCTACTATGTACATATGTTGTAGAGAAAATAACAGGGTTTTGGTTTTAAAACGATACCATAATTCTAACACAGAAGCAAGCTAGCAATAGTAACTTTGAACTCCACTTTGCACCTCGTAATGGTGTCGGTATACTTGGTCGAGGTGGACGATAGGAGTTTATACAGACCGTCAGGACGTCTCCCAAATCCCCTGCCCTAGTTAAGGAAAAGAAAAGGTATATTGTTTCCAGCACTCCCTTCTCACGCAACACAATATGAACCCTTGAAAAAAAGCAGGTCACCGGGTTTGGTGGAGGAGATCGTTAGACGCGGGGCGGTGGGGAGCAGAATTTTGCTCAAATCAGCGTGCGCTTAATCTACAGTAAACATGTTGGAGACCCGCGCACGGTAAAGCGAATTTACCCTCGAGTACTTTTTGTGAAAAATTAATTCTGCATCTCTGTACAGCTTCACTCGAAAGTCTTGCAATAGCGTTCAACTGCTTCAATACGGTTGGTTTACTCTGTAAATGCCACGTTAACTCAAGAGTAGGTCTTACTTAGAACAGGCTTGATCAAGAAAGAAACGCAGAGCTTCATGCTTCTTTATAATAAAAAATCTGATGTGTTCCATTCACATGACTTTTTCTACTAATGTGAAACAAATTATTAATAATAAGCTTATTCTTCTATTTACTTCATGCTATTCGAGAAAAAATTAGCTGAAATAGCCTATTACTTGCTTCCTTGTAAGTAGAAGCGAAATATGGGAGTACCATATGTTAAAGTGAAGGTCAAAAGCTGGTTAGTGACTGAAGTTCCTTTGATTGTATGGACACGAGTTGACAAATTCCTGAATGAGAAAAGTACAATTTTTCAAAGCTGAAACGAAAAATAAGGAATATCTCAAAAACGAACAACTCCTCGAAAAAAGTTATATAACAAATTGTGTGTTTTAATGTGCTCTACATTTTTTGTGTGGTAAGTTTTTGTCCATTTCTTACGGTTTAACAGTTATGCAAAATTACGTAAATTTCATGCAAGATAGTCTTCAGACGCTATCCTCAGAAAATTCAACATATATATATTATTAGGTTAATATGTTTAATATACTATATTTTAACCGTTAGAGCCATTTTGGAGAAAATCAAAATTTTGAAAAAAAGTTTCAGGTAAAGGGTAGTTGGGGGTGGGGGGATTTTCTTGAAAATAATCTTGTCACGTCCTTGCAAGATATCAAACTTAAATGCTAAGTTTGGTATTTAACGGTCTTTTCGTTTTTGAGCTATGTCGTCCACAGGCACACAAACACGGACCTTTTTCCAAAAATGCTTTTTTGGGATTCAGGGGGACCCAAAACATGTATTTCCGGTGAAATCTCGGTATCGAATTTTTGGGTGTAATACAATACCTTCTCTATACACTATGTACATAGTACGTATAGAGAAAGTAGAACATCCGATATGTCCCATTCACACAACTTTCTGTACCTGTTCAGCGAGAAATTGTTCTTATAACAGATTGTTTTATGGACACAATGTTAATGTAAACAAACATTGTTCTTTTGCCTTATTACTTGCTTCCCTTTAAAAAGAAAACTAAAGCGAGTGAAATTCTTTAAAAGCTGATTTCTATGTGAAACAATTGAAGGTCGGTTTGCTTTGCATGCTCGGTTTGAGACAATTTAATTACATTAATTTTGAAACCAACAATAATGAATGTCTGGAAAACTTTCAAGTCTACAAGAAAACCGTATTTGACAAAGTATGTGTTTTAACCAGATCTATGCTTTTTATGTAATAAGATTTTGTCCATCTCTTACTGTTGAAAATTGTGCAAAATTCGTACAGAATAAAGAGCTCTTCTGAGGTTATTCGCAGAAAATTCAAACTATACATTTTATTTATGTTGTGAACATATTTAATATACTGTACCTTAATCAAAATAGTTAGTCATTTAGTGAAAATTGAAATTTTCGAAACATGTTTCATGTAAAGGGTAGCAGGGTTGGGGGCGATTTGCTTGCACATCTGTCGCATTCTGAAGATACTGAACTTAAAAACCAAGTTTGGTGTACAACACACCTTACATTTTGGAGTTATGCTGCTCACAGACACACGGATCTTTTTCTAAAAATGTTTTTTTTTTTTTTTTTTTTGCATTTAGAAGAACCAAAACACGAGTTTCCAGTGAAATATCGAAATAGAATTTTTGAATGCATTACTATACCTTCTCTATACACTAAGCACACAGTACGCATAGAAATAGTAAAAAAACTAAATTATTACTTATTCACATAGTACATAGGTAGAGAACCTATTTATTGCTTCTCTCCCAAAAATCCGATACTAAGTCCAAAAAAGAAGATTTAGAAAAATGTCCGTGTGTGTGCGTGTACACTTGTTTGGGCTGTATAACTCAAAAACGAGAAGTTCCTTAATACCAGATTTGTATCTTCCAAGGATGCGACACGAAGATTTGCAAGAAAATCCCCCCACACCCAACTTTCCTTTACATTGGGCCTTATTCGAAAATGTTAATTTTTTTCAAAAATGGCTTTAACAATTTTGATTAAAATATCGTGTTTCAGAGTTATTTTCAGCGGAATTAAAATATATATCTTGAATTTTCTTGGAGTAGGCTCTGAAGACATATTTATTCTGGATGAGTTATGAATTTGCATAACTGCTGAACCGTACGAGATGGACAAAAACTTATTACACAAAAAAATAGAGAACGCTATAATACACCATTTATGTTATATACATTTTCGAGATAATCGTTAAGGATAAAGGAACTTCAGTCGCATAGCAACCAGCTTTTGACTATCACTTTAACTTGTGATACTCCCCTATTTCGCTTCTACTTACAAGTAAGCAACTAAAAAGACTATTTTCGCTATTGCACTTCATGCAAAAGTTCGATACCGAGATTTCACCGGAAATATATGTTTTAGGGTCCCTTTATCTAAAAAAACAACATTTTCACAAAATGGTCCGTGTCCGTGTATCCATGTGTCAGTGAGCATGATAACTCAAAAACGGAAAGTCGGTAAAATTTCAAACTTGGTATTTAAGTTTAGTATTCTTCATGGGATACGACACAAAAATTTTTAGAAAAATCCCCTCACCCCGAACTACGCTTTACATGGAACTTATTTCGAAAATTTCAATTTTCTCAACAATGGCTCTAACGATATTGATTAAAATTTCATATATTAAAGACATCTTCCTGCCAAATAAAATGTATATGTTGAATTTTCTAGGAATAGACTCTGGAGAGTGGTTTATTCTGGATGAATTTTACTGAATTTTTAATAAATGCTAAACCGTAAGAGATGGACTAAAACTAAAATGCAGAACACGTTAAAACACACAATTAATGTTATATATATTTTTTTTTTTCGTGGAGTTCGACGTTTTTGAGACATTCCTTATTTTTGGTTTCTACTATGAAAAATTTATACTTCACTCATACAGGAATTTGTCAACTGCGGTCCATACAAACAAAGGAGTTTCAGTGACATAGCAACCAGCTTTTATCACTTTAACCTATGGTGCTCCCTTATTTCTCTTCTACTTACAAGGAAGCAAGTAATATGGCTATTCTGCTATTTTTTTACTGATTAGCATGGAGCAAATAGAAATATAATATTTTAAGAATAATTTGTTGCAGAGATGTAGAGAAAGCCATGAATGGAACACATCAGAATCGTTTATCATATGTACCATATATTTAAAAAATTTCATGACTAATGAAATGTATATCTTGAATTTGTACCTTCTCTACACGTACTATTTACACAGTGTATAGAGAAGTCATTGTAATGCACCCAAAAATTCGACACCGAGATTTCACCGGCAATACATGTTTTGATCCCCCTGATTCCAAAAAAGAAAAGCATTTCCGGAAAATTGTCCGTGTGTGTGTGGACAGCATGGCTCATAAACGGAAAGACTTGGTAAACACGTAATTTGTGTTACATACATTTTTTACGTGGAGTTGAGCGTTTTGGAATATTCCTTATTATTGGTTTAAGCTTTAAAGAATCTGATGTGTTCACATGACTTTTTCTACATCTCATCCAAAAAAGTTTGGTTAAAAAGCTTATGCTTCTATTTACTTCATGCTAATCCAGAAACATTAGCAGAAATGGTCTTATAATTTGCTTCCTTGTAAGTAGAAGCGAAATAAGGGAGTACCATAGGTTAAAAGGATAGCCAAAAGCTGGTTGCTATGTAACTGAAGTTCCATTGTTTGTATGGACAGGAGTTAAGAAATCCCTGTATGAGAAAAATATGTTTTTCAAAGGTGAAACGAAAACCCAAGAATATCTTAAAAATTATCAACTCTTAGAAAAAAAGGAATGGGACATAAATTGTGTGTTTTATCGCGAGCTACATTTTCTATAGAGTAAGCTTTTTCAATCTCTTACGGTTTAGCAGTTATGTAAAATTCATCCAGAATAAAGTAGTCTTCAGAGGCTATTCCCAGAAAATTCAAGATATACATTTTATTTGTCAGGCAAATATCTGCCAGGTAAATATCTTTAATATACAATAATGCGTTGCAGAGATGTACAGAAAGTCATGTAAATGAAGCTCAGCAGATTTTTTTTTCTTTCTCTATACGTACTATGTACATAGTGTATTGCACTCCACCAAAACTTAGATACGGAGATTTCACCGGAAATACATATTTTTGGGTCGTTTGTATCCAAAAAAAAAAGTATTTTCAGAAAAAGTTCCGTGTGTCAGTGTGTCCATGTGTCTGTGAACACGATAACTCAAAAACGAAAAGTCGTTAAAATACCAAACTTGGTATTTAAGTTTAGTATCTTCCAGGGATGGGACACGAAAGTTATGAGAAAAAACCCCCACCCCAAACCACCCTTTTCATGGAACTTTTTTCGAAAATTTTCATTTTCCGAAAAATGGCTCTAACGATTTTGATTAAAATATCGTATATTAAAGATATTTACATTACAAATAAAATGTATATTTTGAATTTTCTTGGAATAGCCTCTGACGACTACTTTATTCTGAGCGAATTTTACAGAATTTTGCATAACTGCTAAATCATAAGAGATAGATAAAACATTACCCCTGCATAAAATGTAGAGCACGTTAAAACACACAATTTATGTTATATACATTTTTTTCGTGGAGTTGATTGTTTTTTAAATAATCTTTGTTTTTTGCTTCAGTTTTAAAAACTTATACATTTCCCATACAGGAGTTTCTGAACTACTGTCCATATAAATAGAGGAAGTTCAGTGATATAGCAACCAACTTTTAACTATCACTTTAACCTATGGTACTCCCTTATTTCGCTTCTATTTACAAGGAAGCAAGTATGAAGAATATTTCTGCTAAGTATTACTGGTTTGGCATGAAATAAATACATGCACAAGCTTTTTAATAATAATTTGTTGCAGAGAAGTAGAGAAAGTCATGTGAATGGAACACATCAGATTTTTTTTATTTTGGCTGCTGTTTGCAGTGATACCTTGGTGGCAACAATTACTACAGAAAAAAAAAGCTAATTGATATGGCTTGTACTGGTTGGCAAAATGAGCGTTGCATAACTCTCCTCAGTTTTTGTGCACACGGAAGTTCAACAAGTTAGTGGAGTTGGCAGATAGAAGCACTTAGGGGATGCCGCCGCTTCCCAATTTTAATTGCTTCCCTTATATGAAACACTTAAGTGTAGGGGGGAGTGGCTTCACATATTGAGGCATGACCTACATGAGGCTCGAGTGTCCCTGGTCTGGATATGAGGCATCATCGATTGAGCGCTATGCAAAGCATTATTTTGTGTACCATTCCTATATTTTGTTTACCCTGCACTTTCACTTTGTTCGAGAGGTTTTCATTACCCAAAATGCCAACACACTCGGCCCAGCTAATTGATATTCGAATTCACCCTTATGTGCAGTGCAATAACCCTAACATTTGGCAAACACGTAAAACTGCATGACACTTTCCGATCCAGGTGAAAATTCATTACAGCTGGTATATGCTATGTGTTTGTGGGATTCGAAATGTGGATAAATAAATGATGCATTTTTAGTGGCGTCTAATTTTTACTTTCTCTATACGCACTATATACATATGCATAGAGAAGGTATTGTATTGCACCCAAAAATTCTATACCGAGATTTCACCGGAAATACATGTTTTAGGATCCCCAATATCCCAAAAAAAGCATTTTCACAAAAAGGTCCGTGTGTGTCCGTGACCACGATGACTCAAAAACGAAAAATCGGCAAAATACCAAACTTGGTATTTAAGTTTAGTATCTTCCAGAGATGCGTCACGAAGATTTTGAGAAACATCTATGCTACTCCCTTATTTCGCTTCTACTTACAACGAAGCAAGTAATAAAACTATTTCTGCTAATTGTTCTCGATTAGCACAAAGTAAATAGAAGTATAAGCTTTTTAAGAATAATTTGTTGCAGGGATATGGAGAAAGTCATGTGAATGGTTCACATCAGATTTTTACTTTTCCTACACGTACTATGTACATAGTGTATAGAGAAGATATTGTATTGCACCCAAAAATTCTATACCCAGGTTTCACCGGAAATATATATTTTGAGACCCCACTAATCAAAACGTTATATTTTTAGAAAAATGTCCGTATGTGCGTGTCTGTGGGGAGCATAGTTAAAAATCTGATGTGTTCCATTCACATGACTTTCTCTACATTTCTGCAACATATTATTCTTAAAAAGCTTATACTTATATTTACTTCATGCAAATCAGAAAAAATAGCAGAAGTAGTCTTATTACTTTCTTGCTTGTAAGTAGAGGCGAAATAATAGATTACCATAGGTCAAAGTGACAGTCAAAAGCTGGTTTCTATGAAACTGAACTTCCTTTGTTTGTATGCACAGCAGTTGACAAATTTCTGTATGAGAAAAGTATAAGTTTTTCAAAGCAGAAACCAAAAATAAGGAATGTCTCAAAACGATCAACTCCACGAAAAAACATAACATAAATAGTGTGTTTTAACTGCTCTACATTTTTCGTGTAATAAGTTTTTGTCTATCTCTTACGGTTTAGCAATTAATTAAAATTCCGTAAAATTCATCCAGAATAAAGTAATCTTTAAAGGCTATTCCCAGAAAATTCAAGATATATATATTATTTTTCAGGTAAATATCTTTAATATACGAAATTTTAATCCAAATCTTAATGCCATTTTGAGAAAATAAAAATTTTCTAATAAATGTATATGTAAAGGGTAGCTGGGGCTGGAGGGATTTACTTTAAAATTTTTGTGTCACAGCTTTGGAAGACTCCGAACTTATATACATACTATTCAGGATGGATTTTACGGAACTTTGCATATATTTTAAACAGTAAGAGATAGATAAAACTTACCACACAAAAAGTATAAAGCAAGTTTAAAACACACCATTTATGTTATAAACATTTTTTTCATAGAGTTGATCGTTTTTGAGATATTTATTGTTATTTGTTTCAGCTTTAAAAAACACGATCAGCATGAAGTAAGCAGAAGCATAATTTTTTAACAATTTTTGGCAGAGAAGTATAGAAAGTCATGCAAATGGAATTTTTTCTCTAGCACGGATTAAATATGAATAGTAGGTAGAGAACATATTGCATTCCACGCAAAAATTGAATAACAAGATTTCACTGAAAACCTGTATATTTTGAGACTGCCTGAATCCAAAAAAGTATTTTAGAAAAATATTCTTCCGTGCGTGTGTGTTTTCGGCATTTCTCTAAAACGTATTTAACTCCTTTAAACCAGAGTTACGTATTTTCCACGATACAACATGAATTTAAATAAAACTCCTCCACTAACTGCCGTTTAGATGTTTATTTTTTCAAAAATAGCTCTAACGATTTTATTAGAATTATTTAAAAAAAGCTGTGTTCCATTCATGTGACTTTCTCTATATTTCTGTAACAAATTATTGTTATTAAGCTTATCTTTTATTTATTTCATGCTAATCGAGAAAAATTAGCAGAATACTCTTATTTCTTGCTTTATTGTAAGTAGAAGCGAAATAAGGGAGTACCATAGATTAAAGTGAAAGCCAAAAGCTGGTTGCTATGTGACTGATGTTCCTTTGTTTGTATGGAGAGGAGTTGAGAAATTCCTGTATGAGAAAAGTATAAGTTTTTCAAAGCTGAATCTAAGAAAAAGGAATATCTAAAAAAATGATCAATTCCACGAAAAAATATATATATATATATATAACATAAATTGTGTGTTTTAACGTGCTCTACATTTTTTGTGGGTTAAGTTTTCGCCCATCTCTTACGGTTTAGTACTTATGCAAAATTCATCCAGAATAAAGTTGTCTTCAAAGGCTATTCCCAGAAAATTCAAAATATAAATTTTGTTTTTCAGGCAAATATCTTTAATATATGATATTTTAATCAAAATTGTTAGAGCCAATTTTTAGAAAATAAAAATTTTCGAAAAAAGTTCCATGTAAAGGGTAGCTTGCGGTGGGGGGATTTTTCTCAAAATCTTCGTGTAGCATCGCTGGAAGATGCTTAACTTAAATAGCAAGTTTGGAATTTACCGACTTTTCGTTTTTGAGTTATCGTGTTCATAGACACACGGACACACACGGACCTTTTTCTATAAAATACTTTTTTTGGATACAGAAGACCTTAAAACATATATTTCCGGTAAAATCTCGGTATCGAATTTTTGGTGGAGTGTATTACCTTCTATATACACATAGTACGTATAGAGAAAATTAAAATAACACCTATGTAAAGTCCCTTAGTAAAGTCGCGATCCTGTTTCGTATATTTCCAGCACGTAAAAGGACCCCAAAACTGATAAAGAGGCATCTGAACAAAACAGAACGGTGTTTCACGCCCAGTACAGAATAAGATGCTCAAAACTGCAACAGTTAAAGGGTGTCCATAAATTTGGTTTAATTTGGATCAAGACAGACTCTGGAGGCAAAAATAAGCCTTAGAAACTCTTAAATGAACCAAAATAGTTCAAGAGAATTGCAAAAGAAAGACAGAACTTTTGTATGAAGAGCATTCTAATGAACCAAGCTATAAAACAGGCCTGGGTCGAATTTGGATCTCATTTACCCCAAGTTCAAATTTTTCTCACATAAGGAACATTTTATCATGTTAATATTTTGATCTTAAATTTTAGATATTTCTATTGATTTACATGCATTGAAATATATTGAAAATACACTAACTTGTAAGAAAATAATATTTTCCCAATAGTATTCAACTTTTTGAAACATTATTTCAGTTATAAGGGTATCATTACACCTAGAGAGTGTAAAACGTTCAGCTTTTTAAGTTGTATAGTTACTAAGACATTTTAACACGTAGGTCGGCTGATAGTTCCCGGGGCTCACACGGATATGGCGCCACTAGGCCAGTTAGACTGTAGAATCGTATAGTTTAACTTTAGGCTAGCTTACATCCATATTACAGGTCAATAGATTGTTTAGTTATCAAATGACAGCATTTTAAACAAGTTAACTTTAGAGTTTTCACGAAAATGGAGGATTTGGAAAAGGAGCAGTGATTAATACTTCCATTGGAAAGGCTTAACGCCTAAAGAAATCAAGGAGAAAAAGGATAATATATTGAAAGACTCTGCCCCTTCATATTCAATGATTAAAAGGTTACAGAGTTTAAAATGGGACGTACGAGCATCGCTCTGGACGTCCTGTAGAAGTGACAACTTCAGAGATCATTGAAAAAATTCATCGGTTAGCACTTCAAGACCGCAGATAATAGTTGTTTGAGATAGCAGAGGCTATAGACATGTCAAAAGAACGTGAAGTTACTATTTTAAGTAATGTTTTGGGCTTTCAAAGGTCTGTGCGAAATGGGTACAGCGTTTGTTGACACCTGATCAAAAGTTGCAAACAAAAACTGTTTCTGTTAAGAATGTGGAGCTCTACCGTAAAAATCGCAATGAATTTTTGAGACGGCGTATTACCATGGATGAAACTTGGATACAACACCACACTCCAGAAAGTAAATCGCAGTCAAAATACTGGATTGCACCAGGTGAACTAACTCCAAAATAGGCAGAGTCAATTTTGTCAACTAACAATGTTATCGCGAGTGTTTTCTGGGATGCACAGGGAATTATTTTTATTAATTACTTGGAAAAGGCTAAAAAATCTTGTTTCAAGACGACAATGCTCCATTGTTCAGTCATTGCAATGGGAAAAATGTGTGAATTCAAATCGAATTGCTTCAACATCCACCCTACTCGCCAGATCTAGCAACCTGCGACTACCACCTGTTCACAAATCTCAAAAAATGTCTTGGAGGACAAACATTCACAGCGAGAGGAGGTCATTGATTCGGTAAAGAACTATTTGGAGGATCTTGATAAATCGCACCACGGAGAGGGTTTAATTAAATTAGAACAACTGTATTGGTCTTTCTGGATATTATGTTGAGAAGTAGTGCAAAACAAAAAACAAAAAACAAAAAAACTAAAAAAACAAAAACAAAAAATTGTATTCATTGAGAGGCCAGTGACATATCAGCTGACCCTTATTGTCAGGATAGGTTTTCCGTGCCCCATTAAACACGTAATTTGAGCTAAATGGCCCTCAAATTTGTATAGCACAATATTTAATAAGACAGCTAATTTACAGTACATTAAAACACACATTTTTAACTTCCGGTTTAGCCAAAAGCTTAAAAAAGTTGAAAATATGAAAACAATGTTTCATGTGCAGGCGATTTTCCCTGTTTAATCTGTTATTTAAATTGGTTTGGAACTATTAGCAGCGAACTCTTAATTACTGAATCCCATAAATAACGAGGTCAGTATTTTTCAAATAACATAATTATCAAACAATGGTATAATTGACATTTCATCGGTTAATTACGCAAATTCAATTTCTTTCTTCAATACAGCTGTAATCACATCACATCGTATACCTACGAAACGTAATCAATAATAAATCTGTAAATGCATAATTTAAGCTGCTAAAATCAAAACAAATGAGAATCTCCTGACAAGCTCATTTGGCTAAAATGAACAAATCATGCGATTTGAATTGCATATTTCATGTGTATAGCTGTGTTATCAACCAGAGGGATTTTTTAAGCAAACAATATGGTCCTTGAACTTTATCAAATTTGTTGCTTGCTCGACTCATTATATAGGTAGAGAAGGTAATGCATTCCACTTAAAAATTCAATACCGAAGTTTTAATTCCCCTAGTTCAGTGACATAAGGCAGAATGTCATTACATATATAGTAAAAGTTTCAGCTTTTGCTACCACTGATTTCTCAGAAAAGGGAACATAATAAGGGTCAATTTTTGCCATTTATTTAGCAAACCGTTTTTTGAAGTTAAAAACTTTATTCACACAAACTACAAAATATATGATCATAAACATCTGATGTGTTCCATTCACATGACTTTCTCTACATCTCTGCAACAAATTATTATTGAAAATCATATGCTTCTATTTACTTCATGCAAATCGAGAAAAAATTAGCACAAATAGTCTTATCACCTGCTTACTTGTAAGTAGAAGCGAAACAAAGGAGTACCATAGGTTAAGGTGATAATCAAAAGCTGGTTGCTATGTGACCGAAATTCCTTTGTTGTATAGGCAGGAATTGACAAATTCCTGTATGAGAAAAATATGTTTTTCAAAGCTGAAACCAAAAACAAGGAATATCTATAGCTCCCTGAAAAAATGTATATAATATAGGTTGTGTGCTTTAATATGCTCTACTTTTCTGTGTGCTAAGTTTTTGTCCATTTCTTACGGTCTAGCAGCTATGCAAAAATTCCGTAAAATTTATCCAGAAAATTGAAGATATACATTTTATTTGTCAGGTAAATATCTATAATATACGATATTTTAATCAAAATCGCTTGAGCCATTTTTGAGAATATCAACATTTTCGAAAAAGTTCTATGTAAAGGGTAGCTGGGTGGGGGAATTTTCTTGAAAATCTTCGTGTGGCATCCTTGGAAGATACCAAACATAAATACCAAGTTTGGTGTTTAACGGTCTTTTCGTATTTGAGCTATGCTGTCCACACACACGCACACCGACCTTTTTCCAGAAATACTTTTGTTTGGATTCAGAGATATTCAAAACATGTATTTCCAGTGAAATCTCGGTATCGAATTTTTGGGTGCATTACAATACCTTCTCTATAGCCTATGTACGTAGTAAGTGTAGAGAAAGTAAAGATTCAAAGAGACATACGTGCATATATCCAGATTACAAATTATTGTTTTTACATTGATCTATAAATTACAGAAGAGAAATTTACATATTTTAGGTTAGCTGTATGTACATATAATGATCACACTACACACTCCACTTAATAATTTCAATCAATAGCAACAAAGGTCCTTTTCTGGGTAGAATTAGCTGCGAAAAATAAGTTATGCACTCTCGGGTTAATCTATAAAATTCATCCAAGACTTCCTGGTTATTGCAAAAGGGTTTAAAATGGAGCGGAAGCATTAAAATGTTAATAACGATATAAAGAGCTTGCCCACTGAAACGTACCACGCGATTAAGGGCAATGGCTCTATATGCATATGAAACTGAATTAAGCCTTTCTGCAGTTAATACAGATTTAGTGTACGTCTGTGTTAAAGGGAGCTAATGGGCGAAATAAGCATATATCACAGTTCAAACCCACGGACTATCATTAAAAGCCTCGTAGCTGTCACTTTAGCCCTGTTAAATCAGTTAGGTAGGCTGACTTCGGATGATACATTTACCAAGGAATATCCAAATTAACGTGGAAGTGCTTTAATATTCTCAACGTTCCTAAACCTACTTCCTCTTTAACATAATGCATCTACGCAATTTGGAAAATCAAAAGTATGTAATACATCTAATTGAAATCCATACCAAATATTACACACAATATGTCATACTCATATTTATTTATCTTTTTATTTATTTATTAGTCTGACTCACAAATGAGATTGCCTAGTCACACAAAATAACATACATTTAAGATAATATATCTATGAAATTTGGAAAATCAAAAGAATTTAAAGTATCTCGTTGAAATGTACACTGGCTATTACACACAATAGGTCATGCTCTTATTTTTACTTTCTCTAGCACGTATGTACAATGTAGACTGCCTCCGTGGTCAGCGAGCTAACTTCTCACCCGAAGGTCGCGGATTCGAGTTCCGGCTGGGGCGCGGAATTTTTCTTTAGCCAGAATTATTTCCTATCCCCCACAGAGTCTGGAAGTACTTATGTGAGAGTGAGTTTATGTGTGTGTGTGTGTGTGTGTGTGTGTGTGTAAACCCAACGTAAAGAACCTACAGACGAGTTGTTTCTAGTGCAAAGCGCCCTTATATGTTAAAGGGGCTATATAAATGAAATCTGACGTGTTCCATTCACATGGATTTCTCTATATCACTGCAACAAATTATTCTATTTACTTCATCTAATGGAGCAAAAATTAGCAGAAATATTCATATTACTTGCTTCCTTGTTAATAGAAGAGAAATAAGGAGGTACCATAGACTAAAGTGATAGTCAAAAGCTGGTTGCTCTACTACTGAAGTTCCTTTGTTTGTATGTACACGAATTCAAAAAGTCCTGTATGAGAAAAGTATAAGTTTTTATAACTGAAACCAAAAACAAGGAATATCCAAAAAAACAATCAACTCCACGAAAAAAATGTATGTAACATAAATTGTGTGTTTTAACGTGCGCTACATTTGTTGTGTGGTAAGTTTTTGTCCTTCTCTTACGGTTTAGCAGTTATGCAAAATTCCGTAAAATTGATCCAGTATAAAGTAATCCTCAGAGGCTATTCCCAGAAAATTCAAAATATACATTTTATTTGTCAGGTAAATAACTAATATACGATATTTTAATCAAAATTGTTGGCCATTTTTTAGAAAATCAAAATTTTCGAAAAAAGTTCCATGTAAAGGCTAGTTTGGCTTTGGGGTATTTTTCTCAAAATCTTCGTGTCGCATCCCTGGAAGATTCTAAACTTAAATAGCAAGTTTGATATTTTACCGACTTTTCGTTTTTGAGTTATCAAGTTCACAGACACACGGACCTTTTTCTGAAAATACTTTTTTTGGATACCCTAAAACATATATTTCCGGTGAAATCTCGGTATCAAATTTTTTGGTGGAGTGCAATACATTCTCTATACACTATGTACATAGCGAGTATAGAGAAAGTAAAGGTGTACTAGGTAGGTTGGGAAGATATTATATTCCCCAAAAAATGCTATACCTCGATTACACCGGAAATACATATTTAAGGACCCCTTGTCTTGAAAAAGAAGCATTTTCGAAGCATGTGCATATGTGTGTGTGATAAATACCAAATTTGGCACTTAAATTCAGTATCCTACAGTATTGCGACACGAAAATTTTCAAGAAAACACGTCCAAACCATTATTTACATGAACAATTTTTGAAAATTTTAAAATCTCAAAAATAACTAAAGCTTTTGATGAAAATGCCGTACTATTTAGATATGCTTATGACAAACGAAAGGTATATCTTAAGATTTAAAGAATGCCCCCCCCCCAACGAAACTACGGTTTACATAGATTTTTTTTTAAAATGCTGGAAAATTGCTCTAAAGCTTTTCATAAGAATGCCATAATTTTGAAAATTACTTCAAAATCTTAAGATATACACTTAGTTTGACATAAAAATATCCTGAATTTTCTCTCCATCCAAAACAGAAGTTAAAAAGCTTTTATGTGTACATTCATGACTGTCTACATCTCTGTATCAGAATACTGATAAGTTTATTCTTCTATATAGTTCATGATAATCGAGATAAACATTAGCAGAAACGGTCTTATTACTTAGTTCCTTATAAATAGAAGGGAATACATTAGGATAAACATGTTTTAAAATGCAGTGGCTATAGGATTGAATTCAGTTCTTTGCGTAGCCAGAAGCTGGCAAGTTCCCATATGAGAAAGGTTCAAGTATTTTACAGTTCAAACCAATAATAAGGAATATCTTGAAAACGGTCAACTTTAGGAAATGAATCTGTAGGACATAAAGTGTATATTTTCATGAGATCTACATTCAGCCAGATAAAGAGGTGTTCACAGACTATTCCCAGAAAATTCAAGATACACATTATTTGTTATGTAAATATTTAAAATTAAGAGATTTTAATCAAACTTGTTAAAGCTATTCTTGAGAACAATTTCAAATTCGAAATTTTCGTAGTTTTTCCATGTAAAGGAAAGTTGGGTGTGAAGGTATTTTCTTAAAATCTTCGTGTCACATCCTTAAAAAACAGTCAAATATCAAGTTTGGTATTTAACGTATTTTTCGTTTTTGAGCTATGCTACCCACACATACACACACACGGTCATTTTTTTAAAAATATTTTTTTTTATTTCAGGGGGTCCCAAAACATGTATTTCCAGTGAAATCTCGGTATCGAATTTTGGGTGCAATACAATACCTTCTCTATACACTATGTACATAGTACGTGTAGAGAAAGTAAAAAGGCAGGATAGAAGTATAGGGACGAGAAAAAGGGGGTGAGGAAACTAACCATCCCCGCATTTATCGCATTAACGTCGATCTGTACTCCGGATTTTGAACTCTTAAGACAATATGTGATAACAGATAATTTATCAAATGGCTTCAAAGTAGTGCAGGCTTTAACAATGTTGATTACAATACCGAATATTAAATATGTTTACTTGACAAATAAAATGTGTATCTTGAATTTTCTGGCAATAGCCTCTATAGACCACTTTATTTTGAGTAAATGTTTCTGAATGTTGCGTATCTGGTAAACCGTAAGAGATAGAAACAAACTTATTACACAAAAAATGTAGACCACGTTAAGACATACAATTCGTGTCATATACGTCTTTTTCGCTAAACTGACCATTTCTGATATATTCCTTGTTTTTTGTTTGAGATATACAATAACTCTCACACAGAAAGCTGTAAATTCCAGGCTCTGAATAGAAACGGATTTCTAAGACATGGCAACCAGATTTTAAAGATTCAACTATCGTTTCAGCCTACTGTATTCCCTTATTTTCCTTCTACTTATAAGCAAGCAAGTATCTAAGACAGTTTCTGATAATGTTTATCCCCATTATCATGAAGTAGATAGAAGAATAAGCTTTTTAGCAATAATTTGTTACAGCAATGTAGAGAAAGTCATGTGAATGGAACACATCAAATTTTTACTTTCTCT
The DNA here is from genome assembly GCA_030762935.1 of Hymenopus coronatus. Lineage (NCBI taxonomy): Eukaryota > Metazoa > Arthropoda > Insecta > Mantodea > Hymenopodidae > Hymenopus > Hymenopus coronatus. The sequence goes on along the minus strand of CM060896.1, from coordinate 155,385,912 downwards.
ATACGTACTAAGTACATAGTTATAGAGAAGGTATTGCACTCCATGCAAAAGTACGATACTGAGATTTTACCGGAAATATATGCTTTAGGGTCCCCTTTATCTAAAAAAAAAAAAAGCAATTTCGGAAAAAGGTAGGTGTGTGTGTGTGTTTCCGTGAACACGATAACTTAAAAACGAAAAGTCAGTAAAATACCAATCTTGGTATTTAAATTTAGTATCTTCCAGGGATGCGACACGAAGATTTTCAAAAAAAAATCCCCCTGCCCCCTACTACCATTTAATTGAAACTTTTTTCAAGAATGTCGAATTAATCAAAAGTTGCGTTACTTATTTTGATAAAAATTTCGTATATTAAAGATATTTACCTGGCATATAAAATATATATCTTAAGTTTTCGGGAATAGCCTCTAAAGAATACTTTATTCTGGATGAATTATACGGAATTTTTAATACCCTCTAAACCGTAAGTGATGGACAAAAACTTACTGCACGAAAAATGTAGAGCACGTTAAAATACAAAATTTATTTTATATACATTTTTTGCGGAGTTCATCGTTTTTTAGACATTCCTTGTTTTTAGTTTCTGCTATGAAATACTTATACTTTTCTCATAAAGGAGTTCGTCAACTCCTATCCATACAAAGGAGCTTCAATGACATAGCAACCAGCTTATGACTATCACTTTAACCTATGGTAGTCCCTTATTTCGCTTCTATTTACAAGGAAGCAAGTAATAAGACTATTTCTGCTAATTTTTTATGACTATCATAAAGTAAATAGAAGTATAAGCTTTTTAAAAATAATTTGTTGCAGGGATATAGAGAAAGTCATGTGTATGGTACACATTAGATTTTTTTTCTAAATATATAATTATCGAGTTAGCCTAGTGTATTCCCTTATCTCTTCTACTTACGCGGAAACAGTTCTAATGTTTACCTTGATTAGCATGTCGTAGATAAAGAATAATGTGTTGTAAGGAAGCGTGTTTGTGTAACAGCTAGAGAATGGAACACATCCATTTTATAAGGAGTATTTACAGCGAAGCGATTGTTTTTCCTCAGCTACAAGGTTGACCTGAGGAAGCTGGTAACATATATGCACCGCACACATTTCGGAAACCCTTTCACTGTGTAATGTGCACTATTTCCTTATTCTATTCCATGCCAACATTTTATTTAGTTGCATTGTGGCGTCTCGGCAGTAGACTGGGCACAAGAACAACTTTCTTGCTGCTCATAAATTTTGTTTAGCTAACTTCATTCCTAGGCAAATATCCAGGTATCTTTTTTTCTGAATACTTGTGCCAAAATACATTTCAGATATTTTTTTAAGAATGCACAGAGTATAATAATTTTTAATATTAAATGTGACATAATATTGTAAATTCTGCAATTGGTTGTTCCATCGTTGAATCACTATACTGGGGACATTTTAGCAAAGAAATTAAGAAATTTGCAATTAGGTTCATGGATGCATTTGATGTATGGCATGTAGCGCCATTTTTCTGAAAATATCCTTGACGCAGCTCTACATCGTAATGGATTTTCACGTTAACTACAAGAACAAAATGTCGAAACAGCTGCCAACAATGCAATTAGGAAAAAAACTTAAATATCTGCGCATCTTGCGACAAGGAATTGAAACTCCAGAACAGGCTGTTTAATTTGGTGCTAAAATTGGGCCATTGCACGAAATTCCAACGGAATAATTAAAGAAAGAAATGTGTCGGTTCTACAAAAAATCACTCTGTATAATTGAGCCCTTAATCCAGATATCCAGGTGTTAATGATATCTGGATATCATTAACACCTAAAAGGGTAAATTGACTTAGTCTTTGTTAAATAACTTTATATATACAGGTTGTTAATGATTTACACCCAAATAATTTGCGAGATTGTGCACGTGACTGATATAAGTAATTTGAGATGGGCGATGCATCGTCCACGGATAAACATAACGCAGCTACATGGCGTTAAACGTGTGGGTATCAGGTGCTGATAAGTGAGTGCTAAAGCAAAGCATGTCTTTAAAACTGCTGCCCGAATATAGAAATATCGATTTTTAGCAGCTCGTAACTAGCGTTCTCAAGATTTAATGTCGCAAAAATCTGTAAAATCTCGAACTAATCACTTGACAGTGCGACACTGAGCATTCATTAACTACGTTCTTGAGTTATGTAGCCTACTCTGGACGCGTCTTTTCAGCTGCTCTCGTAGCTTATCACGGGAAGCTGCTATCACAAAGGTCATGAGTTCGGTTCCTGTCATAGTGTAAATGTTTTTTATTATTATTTTCTTCATTGCAGACGAAGTGCCGCGTTACGTGGCGTACTGGCACTTCAGAAACGTATAGCCGTTACTTCGAAATTTCAATATACAGACCGTAGGTCTATCTCAAATTATTTATTTAAGTATTCTACATATTCTGTGAATATATTTCGGTATAGTTCTTATTATCGGTTTCCGAGATTAACTCATAGCATCTTTTGCCACGTCTTCAATTCTGAAACGATGTACACCAGAACTTGATACAATTTTCACTGATATCGTAAAGCTGAAGATCATTGTTTTTAGCATTGTAATCTCCACGTCACCATGGGAACGACAGGTTTCCTTGATCTCACTTTTCGTGAAATATATATACAATATACGTTTTTATATTTTCAGAGTAATTAAAATTAATGCACTTAATTAATTTACATTATTTTGAAAGGCGTAGCTTTCGGCAAAGGATACCAAACAAACAAACAAACTAAAAAATTTAGAATAATGTGTAGATAAACATACAAGTATGAAAGTGAAAAATGAATAATCATCAAAAATTTAATTAACAAAATAGCAGTTGTATAAAAGGTTTATAGGTTAAAATTATTTTAAACAATCATTCGTGTACTGAATAAAAATCTGATGTGTTCCATTCACATGACTTTCTCTACATCTCTGTAACAATTTATTGTTAAAAAGCTTATGCTTCTTTTTACTTCATGCTAATCGAGAAAAAACTAGCAGAAATAGTCTTATTATTTGCTTCCTTATAAGTAAAAGTAAAATAAGGGAGTACCATAGGTTAAAGTGATAGTCAAAAGCTGATTGCTATGGAACTGAAGTTCTTTTGTTTGTATGAGAAAAGTACAAATGTTTCAAAGCTAAAACCAAAAACAAGGAATGTCTAAAAACCAATCAACCCCACGAAAAAAAAATATATAACATAAATTATGTGTTTTAATGTGCTCTACATTATTTGTGTTGTAAGTTTTTGTCCATCTCTTATGGTTTAGCAGTTATGCAAAATTCCATAAAATGAATAAATACAGAATAAATTAGTCTTCAGAGGCTATTCCCAGAAGATTCAAGATATACATTTTATTTGTCAGGTAAATTTCTTTAATGTACGATATTTTAATCAAAATCGTTAGACCCATTTTTAAGAAAATCAAAATTTTCGAAAAAAAGTTCCATGTAAAGGGTAGTTGGGTGTGAGGATATTTTCTTGAAAATCTTCGTGTCGCATACTTGCTACATACCAAACCTAAATACCAAGTTTGGTATTCAACAGTCTTTTCGTTTTTGAGCTGTGCTGTCCACACACACACACACACACACACACACACACACACACACACAGACCCTTTTCCAAAAATGCTTTCTTTGGATTCAGGGAGACCCAAAAATTGTATTTCCGGTGAAACATCGGTCGAATTTTGGGTGCAATACAATACCTTCTCTACACACTATGTACACAGTACGTATAGAGAAAGTAAAAATGGTTTTTCAAAATATTTAGGGAAATTTTTGCTTTCTCTTTATGCACTATGTACATAGTACGTATAGAGAAAGTAAAAATTGTTTTCAAAATATTTAGGGACATTTTTGCTTTCTCTTTATGCACTATGTACATAGTTTATAGAGGAAGTATTGCACTCCACCAACAGATTCGATACCTAGATTTTACCGTAAATACATGTTTTAGGGTGCCCTGTATCCAAAAGAAGTAGTTTTGGATAAAGGTCCGTGTGTCAGTGTGCCCGTGTGGTATTTCCCGACGAAAAGTCGGGAAATACCAAACTTGGTATTTAAGTTTAGTATCTTCCAGGGATGCGACACGAAGATTTTGAGAAAAATCCGCCCAACCCAAACTACCCTTTATATGGAACTTTTTTCGAAAATTTTGATTTTCTAAAAAATGGTTCTAACGATTTTGCTTAAAATATCATATATTAAAGAGATTTACCTGACAAATAAAATGTATATTTTGAATTTTCTGGGAATAGCCTCTGAAGACTACTTTAATCTGGGTCAATTTTACGGAATTTTGCATAACTGCCAAACCGTAAGAGATGGCCAAAAACTTACCATACAAGAAATGTACAGCACTCTAAAACACACAGTTTATTATCTATACATATTTTTCGTGGTTTGATTGATTTCGAGATATTCCTTGTTTTTGGTTTCAGCTATAAAAAACATACTTTTCTCATACAAGACTTTGTGAACTTGTGTCCATACAAGCAAAGGAACTTCAGTCACAAAGCAGCCAGCTTTTGACTATCACTTTAACCTATGGTACTCCCTTATTTCGCTTCTACTTACAAGGAAGCAAGTAATAAGACTATTTCTGCTAATTTTTTTCTCGATTATCAGGATGTAAATAGAAGCAAAAGCTTTTTAAATAATAATTTATTGCAGAGATATAGAGAATGTCATGTGAATGGAACACATCAGATTTTTAAAGCTGCAATAGCAATGTTGTATATAAAATAATTATTTAAGCCGAGCTGTCTACAAAATTTAACAAAAAATGAAGGAATGGTACCTCTTGCACTCATCAACCCATTGTAAGTATTATAATCCATTGTCACATTCTTAAAACAAATTAAAGCACCCGGTATATCTCCCCATATTACATGTTTATTTAGGTTTTAGGTGCTTAATAGACTTGCATAAAACACCAATTTTTGGTTGTTTCATCCAAAATAATGAGGATATTTATTAAATATTCTTGACTATGTTACTTCCGTTAAATACGCCATTTTAAAGAGTTTTCGTGCGTATCGTGAAGCGATGACGTCACGTTTTATTTATTCAGATAAATTTCTTTTGTTTTCACGTGCCAAACAATAATATTTTACGATTTTTAGTACTATTTTAGTTAACTATTTTAGGTCACTATTTATTTTTGCTTTCTCTTCACGTAGTATACACATAGTGTATAGAAAAAATGTTGCATTCCATGTAAAAATTCGATACGGAGATTTCACCGTAAATATATGTTTTAGGTCCCTTGAATCCAAAAAGTAATTTTTAGATAACGGTCCGTGATTAAGCGTGCGTGTGTGGGGGGGGGGGACAGCATACCTCAAAAAACGAAAAGACCGTTGAATACCAAACTTTGTATTTAAGTTTCGTATTTTCCAAGCATGCGAAACGAAGATAATCCCCCACCCGCAACTTTCCTTCACTTGGAACTTTTTTTTTAAATTTTGAGTTTCTTAAAAATGGCTCTAACGATATTGATTACAATATCGTATATAAAATATATTTACCTGACAAACAACATGTATGTCTTGAATTTTCTGGGATTAGTCTCTGAAGGTTACTTCATCCTGGATGAATTTTTCGGAATTTTGCTTAACTGCTAAACCATAAGAATTGGACTAAAAATTACCAGACAAAATATGCAGAACACGTTAAACACACAGTTTATGTTACATAACTTTTTTTCCCCGGAGTAGGTCGTTTTCTAGATATTCCATATTATTGGTTTAACTTTAAAAGACCTAAACATTTCTCATACAGGAATCTGTCAACTCGTGTCCATACAAACAAAGGAACTTGAGTCACATAGCAACCAGCTTTTGACTATCACCTTAACCTATGGTACTCCCTTATTTCCCTTCTACTTACAAGGAAGAAAGTAATAAAACTATTTCTACTAATTTTTTCTCGATTAGCATGAATTAAATAGCAGCATAAGCTTTTTAACAATAATTTGTTGCTGAAATGTAGAGAAAGTCATGTGAGTGGAACACATCATATTGTTTTAAAATGCCTAACTACTTATTATTCAGTATAGCAATAGTTATGCTAATTACCAGCATGTTTAAAGACAGTAAATATGAAGCCTGAACATTAATAGTATACTTGTCTAATAAATACAATAATAATATATATTAACACAGTTTTTGAGATCCTTAATTACTTAACAATATTTACTTTAATTCATTATCTAACACTTATTCCCTTTAAATTATCCCTAAACTTCTTTAAGGGCAGATCGCAGCCCTGAAAGGCTGCTAGAACCAATTTATTACATTCTGCAATGGACCTATTAGTAGAAGAAAATTTTACTACGTCGGTTCTGTACCTTCGACCCTTAGTTTTATACAAATGATCATTTCGTCCGTAACATCCACCTATACATCTTCACATTTATCTCCTTTGTTTTCACTTGCCAAACAGTGTTTTTTTTTAGGATTTTCAGTACAGTTTTGGGGCAGTATAGTTTTATTTTTAGTTGCCTAGATTGCTTCAAGCTTAAATACTGCGTCAACATGTTAAAGTAAAGAAGCTTAGCTTTGCTTTGGAGAGCGTTTTTGTTCATTGCGTGTGTAAAACCACCAAAGAGGCAAGTCTTAAAATACTTGAAGGTCAGAAGCAAGCACAAAGTATATTAAAAAATTCCAACTTGAGCGAGAGTGGAATGTACGGCCGGTGTGCTGGAACTTCAGTTATTTTTATGCCTCTTATAACGACTGCGGGATGCTATATTTGCTTGCCGAAAAATATTCCTTCCGTTCCGGAAGGGACAAACTCGTCGAACCGGGCGCAAAGCACTGATCGCCAGCAAGCGGCTGTGTTATCTCGGCGGCATTCAAAATTCCTGCAAATTTTACGTGTTTGTCCGCAGACATGAAAAGCTTCACTATTGAAAGCGTGCCTCATCCCTCTGGTCGCCGTATGGAGGAGCAGAATAATTCAGCTGGCTGCGAACCAGCAGGACCAACAACGGCCACCTTGCCACCTCTCCCCCTCCGTCTCTCCCGCACAATGATCTGACCTAGTTCCATTTTCATGACTTCTCGGGATTTCACTGCCCTGCTCTATTCAAAATTGACCACAGGCATAATAGTTATCCCTTCCTTTCTGACCTAGATACGGACCTATGCCACATATTTAATGCGAAATTGCGGCAGAGACGCTCATCGGCTAGAATTCACCGACGTACAAGTACCACAATTGAATTAGTCATTTCAGAAAGGGGATAAGTCAGCAAATCTTACATTTCAGATAGAAACTCCCTTCTTCTAATAATGGAAAAATCAATTTAAATAAATTGGCATTGTCTACTTCGTATATGAATAAATATTTCTTTAAATACCACTAGAGTTGTATTTATTATCTGGACCAAGTGAGGATCCCAATTTTTAAAAGACTTCTGGGTGGCAAACTACGGAATAATGAGGAAATTCAGGGCGCATATATATATATATAATTACATATACAGTATGTACATAGTACGTGTAGAGAATGTAATAAGAAGAAAATAAAACAAATAAAATATTCAAATATAACATCTTAAATTTACAACACACAAACGGCAAACCGTATTCCGATGCGTTATACAAAATAAATACACTTCAGAAATACACATAACACTAACACCACAACAAAACAGTGTATATATATAAACAATCACTTTTAAGCTCTTATCGTCCTCTCTACACAACTAACAGTCTTCTTAGAACTCTGCTGTCTCGCCTTAAGCAGAAATTTATTTACCCCCTACGCGTCTTGCGTGCCTGCCCGTAGCGCCCAACATGCTTCTAACTCTCCATTCTCGGTGGTTAAGGATCGTTGAAAATATTTTTCCCTCAATTTCTCCGTACACCTACATCATCTTGCCAAGATATGGGTCCAAGACTCTTCTTCCTCACATATGGGGGAGGTTATCATAACATTCTCGACATGCTCCTGGTCTTATCTTGAATACAAAGTTTGGTATTTAACGGTCTTTTTGTTTTTGAGCTATGTTGTCCACAGACTTTTACACGCACACACGGACCTTTTTCCAGAAATCCTTTTTTTGGATTCAGGGGAACCCAAAGCATGTATTTCCGGTAAAATCTCGGTATCGAATTTTTGGGTGAATTGCAGTACTTTCTCTATACACCATGTACATAGTAGGTGTAGAGAAAGTAAATATAAATGTTAAAACACAATTTATATCAAATATATTTTTGGTTAACCACTTCTGAAATATTTGTTGTTGGTAGTTTGAAATGTAAAATACTTAGAGCGTTTCTAAAGCGGGAAGTCATGTTTTGTTTCATATCTCTCTCTCCCTCCCTATCTCTCTCTCTCTCTCTCTCTGTTTAGTCCTAGTCATTCAGAAAAATCTAATTTAAATTGCTTCTCAAAGCAATAGGTTTCAAAAGATCTGAATATAACGTTATTCCTTATTTTCTTGCTAATGTGTAATTAGTATGATGTAAATAAATGAATAATCTTTTATAAGCATATATTATTTGCAGAACAGGTAGAGAAAGTCATGTGAATGGAAAACATGAGATTTTTAATAATATGAGGCCCGTTTTGTTTTTCAACTCCGATAGGCTATAAATAAAAGACAAGTTCATAGAAAACAATTATTTTCTTGCTAAAAGTTTTGTACTCTTATGTGTACTTTTCAGCATAATCAACGTAAAGATTGAGACATTTATCGTACTAAGTTTAATGTCCTCTAGCCTGGTTGATCATATCGAACGATGAATGAAATTGGTGAAATGATGCTCAAATGATCTCTGGGTCCAGAGAGCTTAAAGTAACTCGACATTCGTCTTCTCAGGATAACGGATAACTCCGAAAAAAAACCTTAACCGGGTAACACACCCTAAGCGAGATTCGAACTCATGACCTTCTGAACGTAAAGCAGACACGCTACCACCACACTACCCAGGCGGGCATTCATAGTACCTGTGCACAAACTTTGCAAAACCCGTTTCAAAAAATGTTGCCGCCAATGATTTCAAATGAGCAATGCCGTTGTTTTGAAGATCTTCGTACTTGACGTTTGCGGAGTCATTGAAGACAAACGGAGAGGAATGCTGACTTCAGGAATTGTGTTGATCCATGACAACGCTCGTCAACACACTGCTGGCAAAACCCATCGGCTCCTTGAACATTTTCAATGGGACTTTTTCGATCATCCACCGTACGTCCTGACCTGGTACCCAGCGACTTTCACTTTTTACCTAAACTGAAGACGTGACTAGAAGGGTAGCACTTTCAAACCAACGAAGATCTCCAAAACAATGTCAATGTTTATTTGAAATCATTGGCGGCAACATTTTTTGAAGCGGGTATTGCAAAGGTTGTGCACAGGTATGTCTCAATCTTTTAGGTGATTATGTCGAAAAGTAACCATAAGTGTACAAAACTTTTAGTTATAAAACAATTGTTTTCTATGAACTTTTCTTTTATTTATAGCCTATCGAAGTTTGAAAAAAAAAGACGGCCCTCGTAGATATAGTTTTTATTGATTGTCCTTAGCGTTAGCTTGAGTGGGTTTTAGTTGTCTTTCAGGATACCTCGGAAATGTTCAGTATCCATGCATTTATAAAAAAAAAGGTTATTGATCTCTGGGAATGTCTAAAGCACGTGGCGAATGTTGATCGGAATGTTCTAGTAGGTTTAATTAAAGACGCGACAAGCAGCTTTGGAATGGAATCCAAGAGCAGGAAACTGCTTACATATCCGAAACTATCCAGTTGAACATTCTACATAGAGCTAAGCCCACAAGTGAATCATATGCACAGAATGTATTGCCAATAGCTTTAGAAATAGATTTTTACAAAAAGCGTTACGTTTTAGGATTATTTTACTAATAGAGAGCTTAAAACTGAAAAAGTACGCCAAATTAGGCCATGCTTTGCTTTGAGTCGATATTAATTCTCATCTACTGGGCCAAATATTTAAATATCTAAACGTTCCATTTAGATAACCTCATCTGTATCTCTGTAACAAATTATTATTCACAACCTTATTCTTGAATCTACTTCATACTGCTTGCTTCCTTATAAGTAGAAGGGAAATAAGCGAGTATACTAGACTAAAGCGATAGTCAAATGTTTAAAAAGCTGTTGCTCTGTAATTAAAACTTGTTCTCTTTTTATGACCAGGAGTTGACACATTTCCGTATTTTAAAACAGAAACCAATAACAATATCTCGGAAATGGTAAAATCCACGAAAAAAATGTACGCGACATAAACTGTGTGTTTTAACAAGATCTACATTTGTTTATCGCTTAGGGTATCAACTATGAAGAGGAATCTAAGAGGCTCTTCCCAGAAAATTTAAGATATCGTTTTTGAGTTAGTGCTCACAGGCATACTGACCCACGGACACACGCATCACACACACACACACACACACACACACACACACACACACACACACACACACGCACACACATACAGAATTTTTTCTCTAAAATTGCCGTTTTTGGATACAGGAAAATCTAAAACATATTTCTGGTGAAATCTTATTATCGAATCACAAATTGTGAACAGGTTGTTTTCACGGATTGCCTCATTCACTTGTTCAAACAAACTATCAGTGACAACAGAAGGCCATCCATTCCATTTTTCTTCGAGAACACTGGATCGTGATGATGATAATGGTGTTTAAGGGCGTTCAACTGCCAAGGGCATTAGCGCCTTTATGACTAAAACTTGGCAATAGTCAGTAAGAAAACACCATTGCAAAAAAATCAAACGCAGGTAAAAGTAGAGCTAAAAGAAAGAAAACCGAAGTAAAAGAACTGTCGAGCCCTGTAACTAGAGCTGGATATAAAAATCCATCTAAAACCAACACATTAAAACTAAAAGAGCAGCTCAGAGTTAAAAACACCTGCTATCACACTGAAACCTCAAGGTAAAAGAAAATGTTACTCAACATTTAAAAACCCTGTCCACTGCTCTTGGGTCATCTGCCAGGATCTCGGCAAGAGAGGCCGGCATGCCCATATATGCCCGAATGTGTGCCAGATGACCACACCCCAGCAACACATGAACTGACTGTGCCCCCCACAGAGCGCACAGACAGGAGCAGATTCGAGTTTAAAAAGGAAACTGTGAGTAAAAATACAGTGGTCAATTCGTAGCCAAGCTAATACTACCTCCTGCCGGCGGGATAAACGAGAGGAGGTTACCCAGTTGACAGGGAGGTCCTTCACCTCTCGCAGCTTGTTACTGGATCGTCCATACTGAATTGCATAATCCATTTTCTCACCATTAATCTCTACAAGTTGGCGATAATTTTTACTAGCTTAACATTCCTTGCGTTCAAAAACCGTGTTACGTAACGCCTTCACGTTCGGCGGGGTCAAAATAGCCTTAAACATTTTTAAACATCACTAGAAGATGCGGCTATAGTGACGTTAGTGGGCAATGAACCAGAGAGACGATTGCTCATGCTTGGAACGGCGACACTAGCTTTGCAGTGGTGGTAGAACGTACTTGTTTTCCGTACATGCCTCGCATATATTCTTCATTGACTCTCGGATGGCGATCAGCTCGGAAAAGAGCTCTGCTCTACTGCTGGCTATATCTGGAAGTCCTGCTCGACCGCAGTTTCACATTCGCTCCACATCTGAGGGCAAAGGACGGACTGAACCACGCTGCACTATGACAGATGTATCCCATATTCCGCTCCACAATGTCTATATAACTCAAACTACAGCTGTATTGCGCGATCATTCCCATCCTACATCCTCCATTACCAATCCGGAATACCTTACATGGTGGATGCTAGGTGAGAAAGAGCTCGCAATATACACTAAATTTACACTTAACCCAAATTAACTCTTGGTTAATGTGACCTCAAATTTCCCAGAAGACGCATCAGCTTTCGGCTACCCAAGGATGCCTTGGTCTGGTAACTTCTGCCGCTTCCTTGTTTACAAATTCTAGCCCGACAAGTTAAGCAGTATTGGGTGCGGTCACGGCCTAGGTGACCGAAACCAGCCCGCAACTGGGAAACTGGGCAATAAAGTTCAAGATGGTTTACCATTCCATTGGAGCGCCCTCGTAAGTTCTCTTGGGGACTACAATCCCAGAAACCGACATTTCAGGTGATACCGGCTTCCCCGCATGGCTTGCGGACATCCCCGGTAACGAAGGAGCACCTTCAACAGCTACTACGTCTAGGCTCCTTACAATCCTTTAAGATCTGCTTGGACTTACATTTAAACACCAAAATAAACTTATTTTTAGTAAACTAATTACACCAGCGGTGAACAAAGATGTTGCACCATGACTGGCAACCGTTGAGCACACTTGCTACCTGCTGTCATTCCCCAACCTCATTTTCACCAGCCATCCTGCAAACGTCAAGTTCCCGTCAGTACGTGGTTAAATTCTTGTAAGAATGGAAGCACTTCTTGAACACCTTCTGGCTGCCCTTAGCCTGCTAGCTCTTCGTGTCCTGTCGGCAAGGGGCTGGCCAAGTTAAGCAGCATCGGGCCTGGTCACTACTTGGAAGCATCATGGGAGACAACCATACACATAGACACAAATGTTTGCCTTCTTACTACACAAGGTAATATCTATCAATCACAGGGTAAATCCACAAGAAAAGCCGATAGGTACCGCGGCAATTTACCCCCGCCCGAGAATAATCGGGGGGATCCTTCTGGCTCCTGGTGGAAGATCCAATTCAGATATCATTTCTCAGCGCGTATCTTGGAGATATTTCCGATCTATACGGAGGTTTCCTGAGTACCTGTTATATACATCCACAATAATTACTGTTGGATTAAGTTGAGAAGGTCGTCTCCTTAGCGCGGTATTAGCGCAGCTGCTTACCAAGCGGGAGACCTGGATTCGATTCCCAGTACCGGCGTGGAGATTTTTCCCCCGCTGGGAGACCTGGCCCGGAGTGCACTCAGTCTCGTAAGGTCCCTGGGGGGCCAATTGAGGAGCTAATTGATGGATAAGTAGCGGCTCCAGAGGACCGCATTAACCGGCAAGAGGGACTCGGCCTCCAATGCTGACCCCATCCATGACGCCTGTAGTGGACCGAGATGGGGCCGGGCGGTAGGCCAAGGTTCCCCGTGAGCTGTCGTGCCATGGAGTTATGTTATTAAGTTGAGAAACTGTGTGAATACACCAGATATTGAGTTGCTTTTCTTTGTACGCAATTTCTCAGAGCAAAAGCATTTCTCCCCGAGGAAATATTATGCACTCATACGCGTGAGAAATTATTCAGACCATGTGTTTAATTCATAGAACCTCTGAAAGGATCATTCTAATTTTATACCCAACGCTTCGTTGCAAAAAAAAAAAAATAAATACGTCTGCTTTGTGACTGAATAGAATGATTTAAAAACCGTAGCAATGTAGTTTCTATTGTATTCGCATGGCTTGACGTCAACCGATCAGTTATACTGAATTATTCGGCCAGATTTATTCTCTGCTCACATTAAATTATTTGCATCGATCGTCACATGACCATGCTTATCCGTGCTTAGCAATTATCCACTGGAAATGCTAACAAATGGCGCGAAGCATGATTTAGAGCACAGAGAATAAAAGTGTTTTTATCTTGCCGCTTTTTGTATAACTCAAAATCAATGAAATGAAAATGTCAGTGTATTCCAGCGTAACTTTTTTTGCACCTTTGCTAGATTGTCTTCGCAAGAGAAGAATTTTATTTCACGTGAAAAATAGTAAGCAATCTTTTTCTAAATTTATGTAGGATTACACGTAAAAGCTCAAAATAAATATTTCACTAAATATAGAGATCTGAAAAAAATTAAGCTTCTTAAAAAAACCATTTATCTGAGTCGCTTGAACTTTTAAGTCATATCCCGACCACATTGCGGTGGCCATTATGACGCTAATAACAGTGTTACATGCATTTTTATTGTTAAGATGATTCATATGTTAAATTTAATAAGAAGTTGTGAAAAATTAAATTATTATTTTGTTCCATTAAATAAAATGAACCCTACACTTTAAAAAAATCTGATGCGTTCCATTCACATGACTTTCTCTACATCTCTGCAACACATTTTTGTTAAAATGTTTATGCTTCTATTTAGTTCGTGCTAGTTGAGAAAACATTAGCAGAAATAGTGTTATTACTTGCTTCCTTAAGTAGAAGTGAAATAAGGGAGTACCATAGGTTAAAGTGATAGTCAAAAGCTGGCTGCTATGTGACTGAAGTTCCTTTGTTTGTATGAACAGGAGCTGGCAAATTCCTGTATTAGAAAAGTATGTTTTTCTAAGCTGAAACTAATAAGAAGGAATATATTAAAAACGATCAACTCCACGAAAAAAATGTATATAACATAAATTGTGTGTTTAAATGTGCTCTACTTTTTCTGTGTGGTAAGTTTTTGTCCGTCTCTTACGGTTTAGCAGTTATGCAAAAATCCGTAAAATTCATCAAGAACAAAGTAATCTTCAGAAGCTATTCACAAAAAATTCAAGATATACATTTTATTTGTCAAGTAAATATCTTAAATATACGAGATTTTAATCAAAATCGAAATGTTTTCCACGTAAAGGGTAGTTTGGGGGTGTTGCATCCCTGGAAGATACTAAAGTTAAATACCAAGTTTGGTACTTTACCGACTTTTCGTTTTTCGGTTATCTTGTTCACAGGCACACGGACACATACACACACGGACCTTTTTCTGCAAATGCTTATTTTGGATACCGCGGGACCTAAAACCTATCTTTCCGGTGAATTCTCGGCATCGAATTTTTGAGTGGAGTGCAATACCTTCTCTATACACTGTGTACATAGTGCATATAGAGAAAGTAAAGAATTATAAGTATATAGAACTTAGCTTGCTGAACTTTCAATACCAATGAAATGAAACTTTAGTTAGGGAGGTGCATACCAACTTGGAACATTTTCTCAAACTTTTTCTAACGGTTTTCCAGACTGAAAATGTTCCACATGGTGAAACTTTTCATAAATTTTAAGTTTATACTGTCTGTCAAAGGCACATCAAATTTTTCCAAATATTGCTCCAATTTTGATAAATGAATTAAACCAAAAACTTTATTGAGTTCAAGTTACTCTTAAACTAATATGGTTCTCAACGTCCCGTTCTATATTGGGCGTAAAAGACCCTTAAAATTGTTTAGAGGCACCTTTATCAGACTTGAGGTTCTTTGACGTGAAGCAAATCTAGGTTACGGGATCGACGACTAAGAATTTTACGCCCGAAACACCCCATCGCCCTCCGCCGGGTTTGAACCCGCAACCTTGGGAACCAGAGGCTAGGATGTTTTCCCTCGACCACAGCGAACGACAATGCCAGAAGAAGCAATGTTGCCAACGTCTGTGTAATATGGCCGTTTCCTGGATGAAGCAGTTACAAAAGTTAAAAAATTATGATTATAAAGGCACAACAAGTGAAGAAATCTGATGCGTCCCATTCAGAGACTTTGTTTACTTCTGTGACAAATTAAATTCATAATAATTATTCCTCTATATACTTCATGCTAATCGAGATAAAATTAGCATAAATGGTCAAAATATATGCTTTAAAAGCAGAAAGAAAATAAGGGAGTCCACTAGGCTAAATCGATAGACAAAGCTTTTAAACGTTATTATGACAAATTATTGTTATAAAAATTAATCTTCTATATACGATGGTCAGATCTTTTAAAAGCTGGTCGCTATAAAACCAACTAACAAAGAATATCTCAGAAACGGGTCAGTTCTAAAACTGACATAAACGAGATTAAATTTTTTGTGCAATAAGTTATGCAAAATTCCATAAAATGCATCCAAGTTAAAGAGATCTGCAGAGGCTTATTCCCCGAAAATTCAAGATACACGTTTTATTTGTTATTTAAATATCTTTAATATATGGCATTTTAATAAAAATTGTTAAACCCATTTTTGAGAAAATTAGAACTTTGGAATTTTTTTCCATGTAAATGGTAGTTGGGGACTGGAGGAATTTTCTTGAAAATCTTCGTGTCGCATCCTTCAGAGATACTAAACTTAAATACCAAGTTTGGTGTATAACGGGCTTTTCGTTTTTGAGCTACGCTATGCACAATCTGTCTGTTCGACGGTGTTTGAACTAGTGGAATGGGGTGCCATTCCAAGCCGGTAGGAGCTTAGCAAGCGAAAGGAGGAAGTTTTTCTTATTCTGAAGCAAGCGGGGGGTAAAGTCGCGTGACAGGGTGGAAGAAGTAAGCACTGTTGCCGATAATTTTTGTGTGTTCACTGTACTGTCTGATTCCTGTAGATTTTGAAGACTCGTCATCCGACACCAGGTAAAGTATTGCAACACTGTTGAATGTTTTGCTACGGGCGGCAGGGATACAGAGGAATAGCGGGAAAAATATGAAAACCTAGAAGCATGTTGGACGCTACTGGCAGGCTAAGTAAATTTATACTTAAGGCAAGACAGCTGAGATCTGAGAAGGCTGCCAATACAGAAGAGGGGGGGATGGATAAGAACAACTAAACAGAAGTGAACAACAATGTTGTACATACATACATTTTATGTCATACTTAGGTCATTGTTGTTTTATGGTTTTATATGTAGTGTATATATTATGTGTATATATTTCTTTTAAGTGTATTTATCTATTATAAAAGGGTATATTTATGCTTCTGAATAAGGTTTACTCTGTACTGTAAATTTAAATTTCTGTATTTGAATATCTTCGCCTTTTTATTTTCGTGTTTCATCTGTTGTTTTAATATTGCTTTTTAGTGTTTATTACAAATTCAGGTACGGTCTGTGGACCCGTGCGAATGTTGAAATTCATGTATGATATTGTTATGTCAATAAATATACTTATTCAATTCAATAACACCGTTGAACAAACAGTACACACACACACACACACACACACACACACACACACACACACACACACACACACACACAGTACCTTTATCTATGTAGGCTTTTTTTTGGATTCAGGGGATCTGTATGGAACTTTGGGTTGGTATAACATGTATTCTCTATTCACTATGTGCATAGTATATATAGAGAAAGTAATTTAAGTGACTAAATGTTCTTTATTCCCGAAATTTTGCGGTTGAAATACCAAGTAATGTGCTGGAAATATCAATTTGTTTCTATTCCTGGGATCAGGAGTTTAGGAGAGATAGTTTACGGATCAGATACGTCGCGATATGACCTAGAAGTTTAGGCGGCGTAAAATTAAATAGATACATTTCCAGATGTTTAACAATGTCTGCACTGTGCTACTTTATTATCTAGCTTCAAGAATATGTCAAACACAACCTCCCGAAACTCATTTTTACTTTCTCTCCACGAACTATAGTGTATAGAGAAGGTATTGCACTCCATCTCGATATCAATATTTCACCGGAAATATTTGTTTTAGGGTCACCTTTATCTAAAAAAGCATTTCGGTAAAAGGTCCTTGAATGTGTCCGTGTGTCCGTGAACACGATAAAAACGAAAAGTCGGTAAAATACCAAACTTGGTATTTAAGTTTCGTATCTTTCAGGGTTGCGACACAAAGATTTTGAGAAAAATCCCCTCACACCAAACTACCCTTTACATGGAACTTTTTTCGAAAATGTTGATTTTCTCAAAAATGCCTCTAACGGTTTTGATTAAAGTATCTAATATATTAAAGATACCTATCTGACAATTAAAATGTATATTTTGAATTTACTGGGAATAGCCTCTGAAGACTACTTTATTCTGGACGAATTTTACCGAATTTTGCATAGCTGCTAAACCATAAGAGATGGAAAAAAACCTACCACACAAAAAATGAAGTGTACTGTAAAACACACAATTTATGTTATTTGCCTATTTTTCATGGGGTTGATCGTTTTTAAATGTTCCTTGTTACTGTTTCAGCTTTAAAGAACTATACTTTTCTCACACCGGACTGTCAACTTCTGTCTATACAAGCAAAGGAACTTGTCACATAGCAACCAGCTTTTGACTACCACTTTAACCTATGATACTCCCTTATTTCGCTTCTACTTACAAGGAAGCAAGTAATAATACTAATTCTGATAAGTTTTTCGATTAGCTTTAAGTAAATAGAACAATAAGATTTTTAACAATAAAATGTTGCAGAGATATAGAGAAAGTCATGTGAATAGAACACACTGATTTTTCTGTACGGCTATAGCTTGTGTCTGTCCCAACCAAGGGAGCCAAATTTGATTTGTACGGGATGGAAGAAGAGGATGTTGCTTCCGGAAATAGAATTAGTTTCGTCATCTTATTTCCTCCCATCAAACTGACCGTAGGCAACAACGTAGCATAGAATATCTTCAATAAGGTCAAGAAAAATTAACCGTTTGATTGATAGTTTAGATACCAGCGTCTAGGCGACATAGTGTATTGTAATGTAACGTATTTCCATGTGATAGGTGTTAATAATAGGTTGCATAACCTTGCTCTGCGTAGCCTAGCTTATGTACCCATGGAGAACAAATTTGCAGTTCCGTGCAAGTTTTGTGGCATAAGCTGACAAATTCTCGTATGGGAAAAGTAGAAGTATTTTAAAACTGAAATCAATAACAAGGAATATCTCAGAAACGGTTAATTCCACTGTCTGTGTTTTAAACAGGTCTACATTTTTGTTAAGTAGGTTTTTGTCTACAATTATTATAAAATATTTCATAAAATTCGTCAAGAATATAGAGGTCTTGCGAGTCAATTCCCAGAAACTTCAAGATATAGGTACATTATATTTGTCGGGATAATATCTGTAATATATACGGTATTTTAATTAAAAGCGTTATCCCTTTAGCCTAGTGTATTCCGTTATTTCCCTGCTAATTGTAAAGAACTAAGTAATAAGGCCGTTTCTGCTAATATTTTTGTCAATTAGCATGAAGCATGTAAGTAGAAGAATAAACTTATTAACACTAACTTGTTACTTTCTCTATACGTACTATGTATATAGTGTATAGGGGAAGCATTGTGTTCCACCCAAAAATTCCTTGCCGAGATTTCACCGGAAATACATGCTTTAGGACCCCCTGAATAAAAATAACGTTTTCAGAAAAAGGTTCATGTGTGTGGACAGCATAGCTCAAAAACGAAAACACCGTTAAATACCAAACTTAGTATTTAAGTTGGTACCTATTTTCCAAGGATGTGACAAGAAATTTTGAAGAAAATCACCCACCCCCAACTACCCTCTACATGAAACTTTTTTCAAAATGTTTGATTTTCTCAAAAAAGGCTTACGATTTTGACTAAAATATTGTACATTAAAGATATTTACCTCACAAATAAAATTTATATATTTAGAATTTTCTGGGATTAGCCTCTGAAGAATAGTTTATTCTGGATGAATTTTACGGAATTTTCCATAACTGCTTAACCGTAAGATATGGAGAAACATTTACCACACAAAAATGTAGAGTACGTTAGAACACACAATTTATGTTATATACATTTTTTCGTGGAGTTGATCGTTTTTTAGATATTCAGCTTTAAAAAACGTAAACTTTTCTCATACAGGAATTTGTCACCTTCTGTCCATACAAACAAAGGAAGTTCAGTCACAAAGCAACCAGCTTTTGACTATTATTTTAACTTATGGTACTCCCTTATTTCACTTCTACTTTCAAGGAAGCAAGTATTAAGACTATTTCTGCTAATTGTTTCTCGATTAGCATGAAGTAAATAGAAGCATAAGCTTTTTAAAAATAATTTGTTGCAGAGATGTAGAGAAAGTCATGTGAATTTAATAGCTAGGATGTTTTTCATTGCTGAACTGTAATCTGTGTGTTTACATAACAATATCCAGAATAAATGCGATTTTTTGAGCCTTACACATCCATTTGCAACGGGAGATTCGCGAATGTTTGTGGAAATTTTCTGGAATTAGTCTCAGCCACATTTACCATAGAGGATTACCAGCGAGGTTTTCCAAAGACCGCCACAAACTATAAATTTCCTTGCACTGTCCCTTATTTCGCAACCTACTCCAGCCTCGGTCGTGCCATAAAAAAATGTATAAATTCGCAGTTCCAAAAACTGAGAACTACTTTTCCAGCAAAACGTTTCGTGAATGGGAATAATTTATGTGGAGCTTTACGGTCTTGCTACAGAGCGACGGTGGAGGGGGGGCACATAGCGGCCAAAAGCACATTATTTCAGCTGGGGCTCTGAAGGAGCTCACAGTCATCGTCAAGATTTAGTGGCCCTTGCAAGTTGATAAGTCTTAAAGACCACCTAACAATTATAACTTTAACGACGGATCCATTTCGATCCGACAACCTCGTCGACCCAGTTCTGTAGAGTAGTTATAAAACCATTCCTTGCTTCGATTCCACAACGGGAGAATTTTATACGTCATAAATTATAGGCATTAATGCCAGTCCTACACGAGCGCTTTCAAAACTTCTACTTGTGCTGGGACTAAACGAATAGAAATGAGATATTACTCCAACTTCTGCGTATTATTGTTCATTTAATTGTTTTCGCACAAGCCTGTTTAGGACAGGAGTTGGATAAATAGACTCAAATTGAAAAACTCTGACGTGTTCCATTCACATGACTTTCTTTACACCTCTATAACAAAAGCTTATGTTATGTTTCTATATACTTCATGCTAATCCAGAAAAAAATAGCAGAAATAATATTATTACTTCCTTCCTTGTAAGCAGAAGCGAAATAAGGAAGTACCATAGTTAAAGTGATGGTCAAAAGCTGGTTGCTATGTGACTGAAGTTCCATTGTTTGTATGGACAGCAGTTAAATTCCTGTATGAGAAAAGTAGAAGTTTTTCAAAGCTGAAAATATAAACACGGGATATCTCAAGAACGAACAACTTCACGAAAAAAATGTATATAATATAAAATATCTGTTTTAATGTGCTCAACATCTTTTGTGTGGTAAGTTTTTGTCCATCTCCTACGGTTCAGCAGTTATGCCAAATTCCGTAAAATTCATCCAGAATGAAGTAGTCTTTAGAGGCAATTCCCAGAAAATTCGAGATATACCTTTTATTTTGGATTTAAATAGCTTCAATATACTGGATTTTAGTCAAAATCGTTACAGGCATTTTTAAGAAAATCATTTTTTTTTCCATGTAAAGGGTAGTTCGTGATGGAGGAATTTTTTGAAAATCTTCGTGTCGCATTCTTGGAAGACACTAAACCTAAATACCAATTTTGGTATTTAATAGTATTTTCATTTTTGAGCTATGCTGTACACGGACCTTTTTCTGAAAATGTTTTTTTTTTTATACAGGGGGTCCTAAAACATAATTTATTATATTTCCTATGAAAACTCGGTATCGAATTTTTGGGTGCAATACAATACTTCCTCTATACACTATGTACATAGCACGTATAGAGATAGAAAAACCCTACGAAAGGCCGAAACAACTTAGTATGTTTATAAATATTTATAATATATTTAATACGTTTCAATTTATTGTCCGATATGCATTATCCCGTTAAAGAACTTGAAGCAAAAGAAAACGTTGTATCAAATCCACTGCAACACATGTCAATACATTTTCTTCAACACCTATATTTCGCTAGGCAGCAATCTTCTTCTAAATTCATGTTTTGTTTAAAACTCGCAAATATATGCACCTTTATCCGGCTCTCTCCGCAGCAGTACTCTTGTTCTTCATTTCGTTTACGGGCGCCGCATTTAAAATATGGAGATACCTATTATTTCCATACTGCTCTGGGATCAGGCAGAATATATGGAAAGCCGGGGCGCACTGCTTCTCTGGTACAGGGCTTAGCGTCGGCAAGAGGATTTAGGGTTTTCACGTTAAAGGGATGCTGCTCTAGTTATTGTGTTGTGAGTCAAATGAAGTTACTGCCAACATTATCCTTGAAAATTAATTACATTAGCTTCATTTATGTGCATGAAGTTAATTACCACAGACCCAGAATCTAATGTGCGTTCCAAAATACTCCCAGAAGCAAAATTCTCCGCCAGAAAAATGTCTTAATCAGCATAATATACAAGGAGGCTTAACCGTGGCCGAGTGGTTAGACCGCTCGCCTCTCATCTAGGCGGGTTTTCTCAAAGTTCTCTGGTTTCCCCCGCCACTCATTCTAACAATTGCTGCATCTTCCCTTTCGCTTGCTTTTCATTTCATCCACATGCTCAATCTCATGCCTGGTTAAGAGCCAACCACTCGTTCCGGGTTCTCCATTCTATGGTTTCGTGCCTTTGGCTCCACAACAGGCTTCTGACCCCTGGGCATCCGCTTTTAAGTCCTAAGGGGGGTACCATTCCGAAATATGGGGAGTATAAGCCGAATACGAAACGAAATATACAAGACGAAATGTTGTATTCCATTCACATGACTTTCTCTATATCTCCGACACAAATTATTGTTATTACTTGCTTCCATGCAAGTAGAAGGGAAATAAAGGAGTACTATACGTAAAAGTTATAATCAAAAGCTGGCTGCTATGTGAGTGAAGTTCCTTAGTTTGTATGTATGTGTGGATAGGAGTTGACAAGTTCGTGTATGAGGAAGGTATAACATTTTTAAAGCTGAAACCAAAAATAAGGAATATCTCAAAAAGGATCAACTTCATGAAATAAATTATGTAACATAAGTTGAGTTTTAATGTGCTCTACATTTTTTTGTATGGTAAGTTTTTGTCTATCTCTTACGGTTTAGCAGTTATGCAAAATTCCGTAAAAATCATCCAGAATAAAGTAGTCTTCAGAGACTATTCCCAGAAAATTCAAGATATACATTTTATTTGTCAAGTAAATATCTTAAATATGCTAGATTTTAATCAAAACTGTTACTCATTTTTTAAGAAAATCAAAATTTTTGAACCTTTTTTCTTTTCTTGAAAATCTTCGTGTGGCTTCCTTGTGAGATACCAAACTTAAACACGAAGTTTGGTTTTTCACGGACATTTCATTTTTGAGCCATACTGCCCACACGCAGGCACACACACACACATACATTTTTTAAAAATGTTTGTTTATTTCTCTTTTTTCACTTTTTTTTTTGATTCAGAGTGTCTCAGAGCATATATTTCCGGTGAAAGCTCGGTATCGAATTTTTGGGGTGCAATACAATACCATCTCTATACACTATGTACATAGTACGTATAGAGAAAGTAAACAACTTATTCTTCTACGTTATCGAGTGCTAATCAGGTTATATGTATGGACTCCTTGTAAGTAGAAGGAAAATAGGGGAATACACTAGGCAAAACCGACAGTAAATCTTTTAAAAGCTGGTTGCCATGCGTTTAAAATTCGTTCTTTTTGCGTAGACAGGAGAAACCAAAACAAAATGTATGTGATATTTCAGTTTGAGAAAAGTTTTAATGTATTAAAATTGAAACCAATAATAAGGAATATGTCGGAAATGGTCAATTCCACGAAAAAGTTAAACGACCTAAAATGTGAGCTTTAATGAAGTCTATATTTTTTCTGCAGTAAGTTTTTGCCTACCAGTTATGCAGAAGTCATCCAGAATGAAGCCTTTAGAGGCTATACCCAGAAAATTCAAGATATACTTTTCGTTTGTCCCAAAAATACCATAAACATATTGTATTTTACTCAAAATTGTTAGCCAATACTGAGAAAATCAAAAGTTTCAAAAAAAATTTCCATGTAAAGTGTATTTTAGAATAGGTAATTTTTTTCGAAAATCTTGTTACATTCTTGATAGATGCTAAAATTATTATAAAGTTTATATTTAGCCGACTTTTAGTTTTTTAGTTCTCGTGTTTCCGAGGCATATGGTCACACCGACGGACCTTTTTCTAAAAATCGTTTGTGTTCCATTCACATGATTTTCTCTACAAACTATTGTTGCAATGAATTGTTCCTTTATCTACATCATGGCAACTGAAAGTAAGCTAATACACTAGGCTAAAGCGATAGTCATATCTTATACAAAAGGCGGTTGCTGTGTGAAATTCGGTTCGCTTTAGACCGGTAGGAAAAAACAAACAAACGAGAGATAGTCTCCCGTTTGAGCACAGTGCAATTAGCTTAAAACAGAAACAAATTACAAGGAATATCTCGGAAACGGTGAAATTTACAAAAAAAATCTATGTATATGAAAAATGGTGCATTACTCCATTTTTGTGTAGTATATTTTGTTTAACTTTTTTATCAGCTATGCAAAATTCATTTTGAATAGAGAGGTCTTCACAAGCTATTTCCAGATAATTTAAGATATACACTTTATCATGCAAAAATCCTTAACGTGCCAAGTAAAGGTTTGTTTAGGCTGGGTGGAGTTTCTGTAAAAATCTCCGTGTTGCAGCTTCGATATATGCTGAAATTGAACATCAAGTTTGGTATATAATGGACTTTTCGTTTTTAGTTATTGTGTTCACAGACTAACACAGGCGGACCGTTTTTACTTTCTCTACACGTACTATATACATAGTGAATAGAGAAGGTATTGTATTGCACCCAAAAATTCGATACCGAGATTTCACCGGGAATACATGTTTTGGGTCCCTTGACCCAAAAAAGCATTTTTAAGCAAAATACCCGTTCGTCTGTGTGTGTGTGTGTGTGTTCGTGTGTGCCTGTCTGTGGACAGAATAGCTCAACAACGAAAATACCGTTAAATACCAAACCTGGTATTTAAGTTTGGTACCTTCTAAGGATGCGACATGAAGATTTCAAGAAAACTCCCTACCACAAACTACTCCATATATAGAAAAAATTTCGAAATTTTTAATTTTCTCAAAAATGGCTGCAACGATTTTGATTAAAATATCATATACCTATTATAAATATTTACACGACAAACAAAATGTATATCTTGAATTTTCTGGGAATGGCCTATGAAGACTGAAGACTGTTCTGGATAAGTTTCATGGAATTTAGCATAACAGTTAAACCATGCAGTAAGTAGAGACATTAAAAATAGACCGAGAAAACTTGGAATTTTACACTTCCCACTCCCCTTAAAAAGTTACAGAGGCCTCTCTTCTGGAGGACTAACTGAAACATAAGAGGGTTGTCAGAAAATGTTAACGTTGAATATAAATTTACCTCTATGTACGAAAACTCCCTGAGGGAAATTCCGTGGAAGCGCGTATTAGTCTTGATGAAGTGTCAATTTGGGTGTAGGTATTATATTGTGTCTTAAGCACTAGGGAGATAAGACACGAAAAGTAATTCTGGTTATTGCTCATAATTCACCAAGTAAACATACGAGACTCTGCACATGCCTTAACGTCCTTCTAGTGGTGTTATTCAAACAAGACCAAGCAAGTGTGCATAGCCAGAGAAGCCAGGCTGTGTCAAAGTTCAAGGAAAATTTACGAACAGCCCAGACAAAGTAATTTTCTGTTATCTCACGCATAGGATATTTTGACTCGAAAACACACCGTGACATACGAACGGCGATCAGCAAGTGCTTAGAGAAGATAGAAAACATTATTTTTGGTAATTTTAGTGCATAAAGATCGTATTGTACCCCACCCGAAAATTTGATACAGAAATTTCACCGGAAATGTGTATTTTAGGGTACCCTGTATCCAAAAAGTGTAGTTTTAGAAACAAGTTCTGGGTGTTGTATATGTGTCCATGTGTGGGCGTGTCCATTAAAACGATAACTCAAAAACGAAAAGACAGTAAAATACCAAATTTGGTAGTTGAGTTTAGTATATTCCTTGGACACGACACGAAGATTTTGAGGAAAATTTCCCCACCTCAAACTACCCTTTACATGGAAACGGTTACAATAATTGTTATTTTCTCAAAAATAGCTAACAATTTTTATTAAAATATCGTATATTAACGACATTTACTCAACAAATATAATGCATACTTCAATTTGCGAAAAAATAAAATGGAGTTTTATTTATGGACGCTCTTTAACTTCTGTAGTTCTTAGAGTCCCATTCTATACTGGGCGTGAAATACCACTTAATTTTACTCAGGGACCACTCTATCGGGCTTGAGGTTATTTTACCTACCGTAAATCTACGACACGGGATCCACGGCTTTGCTTTACTTCCCTTCCGAAGGAAGCTATGCTAAGGGTTTTTACGCCTGAAAAAAGCCATCGTCGTCCGCTGGGTGTGAACCCGCAACCCTGGATACATGAAGTTAGCATGGTAACAATTACACTACGGGGGCGACTTGAATTTTCTGGGAATAGCCTCTGAAGACTTTTTTATGCTCGATGATTTTTTACATTCTCTAGCCCCGTATGTACAATATACATAGGGATAGAGAAGTATTGTATTCCACCCAAAAATTTGATACCGAGATTTCACCGGAAATACATGTATTAGGACCCCCTGTACCCATAAAAAGCATTTTCAGAAAAAGGTCCGTGTGTGTGTGTCCGTGTGTCCGTCTGTCCGTCTGTCCGTGTGTCTTAACACGATAACTCAAAAACGAAAAGTAGCTAAAATACCATACTTGGTATTTAAGTTTAATATCTTCCAGGGATGCGACACGAAGATTTTGAGAAAAATCCCCCCACACCAAACTACCCTTTACATGGAACTTTTTTTCGAAAATTTTGATTTTCTTAAAAATGGCTCCAACGATTTTGATTAGAATATCGTATACTAAAGATATTTACCTGAAAAATAAAATGTATATCTTGAATCTTCTGGGAATAGCTTCTGAAGACCTGTTTATTCGGGATGAATTTGGCTTCATTTGGCAAAACTAGTAAACCGTAAGAGATAGACAAAAACTTACTATACAAAAAATTTAGTTTTTTTTTAAAATACTTATACTTTTCTCAGAGGGGAGTGTCCGTTTTTGTTTTGTTCTACTCCTGGCCAAGAAAAGGATCGATTTGTAATGACAATCGCGTAACGACAGCTTTTAAAATATTTGCCTATTGGTTTAGCCTAGTGTATTCCCTTATTTTCTTCCTACTTATACGGAACTAAGTAACAAGAACATTGTGCTAATGAGTACCTCGATTAGCAAGGTGCAGCAAGAAGAATTGTCTTATGTAAGAAGTTTGTAGAACAGCTAGAGAAAGTCATGCGAGTGTGACACATCAGATTTTTCCATATTTTGCATAAGTAGTAAACGGCAAGACGTGGGCAAAAACCTACTACACAAAATATATTAATCTCGTTGAAAAACACAATTCATATCATAGGTATTTTGATTGTGGAGTTGACCATTTTTGAGTTGTTCCTCGTTATTGGTTTCAGCATTTAAGTACATAAACTTTTCACATACGGGAATTTATCAATTCCTGGCAATGCAAAGAAACGGATTTTAATTCCATAGCAACCGCATTTTAAAACATTTGGCCGTTGGTTTAGCCTAGTGTAATCTCTTATTTTCCTTCTACTTATAAGGAACTAAGATATACGAAATTTTCTGCTAATATTTATCTTGATATAATGAAGGAAATAGATGCATAGGCTTATTAACAATAATTTGTTACAGAAATGTAGAGAAAGTCATGTGAATGTAGCATATCAGATTTTTAATAAATGAATTTATTTCCGGAAATAGAAATGATTTTGTTTAGTTATAAAAATATTAATTGCTTTTTAATTTTAAAAGCAAATAGCTTTTTAAAAGATATTATAATGTAAGTAATTTCACAAATAGGACTCTGTGAATTGGTTTACTAGTGTACTCCTTTATTTCCTATCTACTTATAAGGAAGAAATTAATAAGACCGTTTCTGCTAATGTTTATCTCAATTAGAACGAAGTCGTAGATATAAAAATAATAATTATTGTATTATAATATGATGATTAGCAATAATTTATTACAGAGATATAGATACAGTCTTGAGAATCAAACATCAGAGTTTTACTTTCTCTACACGTACTACTAAGGTATTGTATTGCACCCAAAAATTCGATACCGAGATTTCACCGGAAATACATGTTTTGGGTCCATTTTTGGAAAAAATTCCGTGTTGTGTGTGTATGAGTGTGTACAGCATAGCTTAAAGACGAAAAGATCGTTAAATACCAAACTTGGTATTTAAGTTTAGTATTTTCCAGGGATGCGAAACGAAGATTTTGAGACAAATCCCCCACCCCAAAATACCCTTTACATGGAACTTTTTCGAAAAGTTTGCCCAACGATTTTGATTGGAATTTAGTATATTAAAGTTATTTACCTGACAAATAAAATGTATATCTTGAATTTTCTAGGAATCATTTTATGAAATTTTGCATAACTGCTAAACCGTAAGAGATGGACAAAAACTTGCCACACAAAATATGTAGAGCGCGTTAAAACACAGTTTCTGTTATATACATTTTTATTTTTTCTGGAGTTGATCGTTTTTTAGATATTCCTAGTTTTTTGGTTTCAGCTTTGAAAAATTCGTGCTTTTTTATACAGGAATTTTTCAACTCGTGTCCATACAAACAAAGGAATTTCTGTGGTATAGCAAAAAACTTTTGACTATCACTTTAATCTATAGTACTCCGTTGTTTCTTTTCTATTTAGGAAGTAATAAAACTATTTCTGCTGTGTTTTTTTTTTTCGATCAGCATGAAGTAAATAGAAGCATGGGCCTTTTAACAATAATTTGTTATCACCATTTGGCAATCATATTTGAGATTAATGATCGGGAGGGGCCTCTTGGAAATAGAACAGTGGAGAGAAATATCAAACGCTCACTATCTTTGAGGGGTAAACAAACTGAAATCGGTTGGTGATCATATTGAGTGTTCATTGCTGCACTTGCCACACCCATATGGTTGTGCCATGGGGGATACCATATCGTTATGGCTTTCCCTTTCATGGTTCTGATGTAATTACATTTTTGTTGCACGACGAATGCTGGAGACAAAGCAAGCGGCGAGGTCGTTGCTGGGCAACCACAGCTGGGAATCGATTGCCCGTTCAGCAGTTGCTACAGGGCCGGAGAAGTGAGCGCACGTTCCTGGTGCTGCTAGTGACACATCTGGCCTACTTCTCTGCCCTTGTCTGGCCTATGCATACTTCAACACAAAACTCACATACGTAGATTTTCCTTCGCAAATAGAACAATTTACCTGCCGAGTTACTAGATTCTTTGTCCCAAAGTGGAAATAGCCCCAAAAATCTGTGTACTCCATTCACCTGACTTTCTCTACATCTGCAACATGTTTTTTTTCTTAGTTTAACGTCCCTTAACCTGGTTGATCATACCGGACGATGAACGAAATTGGTGAAATGATCTCAGGGTCCAGGGAGCTTAAGTTACTCAACATTCGTTAAAAACTTATGCTACCCAAACTTATATCGCCTCCGTTGTGTAATGGTTACCATGCTAACCTCATATACCCAAGGTCGCGGGTTCAAAACCGGCAGAGGACGATATATTTTTTCGGGTGTAAAAATCCTTAGCATAGCTTCCTTCGGAAGGGAAGTAAAGCCGTTGCTCCCGTGCCGTAGATTTACGGCACGTAAAAGAACCTCAAGCCTGATAGAGAGGCCTCTGAGCAAAATTAAGTGGTCTTTCACGCCCAATTTAGAATGGGACGCTGAGAACCACAGTAGTTAAAGAGCGTCCATAAGTAACACGCCATTTACATTTTACCCAAACTGAGCTCTGCATGATTTGCAACCCGATCTTTAATTCAGCTTATAAATAACAGCATAGTAAAACAGCTTATTATGCAAATTTTCGTTTATTGATGACCTATAGAATAATATTTTGGCGAAATTCAGTAAATGCCGAATAAGTATTCATTATACCATTAGCTTGTGAATATATTCCCATTTGTAATAAATAACCCAGAAAAGTTTACAAAAAATACAGATATTCATAACGAAGAGACCGACATAGGGAGGGTTACACAGACCAAAAAAATAATTTGCAGTTATTCCAAAAAGTGCTCTACCACAAAGGAATAGTTTTGTTTAATTCGCTTCTCTCTTCTAAAAAGGAATTTCAAATGAACAAAAACAAGTTTAGATCAAAATGAACAAGATACCTTATTACTCACACCTTCTATACAGAGGAGGATTTCATTCAATAAAAACACTGGTAATAATGTAACATTGTAAAAATAATAAACATGAATATTCTAAGAATGCAAGTGTATACGGGTAGGCTTTTAGAAATAAACATATAATTGAAAATTATGCAAAACTGACATTTCTGAAAATTCATTGTCAGTTATTATTTGTAAATAAATGTAGTAATAAGTATGAACATATGTTTTTGTTGAAATGATCTACATCCTAGAGTCTGGGCTTTGAGTGTGTTATGCCTTTCACTCTAATCCAGGAAAAATTAGCAGAAATAGTCTTATTATTTTTCTTCCGTGTAACTAGAAACAAAATAAGAGTACCATACGTTAAAGTGATAGTCAAAAGCTGGTTGCTATGTGAAGTTCCTTTGTTTGTACGGACAGGAGTTGACAAATTCCTGTATGAGAAAAATATAAGTTTTTCAAAACTGGAAACAGTAACAAGGAATATTTGAGAAAACTATCAATTCCATGAAAAAAATTGTACAACATAAATTGTGTGTTTTAAAGTGCTCTACATGTTGTGTGTGTGTGGTATGTTTTTGTCCATCTCTTACGGTTTAGCAGTAATGCAAAATTCGTAAAATTTATCCCGGATAAAGTAGTCTTCATAGGCTATTCCCAGAAAGTTCAAGATATACATATTATTTGTCAGCTAAATATCTTTAATATACAATATTTTAATCCAAATCGTTAGAACATTTTTAAAAAAATCAAAATGTTTGTAAAAAAATTCCACGTAAAGGGTATTTGGGGGGTGAGGGGATTTTCTTGAAAATTTTCGTGTCGCATTCTTTCAAGATACCAAACTTAAATACTAAGTTTGGTATTTAACGGTCTTTTCGTTTTTGAGCTATGACACACACACACACACACACACACACAGGAATATTTTTCCAGAAATGCTTTTTTTGGATTCAGTAGGTCTCAAAACATTTATTTCCAGTGAAATATCCGTTTCGAATTTTTGGGTACCTTTACCTTTTCTATACACTGTGTACATAGTACGTACAGAGAAAGTAAAAAATTATTTTAATATTTTGTTTAGCTTACTTTGGTGCATTCCAAACATTAATGTTCGTTTAACCTTAACAGCAGCTGACAAGCGAACGCACTAGCGGTTTACAATGACACTAGATAGAGATAAACAAGATCCAAATAAATGAATCAGTCTAATAATTGTGTACAAATATACTATAATTGCAATAAATGCACGTATCCAAAATGAACCTTTAATTATGTCAACCTTCTGACGTTTACACGACTGACCAGTAGAATAACAAATGTAACTTGTTACACTTTAATTGACGTATCTGGTATATAAACACTGAACCATGTTTCATATTTAGTAAATGAACAACTAGATTTTGTAAAGTGCTAAGGCAGGGTCTGCCAAACTACGGCCTAACTCACGTGCCTCTATTGTTCGGCCCACCTACAAACTACAAGGGATATAAAAGTTGAATAGGTAGAATAAGATTGAAAAATGCAATTCCATAGCAGGATTTGAACTACGGATCTCCCAGTCTCTAGGGGGGGTTGCTCTAACACTGAGGTACCGTGGCAACATGCTGGCAGAACATTGAATTTCTCAACTGACTCGCATATTTCCCGGTAAACCACAAGGTGATCTCAAATTATTTCGATATGACAAACTCCAATAAGTACTTTAAGTCCCAGAATTCATGTTATAGTCAACTATTATGGTCAATTAGTGTTACTTTAATTGTTTTTTCACAGTGGACCTGTGTAAACCAGGAGCTGGATAGATACATTAAAAATCTGAAGTGTTCCATTCACATGTCTTTCTCTACCTCTCTGCAATAAATTATTTTAAAAAGTTTTTACTTTTATTTACTTAATGCTAATCGAGAAAAAAAATAGCAGAAATAGTCTTACTACCAGCTTCCTTGTAAGTAGAAGCAAAATAAGGGAGCAGCATTGGTTAAAGTAATAGCCAAAAGCTATGTGACTGAAGTTCCTTTGTTTGTGTGGACAGGAGTTTACCAATTCCTGTAGGAAAAAAGTACAAGTTTTTTCAAAGCTGAGACCAAGAAACAACTGTGTTTTGAAGTGCTCTACACTTTTTGTGTGGTAACTTTTTGTCCATCTCTTACGGATTACCAGTAATGCAAAATGCCGTAAAATTCATCCAGAATAAAGAAGTCTTCAGAGGCTATTCCCAGAAAAGTCAAGATATACATTTTATTTATCAGGTAAATATCTTTAATATACGATATTTTAATTAAAATCGCTAGAGACATTTTTTAGAAAATCAAAATATTCGAAAAAAATTCTATGTAAAGGGTAGTTTGGGGTGGGGGAATTTTCTTGAAAATCTTTGTGCCGTATCCTTGGAAGATACCAAACTGAAATACCAAATTTAGTATTTAACGACCTTTTCGTTTTTGGGCTATGCTGCGGTATCGAATTTTTGGATGCATTATAATACCTTCTCTATACACTATGTACATAGTACGTATAGAGAAAGTAAAAGTGGTGCTACCTGAAATCAGCGAGCTCTATTTCCACAATGCATACAGATTTGGATATGAGAAGTGAGGTATATTAGTTTACTTTGTAGAGAAGGCATAAACTTTTGCTTTAAACAAAATACAGTGAATAAAAATTATCTTTGTTATCATAGTTATCTTCTAACTAAAATATATGTTCCATAGAAGCTTTATTAAAATACTTTAATTCAAAATATTAATATTGTTGTTTGATACCTAAAAAATAATATAAATTTCACCTCAAATGATCTACATTAAATAAAATCTGTGACTATAAAAATTCGATACCATAGCCGGGATTTGAACCACGGAACTCCCGATCTCAGGCCTGTTGCTCTACCAGTGAGCTACCTCGGCAACATACCGGCATGACACTGGGGTATGCCATCTTAAAATTATGTGACATCACCTTGTTGTTTACCGGGAAACATGCGAGTAAGGTGGGAAATTTAATGCCGTGCCGGCATGTGGTCGTTGTAACTCAGTGGTAGAGCGACTGGCCAAAGACTGGGAGATCAGATGTTCAAATCTTGAATTTTTCAGTCTGAATCTACCTATCTATCTCCTGTCCTACACACGGCTTGGTGTGTTACTATTATATAAATAGTAACTACAATAAGACCGTAATCGCTGAACGTGTGAGAACAGCTTGCTTACTAAGTCGTAGGTCATTGTTGGCATCTATCGTTACACTTGCACATGTGCCGGCGGCAAGTTCTTTTGACATCACAGCTGTGATTGTAACACGTGTGTCCTGGCAGAAAGTTCTTTGGCGTCGAAGCCCAGCAGTGTTGCACCTGAGCGTTTTGTGGTCGGTTTCATTTTTAATTACTTTTATTACTCTTAAACGGAAAGTTAACTTTCGTTTCATCACATTTGTTTTAGACCAGGGAATGCAAAGAGAACCGAAATTAATTGTTTCACGTAAGATAACCTTTAAATAATTAGACTATCACTTTAGCCCAGTGAACTCCCTTATTTCCTTTCTGCTTACAAGAAAGTAAAGCGAATTTCTCCTAATGATTATCGTTTATCATAAAGTTGTTAAAACAATATCCGTTGTAAGAATAGTTTGTAACAGATAGGTAGAGAAATTCATATAATAGATCACGTCAGGTTTTTATAAGTTGGCATTTCTAGTTTCTCAAACTAAGAATCGCATTACGCCACTGCTCCGATTGAGAGTAGCCAGATTACGTTACTTCTTCCATCCTTGAACAAATATACTATCCACACAAATCTGAATATGTATGCCAAAACATAGTACAAAATGGATATTAAATGTGGTTTACAAAATGTTTAGGATATAACAAAAAATACGAATTAAAACAAAGATTTTCCGCACGAATAAAAGTGATCAAGTGAACCCAAAAAGCCATAAATATGTACGCATTGGGTACAGCCAGTTGTTAATTACTATATTAAAAATTGGGGCAAATATTCACTTAATCGAAATAATGAAAATTAGGTTATAATGCAGAACTTGGACCGCTCGGAAAAACGAATGAAATTAAGTGCGATTGTTTGAATATTGCATTTGTGATGACGATTTCAAAGGTTTTATTTGGCAGTAAGCTTGTTTTTTATTCTGGACAGATTTGTGCGCATGCTGGTACCGTTGGTATTTTGCGTAAATGATGATTACTTACCAAGCAATTATACATAAACGAGTATTATATGAATAATAAATGGTTTTATAACGTATATATGCCGAAATGCTTACATAAAAACTGGATTTAATATAAAAAAATCTG
This sequence comes from Hymenopus coronatus, assembly GCA_030762935.1. NCBI lineage: Eukaryota > Metazoa > Arthropoda > Insecta > Mantodea > Hymenopodidae > Hymenopus > Hymenopus coronatus. Next base: position 155,351,717 of record CM060896.1, on the reverse strand, counting down.
ATGTGTACCATTCACATGACTTTCTCCATATCCCTGCAACAAATAATTCTTAAAAAGCTTATACTTCTATTTACTTTATGCTAATCAGAAAAAATTAGCAGAAATAGTCTTATTACTCGCGTCCTTGTAAGTAGAAGCGAAATAAGGGACAACCGTAGGTTAAAGTGATAGTCAAAAGCTGGTTGCTATGTCAATGAAGTTCCTTTGTTTATATGGATAGGAGTTGACAAGTTCCAGTATGAGAAAAGTATACGTTTTTCATAGCAGAAACCAAAAATAAGGAATGTCACAAAAACGACGAACTCCACGAAAAAAAAATATATATATCACATAAATTGTGTATTTTAATGTGCTCTGCATTTTTATGGAGTAAGTGTTTGTCCATCTCTTACGGTTTAGCAGTTATTCAAAATTTAGTAAAATTCATCCAGAATAAACTACTCTTCAGAGGTTATTCCCAGAAAATTCAAGATATACATTTTATTTGTCAGGTAAATATGTTTAATATCCGAAATTTTAATCAAAATCGTTAGAGCCATTTTTGAGAAAATAAAAATTTTCGAAAAAAGTTCCATGTAAAGGGTAGTTGGGGGTGGGGGGATTTTTCTCAAAATCTTCGTGTCGCATCCCTGGAAGATACTAAACTTAAATACCAAGTTTGGTATTTTACCGACTTTTCGTTTTTGAGTTATCGTTTTCACAGACACACGGACACACACACACACACACACACACACACACACACACACGGACCTTTTTGTAAAAATGTTTTTTTTGGATATTGGGGACCCTAAAACATATATTTCCGGTGAAATCTCGGTATAGAATTTTTGGTGGAGTGCAATACTTTCTCTATACACTATGTACATAGTGCGTATGGAGAAAGTAAAAAAGCTTGTTTTCCTTGCTAGCAGAAGACTGACGTCATATGTCGCTCTTGGCAGGAATACCGCGTTGTGAGAACTCGTAGGAATAATTCAGGATTAGTGTGACTATAGTATTTTTTCTGCGAATATTTTTATTACTTTCTCTACACGTACTATGTACATAGTGTATAGATAAGGTATTGCACTCCACCAACAATTTCCATATCGAGATTTCACTGGAAATATATGTTTCCTGTTCCCCTGTATCCAAAAAAAAGTATTTTCAGGAAAAGATCCGTGTGTGTGTGTCAGTGTGTCCGTGAACACGATTACTCAAACACGAAAACTACCCTTTACATGGAACTTCTTTTGAAAATTTTGATTTTCTAAAAACTGGCTCTAATGATTTTGATTAAAATATCGTATATTAAAGATAATTATCTGACAAATAAAATGTACATTTTTAGTTTTCTGGGAATAGCCTCTGAAGGATACTTTATTTTGGGTCAACTTTACGAAATTTTGCATAACTGTTAAACCGTAAGAGATGGACAAAACCTTATGACACAACAAATGTAGAGCGCTTTAAAACACACAATTTATGTTATATACATTTTTTTCGAGGAGTTGATTGTTTTTGAGATATTCCTTGTTTTTGGTTTCTGGTATAAAAAAACTTCTCATACATGAGTTTGTCAACTCCTGTCCATACAAACAAAGGAACTTCAGTCCCATAGCAACCAGCTTTTGACTATCACTTTAACCTATGGTACTCCCTTATTTTGCTTCTACTTACAAGGAAGCAAGTAATAAGACCATTTCTGCAAGGTTTTTTTTTCTCGATTTGCATGAAGTAAATAGAAGCATAAGCTTTTTAACAATAATTTTTGCAGAAGTTTAGAGAAATTCATATGAATGGAAAACATCAGATTGTTCTTTTATCTGTTTTTGTTGACGGTACACAGTGTCCTGTGATTTTCAAATTTAGCTCGAGGTTAGGTTCGAATCCGTTAAGGTTAGCGTGAGCATATAAATTTATCTTTCTAATTTTCTATTGTGGTAGCAGTCGGCCAAGAAAAATATAATACTCGTTTATATATTATTATTTGGTAAATATCCGTCATATTCGCAAAATACCAACCGTTCCAGCATTCACACGAATTTGTCTGTAATAAAAGAAAAAAAATATGTTCTATTCACATAATTTTCTCTACATCGTTGTTGTAATAAATTATTGCTAAATTATATTCTTGTATTTACTTTGTGATAGTCGATATAAACACTATCAGAAATTGTCTCAATTACTTACTTCCTTGTAAGTAGAAGGGAAATAAGGGAATACACTAGACTAAAACGATAGTCAGATCTCTTAAAAGCTGGTTGCCATGTTTAAATCTGTATCTATGCAGGGCCAGGAGTTAACAATCCTCCGTGTGAGAAAAGTTTAAGTATTTTAAATCTGTAACAAATATCTTGGATATGATCAATTACACGAAAAAAAATGTATACGACAAATTTTTTGTTTCAACGTGTTCTTTATTTTTTGTGTAGTTAGTTTCTGTCTAAATCGTACGGTTTACTAGTAACGCAAAATTCAGAAAAACTCATTTAGATCAAAAAGGTCTTTAGAGGCTATCCCAGAAAATTCAAGATATACATTTTATTTGTTAGATAAATATCTTTAATATACGATATTTTAATCAAAATCGTTAGAGCCATTTTTAAGAAAATCAAAATTTCCGAAAAACACTTCCATGTAAAGGCTAGTTGGGAGTGGAGGGATTTTCTTGAAAATCTTCGTGCCGCATCTTTGGAAGATGCCAAACTTAAATACCAAGCTTGGTATGTTTTTCTTGGATTCCCCAAAATATGTATTTCCTGTGAAATATCGGTATCGAATTTTTGGGTGGAATGCAATACCTTCTCTATAACTATGTACATAGTACGTGTAGAGAAAGTAAAATATGTGTTCCATTCATAAGGTTTCCTCTAAAGCTGGTTGCCATATTTAAATCTGTATCTAAGCAAGACCAAGAAATTACTATTTTCCTTGTGAGAAAAGTTTTAAGTACTTTAAATCTGGAAATCTCCAAAATTATCAATTCTACGAAAAAAAAACGTATACGATATAAATTGTGTGCTTTAACGTGTTCAATATTTTTGTGTAGTTAGTTTCTGTCCAATTCGTACGGTTTACTAGTAACGCAAAATTCAGAAAAACTCATTCAGAACAAAAAGGTATTTAGAGGCTATCCCCAGAAAATTCAAGTTATGCATTTTATTTGCCACATAAATACCTTTAATATACGATATTTTAATCAAAATCAATAGAGCCATTTTTGAGCAAATAAAATTTTTCGTTGACTGCCTCCGTGATCGAGTAGTCAGCGAGCTGACTTCTCACCCGGAGGTCCCGGGTTCGATTCCCGGCTGGGGCGCGGAATTTTTCTTTAACCGGAATTATTCCCTATCCCCCATAGAGTCTGGAAGTATGAATGTGAGAGTGAATGTGCGTGTGTTTAGTAATATAAAAGTTTAACCTAATGTTCTGAACCTACAGTTTCACAAGTGAAAGCCCCCGATATGACCATTGATGTTAAAGGGGGCTATACAAATGAAGCAATAAAAAAAAATCGAAATTGTTTCCATGTAAGTAATAGTTTGGGGTGGGGAATTTTACCCAAAATCTTCATGTCTCATTCTTGGAAGATACTAAGCTTAAATGCCGAATTTTTGTTTTTGAGTTATCGTGCACAGACACACGGACCTTTTTCCAATTTTTTTGGATTCAGGGGACCCTAAAACATGTATTTCCGGTGAAATCTCGAAATCAAATATTTGGGTGGAATACAATACCTTCTCTATATATGTACATATATCTCTATGTACATAGTACGTGTAGAGGAAGTAGGAGCCAAGCTAGACAAACAAGTAAACCTTAGAAATCGTTATCAGAATACAAAATCTATCGATCACAGTTTTATTTGATTTTTGAGCGGCACTTTTTCTGTATAATCATCCGTTTTAAAAGCTGAGAACTGCATTACGCCACTGTTTCAATCATGGGGTAGCTAGATCAATCCTCGATCAATCACCTGATTCGTAGAGCGACATGCGGTTATAGTATCCACACAAATATCAATACTAGCAAATCTTAATAAATATGTTGTCAAAACGTAGTGGAAATTGCTTTAATTACGGTGTTTTAAAATGGTGTGCAAAATGCTTATAAAATAACACTAACATACGTAATTAAAACTAAAATATTTTCCGCACCACCAGAGGTGGTCAATGGACCATAGGTATATAAGCACTGTTTACAATCATTTGATAATTATCATATTCAAGAGCATGAGCAAATATTAACGTTATCAAGATAATGAAAATTCTTCAATACACTCTTACACCATGCTAAAAAAACACTTGTGAGTAAATCTTACCTTTAACTTGATAGAGGAAGAGGCACAAACATAACAGGTCACTAGGTCATCCAAAACCCCACTAACACCAGCTCTTTCGTTTCCTCGTAAAAACAGAGCCAGCCATGTGACGTCACACACATGCTCTGCACCCTGAGATACTCTGCTGGTAAACAGAATTCGAATGGCGCATGGTGGACAAGAAACATGATTCTACAATATGTTCTTAGGTTATTTTAAATTGAGTCGCAAAACTGAAAAGGATAAATGAAAAGGTAAAATAAATCAGATTAATCTTGACAAAAGGAAATAAAATTACATAGATATTGTACCTTTTGAATTCTCTCGCATAGTTCTATCCAAAAAAAAATTGTGTGTCCATTCACATAAGCTCCACAAGTAAATTTTTCTTACAAAACATAGTATTCTTTTATCTACGTAAGATAAACATTAGAGAGAAACAGAAAGTCTTGGAAATGGCGTGTTATTTACGGACGCTCTTTAACTACTGCGGATCCTCAGCGTCCCATTCTAAATTGGGTGTGAAAGACCACTTAATTTTGCTCAGAGGCCCCTTTATCATGCTTGAGGTTTCTTTACGTGTCGTAAATCTACGATACTGTTCCAACGGCTTTATTTCCTTTCCGAAGGAAGCCGTGCTAAGGATTTTTACACCCGAAAAACTCCATCGTCCTCCACCGGGTTTGAACCCGCAACCTTGGGTATATGAAGTTAGCATGGTAACCATTACACCACGGAGGGCGACTCTTGGATAGGTAGAGTCAGATTGAAAAATTCATTGCCATAGCTGGTATTTGAAACACGGATCTCCCGGTCTCTAGCCGGTTGCTCTACCACTGAGATACCATGGCAACACGCCGGCATAGCATTGACTTTCTCAACTGACTCGCATGTTTCCCGGTAAACCACAAGGTGTTCTCAAATTATTTTGAGATGAAAACCTAATGGTGCCTTACAATGTTGTAAGTACTTTAGACCCAGGATTCATAGTATAGCCAACTATTATGGTCAATTGGTATTAATTTAATTGTATTTTCACACATTTGTATATAAATATATAAGTTCAGCATTTTTCAAGGATGCTACAGAAACTATCCTTCATATGGAACATTTTACCAAATGTTCTATTTTCTTAAAGGTGACTGACGATTTTGATTAAAATCCCTAAATTAAAGATGTTGTTTTATAGAAATATGCCCTGAATCCAAGCTCATTCTGGATGAATATATGTGTGTATATAATTGTGCTTAACACCCGCTCTTACAGTGACACCGCAGGCGATCATACTGAAAATGCATGGAATGAAGATGGAGCAATGCGTTGACGGGGGAAACCGGAGAACCCGGAGAAAACCCGCCTCTCCGCCGGTTTGTCCACCACAAATTCCACCTGGGTCAACTGGAATCGAAACCGGAACTCCTCGATGAGAGGCAAGTGGTCTAACCACTTAGCCATGGCGCGGCCTGATGAAAGTATCCAGTTTATTTCCATATATCTTTACTAGAACTAGTCATATAAACCCTTTCATTAGCTCTATTGTATAAACCGCAGGACAAAACTGAAGATCTTGTTAAAACCAGAATTTATGTAAATTTTTGTGGAGATAGGCATTACCGAGATATTCTTCGTTATTGTTTAAATTTTCCAAAACTTATACTTTTCTAAAATGACTATTTTGTTTTCGAGTTACTTTAGTTTAACTCCCAAATACCCAAGGAGAACGAATGTCATTAATTAGCGACAATTCTTTAAAAATTATGAACATTGTTTTTGCCTAGTGGATTCCCTTATTTCCCTGGTACCTACATATTTCTGCTAATGCTTATCTCAATTAGCATGAAGTATGTAGAAGAGTAAGCATAGGTAGAGAAAGTTGCGTGTTAGGACCACATAAGATTTATAAACATATATTGTGCAACAAAATGACTGTGTCATAAATTAAATGAGGAATGAACGTATGAGAATATCAATACTCGCCTAGACCAAGGTGCTTATGTGAGTATGACGTCATCAGTCTGTTCTCTGCTGCCGGAAAAATCATTACAAGACAAGGATAAACAGGAGACCACCCCTTTAAAGAAAGTCATACATCTAGCAAGGTATCATATGACTCAATGCTTCCATTCTAATGTTCCTTAGCTTTTTAAAAAATAAATAATAATATGATTTAAGTTATAGAAGTTTATGAATTTAGAATTTCTTATCAATTTAAGGATGTTAAAACTTAATTCGTTAATTTTTTATCTTTCATTTTTGTTTAATTTAAATTGTTCCTACCTGCAAGGAAGAACAAGTGTTTCATTTGTCTAAATTTGATATATATACTTCACGAAAATACGCTTTAGAGGACCACTGAATCCAAATAAAAATAAAAACGTTCTAGTACAAAAGCTCACAGTGTAAATGTATATTTTACAAAATAATATAAAGTTCGGTTAAATATAAATTTATGTTTAGCATTTCATAACGATGCAACACAAAGGTATGCTTGAATATACTCCCACCCAGCTACCCTTTATATGGAACATTTTCTTATAAATGCTACTAATGATATTAATTAAAGTATCACATTTTAATGATATTTACATGGCAAATAAAATCTGTTTATGCAGAGATTATTATCTCAATAAAATGAAGTAAATGGAAATATAAGAATGTTTCGTATTGCTACTAATAGACGGAGGCATATGCATGTAAAGCCTTAGACTCTTACTGAAAAATACTGAATAAAATTTGATGTGGTCCATTCACATTTCTTTCTCTAGGTGTTACACAAACAAATTTTCTTGCAAAATATTATTTTTTGTGAAACAATTGAAGTATGGTTCGCTCCACAAAGCCTATAGTAAAAAAATCTTATTTGTTTCTTTCACAGGACTTTCTCTACAGCTCTGCAACAAATCATTTTTAAAAAGCTTATACTTCTATTTACTTCCTACTAATCGAGAAAAAATTAGCAGAAATCGTCTTATTACTTGCTTCCTTGTAAGTAGAAGCGAAATAATGGAGTACCATAGGTTAAACTGATAGACAAAAGCTGGTTGCTGTGTGACTGAAGTTCCTTTGATTGTATGGACACAAGTTCACAAAGACCTGTATGAGAAAAGTATGTTTTTTATAGCCGAAACCAAAAACAAGGAATATCTCAAAAATAATCAACTCCACGAAAAAAATGTATATAACACAAATTGTGTGTTTTCAAGTGCTATACGTTTGTTGTGTGGTAAGTTTTTGTCCATCTCTTACGGTTTAGCAGTTATGTAAAATTCCGTAAAATTGACCCAGAATAAAGTAGTCATCAGAAGCTATTCTCAGAAAATTCAAAATATACATTTTATTTGTGAGTTAAATATATTTAATATATGATATTTTAATCAAAATCGTTAGAGCCATTTTTAGAATATCAAAATTTTCGAAAAAAGTTCCATGTAAAGGTAGTTTGGGGTGGGGGGATTTTTCTCTAATCTTCGTGTCGCATCCCTAGAAGATACTAAACTTAAATACCATGTTTGGTATTATCTCGACTTTTCGCTTGTGAGTTATCTCAAAATTGAAAATATCATAACTCATGTGTTTTATCGAGATCTGCATTTTTTTCGTAGTAAGTTTGTAGCTCACTTATGGATAAAGCGTTATGAAAAATTCTGAAAAACCCTCTAGAATAAAGGAGTCTCTTCACAAAAAATTCAAAATGACTATTTTATGTGTGATGTAAGTATCTTTAATATACGGTATATTAATCTAAATTGTTAGAGCCATTTTTGGGAAAAACAATAAATGGTAGTATGTGGTGGTGGGGGTGGGGTTGTTGAACATTTTTCGTGTCACATCCTTGGAAGTTACTAAACCTAAATTACAAATCTGGTATTTAACAGTTTCTTCATCCACAAGCACACAAACCCACAGACACAGACCTTTTACTAAAAATGTTTTTTCGGTATCAGGGGCACTTAAAAGATATCCTTCCGATGCAATCTAGACAACTATATACATTGAGCATACGGGCTAGAGAAAATAAAATTATGATACGTTCAATTCGCATTACTTCTCTATCTGTTCTGTTAATAAGCAATTATTGCAAGGATTATTCTTCAATCTGCTGTATGCTTAGTTCCTTGTAAGAAAACGGGAAATAAAAGAATACACCAGGCTAAAGCAATAGTCAAATCTTCTATCCTGTCACTATGCTATTGACTCTGAAATTTGGTTACTTTTGCAAGGCCAGTAGTGAAACAAGAGAGATGTGAAACTAAGAACTCCCGTTTCAAAAATCTATATGTACCTTCTTGTAAAAATGCTCTAGGGTACATCAAAACAAATTTTTCCGATGAAATATCGACATCGATACATGGTACATTTAGAGATGAGCCACAAACAGTGGTACAGCAAATAAATGCTGATCCAGATTTGCCTATTTTCAGAAGAAAGAAAAAATAAAAAACATTAGTTTTGTGTGAAATTCGGTTCGAATTTACAAAATAAGCAGATAAAATCTGATGTGTTCCATTCACATGACTTTTTCTACATCTCTGCAACATACCAATGTTAGAAAGCTTATTCTTCTTTTTACTTTATGCTAATTGGGAAAAAATTAGCAGAAATTACCTTATTACTTGTTTCCTTGTAAGCAGAAGCGCAACAAGGGAATACCATAGGTTAAAGTGATAGATTTAGATTAAAATATCGTATATTAAAGATATTTACCTGACAAATAAAATGCTTATTTTGAATTTTCTGGAAATAGTTTCTGAAGACTACTTTATTCTGGGTCAATTTTACGAACTTTTGTATAAATGCTAAACCGTAAGAGCTAGACAAAAACTTACTACACAACAAATGTAGAGCACTTTGAAACACCCAGTTTATGTTACATACATTTTTTCGTGGAGGTGATTGTTTTTGAGATATTCCTTGTTTTTGGTTTCAGCTATAAAAATCTTATATTTTTCTCATACAGGACTTTGTGAACTCGTATTCATAAAAACAAAGGAACTTCATTCACATAGCAACCAGCCTTTGACTATCACTTTAACTTATGGTACTTCCTTATTGCGCCTCTACTTACAAGGAAGCAAGTAATAAGTCTATTCCTCTAATTTTTTCTAGATTAGCATGAAGTAAACAAAAGCATAAGCTTTTTAAAAATAATTTGTTGCAGAGATATAGAGAAAGTCATGTTAATACAACACATCAGATTTTTTCTGTAGAGTTAAATTGTTACAAGATATACAAGTTAACGGTTTCAATTTTAAGCTACTTTACACAAATGAGAAGTCAGCTTTCCCTTCATCTCTCTTTTTTAGCCGTGCAAAGCGAACCAAATTTTAATTGTTTAACATAGCGACCTGCTCTGTATAGGACTTTAACCTATTGTTACCTGATTTACAAGGACGTAATTAGGCGAACCTTAGCTATTTCTGCTAATATTCCCCTCGTTTACTGCGACGTAATTAATGGGAAAAATTCTTTGCAACAAAAATTTGTAGAGGAAGGCATGTGAATGGAGTACATCCGATTTTTACTTTCTCTACATGTACTATGTACATAGTAGAGAAGGTATTGTAATGCACCCAAGATTTCGATACCGAGATTTCATCGGAAATACATGTTTTGGGTCCCCCTGAAACCCAAAAATGCATTTTTGGAAAAAATGTCCGTGTGTGCGTGTGTGCCTGTTGTGGGTGTCTTTGGACAGCATAGCTAAAAAACGAAAAGATCGTCAAATGCCAAACTTAGTATTTAAGTTTGGTATCTCCCAGGATGCAACACGAAAATTTTAAAGAAAATCACCCCACCCCAACTACACTTTACATAGCACTTTTTTTCGAAAATTTTTATTATCTCAAAAATGTCTCTAACGATATTGATGAAAATAACGTATATTACATAAATTTACATGACAAATGAAATGTATATCTTAAATTTTTGGGGAATAGCCTCTGAGGACTACTTTATTCTGATGAATTAGGCGGAATTTTGCATAACTGCTAAACCGTAAGAGATAGACAAAACCCACTACATAAAAATGTAGAGCACATTAAAGCACACAATTTATGTTATATACATTTTTTTCGTGGAGTTAATTGTTTTTTATATATTCCTTATTTTTGGTTTCACCTTTGAAAAAACTTATACTTTTCTCATAAAGATTTGTCAATTCCTGTCCATACAAACAAAGGAACTTCAGTCACGTAGCAAACAGTTTTTTACTATCACTTTAACTTATGGTACTCCCTTATTTCGTTTCTATTTACAAGGAAGCAAGAAATAAGACTATTTCTGCTAATTTTTTCTCGATTAGTATGAAGTAAATAGAAGCCTAAGCTTTTTAACAGTAATTTGTTGCAGAGATGTAGAGAAGGTCATGTGAATGGAACACTTCAGATTTTTCAAACTCTTTTCCCTGTTGATGTGCTTCGTGTGTTGAACTCATAGCTAGTTAAGTTAATTTGGTGTCATCGTTCAGATCCGCATAAATAAAACATGGAACCTTGAAGAATTCCCTTATATCGTTATTCCAATTTAATACCGGTAATTTAAAACTGTAATAAATAGGTATTGGTTCTGCTACTATTAATTATTCTGTGGACAATTGAAGGGGACAACCACCAGGCTACAGCACATGTAATTACCAGCAACAGCGCCGCTTGGTTTGGTTAAAGCAAACCACCGAAATTTACATGTAATTAATATACTGCGAATAAAAATTAACACTTATTTACTTATATCAGTGATACTGACCGCTTCATTAAAGTTTAAGCAAATTACACTGATTGGCTTTTATATTAAAATAATGTTATTAAAATGTTCTGCAACATTAATAACGGAGGTAAAATGTTTAAATATTTAAGTGTATCTATAGGTGAAATTGAGAGAAATACTTGAACATTTCTTTTTATTTGTTTATAGGTTTATTGTTAAGGATGAGTTAACTGCTTTCCTAATTTATAGTTGTTGTTTATCACTGATTATTAGGTTCAATTTTCCAGTAGGTTTTTAAACATTCCTTGCACACAATAGTCTTTAGGATTTCAAAAATGTTTTTATTTTTCGTTTTTACAGTGATCCTCACGATGCAATTTTTGTTCAATCTTATTAAACTTTTCATAGGTATAGGTTTTAAAAGTGAATCGGCTTTATGAATTATCATTTTAGGGATACTAATTAGAACGTCTATATAATACACTAAAATGAATTAATGTAAACTAAAGTAAAATAGTGTTTAATGGTCTTCTTCTTTTAGAGCTATGCTGTCCATAGACACACGCACACACGAACCTTTTTCCATAAATGCTGTTTTGAATTCAGAGGAACCAAAAACATATATTTCCAGTGAAATGTCGGTATCGAAGTTTTGGGTGCAACACAATACCTACTCAATAGACTATGTACTTAGTGCATGCAGTGAAAGTAAAAATAAATAAAGGCTAAAATGCAAGTGTTTAAGTACATACAACAGACTAAAAAAATGTGCTAAAATAACTCTTAAAACAATGGCGTTCTTTATAATAGGGAATACCATGCTGTTTAGAACAAATTACCTGAGCGGTTAAGATCAAAAGGAGGTATGTTCCTGGAATGTATAACCAGGACTAACAAACCAAGCCACCTCTCCAAGGAGAGAGGTCAGTGCCCCCGGGGACCCTATGGGCTAATACTAATACTAAACAGGACTACCAAACCAAGCCAGCTCACCAAGCAGAGAGGTCCGTGCCCCCGGGGACGTTATGGGCTAATACTAATACTAACCAGGACTACCAAACCAAGCCACCTCTCCAAGGAGAGAGGCCCGTGCCCCCGGGGACGTTATGGGCTAATACTAACCAGGACTGCAAAACCAAGCCACCTCTCCAAGGAGAGAGGTCCGTGCCCCCGGGGACGTTATGGGCTAATACTAATGCTAAACAGGACTACCAAACCAAGCCACCTCTCCAAGGAGAGAGGCCCGTGCCCCCGGGGACGTTATGGGCTAATACTAATACTAACCAGGACTGCCAAACCAAGCCACCTCGCCAAGCAGAGACGAACGTGCCCCCGGGGACGTTATGGGCTAATACTAATACTAACCAGGACTACCAAACCAAGCCACTTCTCCAAGGAGAGAGGCCCGTGCCCCCGGGGACGTTATGGGCTAATACTAACCAGGACTGCAAAACCAAGCCACCTCTCCAAGGAGAGAGGTCCGTGCCCCCGGGGACGTTATGGGTTAATACTAATACTAAACAGGACTACCAAACCAAGCCACCTCTCCAAGGAGAGAGGCCCGTGCCCCCGGGGACGTAATGGGCTAATACTAATACTAACCAGGACTGCCAAACCAAGCCACCTCGCCAAGCAGAGAGGTCCGTGCCCCCGGGGACGTTATGGGCTAATACTAATACTAACCAGGACTGCCAAACCAAGCCACCTCTCCAAGGAGAGAGGTCCGTGCCCCCGGGGACGTTATGGGCTAATACTAATACTAACCAGGACTGCCAAACCAAGCCACCTCTCCAAGGAGAGAGGACAGTGCCCCCAGGGGACGCTGTGGGCCAATACTAATGCTAAACAGGACTGCCGAACCAAGCCCCCTCTCCGAGGAGAGTGGTCCGTGCCCCCGGGGACATTATGGGCCAATACTAATTCTAAATAGGACTGCCATACCAATCCACCTCTCCGAGGAGAGAGGTCCGTGCCCCCGGGGACGCTATGAGCTAATACTGTTATTAACCAGGACTGTCAAATCAAGCCACCTCTCCAAGGGGAGAGTTCCGTGCCACCGGGGACGTTATGGGCTAATACTAATAATAACCAGGACTGCCAAACCAAGCCACCTCTCCAAGGAGAGAGGTGAGTGCCCCCGGGGACGTTATGGGCTAATACTAATACTAAACAGGACTGCCAAATCAAGCCACCTCTCCGAGGAGAGAGGTCAGTGCCCCCGGGGACGTTATGGGCTAATACTAATACTAAACAGGACTGCCAAATCAAGCCACCTCTCCAAGGAGAGAGGTCAGTGCCCCCAGGGGACGCTGTGGGCTAATAATAATACTAAACAGGACTGCCGAACCAAGCCACCTCTCCAAGGAGAGAGGACAGTGCCCCCAGGGGACGCTGTGGGCCAATACTAATGCTAAACAGGACTGCCGAACCAAGCCCCCTCTCCGAGGAGAGTGGTCGGTGCCCCCGGGGACATTATGGGCCAATACTAATTCTAAATAGGACTGCCATACCAATCCACCTCTCCGAGGAGAGAGGTCCGTGCCCCCGGGGACGCTATGAGCTAATACTGTTATTAACCAGGACTGTCAAATCAAGCCACCTCTCCAAGGGGAGAGTTCCGTGCCACCGGGGACGTTATGGGCTAATACTAATAATAACCAGGACTGCCAAACCAAGCCACCTCTCCAAGGAGAGAGGTCAGTGCCCCCGGGGACGTTATGGGCTAATACTAATACTAAACAGGACTGCCAAATCAAGCCACCTCTCCGAGGAGAGAGGTCAGTGCCCCCGGGGACGTTATGGGCTAATACTAATACTAAACAGGACTGCCAAATCAAGCCACCTCTCCAAGGAGAGAGGTCAGTGCCCCCAGGGGACGCTGTGGGCTAATAATAATACTAAACAAGACTGCCGAACCAAGCCACCTCTCCGATGAGAGAGGTCCGTGCCCCCGGGGACGCTATGAACTAATACTGTTATTAACCAGGACTGTCAAATCAAGCCACCTCTCCAAGGGGAGAGTTCCGTGCCACCGGGGACGTTATGGGCTAATACTAATACTAAACATGACTACCAAACCAAGCTACCTCTACAAGGAGAGAGGTCAGTGCCCCCGGGGACCCTATGGGCTAATACTAATACTAAACAGGACTACCAAACCAAGCCAGCTCACCAAGCAGAGAGGTCCGTGCCCCCGGGGACGTTATGGGCTAATACTAATACTAACCAGGACTACCAAACCAAGCCACCTCTCCAAGGAGAGAGGTCCATGCCCCCGGGGACGTTATGGGCTAATACTAATACTAACCAAGACTGCCAAACCAAGCCACCTCGCCAAGCAGAGAGGTCCGTGCCCCCGGGGACGTTATGGGCTAATACTAATACTAACCAGGACTGCCAAACCAAGCCACCTCTCCAAGGAGGGAGGTCCGTGCCCCCGGGGACGTTATGGGCTAATACTAACCAGGACTGCCAAACCAAGCCACCTCTCCAAGGAGAGAGGTCAGTGCCCCCAGGGGACGTTGTGGGCTAATACTAATGCTAAACAGGAATGTCGAACCAAGCCCCCTCTCCGAGGAGAGTGGTCCGTGCCCCCGGGGACATTATGGGCCAATACTAATTCTAAATAGGACTGCCATACCAATCCACCTCTCCGAGGAGAGAGGTCCGTGCCCCCGGGGACGCTATGAGCTAATACTGTTATTAACCAGGACTGTCAAATCAAGCCACCTCTCCAAGGGGAGAGTTCCGTGCCACCGGGGACGTTATGGGCTAATACTAATACTAACCAGGACTGCCAAACCAAGCCACCTCTCCAAGGAGAGAGGTTAGTGCCCCCGGGGACGTTATGGGTTAATACTAATACTAAACAGGACTGCCAAACCAAGCCACCTCTCCGAGGAGAGAGGTCAGTGCCCCCGGGGACGTTATGGGCTAATACTAATACTAAACAGGACTGCCAAATCAAGCCACCTCTCCAAGGAGAGAGGTCAGTGCCCCCAGGGGACGCTGTGGGCTAATAATAATACTAAACAGGACTGCCGAACCAAGCCCCCTCTCCGAGGAGAGTGGTCCGTGCCCCCGGGGACATTATGGGCCAATA
Source organism: Hymenopus coronatus (assembly GCA_030762935.1). Lineage (NCBI taxonomy): Eukaryota > Metazoa > Arthropoda > Insecta > Mantodea > Hymenopodidae > Hymenopus > Hymenopus coronatus. The sequence continues at coordinate 155,336,607 of CM060896.1, read as the reverse complement.
CTAATTCTAAATAGGACTGCCATTCAAATCCACCTCTCCGAGGAGAGAGGTCCGTGCCCCCGGGGACGCTATGAGCTAATACTGTTATTAACCAGGACTGTCAAATCAAGCCACCTCTCCAAGGGGAGAGTTCCGTGCCACCACGGACGTTATGGGCTAATACTAATACTAACCAGGACTGCCAAACCAAGCCACCTCTCCAAGGAGAGAGGTTAGTGCCCCCGGGGACGTTATGGGCTAATACTAATACTAAACAGGACTGCCAAACCAAGCCACCTCTCCGAGGAGAGAGGTCAGTGCCCCCGGGGACGTTATGGGCTAATACTAATACTAAACAGGACTGCCGAACCTAGCCCCCTCTCCAAGGAGAGAGGTCTGTGCCCCCAGGGGACGCTGTGGGCCAATACTAATTCTAAATAGGACTGCCATACCAATGCACCTCTCCGAGGAGAGAGGTCCGTGCCCCCGGGGACGCTATGTGCTAATACTGTTATTAACCAGGACTGTCAAATCAAGCCACCTCTCAAAGGGGAGAGTTCCGTGCCACCGGGGACGTTATGGGCTAATACTAATACTAACCAGGACTGCCAAACCAAGCCACCTCTCCAAGGAGAGAGGTCAGTGCTCCCGGGGACGTTATGGGCTAATACTAATACTAAACAGGACTGCCAAATCAAGCCACCTCTCCGAGGAGAGAGGTCCGTGCCCCCGGGGACGTTATGGGCTAATACTAATACTAAACAGGACTGCCAAATCAAGCCACCTCTCCAAGGAGAGAGGTCAGTGCCCCCAGGGGACGCTGTGGGCTAATACTAATACTAAACAGGACTGCCGAACCAAGCCACCTCTCCGATGAGAGAGGTCCGTGCCCCCGGGGACGCTATGATCTAATACTGTTATTAACCAGGACTGTAAAATCAAGCCACCTCTCCAAGGGGAGAGTTCCGTGCCACCGGGGACGTTATGGCTAATACTAATACTAAACAGGACTAAATACTGTTATTAACCAGGACTGTAAAATCAAGCCACCTCTCCAAGGGGAGAGTTCCGTGCCACCGGGGACGTTATGGCTAATACTAATACTAAACAGGACTACCAAACTAAGCCACCTCTACAAGGAGAGAGGTCCGTGCCCCCTGGGACGTTGCGGGCTAATACAGTGTGACTCAAAAGAATGTGAAATTTTGTGATGGAGATGAATGGATGAGCAAAATTACTTTATACATATTTATGTCAATATATAGTACAGAGTATGTCAATTATTGAATATCACTATCATGCTTATTTCTTAACTTTCTTATCTATGACGTCTGTCATGGACGGAGATAGGGGACATAGTGGCTGGGCGGTAGACCTAGGCCCTTAGTGGGCTGTGCCCTGGAGTTCTTGTTAGGTCGGGTACTCCTGGGGCAGCTCTCGTATATATTCTCTGTGTGGTTTCGAAACCATCTGTATTTAAGTAAAAGTTAATTGTGCAGTTTCCAGAGTGCTTCTTCAGTTAGATCACAAATTGCATCAACACGAAATGCCATGAAAGGTATGAGGGTAATGAAAAAGTTAAAAGTTGTGATATTTAGGTCACAAGTCGCAGGAACTATTATATCTTGCAGTCACGACGACAAAAACATTAAACAGACTTGGCATTCTCGTTTCTATTACCCTTCATTAACATCATTCTGCTCTCCTGGATGTAGAGATCCTCTTTGCGCTATGTCATGCTGCATCTATTCCATCACCATGCAGCCTTCTCTTAGTAGGTCGGCATTGTCTTTCTCCCCTAACATTTTTACTATTCAAGAACTGTTTCACACTAGTGTTTCTTTTTTTCTTTTATTATTTCGCAGCGGCTTCTAGCGTAACACTTCACACTTTTCCTCTTTATCGCTTAGTGCAATGTGTGGTGTTAAAGGCTCTGTGATATTGCTTTGTAATGCTTGACATTCTGTCTTCAAAAGGAAGGCACTGCGTAAAAGTAGAAATATTGCAGACAGAACCGGTGTAAAATATTGTTAACATTACAGAAAAATCTGATTATGTTCCATTCACATGACTTTCTGTATATCGCTGCAATAAATTATTTTTAAAAAGCTTATGCTTCTATTTACTTCCTGCTAATCGAAAAAAAATTAGCAGAAATATCTTATTTCTTGCTCCCTTGTAAGTAGAAGCGAAATAAGGGAGTACCATAGGTTAATGTGATAGTCACAAATTGGTTGCTATGTAACTGAAGTTCCTTTGTTTGTATGGACACGAGTTCACGAAGTCCTGTATGAGAAAAGTATAAGTTTTTATAGCTTAAACCAAAAAACAAGGAATATCTCAAAAACAATCCATTCCACGAAAAAAATGTGTATAACATAAATTGTGTGTTTTAAAGTGCTTTACATTTGTTGTGTGGTAAGATTTTGACCATCTCTTACGCTTTAGCTGTTATGCAAAATTCCGTAAAATTCACCCAGAATAAAGTAGTCTTTAGAGACTGTTCCCAGAAAATTCAAAAAATACATTTTGTTTGTTGGATAAATATCTTTAATATACGATATTTTAATCAAAATTTTAGAGCCATTTTTGAGAAAATCAACATTTTTCAAAAAAGTTCCATGTAAATGGTAGCTTTGGGAGGGGGAATTTTTCTCGAAACCTTCGTGTCGCATCCCTGGGAGATACTAAACTTAAATGCCAAGTTTGGTATTCTACCGACTTTTCGTTTTTGAGTTATCGTGTTTACAGACACACGGACCTTTTTCTGAAAATACTTTTTTTGGATACAGGGGACCCTAAAACATATATTTCCGGTGAAATCTCGGTATCGAATTTTTGGGTGGAGTGCAATACCTTCTCTATACACTATGTACATAGTAGGTATAGAGAAAGTAAAAATTGGTGCAATTAATCCTATTATGAAAGATTTTATGACAGTTATAGAACAACTGCTTCTGATATAATCTTTTCCTTTTCTCCAACAACAACCCTTTATTACTTTCTCGTGTGCGTATGTACAAAGCAGATATATTGCAGACAGAAAAGTTATATTTAGTGGCGTAACATGTTACATTTGCAGAAGATTTATGTAATTAATCCTATTATGAAAGCTTTAATGAGAATTATAGAACAGGGTATTGTGACAAAATCTTTTTGTCTCCAATAACAACTCTGATTACAATCTGCTCACAAATATCTGTGTTGTTAACGCTGCGGCGATGATACACCTCTATACTTGGACCTGTTCTTTTTCTCATATATATTAATGTTCTACCTGTCAGTATCGATGATGAATGTCTAGAGACTTTTCTGTTTGCAGATGATCTGGCTACTAGACTTTCTCACGATAATCAAGACGTTATTTCGGTTAAAAGTCACAATTTATCGTGTAATCTGCAGAAATGGTGTAATGCCAATAGACTTTGTATTAATCATAATAAAACTATACAAGCAATTTTCTCTATAAATTCTTCCTCCCTGTTATCGGTTAAGTTTCTGGGCATCCATATCGAAACTGGCTTGGGTTGGCAGACCCATATTAACTACTTATCAAGTAAAATAAGTAAAAGCTCATTCTTATTAAGGCCACTTAGACTTAGTGTCTCCCGTTCTACTCTTGTTACAGTGTATTATGCTCATGTTCATAGTTACCTAAGTTTTGGTACTCTGTTGCGGGGCAATCTTACCTCTGCCGGTCAGTTATTTATTCTTCAGAAGAAATCTGTACGTATTATATTTGGAGCTTCACCAAGAACTCACTGTAAACCACTTTTTATGCAACTTGGTATACTGACATTGACTTCAATGTTTGTTCTGGATTCCCTCCTATATGTTAAACAAAATGTCAAACTTTTCTCTATATGTTCTTCTGTCCATAATTATCTCACTCGAAAATGTTCTGATATTTATATTAACAAATGCAAATATGTCAGTTAAAATTGTCAACACTTTACCTCAGAACATTAAGACTCTTCCGTTGTTAAACTTTAAGAGGAGAATCAAAACAATCTTGAAGGTAAATCCTCTTTATAGCATTTCGGAAATTTATGACCTAAAATGGGATTAATCTTACCCATTTTTAACATTTTTACTATAGAGAAAGTATTGCACTGCACCCAAAAATTCGATACGGTGATTTCACTGGAAATATATGTTTTAGGGTCACCAATATCCAAAAAAAGTATTTTCACAAAAAGGTCTGTGTGTGTGTGTGTGTGTGTGTGTGTGTGTGTCCATGTGTCCATGTGTCCATGTGTCTGTGAACATGATAACTCAAAAACGAAAAGTCGGTAAAATACCAAATTTGGTATTTAAGTTTAGTATCTTCCAGGAATGCAACAGGAAGATTTTGAGATAAACACCCCCACCCCCAACTACCCTTTACATGGAACTTTTTCGAAAATTTTGATTTTCTCAAAAATGGCTGCAACGATTTTGATTAAAATTTCGGATATTAAACATATTTACCCGATAAATGAAAAGTATATCTCTAATTTTCTAGGAATAGCCTCTGAAGAGTAGTTTAATCTGGATGAATTTTACGAAATTTTGAATAGCTGCTAAACCATAAGCGATGGACAAAAACTTACTATACAATAAATGTAGAGTACATTAAAACACACAATTTATGTTATATACATTTTTTTCGTGGAGTTCGTCGTTTTTGTGACATTCCTAATTTTTGTTTCTGCTATGAAAAACGTATACTTTTCTCATACAGGAACTTGTCAACTCCTATCCATATAAACAAAGGAACTTCATTGACATAGCAACCAGCTTTTGACTATCACTTTAACCTATAGTTGTCCCTTATTTCGCTTCTACTTACAAGGAAGCGAGTAATAAGACTATTTCAGCTAATTTCTTCTGATTAGCATAAAGTAATTAGAAGTATAAGCTTTTTAAGAATTATTTGTTGCAGGGATATGGAGAAAGTCATGTGAATGGAGCACATCAGATTTGTATATATCCATTGTAACATTATTTTTTTTATTGCTTCATTTGTATAGCCCCCTTTAACATCAATGGTCATATCGGGGACTTTCACTTGTGAAACTATAGGTTCAGAACATTAGGTTAAACTTCATATTACTAAACACACGCACATTCGCTCTCACATTCATACTTCCAGACTCTATGGGGGATAGGGAATAAATCCGGTTAAAGAAAAATTCCCCGCCCCAGCCGGGAATCGAACCCGGGATCTCCGGGTGAGAAGTCAGCTCGCTGACTGAAAATAAACTATCTATCTATCTACGAAATTCCCGTTCAACGCCTCAATTGTTGCATGCAATGCATTCCCAGTGAAAACTGAACGATGGGCAGGACTTTTTATACCTGTAGGTCATGTAATTGGAAGTTTCCAGAAGCCGTCGCGCGTACCGTACACCGCAGGTATTCACAAACTCACTCCGTTGTAAAAATGCGGTCTTCTACATCAAATACCCTTCCAACAAAAGTCGTGCCCACAAGAACAGATGCTACAATCACCGCTGGCACAGATGTCTACTAACGCATGTGCAACAATGAATACTAACAATCAGTTATGACTTATAAAGCAAGCCGTACTCGCATAATCGGTTATTGCTGCCGCAGGGCGTAGTCAGAGTATAGTACCAAGTGGCCCAACTGCCCCGTATTTGGCATATTCAGAAAACTCTTCGTGCGTTAAAATAGTTGCAGATATCAGCGGGGCTACTTCAAGTTAAAAGCGACCATTGGGGAACTAGCCAGCCGCAATGTCTCCCAGTTCCCCAATAAACCGGTTTTAACTTGAAATAACCCCGTTGAGTTCTGCAACTCTTTTAACGCACGAAAGAACATTTGCACACGTCAAATACGGAAAAGTTGGGTCAACCGGTACTTTAACACTAAAAAACATGATGGATTTACCACTGGAAGATCTTGCAAAGATGACATTGTTATTTTGCTACTTCTGTTGGTAATATCTCTTGTGGCCCATTCACAAGAGTTTCTCTTCCCTTTCTGCAAACTAACTAATCTAAATACTCTTATTATCTACAGCATGCTAATTGACATAAACTTTAGCAGAAATAGTTTTATAGCTTACTCCCTTGCTTGCAAGTATAAAGAATATAAAATAGTACCTATACTAGACCAAAGCTATAGTCAAATATTTTAAAAACTGCTTGCTATTTGATTGAAATTTGTTTCTTTGCCTGGCCAGGAGTTGACAAATTCCTGTAAGAGAACAGTTTAAGTATTTTAAAACTTAAACCAGTAACAAGGAATAATGTTTACAGCATCATTGTTTTTAGTTTCCTTAACATGTGTGTGCTAAGAGCATATTAGGCAGAGAATTTAATGGATTACATTCAAAATTCGATATCGAGATTTCACCGGAAATACGTGCTTTGATACCTTATGTATCCAAAAAGAGTATTTTTAGAAAATGTAGTGTGTATGTGTATCTTTGTGTGTGCGTGTGTGTGTCTGTGAACAACATGAACAATGAAAATATCGTTAAACACCAAACTTGGTGATTAATTTTAAGATCTTCCAAGGATGCGACATGTAGATTTTATACAAAATCGCCCCCTAATTATAATTTACATGGATACATTTTGGATAATATTGTTTTTCTCAATAATGACTCAAATTATTTAACTAAAGTAGCGATATTAACGATATTTACATGACAAAGTAAATGTATATCTTGAATTACCTGGGAATAGCCCCTGAAGATCACTTCATTCTGGATGATTTCTGCATAACTGTAAACCGTACTCCTTCACAAAATATATAGACCGCGTTGAAACACCAAACGCTTTTAAACTATTTTTCTGTTATTTAGTTTCAATATTTAAAATACCTAAAAGTTTTTCTTAAACAAGAAGCCCTCATCTGTTTCATCTCTCTTTTTTTTTACTTTCTCTACACGTACTATGTACATAGTATATAGAGGAAGTATTGTATTCCACCCAAAATTCGATACCGAGATTTCACCGGAAATACATGTTTTAGGACCCCCTGAATACAAAAAAAAAGTATTTTACAAAAAGGACCGTATGTGTGTGTCTGTCTGTCTGTCTGTCTCTCTGTGGAAAGCATAGCTCAAAAACGAAAAGACCGTTGAATACCAAACTGGATATTTAAGTTTCATATCTTACAAGGATGCGACACGAAGCTTTTCAAAAATACCCCCCACTCCCAACTACCCTTTACGTGGAACTTTTTTCGAAATTTTTGATTTTCTTAAAAATGGCTCTAACGATTTTGATTAAAATATCGTATATTAAACATATTTACCTGACAAATAAAATGTATATTTTGAATTTTCTAGGAATAGCCTCTGAAGACTACTTTATTCTGGATGAATTTTACGGAATTTTGCATAACTGCTAAACCGTAAGAGATGGAAAAGTACTTATCACACAAAAAATATAGAGCACGTTAAAACTAACACCTTATGTTATATATTTTTTTCGTGGAGTTCATCATTTTTTAGATATTCCTTGTTTGTGGTTTCAGCGTTGAAAAACTTAATTTTCTCATACAGGAATTTGTCAATTCAAGTCCATAGAAACGAAAGAACTTCAGTCACATAAAAACCAGCTTTTGATTATCACTTTAACCTATGGTACTCCCTTATTTCGCTTATACCTACAAGGAAGCGAGTAATAAGACACATTCTGCTTATTTTTTCTCGATTAGCATGCAGTAAATAGAAGCAAAAGCTTTTTAAAATCATTTATTACAAAAATGTAGAAAAAGTAATGTGAGTGGAAGACATAAGATTTTTTTATTTTTTGTTGTTTCATTTATATTTCTCGTTGTCTGTAGGTTCTTTACGTTGGGTTTACATCGTTTTATTTTCTTCAAACACACACACATTCATTTGTACATACTCTGTGGGGTATAGGGAATAATTCTGATTAAAGAAAAATTTCCCACCCCAGCCGGGAATCGAATCCGAGATTTCCGGGTGAGAAGTCAGCTCGCTGACCTCTCGGCCACGAGGCAGTCCCTCTCTTCGTTACTTCCAGTCTTAAAAGGAAACCCTAATTTCAATGACAATTGCATAGCGAAGTTTTTAAAGGATTTAACTGTATTTTCTTATTTCCCTACTACTTAAAAGGGACTAAGTAGGTAATAATACAAATTATATTGTCTATTTTAATTAGCATGATGTATGTAAAAGTATATTTTTTTAAAGAATAGTTTGCAGAACAAACAGGGAGAGGTTCATGTGAATGAAACACTTCAGATGTTTACAAATCTGTTAGTGTCTCTAATGTTAGCTGTAAATGCACTTTCCCCTTCTCTATTCCTCTATGGCTGTAAACAGAATCCTAAATGTAGCACTGTATCGATGGAATTAGCCACACAAATGTTCTGCTCAGGTGCTGGAATCCCAGTTGTAAGCTATTACATTTAAAATCCTCTTTAATAAGTTTATTTCTGTTCCCACAAAGAATATTAAAAGGTACTTTGTGCAAATTTATTCCGGCGAGCAGAGAGTGTGCATTACCCTTAATTTAGTATGAATAAGCATATGTGTGCTTAAAAACACCTAATGGTTCCTGCACAAGCGCGAATTGTACTATGTACTATTAGGTAGAGAATTTAGTGTACTACACCCAAAATTTATTTCGGGATTTCACCAGAAATACATGTTTTCAAACCCCATGAATCCAAAATAAATTTTTTTAGAAAATGTCACGTGTATGTGTGCCTGTGTGTACAGATGTGTCTGTAGGCAACATAGATGAACAACAAAAATACCGTTGAAGCCCAAACTTGATACTAAAAGTTAAGATCTTCCAAGAATGCGACACGAAGATTTTTAACAATAGCCCCCAAACCACATTTTACATGAACAAATGTTGGAAAATGTTTTTCTCAACAATGATTCGAATGACTTGGTTTAAATACCGATATTAAACATTTTTACATCAGAAAGAAAAATGTATATCTTGAATTACCTGGAATAGCCTCTAAAGATCTCTTCGTTATGGATGAGTTCTGCATTACTGTAAACCATACTCCTTCAAAAAATATTTAGACCTCATTAATACATACAATTTATGTACTAAACATTTCCTGTTTTTAGTTTTACTTTTAAAATACTTAAAACACTTTCTCAAACCGAAAGTCCATTTCATCTTTCTTTTGTTTTACTCCTGGTGTTGAAAATAGAAACTTATTTCAAGATAATCGCATAGCGTGAGGTTTTAAAAAAATTAATGGCGTGTTATTTATGGACGCCCTTTAACTTCTGTGGTTCTCAGCGTCCCATTCTAAATTGGAAGTGAAAGACCGCTTAATTTTGCTACGAGGCCTCTCTATCAGGCGTGCTGTAAATGTACGCCACGGGACCAACGGCTTTACTTCCCTTTCTAAGGAAGCCATGCTAAGGATTTTTACAGCCGAAAAAAATTCATCATCCTTCGCCGCGACCTTGGGTATATGAAATTAGCATGGTAACCATTACACCACGGAGGGCGACAAGAGAGAGAGGTTTTAAAGATTTTAACTGTCGATTTAGCCTCGAATTTTTTCCGCTACTACTCAAAAGGAAGTAAGTAATAAGCCCAATTCTGCTAATTATGTGCATAGCGTATAGAGAAGATACTGTACTCCACCCAAAAATTTGATACCGAGATTTCACCGGAAATATATGTTTTAGGGTCCCCAATATCCAAAAAAAGCATTTTCACAAAAAGGTCCATGTGTATGTGTCAGTGTGTCCGTGTGTCTTTGAACACGATAACTCAAAAACGAAAAGTGAGTAAAATACCACACTTGATATTTAAGTTTAGTATCTTCCAGGAATGCGACACGAAGATTTTCAGAAAAATTCCCCAGCCCCAACTACTCTTTACATGGAACTTTTTTCGAAAATTTTTACTTTCTCAAAAATGGCTCCAACAATTTTGATTAAAATTTCGTATATTAAAGATATTTACCTGACAAATAAAATGTATATCTTGAATTTTCAGGGAATAGCCTCTGAAGAGTAGTTTATACTGGATGAATTTTACTGAATTTTGAATAACTGCTAAACCGTAAGAGATGGAAAAATGTAGAGCGCGTTAAAACACACAATTTATGTTATATACATTTTTTTCGTGAATTCGTCGTTTTGAGACATTCTTTATTTTTGGTTTCTGCTATGAAAAACTTATACTTTTCTCATATAGGAACTTGTCAACTCCTATCCATATAAACAAAGGAACTTCATTGACATAGAAACCAGCTTTTGACTATCATTTTAACCTATGGTAGTCCCTTATTTCATTTCTACTTACAAGGAAGCAAGTAATAAGACTATTTCTGCTCATTTTTTTCTGATTAGCATAAAGTAAATAGAAGTATAAGCTTTTTAAGAAGAATTTGTTGCAGGGATATAGAGAAAGTCATATGAATAGTACACATCAGATTTTTTTTTATTTTGATTAGAATGTTGTAGAAAAAAGAATAATGTTTAAAGAATAGTTTGCAGAACAGACAAGGAAAGGTTCATGGGAATGAGACTCTTCAGTTGTTTACAAATCTATTAGTGTAATGTTAGCTGTAAATGCACTTTCCCCTTCTCTATTCCTCTATGGCTGTAAACAGAATCCTAAATGTAGCACTGTATCGATGGAATTAACCACACAAATGTTCAGCTCAGGTGCTGGAATCCCAGTTGTAAGCTATTACATTTAAAATCCTCTTTAATAAGTTTATTTCTGTTCCCACAAAGAATATTAAAAGATAGCTTTGTGCAAGATATTCCGGCGAGCAGAGAATGTCCATTACCCTTAATATGGCGTAAATATGCATATGTGTGTTTAAAAACACCTAATAGCTCCTACACAAGCGCGTGTGCACTCAGCTTGTGTTTTGTTTACAGCATTATCTTTTTTTTTATTTTTTTATTTTTTTTTTTTTTATTTTTCAGTATCTCAGTGGAGAGAAAATCGTATTGCTCGCTCTCTTTCTAGCAGCCACAGAGAGACAGAAAAAAAAGGGGGAGGAGGATGTGAAAACAGTTGACATGAGCTCCCCTGGTGGTACATGGGGACACTACATAAAGCACATGCTCCACCAGAGCATGTTAGTCTCTTTCATTAAAAAGCTACACATATCTCCGTGTACGAGTGACAGAAGTATAATGGGAAATTCGTTTTCCTACCGCAATATACTGTTGCATGTCACATTTTGGTAGCAATATCTGAACACTTTGATTCTGTGTGCAATAAATTCGCCGTTTAGTCAGATAGGAAAGGTGTAGCAGTGGTTAGCTACCGATTGCCTATATGTACCAACTGCTGCAACCCTGAAGTGCGCTTAAGGCTTCTATCATTCAACTTTCTTATTAATTTCCAAGGTACATTGTAGTTTTGATAACTTTTTTACTAATTTCATATTACACTGACCTTCAACAATAAAATTAGGCTGGATGTAGTTGTATGATATTGTAAAGGTATTTACACCCAAGCGCGCCATTACACCGGTTATTTTACATGGGTCCTCCCCTTCTTTTACCACAGCTACACATTTCTCCGTGTACGACTGACAGAAGTATAATGTGAAATTCCTGTTCCTACCGCAGTATACTGTTGCATGTCACATTTTGGTAGCAATATCGAAACCATTTGATTCTGCGTGCTATAAATTCGCCGTTTAGTTAGATAGGAAAGGTGTAGCAGGGTTAGCAAATGGATTGTGTATACGAACCAACTGCTGCAATCTTTAAATGCACTTAAGACTTCTAAAATGTTAAACTTACTTATTAATTTCCAATTTAGTTGTGATAACTCACCAGATACTTTATAAACATTGAATTTAAGACACTTTTCCTTCATCATTTATTGCATAAATGCAACAATGGTGATTAATCGAATGTTTTAGTATTTTCAGTGAACTTTTTTATAGTTCCATGTTACAATACCCTTCAACAATAAAATTAGGATAGTTATAGTTGTCTTATATTGTAAAAATATGTATATTCAAACCTGCGTTCACACCGGTTATTTTACTTGGACCCTCCCCATCCTTACAACAGCTACACATATTTCCATGTATGAGTGACATAATGGGAAATTCGTTTTCCTATCGCAATATACTGTTGCATGTCACATTATGGTAGCTGTATCTGAAGACATTGATTCTGTGTGCAATAAATTCGCCGTTTAGTCAGATAGAAAAGGTGTAACAGAGGTTAGCTATGATTTTCTGTACGTACCAACTCCTGCAGGTGTAAATGCATCTAAGGGTTCTATTATGTTCAACTTTCTTATTAATTTCCAATGTACACTGTAGTTATTATATTTTTCTAATCACTAACCTTAAAAAATAAAGTTATTGTTGTATATTGTAAAAATAGTAATATTTATGCTACAAAACTGTAGTGTTATTATTAAATAAAAAACGTTTTTCAAATCTGAAACCCACAACAAGCAATAAGTAAAAAATGATCAACTCCACGAAAAATATAACACAAATTCTGTGTTTTAACGTGCTCTAAATTTTTTGTGTGCTAAAAATGTCCATCTCTTACGGCTTAACAGTTATGCAAAATTCTGCAAAAAGTCATCCAGAATAAAGTAGTCTTTAGAGAATATTCCCAGGAAATTCAAGATATACATTTTATTTGTAAGGTAAATATCTATAATATACGATATGTTAATCAAAGTCGTTAGAGCCGTTTTTGAGAAAATAAAAAATTTCCCAAAAAAAATCCATGTAGAGGGTAGTTTGGGGTGGGAGGATTTTTCTTAAAATCTTAATTTCGCATCCCTGGAAGATACTAAACTTTAATGCCAAGTTTCGTTTTTGAGTTATCGTGTTCACAGGCACATGGACACACACGGACCTTTTTCTGAAAATGTTTTTTTTAATACAGGGACCCTAAATCATATATTTCTGGTGAAATCTCGGAGAGTAAAAATTTAAAACTGTCAACATCCAAGCGTGCCACCACACCGGTTATTTTACTTGGGCCCTTCCCTTCCTTTACCAAATGAGGTGAATGAGTGACAAAGATTTGTTCTCCTATCACAATGTACTGTTGCACGACACATTTTGGTAGCAATAACTGAACACTGATTCTTTTTGCATTAAATTCGCCGCTTAGTTAGATAGAAAAGAGTAGCAGCGGTGGGCTTTCGGATTGTCTGTATAAATCAACCGCTGAAAACCTCAAAGATACTTAAAACTTGTAACCTAATCAGCTTCCTCCTTAATTCCCTATTTTACACTATAGTTGTAATAACTTACCAGATATCCTATAAATATTTGATTTTAAATACACTGACATATTAGCATTACTTTTTCCTTCCATGTTTAGTGTCTTTAGCACGCATATACAATTTACATAGTAGATAGAGAAGGTTATGTATTCCACACAAAAATTCCTTAGCGAGATTTCACTAAAATACACGTTTTGAGGTCCCTGAATCCACGCAAGTAATTTTTACAATATCAATGTGTGTTTGTCCTGGGTAGAATTACCCAAAAACAGAAAGACCATTCATTACATAACACATTTTGTATTAAGCTTAGTATCCTCCAAGGACACACTAAGAGTTTTCAGGAATTTTTTTCCATGTAAAGGGTAACCTGGGGTGGAGAAATTTTGCTAAAAATCTTCATGTCGCAGCCTTGAAAGATGAACTCAAATACCAAGTTCGTTACTATGCCGACTTTTCGTTTTTATGTTACTTGTTCACCGGCACCCGCATACACACACGGACCTTTTTCCAAAAATAGTTTTCTTTTTTGGTACAGGGGACCCTAGAATGTGTACTTCCGGTGAAATCTCGATATCGAATGCAATACCTTACCAATACGCTATACACATAGTATGTGTAGAGAAAGTAAATATCCAGGCAGTTTGGCTCAACAATCAATTTTATCATTCAAGCGAACAAGACCAGACAGGATTTTCTGGACACACATTTCAATATGTCGAATGCAATGTACATATTAAACTAGTTGAGGTTACAGGAACATTTAAAATGAAAATTAATTATTTTGCATGCTTATCCTTGTCATTTCTTGGTGTTGCCATCTGGACTTGACACTAGCACTGCAAGAGAGAGTGAGAGGGGGGGGGAGGGACTGTGCTAGATTAAATTGAAAACGATCTGTCACCGTGTCCCAGCGCGATGACGGATGAGCGCAGAAACAAGACACAGGCCATGAAAAAGAAAAGAATAAATATTGGACAACATCAATTTTCTTTCCTATCTCTGCTACAATCCTAAAATCCCTAGTGCGTGACTCGCAACTTTCATCTTACTTCTTGGTACACTAGGGCCGGAAAACGGATTGTCATGACTCGTGACAACAGACACTCTTTTCTAGCTTATGTTACTTAAATTATTCCTGCTTTAGGATTGTGCAATGACATTTGTTTTTCCAGTCGCCTGGTTCGAATAATAAATTCTGTTGGTTACCTACAAATTCAATGCAAGAGTTGGGATTTGAACCACGGATCCCTGAGCTATTTCCTAAGTGGCAGGTGTTTAGTCTCCATACTCATAAGTATTGCAGCTCCAATAATTAGAATGACAACACACCTCTAAGTTACGTGGAGCTTATATATTGACTAGGTGGCCAACAACTAGGAAATAACCAAATAAGGAATGCCAGGAAGCTTTCACCATGGTCTTATGACATTGTGCCCATGCATTTAATTTATGCATGACGCATCTATGTGCTTACTCTTAATATATTACACCACTTGAAATAAAGGTTTTAAAGAATTTGCTGAGACATCGCCTGTTAAGTTACAATATTTATATTTTATTTGTCATACAAATATCTGCAATATACCGTAGTTTAATCCTTAGACCATTTTTGAGAAAATAAAAATTTTGGATTTTTTCACATAAAGGATAATTTGGGATGGGGAAGCTTTCCTAAAAACCCCAGTGTCGCACCAAACTTAAATACAAGTTTCGTAATTTACCGATGTTTCGTTTTTGGGTTATTGTGTTCATAGAGACACGGACACACACTCACCTTTTTTTCTTTTTTTACTTTCTCTATACGTACTATGTACATAGTGTATAGAGAAGGCATTGTATTTTACCCAAAAATTCGATACCGAGATTTCACCCGAAATATATGTTTTAAGACCCCCTGAGTCCAAAAAAAGCATTTTTAGAAACATGTCTGTGTGTGTGTCTGTCTGTCTGTCTGTGTTTATGTGTGTGTGTGTGTCTGTGGGCAACATAGCTCAAAAACGAAAAGACCGTTAAATCCAAACTTGGTATTTAAGTTTGGTATCTCCCAAGGATGCAACACGAAGATTTTCAAGTAAATCCCCCCACCCCAAGCATGGAATTTTTTTCGAAAAGTTTGATTTTCTAAAAACTGGCTCTAACGATTTTGATTAAAATCCCGTATATTACTGACATTTACATACCAAATAAAATGTATATCTGGAATTTTCTGGGAATAGCCCCTTAAGTCCTCTTTATTCTGGATGAATTTTGCCGAATTTTGCTTAACTGCTAAACGGTAAGAGATAGACAAAATCTTACTACACAGAAAATGTAGAGCACGTTAAAACACAGAATTGATGTTACACAAATTTTTATCGTTGAGTTGATCGTTTTTTAGTTATTCATTGTTTTTTATTTCACCTTTCAAAAACTTATACTTTCTCAAACAGGAATTTGTCAACTCCTGTCCATTTGAACAAAGCAACTTCCATCACATAGCAGCCAGCCTTTGACTATCATTTTACCTATGGTACTCCCTTATTTCGCTTCTACTTAAAAGGGAGCAAGTAATAAGACTATTTCTGACATTTTTTTTCTCGACTAGCATGAATTAAATAGAAGCATAAGCTTTTTAACAATAATTTGTTGCAGAGATGTAGAGAAATTCATGTGAATGGAATACATCAGATCTTTTCTAAAGATTTGATGTGTTCCATTCACATGCCTTTCTCTACACTGAGTAACCAATTATTATGAAAGCGTTATTCCTCTAACGTCTTTGTACTTAACAAAATAAATATTAAATTATCCTGTTATTTGTTTTATTGTAAGCAGAAGGTAAATAGAGAAATGTCTAGAAAAAAGCGTCGTCTTTTAAAAACTGGTTGCCATGTGATTGAAATCCGTTTCTTTGTGTGGTCAGGAGTGACAAATTCCGAACGAAAAAAGTTTACGTAGAGCAATTACAAGGAATGTCTCGAAAAGGTAAAATCCACGATATAATGTATGTCATATAAAATGTGTATTTTAATGATAACTAAATTAATTCTGTAGTAAATGTTTGCATATTTCCTATGGTTTACTAGTTATGCAAAATTTAGTAAAATTCGTCCAAAATGAAGAGGTCTTCAGCGGCTATTGCCAGAAAATGTAAGATATAAATTTTATTTTTCATGTAGATATCTTAAATGTAACAGATTTTAATCAATGTCTTTTGAATAATTTTTGAGAAAATCAAAATTTTCAAAATTTTTCCACGTAAAAGGTAGTTGGAAAGGGGGAATTTTCTTGAAAATCCTTGTGTGGCATCCTTGGAAGATACTAAACTTAAATATAAATTTTGGTCTTAAATGGACTTTTCTATTTTGAGCTATGCTGCCCACGGACACACACAGACATATCCTCGGACGTTTTTCTAATTTTTGGGTTTGGATTCGGGGGTCCCAAAACAAGTATTTCCAGTGAAACATCGGTATCAAATTTTTGGGTGCAATACAATACCTTCTCTATACATTTTGTGCATTGTATGCGTAGAGAAAGTAAAACGTTATGACTATTTTCTTCAATTTGTAGGGGAAGTATACATCGTGTAAAATTTTTGAGAATGGTAAAGTATTGAAAATATGTTTACGTTTAAATAAGTTTAAAAGCTAAGAGCGCCTATTACTAAGGATGCAGCTGCGCGTCTATGACTTCAGTTAATGGGTAGTTAAAATGCGACATTTGGAGAAAACTACATAGATTCTTAAAGTTTAGAAGCCATGTCATTTTATGATGAAAATATCTGATCTATTCCATTCTTAGGATCTTCTGCTTTAGCTACTCCGCAAAAAAAGAAAATGTTTGCAAGAGTCTTTATCTATATTGTGGTAATCGCGATAAACTTGAGCAGAATGGTCTTATTACTTGCTTCCTTTATAAGTAGAAAGGAAATAACGGAAGGGAATACTAGGTTAAAGCGATAGTTAAATGTTTTAAAGGCTATGTGAAACAATTGAAATTTCGTTATCTTTGCTTACCAGGAGTAAACAAAGGAAAGACGAAAAAAGTAGAAAAGTTTAAGTAGTATAAAATTGAAACCAAATCTCGGAAACAGTCAACACTACAACGAAAGTATATGAATTATATATTAGGTTTTTTTTAACTTGATCTACATTTTTTGTGTTGTAAGTTTTTGATTGTTTCTTACGGTATACCAGCAAAATTCATCCAATAAATTCAAGATGGATATTTTATTTGTGATGTAAGTATATTCAATAGATTGTGTTTTAATCAAAATTGAAAGAGTCATTCTTGAGAAAAACAGCGTTTTCAAAATGTTTTCCAATTGCAGGGTAGTTTGAGATGGGACGAATTTCTTGAAAATCTTCATATCTCATCCCTAGAACATACTAATTTAAAATATAAAGTCTAGTATTTTGCTGTTTTTTAGTTTACGAACTATGCCGTACACTTAAACACACACGCACACACTCAGAGACAGACACGGATCTTTTTCTAAAAATGCTTTTTGCGGACTCAGGAAACTTCAAAACAGGTATTTAAAGAAAATTTGGACATGGAATATGTGACTGGAATACAATATTTAATCTATCTACTATATGTATTGTACATACGTGGTAAAAAAAAAGATTAAAGTAATTTGTTAATTCTTAATTTTTTTTTTTTTTTTTTTTTTGCAAATTTTACAGATCCATCACCTTAAATAATTTGAGTGTAAAGTCGCACGTAACTGGGTTTCATTACAAATCATAGGAAAGTATAGCTAAGCCACTGAAGAACATCCACTGCCTTTTATACAGGTTTCAAGTACATTTTACTGGCGACCTCCGCATGTGCAATAGTTCCTATATTTACGGATATCGATAGAGTTCTGCAAATGTTTACATAATTTCTTTACTGTTTTGTTAATTAGCAGCTAAACCTTTCGGTGTATTTGGCTCACTATTTCAAACATGTTTAACAAGAGTATTTTTCCGGAGCTCTGCTATCGGTCAGCCCGGGACCGAGTTAATGAGCGCGCTCGGAACAAAATTATGCAGTTACACCGTATTTACGCTAGGTCGGACAGAGCGGGTGCGTCCCAGAGATAGCGGATTAAAACTGCTAGTTTGGACTAAAGTGATTTTCGGCAATCTCGGAATTGATGAACATTACAAAAAACAATGAACAAAAGCGGAGCAAATTGCCAATTCTAGGGACAGAGATTTCAAACAGATACGGTAAAAATCTCCACAAGATTTAAAATCTGATGTACACTCAAAGACAATAAAAATCTGATGTGCTCCATTCACATGTCTTTCTCTACCTCTCTGTGACAAATTATGGTTACTAAGCTTTTTCTTCTATCTACTTCATCCTAATCGAAATAAATATTAGCAGAAATGTGCTTTTTTACTTTCTCTACACGTACTGTGTACATAGTGTATACAGAAGGTGTTGCACTCTATCCAAAAATTTGACACTGAGATTTCACTGGAAATATGTTTTAAGGTCCTCTGTAACAAAAAAAAAACATTTTCAGAAAAAGTTCCGTGTGTGTGTGTGTGTGTGTGTGTGTGTGTGTGTGTCCGTGTGTCCGTGTGCCTGTGAACATGATAACTCAAAAACAAAAAGTCGGTAAAATACCAATCTGGGTATTTAAGTTTAGAATCTTCCAGGGATGCGACACGAAGATTTTCAGAAAAATCCACCCACCCCAAACTACCCTTTACATGGAACTTTTGTCGAAATTTTTTATTATCTTAAAATAGCTCTAACGATTTTGGTTAAAACATTGTATATTAAAGATATGTACCTGACAAATAAAATGTATATTTTGAATTTTCTGGGAGTAGCGTCTGAAGACTAATTTATTCTTGATACATTTTACGGATTTTTGCATAACTGCTAAACCGTAAGGGATGGACAGAAACTTACCGCAAAAAAAATGTAGAGCACGTTAAAACACACAATTAATGTTATGTATATTTTTTTTTCGTGGAGATCATGTTTTTAAGATATTTCTTGTTTTTAGTTTCAACTTTGAAAAACTGTTCTCATACAGGAGTTTGTCAACTCCTGTCCATACAAACAAAGGAACTTCAGTCACATAGCAACCAGCTTTTGGCTATCACTTTAACCTATGGTACTCCTTGATTTCGCTTCTACTTACAAGGAACCAAGTAATAAGACTATTTCTGCTAATTTGTTCTCGAGTAGCTTGAAGTAAAGAGAGGCATATCTTTTTAACAATAATTTGTTGCAGAGATGTACAGAAAGCCATTTGAAGGGTACACATCAGATTTTTTGATCAGTTCCTTATGACTAGAAGGGAAATAAGAGGTTACACTAGGCTAAACCGACAGCCAAATGCTTTAAAATGTGGTCCCTATGGAATAGAAATCAAATTATTTGCGTGATCAGGTGTTGACAAGTTCCCGTATGAGAAAAATATTAAATATTTTAAAACTCATATCAATAACAAGGAATATCTTAAAAACGGTCAACTCCAAGAAAAAAATGCATATATCATAAATTGTTTGTTTTAGCGAGCTCTATTATTTTGTGTGGTAAGTTTTTGTCTATCTCTTACAATTTACCACTTATTCAAATTTCCGCAAAATTCATTCAGAATAAAAACGTCTTCAGAGGTTATTCTCAAAAAATTCATATTTCTATTTGTCATGCATATATTTAAACCAAAATTGTTAGAGCCATTTTTGAGAAATAAATATTTTCGAAAATGTTTCTATGTAAAGAGTAGTTGGGACTGGGAGGGATTTTCTTGTAACTCTTCGTGCTGCATCCTTGGTAGATATTGAACTTAAATACCAAGTACTTGGTATTTTGAACTTTTCATTTTTGAGCTATGCTGTCCAAAGACACACACACACACACACACACACACACTTGTATTTTCGGTGATACCTCGGTATATAATTTTTGGGTGGAATGCAATACCTTCTTTATCTATACGTACTAAGAGGAGTAATAAAAATCGCAATATCCCCATTAGATATCACAAAGACAGCCTACATTTCTCTTATGATATACTGATTCAGAAACGTGGTCCAAGTTTATCTTTTTCTTTTCAGCTAAGAAAAAATGAGATGAAGGGAAGTAAAACAATGTAGAACTTTTTCAGATGCCTAACGGAAGACTCAGTTCCTTTTCCTTCCCACTTAATGGAATAGCACAGACATGTTTTTGTTTCGGATGTTTTTTACTTTCTCTAGTCCCGCATGTACAATGTACATAGGGATAGAGAAGTATTGCATTCCACCCAAAAATTCGATGTCGAGATTTCACCGGAAATACATGTTTTAGGACCCCCTGTATCCATAAAAAGCATTTTCAGGAAAAGGTCCGTGTGTGTGTATGTGTGTGTGTGTGTCCGTGTGCCTGTGAACACGATAACTCAAAAACGAATAGTAGCTAAAATACCAAACCTGGTATTTAAGTTTAGTATCTTCCAGGGATGCGACACGCAGATTTTGAGAAAAATCCCCCCGCCCCAAACTACCCTTCACATGGAAACTTTTTCGAAAAATTTGATTTTCTTAAAAATGGCTCTAACGATTTTGATTAAAATATCGTATAATATTATTCTTGATGAATTTTGCTTAATTTGCCATAATTAGTAAACAGTAAGAGATAGACAAAAACTTACTATACAAAAAATGTAGGTTTTTTAAAAATACACAACTTATACATTTTTCTCGTGGAGCTTACCGTTTTCGAGGTACTCATTGTTATTAATTTCAGCTGTGAAGTACTTATACTTTTCTCGGGAGTGTCCGTTTTTCTTTTGTTCTACTCCTGGCCAAGAAAAGAAGCGATTTGTAATGACAATCGCCTAACGACAGCTTTTAAAACATTTGACTATTGGTTTAGCCTAGTGTATTCCCTTATTTTCTTCCTACTTCTACGGAACTAAGCAATAAGAACATTGTGTTAATGTGTACCTCGATTAGCAAGGTGCAGCAAGAATAATAATCTTATGTAAGAAGTTTATAGAAGAGCCAGAGAAAGTCTTGTGAGTGTAACACATCAAATTTTTTTATAACGTTTTATAGAGTGGTATTATTTTGTTCTTTTTGCAGTTCCTTGACAGCTATTAGAAGAAGTAATACTGCTGAACTCTTGCTGTTAAACCATATCACAACGTGAAAATCTTTGAAACTTTAATAATTTCTTTGATATACAAGTTCTGTAGTGTTTATTAGTTCTGTTAAGTGCTTTGTCGTGCACATTTTAAAAGAAATTGTCCTAATAAATCGCATTAAAATAGAAGTTTATTGCTGTTATTGTATCTAGTCAAGAATTATTATATCTGTGGTCTAGTGGTTAAGGTACTAATGACAAGACATTATTATTATTACTAATATTATTATTGTTTTACTTTATCTACACGTACTATGTACATAGTATATAGAGAAGTTATTGTATTGTACCCAGAAATTAGATACCGAAATTTGACCAGAAATATATGTTTTTGGACCTCCTAAATCAAGAGAAACAAAGCATTTTTAGTATACAGTCCGCGTGAGTTTATCTGTGAGTGTGTGTGTGTGTGTGTGTGTGTGTGTGTGTGTGTGTACAGCATAGCTCATAAACGAAAAGTCCGTTAAATACCAAACTTTATATTGAAGTTCAGTATTTCCCAAGGATGGGACGCGACGACTTTCAAGAATCTACCCCTACCTCAACTACCCTATACATGGAAAAGGTTTCGAAAGTTTGTATTTTATAAAAAAATGGTTCTAATGATTTTGATTAAAATCTCTTATATTTAAGATATTTACATGATAAAATGTATATTTTGATTTTTTTAGAAACAGCCTATAATGGGTTCTTTACTTTGGATGACATTTTTTAATGTTTTATAACTAGTAAACCGTAAGAGATACATAAAAAATGTAGAGCTTCTTAAGACACACAATTTATGGTATAAAAAGTTTTTCTTGAAGTTGATCGTTTTAGAGATATTCCTTGTTATTGGTTTTACTTTCAAATACCTTTCTGATAGACATTTGAATGGAACAGATCAAGTATTTTAGTTCAATGGCCTTTAACCAAGTAGGTCATATCGGACGAGGAATGAAAATGGTATTATGATGCTGATGGTGTCTTAAAATTACTCGGTATTGTCTTCCCAATTTAAACTGAAAAACCCGCGTAAAAAGAATCCTCACTTTATCGAGATTCGAACTCGGGACATCATTAATGCATTACCTTACATTATAGAGGTACGGGCCATTGTTGTGTTGTTGTTATTATTATTATTACTATCATTATTATTATTATTTATATTTATATTATTACATAATAAATAATTTTGCCCTACATTCAAGTGTGAAGTTACAGAAATCTAGCGGATTGGTAAAATATAGAGAAAGCATATAGTGAAGAAAAAATCTTTTGTACTCCATTCACATGTCTTTCTCTACACTGCAGCAGATTATTTTTACAAAAGACGGTTCTTTTCTGCACTTTGTGCTAATCAGTATAAACAGAAGATAGCAAAAATGGTTGTGTTAGTTACTTGCCTAAAAGTAGAAGAGAAATGGAGGAGTACACTAGGCTAAAGCGATAGTTTCTTTTTTAACAGCTGCTTGTCATGTGATTGAAATTCTCAGACAGGAAATGTCCGTTTTTCTTTTGTTCTACTCCTGGTCAACCAAAAGCGAATTGAAATGACAATAGCAGAACGACAGCCTTTAAAACATTTGACTATCGCTTTAGTATAGCGTATTCTTTCAGTTCCGAGCTACTTAAAAGAAACTCAGTAATAAGTACATTTTGCTAATGCTGCTCGATAAGTATGGTTTAGAAAGAAGAAGAATCTTTTGTAAGAAGTTTTTTGTAGAAAAGCCCGAGAAAGTAATATGAGTGCAAAATGTAATTTTTTTTAAAAGTATGATGCGTTCCATTCACATGTCTGTAATTATTGTTACAAATTTATTCTTCTATTTATTTTATGCTAATCGAGATAAGCATTCACAGAAATGCTTTCTTGTAAGTAGAAGGGAGATAATGGAGTACACCAGGCTAAAACGATAGTCAAATATTTTAAAACCTGATTACGATATTGATGGAATCCGTTTCTTTGCATTGCCAAGAGTTGACAAATTCCCGTATGTGAAAAGTATAAGTATTTTAGAACTGAAATAAAAAACTAGGAATATCTCAAAAATGCTTAAGTCCACAAAAAATATATATGATATAAATTATGTGTTTCAATGAAAGCTTCAGTTTTAATGCAGTAAGTTTTGTCTATTAATTACGGTTTACCAGTTATTCAAACGTCAGTAGAATTCGTTCAGAATAAAGAGGTTTTGGTGGCTATTCGCAGAAAATTCAAGATAAATTTTATTTGATTGCAAACATCTTTAATATACGTTATTTTAATCAAAATCTTTGGAGCCATTTTGAGGAAACTCCAAATGTTCCAAACTTTTTCATGTAAAAAGAAGTTTATGTTAAGGGGATTTTCCTCAAAATCTTCGTGTTGCATCCTTGGAAGCTAGTAAGGTTTATTTTTGGTATTTTACCCCCTTTTCATTTTTGAGTTATCGTAAACACAAGGAACGTTTTCTAAAAATGTCTTTTTTGAATACAGGGGACCCTAAAATATGTATTTCAGATGAAATTTCGGTGTCAAATATTTGGGTGAATGCACTACATTCTGTATCTATTATGTACATTGTGATATCGTGGTAGAGAAAGTAAAATGCTTTTCCTGGATTCAGGGGTACTTAAAACATGTATTTCCGTTGACATATTTATATAGTAGTTTGGTGGAATACAAAAACTGCTATGTGCGTTGCATATGCCTGCTAGAGAAAGTAAAAATCCTGTCCATTACTTATGAACAGCCCTCGTAATAGAATCCTTTTACTGCTTTATTTCTTATGCATCCCTTTAATGCACGTTACAGAATGACTAGTAAAATGCTTAATTTTCTCCTTAAGCTCTCTTCTTTTAGCTTTTATGGGACGGAGAAAAAGAGTTGCGAGATTGAAGTACGAGGAGGCGGAGGAACCGATAGGGAAATAACTTCCCTCTACCCGCAGATGATATATTTAGCCTCAAGCCTAGCTTGCGTGCTTGCCCCACCTGAGGCTTCGCCGAGCTTCAGGCATATATTTCAACAGACTACATCAGCGAATGATGAAAATTTTAGACAATCTCTCCTTCGCTGCACTCAAGCAACTTATTTAAATAGGGCCGCATCTCCCATTTTTCGTTTATACTTGTTATTGATCACGGAAATAATATAAGGATGCTAGTTCCCATCGCTGGGATCAGAAATTATTCTGCACATCTGCCTTTATTATTCTCATAACTTCCCTTATATTTAAAAACTTTTCTGCCGTATTTTTTCATTCACTCAAAATTCCATATATGTATATTGCTATTTTCTTTACCCGGTCTATGTACATAGTTTATAGGAGCCATATCTGGGTCCCCCTGAAGAAAAAAAAAAAAACTTTCAAGAAAATCACCCCATCCCCAACTACCCTTTACAGGGAACTTTTTCCAAACATTTCTATTTTCTATAAATGGCTATAAAGATTTTGATTAAAGTATTCTATATTAAAGATATTTACCTGAAAAATAAAATGTATATCTTGAGTTTTCTGGGAACAGCCTCTGAAGACTAATTTATACTGGTTGAATTTTACGAAAGTTTGCATAACTGCTAAACCGTAAGAGATGCACAGAAACTTACCACACAAAAAATCTAGAGCACATCAAAAACACACAATTATATTATATACATTTTTTCGTGCAGTTGATCGTTTTTGAGATATTCCTTGTTATTGGTTTCAGCTCTAAAAATGTATACTTTTCGCATATAGGAATTTGTCCTGTCCATACAAACAAAGGAACTTCAGTCACTTAGCAACCACGTTTTGACTATCACTTTAAGTTATGGTACTAACTTATTTCGTTTCTATCTACAAGGAAGCAAATAATAAGACTATTTCTGCTAATTTTTTCTTGATTAGATGAAGTAAATAGAAGCATAAGCTTTTAAACAATAATTTATTGCAGAGATGTAGAGAAAGCCATGTGAATGGATTTATTATGCGATATGAAATGTTTCTCTTGAATTTTCTGAGAATAGCCTCTGAAGTTCTCATCGTTCAGGATTATTTATGTAGAAGTGGCAAACCTTAAGAGTTAGTTTCTTTGGCTACATTCTACATTTACAAAAATATTTAAGATAATACTCAAGAGGAATAATGTTTTCATAGCTTACTAGCTTGCCCAAGCAACTGTGCCGGCTGGAGTCATGAATTTTTCCTGAATGCAAAGTCACATACTTCTAAATGCAGCTTCGCGGTACTTACAGATGAGGCGAGCTCTATGGAATGAATGGAGAACTAAAGAAAAATACGAACAGTAGGGAAGAGCATTTTAAGAATAACCGCTTGCTCCTGAAAAAAAAAAAAAAGTCTGAATAGCGGCAGTGAAGATTCAAACATTTCCGCTCGTAGCAACGTGATCATCCATAATAGCAGAGGGAGCAAGCATTAATAAAACAAAACAAAAGCTATCCCTATTAGCCTTCTAGAAGAAAGATCGCGAATGTGCGCAGAGAGTTGAACCATGTCACTTGTAGCATTTTGCTTACTCTATAATAGAAACTCCATGGCACGAAAGCTCATAAGGAACCTTGGCCTATCTCCCGGCCGCTGCGTTGCCCATCTCGGTCCATGACAGAGGTCATGGATGGGGTACAGTATTGGAGGGTGAGACGTGGTCAGAACCTAAAACCCCCCGCCACCCAGACGGTTAATGCCGTCCTCATTATCTCTAGCCGCTACTTCTCCATCAAGTAGCTCATCAATTGGCCCCTCAGGGACCTCACGAGACTGAGTATACCCCGAAAGAGGTCTCCCAGCGGGGGGAAAATCCCCACGCCGGTACTGGGAATCGAGCCCAGGTCTCCCGCTTGGTAAGCAGTCATACTTACTCTAAAATGTATGTAAAATGTACGTATAAGGTGTGTCCGGAAAGTACGTACAATAAAACCCCATTAATTCGAGTCAAAAATATTTTGAGCTGGTCTTAAGATAATTAACATTTTACATGGAACAGCAACAAATAACCGTTTCTATACGTTATCCGTGGGTATTTAATGTTTACGCACTTCCAAATGTGTTAACTTTTGGCCTTTCTTTTAATATTCCATGTACAAAACAGTAAACTCTCTCACTTAGGATTTTCGTTCATAATGCATAGGCCTCAGACTACCAATACCTTTGTATTGCATATTAACAGGTACTATTAAGTTTGGAGGGATAGCGGTTGCTCTTTCTTTGTCGACCCTTCACTAATTGGACCGCGTGATGTTCTATTATACAGTACCTACCACCCTTTCAGAAAAAAATACTCTATTGGTACAGTAATTCCTCCTAAGTCACAGTGGTAATTAAAACACTCTTAAGCTAAATTCTAATGTGTTCCATTCACATGACTTTCTCTACATCTCTTCAATAAAGTATTGTTAAAAAGCTTATGCTTCTGTTTAGTTTATTTTAATGGAGAAAAAATTATCAGAAATATTCTTATTACTTGCTTCCTTGTAAGTAGAAGAGAAATAAGGGAATACCATAGTTTAAAGTGATAGTCGAAAGCTGATTGCTATGCGACTGATGTTCCTTTGTTTGTATGGACACGAGTTCACAAAGTCCTGTATGAGAAAAGTATGTTTTTAATAGCTGAAACCAAAAACAAGGATTATCTAAAGAAATAATCAACTCCACGAAAAAAAATGTATAACATAAATTGTGTGTTTTAAGGTGTTCTACATTTTTTGTGTGTTAAATCTTTTTCCATCTTTAGCAACTATGTAAAATTCCGTAAAATGCATTCAGAGTAAAGTAGTGTGCAGAGGCTATTCCCAGAAAATTCAAGATATACATTTTTATGTTAGGTAAATATCTTTAATATACGGTATTTTAATCAAAATTGTTAAAGCCACTTTTAAGAAGTACAACAATTTCGAAAAATGTTCCATGTAAAGGGTAGTTTGGGGTGGGGAAACTTTTCTCAAAATCTTCGTGTCGCATCTCTGGAAGATACTAAACTTAAATACCAAGTTTGGTATTTTACCGACTTTTCGATTTTGAGTTATCGTGTTCACAGAGACAGGAGCATACAGGCACACATGCACACGGACCTTTTTCTGAAAATGCTTTTTTTGGTTACTGGAACCCTAAAACATATATTTCCGGTGAAATCTCGGTATTGAATTTTAGGGTGGAATGTAATACCTTCCCTATACACTATGTTCATAGTACGTGTAGAGAAAGTAAAAATACGTACACATTTTACAGCAGTATAGCAGTGACCGTATTGTAAATTGTACCTGTACTGTAGTGAGATCATCTGTGTCACGTAAATTTTTAAGTGTTTTAACTTTCCATTGTGTGTCCTTGACATGAAAAAATTACTTTAAAATGTAACTTATGTTTTACAACGTGGAAATGTTTGTCCAAATATGTACATATAATATGTATTTATTATATTGTTTTCTTATTTATTTTAACTATTATTATGCTCATTAAACTTTTATTCATAATTTACCCATTTATTTAGTGATATTCCCGTATAATTCGATTTTGTTTAGTTTTGTAATTGAGGTAGCCGCACCCCAAAATTGGCTCAAATTACTGGGGCTCTTCTGTACCGCTTTGGAAAAAAAGGAATGAAATATTTGTTTTCGCAACAACAGCTTCAAAAAATAACTATTCCCAGAAAAGACAGCCTCTGCTCAATCAAATTATCAGTGACAACAGAAGGCCGCCCACTCCGTGCTTCGTCATGAACATTGCTTCTTCTATCTACGCCATGCTAATCGAAAAAACACTAACAGAAATTGTATTATTACTTAGTCCTTAGCACATAACTAGGGACAGTAACTTGGGGAGTGACAACGAGGCAGAATCGAAGTTTGTGCAGCATGGTACATAGTTGTGATTTATTAACAATGTAGTGTGTACGTAGTGGCACGAAAAAAGCAAAATGGGGCAGTGATAGACTGTGGTGTTTTCCCTAGCATAATGTTGTGCTACAAGACATCAGCAGTATTACCCTTTCTCTCAAGATGCTTAGTTTACAATGCATAACAACATACATTCGTAACGTCTCAAATGTGAATCGTTTCCGATTGGCACGTAAACAGGCTTTATATTGTGAAAGCTTCGCTCCACATCACAGGATGTGATTGTGGCAAAACGGAAATAGAACACATCATCGACTATTGGGTAAGACAGTCCAGCAGCAATTATGTCTGTAGCAGCATATCGTAGCACATTTCGTATTTGAAGCAATATTAAAAATCATAATTTTTTTCCAAACCCTGTCTTAACTTTCTTTTTTACACGGTTTGAAACAGGAGTCTCGAGTCTGTGATTGATTGCTTGCACAAGTTCATCGAAAGCTTTCAGGGCTCGAGGCATTTCAATGTTATTTGTTTACAAATATGTGTTTTAGTCGTAGATATATTTGCAAAGCTTTTCGGTATGAATTGCAAATCTTCATGCAATCATTTAAAGCAAACTTGCCCTATCATCAAAGGCATTAATTACCTTAAACAGTATTGTAATATAGAGCATAGTACACTGCTGCATGGAACCATATTCCCCAACGCATTGCTATAGGTGTTTACATGCGGCACGTGCAGTCGCCAATGCAGGTCGATCTCTACTCGGTAGGGATGCAACTGGTATCCGCAGGTGTTCTACTATTGGTCCCCAAGATGCTATTCCTACTCATAACAGTCTTAGTTCGAATACCATAACTGCCCAGAGTAGGCGAAGAACGACTCCCCCATCCGTGCAGTTCCCATTGTCCACAGCCAATGATCTTTCCTTTGAGCAAGCATCCGCGCCAATTTTCCGGCACTGCTGTGCACATAAAACCTAAAATGTACGTGAAACAAGAAAGGTAAATACCAAGTGTGATGGGTTAGACCTTAATCTTAACCTGCTTTTGGGTGATCCTGGTTTTAAACCCCATGTGGCGACTAATCTGGCTGAAATTGTATTGTGGTGTCTCTCAATCGTTAAGGAATATCCCGTATTGAAAATTTAATATCACGATACAAAATTTCTCTTTCAGTTTAAAACATTAGCAAACTGAAAATATATAGTAATTGCGATAGCGCTGCCACCTATCTACAGATAATGTGAACTGTAGACTGTATAACACCATATCCCCCATCTGCCTGTCGCAGAGCTAAGCGGTAAGTGTGAGGAGATGAGCTCTTAAAAGGCTAGCTGCTGTTTGCTTTCTGACTACGGATGGTAGAACGGCTACACTGGACGGCTCTCTAAAACCATTTGCTTTTAGAGAAGCGAAGGTGGTATGTTGTTGGGATTTTTCCACTGTATAACGTCCGCTTTTACTACTTGTGGCACAGACGATGGCGTTGCTGAATGTAATGAAAATGGAGCACCGATGGAAAGCAATAGCGGAGAACACGGAGAAAACCCTCCCCTGCGCCGCCTGGTCCGTCACAGCGATATCTTGGTATCGAACCCAGGTCGTCTATGTGAGTCGAGTAGTCTAACTACTCGGCCACGGTGCAGTTTGGTCTGGGGATGAGACTTTAAAAGCCTAGCTTCTGTTTGCCATCTAACTACGGATGGTAGAACAGCCAGACTGGACGGCCCTCTAAATCCATTTGCTTGTCAGGAAATAAATGTCATATGGTTCGGGGATAAGCCCTTAAAGGCCTAGCTGCTCAATGTTTTGTGACTACGTATGGTAAAACAGCTAGACTAGACACCGTCTACTTGGCTGAAGCGACATTAGTTTGGTTGGGGGACGAAACCTTAAAAGCCTACTGCCCAGTACATACCACCAAAGCGGTTACGGCACAGTTCCGTCGCGATATGGCAAAGTTATTAAATAAAGTAAAATAAAATGCAATTAAAAAAATCTGATGTGTTCCATTTACATGTCTTTCTCTACAATTCTGCGATAAATTATTGTTAAAAAGCTTATGATTCTATTTACTTCCTGCTAATCGAGAAAAAATTAGCAGAAATAGTCTTATTACTTGCTTCCTTGTAAGTAGAAGCGAAATAAGGGAGTACAATAGGTTAAAGTAATGGTCAAAAGCTAGTTGCTATGTGACTGAAGTTCCTTTGTTTGTATGGACACGAGTTCACAAAGTCCTGTATGAGAAAAGTATGTTTTTTATAGCTGAAACCAAAAAACAAGAAATATCTCAAAAACAATCAACTCCACGAAAAAAACGTGTATAACATAAATTGTGTGTCTTAAAGTGCTCTACATTTGTTGTGTGGTAAGTTTTTGTCCATCTCTTACGGTTTAGCAATTATGCAAAATTGCGTAAAATTGACCCAGAATAAAGTAGTCTTCAGAATCTATTCCCAGAAAATTCAAAATATACATTTTATTTGTCAGGTAAATATCTTTAATATACGATATTTTAATCAAAACCGTTAGAGCCATTTTTTAGAAAATCAAAATTTTCGAAAAAATTCCATGTAAAGGGTAGTTTGGTGTGGGGGGATTTTTTTTTTAAAATCTTCGTGACGCATCCCTGGAAGATTCTAAACTTAAATACTAAATTTGGTATTTTACCGACTTTTCATTTTTGAGTTATCGTGTTCACAGGCACACGGACACACGGACACACACACGGACCTTTTTCTGAAAATACTTTTTTTGGATACAGGGGACCCTAAAACATATAGTTCCGGTGAAATCTCGGTATCGAATTTTTTGGTGGAGTGCAATAGCTTCTCTACACACTACGTATATAGTGCGTATAGAGAAAGTAAACATAAATGGAAATGATGGATAGTCGCGGTAGATGAGATATTACATCATCATTCGCTTATAGATCAGGGGAGACCACGAAAAAAGCAAGGTCAAATTGGGCACTAGGCGGTAATCGATTCCGGGACCTTCTGGATACGAGCCTACTACGCTACTTTGGAGAATCTGGCTCGGTGCTGTAGAAGTTTATTAATTACGAATAAATAAATACATCAGTAAACTCTCTCGTAAACAGCCTCATAAAATTAGTTTCTATTTCCAATCCTCCACTTCGTGGTACTTCTGCAATCGTTTTGACCAAGAATTTGCTGTAGAGATTTCCGGATAAGTTGGTCAAAACGTGTTAATGAGGTTCTGAAGAGGCAAGAGTAAGCCTGAAGAAGCATTGAGAAATCAGAACAATATGTCATTAGCGGAGCCAATACTCGGTTCGCATGCACCTCGAAGCAACTGCAGCTGACAGAGGCAAATAGTATCAGACGAGACGAATATCGCTTTTCATCGCCCACACAATTTCTGTAAGAGAGCCTTCAAATCCAATCTCGCAACATTTACTTAGCGAAATTCCGTTTTGAAGTTAATGCAGAATCTAATGATTTCAAAACTAATGACATCTCTAGAGATAATAGATTAATAAAAGAAATATATACAATGTAATAAAAAGTGTTCTTTGATGAACCACCTATTATTATAGTTCGGTTTTGGGTGCCGAAGCGCACACAAAGCAACCAGCGGTATAAAGAGAGGGTGGCGGGGAAGGGTTTGTAGTGTAAACATGCACACATTGAAGTACAATCTGTTGCAAAAGTAGCGCATTACGTGCATTGACATTATAAGCATGGATCTAGTAACAAATAAAGCAAGTATTTCGTAATATGATCAGTGGTCGTCTTCTTAGCGCGGTAGTAGGGCAGCTGCTTGTCCAACGGGAGACCTGGGTTCGATTTCGGGTACCGGCGTAGGGAATTTTTCTCCACTGGGACACCTGGTCCGGGGTGCACTTAGTCAGAGAAGTAGGCCGCGGTTAGACCACTCGCCTCTCACCTAGACGGCCCGGGTTCGATCCCAAATCGCATAGCAACCAGTCTTTGACTATCACTTTAACCTATAGTACTCCCTTATTTCCCTTCTACTTACAAGGAAGCAAGTAATAAGACTATTTCTGTTATTATTTTGTCGATTAGCATGAAGTAAATAGAAGTATAAGCAGATATGAAGAGAAAGTCATGTGAGTGTAACACATCAGATTTTTATTATCATCATCATCATCGCTGTTATCACCATTGTGATTGCAACCATTCAAAATGCACGCTCTAGTCGAACCGCAGATAAAAATGACTGCTTTAGCACTTCGTAATTATTTATTTGCTAGCTTTACCTTTTGCGTTTTTAATTGTCGTCTTAACGATGTTGCGCTGGCGGTTTAATATTGCAAGCTCTCAGAAGAGGTAATCTCATTTTGGTTTCCGTCGCTGCAAACACATCCTTCTAGACTGGTCGTAAACATCTGCGTTTAAAATCCATTAGAGAATGCTACATTTAGACTAAAGTTAAAACATCTAAGCATATCCAGTGTGTTCCATTTTAACAAGATTTATTTTCACCATTCTACAACGAACAATTATTATAAAGGTTTGTTCTTTTCTCTACTTCATTCTAATCGAGGTAAACATTAGCAGAAATGGTTTGTTGCTTAGCTCCTAGTAAGTACAAGAGAAATAAGGTAATACACTAGGCTAGAGCGATATGCGAATCTTTGAAAAAGCCGATGATATGCAATGCAATGAAAATTTCCTTCTCTGCATGTGTCTAAAACGAAAATGTCCATTAGTGGAAATGTTTTTATTACTTGCTTCCTTGTAAGAAGAAGCGAAATTAGGGAGAACCATAGGTTAAAGTGATAGTTAAATGCTGGTTGCTATGTGACAGAAGTTCCTTTGTTTGTATGGGCACGAGTTGACAAATCCCTGTATGACAAATGTACAAGTTTTTCAAAGCAGAAACCAATAACAAGAAATATCTAAAAAATGATGAATTATATAATATAATTTCTATGTTTTGATGTGCTCTACAATTTTGTATGCAGGTTCTTTTGTCCATCTCTTACGGTTTAGCAGTTATGCAAAATTACGTAAAATTCATCCAGATCAAAGTAGTTTTCAGAAGTTATTCTCAGAAAATTCAAGATATACTCATTTGTCAAGTAAATATTTTTAATATCGACATTTTAATCAAAATCGTTAATGCCATTTTTAAGAACATCAAAATTTTCGAAAAAAGTTCCATGTAAAGGGTAGTAGGGGGTGGGGGGTTTTCTTAAAAATCTTCATGTCTTCGGTTTAATATTCAGCGGTTTTTTCGTTTTTGAGCTATGCTGTCCACAGACACACATATGGACCTTTTTTGTAAAAATGGTTTTTTTTGATTCAGGGGGACCCAAAACATATATTTCCGGTGAAATCTCGGTATCGAATTTTTGGGTGCAATACAATGCCATCTATATTCACTATGTACACAGTACATATACAGAAAGTAAAAGTTCAAAATAGACATTTTACTTTTAATATCAATATCTTTTTAAAAAAATTGAATTTTAATCAAAGTATTGGGGAACACAAATTTTCTAAAAATTTACATTTAAGTGTAATTTGAGAACTTTCCTCCTGTTTTGTTTCTGTATTTTGTTGTCTATTATTTCTTTATATACACGTATTGTTTACATAGTGTATTAAGGCGGTATTGCATTCCACCCAAAAATTCGATGCCGAGACTTCACCGGAAATAGACGTTTTAGAGTACCCAGTATATAAAAAAAAGCATTTATAGGTTATGTGTGTGTCCGTGTATCTGTGAATTCGATAGCTCAAAAACGAAAAGTCGATAAAATATAAAACTTAGAAAGTTTAATATCTTCAAACGATACGACGCAAGGATTTTGAGGAAAATCCTCCTCCTTTCCAAACTACCTTTACATTGAGAATTTTTCAAAATTTTAATTTTCTCAAAAATGACTAACGATTTAATTGAAATTATTAAAAATATTTACCCGAAATATTAAGTATATTTTGAATTTTCGGGGAATAACCTATGTAGACCTCTTTATACTTGATGATTTTTTCTGGGTTTTGTTTAAGTAGTCAAGATAAATAAAAACTTACTCCACAAAACAAGTAGATATACTTACAATATGCAATTGATATTGTATACTTTTTTTCGTGGAGGTGACCGTTTTTGAGATATTCATTGTGATTAGTTTGTTTTAAAATACATTTTTCTCACACGGGAACTTCTCAACGCATGGTCACATAAACAAAGGAGCTTCAGTCACATAGCAACCAGCTTTTAAAAGATTTTACTATATCTTTAGGCTAATGATTTCCCTTCTACTTACAAGGAAGCAAGGAATAAAATGATTTCGACTTTTCACATGCAGGAATTGTCAACTCCTGGAAATACAAAGGAATGGTTTTCATCCACACATGGCAATCAGCTTTTAAAAGATTTGGTTGTCGGTTTAGCCTAGTGTATTACCGTATTTTCTTCTACTTATAAGGAATTATATAATAACATCGTTCCTTCCAATCTGTGTCACAATTAACATGAAAAAGGTAATGGATAGAAAAACTTGTAAATGGAACGCATCATATTTTTACTTTCTCTACACGGATTATGTCCATAGTGTATAGAGAAGGTACTGTATTGCACCCAAAAATTCGATAACGAGATTTCTCCGGAAATATATATTTTGAGACCCCCTGGATCCAAAAATAGCATTTTTAGAAAAATGTCCGTGTGTATCTGTGTGTATGTGTGTGTCTGTGGGTAACATAACTCAAAAACGAAAAGAACCTTAAAATCCAAACTTGGTATTTAATTTTGGTATCTTCCAAGGATGCAACATGAAGATTTTCAAGAAAATCCTCCCAGCCTAAACTACCATTTATGTAGAACTTTTTTCGAAACATTTTATTTTCTTAAAAATGGCTCTAAAAATTTGGATTAAAATCTCTTATATTTAAGATATTTACTTGACAGATAACATGCATATCTTGACTTTTCTGGGTATAGCCTCTTAAGACCACTTTATAGGGGATGTATTTTATGGAATTTTTCATAACTGCTAAAGCGCAAAAGATGGACAAAAACTTACCACACAAAATATGTAGAGCACATTAAAACACACAATTTATATTATACAATTTTTTTCGTGCAGTTGATCGTTTTTGAGATATTCCCTGTTTTTTTGTTTCAGCCTTGAAAAACGTATTCCTTTCTCATACAGGAATTTGTCAACTCCTGTCCATACAAGCAAAGAAACTTCAGTCACATAGCAGCCAGCTTTTGATTATTAGTTTAGCCTATAGTTTTCCCTTATTTCGCTTCTACTTACAAGGAAGAAAGAAAGTCTTATGAATGGAGCATACCAGATTTTTTTTATTTATACTGTTTGGTTGGATAGTTATTTAGGTTGAATAAAATGGGTCTCATATTTGGCACCTTGACGCTGCAGAGAGTGCTATTCCAGCAACCCCATCGATTGACTCCAGTACATAAAACTTGCTGAGAAGCTTGCCAATGGCATCATGCCCAACAGCAGATCGCGAGGCAAATGATTTACAGCTAGCACACACAGAGTGGAGTTCTCTTGCTATGGAACGTGAAGCACACATTTTAAAATTAATTTATGGGCCTTGGGGAGCAACAGCAGGGTATAATTCTCTATGTGCGTCTACTTCTTCACACGGGGGATGTAGATGTATTTCTCAGGGATGAAAACTCCCCGTGCAGGAGAAGTTGCTTAAAAATGTGACGTGTTCCATTTACATGACTTTCTCTACATCGCAGTAAAAAATTATTGCTAAAAAGTTTATGCTGCTATTAATAGCAGAAATAGTCTTATTACTTGCTTCCTTGAAAGTAGGAGCGAAATAAGGGAGTACCTTAGGTTAAAGTGATAGTCAAAAGCTGGTTGCTATGTGCCTGAAGTTCCTTTGTATGGACAGGAGTTGACAAATTCCTACATGAGAAAAGTAATAGTTATTAAAACTGAAACAAAAAAAAAACAAAAAAAAAAAAAAAAAGGAATATCTAAATAACTACCAACTCCTTGTAAAAAAATGTGTCTAATAAATTGTGTGTTTCAACGTGCCCTACATTTATTGTGTGGTAAATTTTTGCTCATCTATTACGGTTTACCAGTTATGCAAAACTTCCATAAATTGATCCAGAATAAAGTAGTCTTCAGAGACTATTCCTAGAACATTCAAGATATACATTTTATTTGTCAGGTAAATATCTTTAATATATGGTATTTTAATCAAAATCATTAGAGCCATTATTGCTAAACTCAAAATTTTCGAAAAAAGTTTCCTATTAAGGGTAGTTTGGAGTAGGGAGAAATTTCCTCAAAATCTCCGTGTCGCATTCCTTGGAGATACTAAACTTAAATACCAAATTTGGTATTCAACGGTCTTTTCGTTTTTGAGCTATGCTGTCTACAGACACAGACACACACACACAGACACACACAGACACACACACACAGACACACACACACAGACACACACACGCACACACACGCACTTTTTTCTGGATTTTTTTTTGGATTCAGGGGGACATAAAACATGTATTTCCGGTGAAATTTCGGTATCATAGTTTTGGGTGCAATGCAATATCCTCTCTATACACTATGCACATAGTACGCGTAGGGAAAGTAAACATGTAAATTACATAAATTGAGTGTTTTAATGAGATCTACATTTTTGCGTTGTAATTTTTTGTATACCTCTTACGGTTTCCCAGTTATACAAAATTCATCCAGAATTAATAGGTCATCAGTGAATATTCCTAGAAAATTCAAGATATACCTTTGTTGTGCCATAAAAATATATTTTACATAAGGTATTTAAATAAAAATCGTTTGAGCCATTTTTTTTTAAAATGTTCGTGTCGCATCTTTGGAATATACCAAACTTAAATACCAAGTTTAGTATTAACAGTCTTTTCGTTTTTGGGTTATACCGTCTGCAGACACA
The DNA here is from genome assembly GCA_030762935.1 of Hymenopus coronatus. Classification (NCBI taxonomy): domain Eukaryota; kingdom Metazoa; phylum Arthropoda; class Insecta; order Mantodea; family Hymenopodidae; genus Hymenopus; species Hymenopus coronatus. Next base: position 155,299,598 of record CM060896.1, on the reverse strand, counting down.
CTCAGTCAGTCAGACAGACAGACAGACACACTCACTCACCGCGGACCTTTTTCTGAAAAAAAATTCTGGATACAGGGCCTCCTAAAACTCTATTTCCGCTGACATCCCAGTATCGCATTTTTGGGTGGAATGCAACACTTTCTCTATTTCACTATGCACAAAGTGCGTGTAGAGAAAGTCAAAATATGATGTGTTCCGTTCAAATGCGTTTCTCTACATCTGTGTGAAAAAGTATTGATAAAAAGCTTATTCTTCTACCTGCTTCATGCTGATCGAGAGAATCATTAATAGAAACGCTTTCCTGTAAATAGAAGGAAAATAATGGAATACACTAGGCTAAAGTGATAATCACATGGTTACCATGTGCTTGAAATCTATTTCTATGCATGAATTTACAAGTTTCCCTGTAAGAAAGTTTTAGAATTTTAATTCTGAAACAAATAATAGGGGACATTTCAGAAATAGCCAAATCCGCGAAAAAAAAACAACATATATTACATATTATTCAAGAGATCTAAATTTTTATGTAGTAAGTTTTACCTGTCTCATACGCATTACAGTTATAGCAAATTCAGGATATATATTTTTAATTTTTTGGCCAGTTAATTAATTTTAATGTAAATCATTAGAGCAATTTTTAAGAAAATCAAATATTTAAAAAAAATGGTTTGATATTTAATAGTCTTTTCGTTTTTCAGCTGTGAAACACACACACACACGGACCTCCTTTCTAAATTTTTTTTTTTTTGGATTCAGGGGGTCTAAAAACATGTATTTCCGGTGAAATTTCGGTATCGAATTTTAGGGTACAATACAATACCTTCTTTATATTCTATGTAGATAGTAGGTTGATGTTTAATCCAGAATTTATTGGTTTTTTTATATTAATATTTTTAATAAATATTGATTTTGCATCCTCATCTTTATTATTCTTGATTCTTTTAAAAACCAATCTTTATGAAATATTTTATTTCATAAAAAATAGAACATGAAATAATCTTATTATAATTCCCCTTTTAATAAAAACTGCGTGTGCGCCTAAAATATATGGTTCTTTTAAAGATAATAAAGATAAATAGTATAATAAATCCTAAAATGTCTTTAGGTAAGTACAGGGAAAGTAAAAATTATTTTAGTTCGAGTTGTCTAAAAAAATCAACTTTGCGATCTGAGCTCGTAAACTACTCAATTATGCTCGGTCCTAGAAAAAATATTTAACGACTGTAAACCCCATTTTAAACCCTTGTTACATCGTCGCTGTAAGTTATTGTAGAGGAGAAACAATGGTAGGTGCCCGTAAACTAGTTGCACTATTGTTGCTGTGCTGGAGCGGCGACCAGGTGAGAGATCCGGTCACATCTTGTGTTAAGTAAATGGCGCACGTATCCCACTGCCCCACACGTGTTACACTGCGGGCACGTTCTTGCACCACCCCCCGCCGGTCGATACTGCATACATGCCATTATAATGCAAATAGAGCCATCTACCTCACCGTGAAATATGAGTTTCTGGCTCCCTTGGCCACTCATTTATTACTCTATGTGTTCCTGCATAGAGCCAGCCATTCGCCACAGAGTTCTTGTGCTAAACAGAAGCATATTACTAGGGACGGCTGATGAGTCCCAGGTCTCTCAACGAAATCAGCATTTATTTATTTGTTTTTTTTTTTTTTGCTTTATTTCTCAACATAATCTCCAGCAAAGCTAATACATTTGTCATATGGTGTTCTAGTTTATTTAAACCATCTCTGTAGCGAGATTTTCACTCAATACTAGATATGGCGAATAGAGTGGATGTTCAAGCAATTCCAACATTAATTCTCACATTTTACTTTCTCTATACGTACTATATACATAGTGTATATAGAAGGTATTGCACTCCACCCAAAAATTCGATACCGAGATTTCACCGGAAATATATGTTTTAGGGCCCCCTATATCCAAAAAAAAGAGTTTTCAGAAAAAGGCCCATGTGTGTATGTGTGTGTCCGCGTGTCCGTTTGTCTGTGAACACGATAACTCAAAAACGAAAAGTCGGTGAAACAGCAAACTTGGTATTGAAGTTTAGTATCTTCCTGGGATCGACACGAAGATTTTCAAGAAAATCCCCCCCCCCTATCCACCCTTCACATAGAAAAATTTTCGAAAATGTTAATGGCTCTAACGATTTTTATTAAAATAGCGTATATTAAAAATATAAAACAAATAATATGTATATCTTGAATTTTCTGGGAATAGGTTATGAAAACTACTTTATTCAGGATGAATTTTACGGAATTGTGTATAGCTGATAAACCGTAAGAGATATACAAAAGCTTAAAAATTGTGGAGCACATTAAAACATACAATTTGTCATATACATTTTTTTTCGCGGAGTTGATCGTTTTTTACATATTCTTTGTTCTTGGTTTCAGCCTTGAAAAACTTATACTTTTCTCATAGAAGAATTTGCCAGCTTCTGTCCATACAATCAAAGGAACTTCAGTCACATAGCAACCAGCTTTTGACTATCACTTTAACCTATGGTACTGCCTTATTTCGCTTCTATTTACAAGGAAGCAAGTAATAAGACTATTTCTGCTAATTCTTTGTTGATTATCATTAAGTAAATAGAAGCATAAGTTTTTTTTTAACAATAATTTGTTGCAGAGATGTAGAGAAAGTCATGTGAATGGATCACATCAGATATTTTTTGCTTTATATCTCAACATAATCTCCAGAAAGGCTAATACATTTGTCATATGGTGTTCTAGTTTAATTAAACCATCTCTGTAGTGTGATTTATCAAGGTCCTTAAAATACTGTTTACCGCATCAATGACCTCCTCGTTGCTGTGAAATCTTCGTCCTCCAAGAAAGTTTTTAAGGTTTGGGAACCGGTGGTACACACTGGGTGCTAGATGTGGCGAATAATTCACACCTTTTTTTCCATTGCAATTACTGAACGATGGGCCGGAGCATTGTCGTGATGAAACAAGATTTTTGTTTTCCAAGTGAGGTATTTTTCTGTTCACCTCATCACTAAAACATTGCATTAAGCTTGCGTAGTAGCTACCAGTGATACTTTTACCCCTTTCCAAGCAATCAATAAAAATAGTTCTCTGTGCATCCCAGAAAACACTCGTCATAACCTTGTTAGCTGACAAAACTGGCTTTGACATTTTGGAGTTGGTTCACCTGGCGCAATCCACTGTTTTGACTATGATTTACTTGCTGGGTTGTAGTGATGTATTCTAGTTTCATCCATGGTAATATGCCGTCTCAAAAATTCACTGGGATATTACGGTAGAGCTCCACATTCTTAACAGAAACAGTTTTCCTTTGCAACTTTTGATCTGGTGTCAACAAACCCATCTTTCCCAGATCTTGTGAAAGCCCAAACATTACTTAAAATATTACATTTTTTTATATGCTTACAGCCTCTGCTATCTCAATCAACTTTAATCTGCGGTCTCCCAGTACTAAACAATGAATTTTTGCAATGATCTCCGAAGGTGTCACTTCTACAGGACGTCCAGAGCGAGGCCCATCACTAGTGCTCGTACGCCCCATTTTAAACACTGCAACCCACCTTTTAATCATTGAATATGAAGAGGCAGAGTCTTCAATGTACTGCCCATTTTCTTCTAGATTTCTTTAGGCGTTAAGCCTTTCAAATGGAAGTATTTAATCATAGCTCGTTTTTCCAAATCCTCCATTTTCGTGAAAACTCTAAAGTTGTCTTGTTTAAAATGCTGTCATTCGGAAACTAAACAAGCTATGGCCCTGTAACTATGGAAACAAGCTAGTCTGTAGTTAAACTATACGATGCTACTGTCAGCCAACCCTCTTAGAAGGTACTAATACAACCATTTGTGCTAAAGTTTATTTCGATTGCCACGATAGATAAAGGAATAATCTTTTGTAGTAATAGAGCCAGCCGTGAAGGCCTAAGTATACTTTTGTAATAGTAGTTTGTGGAGAAAGTCATAGTAATGAACTCATCAGAGTTTTTGAGTGTGTTTTTCTTTTGAGAAAGTAAAACGTATTTCTATTTTCCGGTAGCTCAGAGGTTTATAAGCAACGACGTTTGGTTCATTAGAATGCCTGTATTTATTAAGTAATGAGCATATCTTTTAGGTCGAATTTTAAACGCAACTCTTCTTACAGCTGCGCATGTTCAGTTTACGGCTCCTTTCATGTTTTTTCCATAATGGCTTAACCGAGAGACAGTGCCTACTCTTTTCCAATGTTCAATATAACGGAGTCCCTTTGTGCTGTTCGCAATGCTCGCTTATAAATAGTGCTACTAGTGGACTGGCTAATGAAAAAAGCCCTTTCCTGAGCTTTACAACTTCCCTTTAAGATATTAAAAATATACGCGGTTTAATATGGAAAAGCACCTACAATTCAGCAGTTTAAATATTTGCGAGCAAGATTTCATCCGCCAAAAGCTTCTGTTGTGGAAAAAGTGAGATACACCTCGTGAACTCATGGCCAACAGTTAATCCTCAGCGCCTTCTACATTCGAGAGAAGAAAAAATATGATGTGCTCTATTCACATGACTTTCTCTACTTCTGTGTAACAAATTAGTGTTAATAAGCTTATTCTTCTATTTACTTCATGCTAATCGAGAAAAAATTAGCAGAAATAGTCTCATTACCTGCTTCCTTGTTACTAGGTGACTGAAGTTCTATTATTTTCTTATGGACACGAGTTGAAAAATTCCTGTATGAGAAAAGTACAAGTTTTTTAAACCTGAAACCAAAAACAAGGAATATCTAAAAAACGATCAACTCTTCGAAAAAAAATGTATATAGCATAAATTGTGTGTTTTAATGTGCCCTACATTTTTTCTGTGATAAGTTTTTGTCCATTTCTTAAGGTTTAGCAGTTATGCAAAATTTCGTAAAATGCATCCAGAATAAAGTAGTCTTCAGAGGCTATTCCCAGAAAATTCAAGGTGGACATGTTATTTGTCAGGTAAATATCTTTAATATACGATCTTTTCATCAAAATCTTTAGAGACATTTTTGAGAAAATCAAAATTTTCGAAAAAAGTTCCTTGTAAAGGATAGTTGGGGGTGGGGGGATTTTCTTGAAAATCTTCGTGTCGCATTCTTAGAAGATAACATACTTAAATACCAAGTTTTATTTCATGGTCTTTTCGTTTTTTGAGCTATGCTGTTCACAGACACACAGACTCACACACGCACACACGTACCTTTTTCCAAAAACTGATTTTTTTTGGATTCAGGGGGACCCAAACATGTATTTCCGGTGAAATCTTAGTATCGAATTTTTGGGTGCATTACAATACCTTCTCTATACACTATATACATAGTATGTGTAGAGAAAGTAAAAAGTGTGTTACATTTGCATGACCTTCTCTATACATTCTTTAACAAAATATGCTTGAAAAGGTTAAATGAAAATGAAGGTAGTTGTAAATAATACTGAATGATGAGCACTGTCAGACTGACTCAGTAGTAGAGCAACCGGCTAGAGACCGGGAGATCCGTGATCCAAATTCAGGCTATGGCATTGAATTTTTCAATCTGATGCAACCCATCCAACTTCTGTCCTTCACATGGCATGTATGAAAAAACAATTAAAACAATACTGACGTAAGAATATGTAAGCCAATATTACAAAGTATTCGTTAAATCGAATTTTGAACTAGAATTTCTTGATTTGGGAGCATAGGCCTTTGTTTGTTTTTAGCTACTACTCCCCCCTCAAACAGATCCAACATTCCCCTCAAAAACCGATCCAGTACTTAACTCACAAACCGATCCCGTATTCCCCTCACAAACTGATCCAATATTCACCGACAAATCTTGATTATTTGGGAGGATTTGGCCTTTGTTTCCTTTTGCTCAATACTCTCCTCACAAACCGATTCCATACTCCACATACAAACCGATTCAGTGCTCCCAGCACAAAATTGATTATTTACTTAACACTCCACTCACAAACCGACTCCCCTCAGAAATTTTGTTATTTGGAAGGATGGATCTCTTTTTAATACTCCCCTCACAAACTTTGATTATTTTGTCCTTTGTACTTAATACTGCCCTCACGAACCGATCCAATACTTCCTTCCAAATAATTGAGGTTTGTGAAGGACAGGCCTTTGATTCTTTTTATATAATACTCCCCTCAAAAGTGAATCCAGCACTGTCTCATAAACTTCACTGTTTCTCTTTACTTAATATTCCACTCACAAACCGATCCAACACTCCCCTTTCAAACTTGATTATTTGATATTTTGTTTCTTTTTACTTAATACTCCCCTCACAAACTGATTCAATACTCCCTTCACAAACTTGATTATTTGAGAGCATAAGCTTTTGTTTCTTTTTACTTAATACTCCCCTCACAAACTGATCCAATACTCCCCTCTCAAACTTAATTATTTGAGAGAATAGGTCTTTATTTCTTTTTACTTAATACTTCCCTCACAAACGAATCCAGTACTATCTTATAAATTTGATTATTTAGGATGATAAGCCTCTGTTTCTCTTTATTTATATTTCCACTCTCAAACTGATCCAATACTCCACTCACAAACTGATTCAATACTCTGTCATAAACTGATTCAATACTGCCCTCACAAACTTGTTTATTTGAGAGCATAGACCTTGGTTTACTTTTACTTAAAACTCCACTCACAAACTTATTCAATAATTCCCTCACAAACTGATTGAATACTCCACTCACAAACCGATCCAATACTCCACTCACAAACCGATCGAATACTCCACTCACAAACCGCTCCAATACTCCACTCACAAACCGCTCCAATACTCCACTCACAAACCGATCGAAAACTCCACTCAAAAAATGATCGAATACTCCACCCACAAACCGATCCAATACTCCACTCACAAACCGATCGAATACTCCACTCACAAACCGACCGAATACTCCACTCACAAACCGCTCCAATACTCCACTCACAAACTCATCCAATAATGCGCTCACAAACTGATTCAATAACTCCCTCACAAGCTGAGTCAATACTCCACTCACAAACTGATTCAATACTTCCCTCACAAGCTGAGTCAATACTCCCCTCACAAACTGGTTCAACACTCCACTCAAAAACCAATCCAATACTCCACTCACAAATCGATCCCATACTCCCGTCACAAACTGATTCAATACTCACCTCTCAAACTGATTCAATACTCACCTCTCAAACCGATTCAATACTCCCCTCACAAACTGATTCAACACTCCCCTCACAAACTATGCAATACTCACCTCTCAAACTGATTCAATACTCCCCTCACAAACTGATCCAATACTCCCCTCACAAACTGATGCAATACTCCACTTACAAACTGATTCAATACTCCCCTCACAAACTGATTCAACACTCCACTCACAAACTTGATTATTTGAGAGCATAGATCTTGGTTTCTTTTAACTTAATACTCCAGTCACAAAACCATCTGAAAGTTCCCTCACAAACCAATCCAATACTCTCTACACAAACCTCGATTTTTTGGAAGGATAAGCTTTTGTTTCTTTTTATAAAATACTCCCTCATAAACATTAATCTTTAGCATGATAGGCCTTTGTTACATTTTATGTAACACTCCCCTCACAAGCCGATCCAATACTCTCCTCATAAGACTTGATATTTGGAAGGATAGGCTATTATTTCCTTTTTCTTAATACTGCCTTTACAAACCGATCGAATAATCTTCTCACGAACCTTTATTTATTATTTTGGAGGTTGACTCTTTGTTTCCTTTTATTTAATGCTACCCTCACAAACCAATCCAATACTGCCCTCAAAAACCGCGTACTTCTAACAGCTTCACGTTAAACCAGATAAACGTTTGCATAAAGGTTTATACTATACATTTCTTCATAGATACAACGGAAAACGTTAGGGTTAAGTGATTGTCAATCTTTTAAAAGCTGGTCGCTTATTTATGAATTTTACTTTGAGCTTGACCAGGAGCAAGAAAAATGAAAACGATATCCTCTTTGAGGAAAGAATAAATATTTTAAAACTTAAAACATAACAAGGAATATCTTTAAAATGGTTAACACCTTAAGAAACTATTTGACGTGAACAGTGTGCGTTGATAAGATCTACATTTATGGTCTGATAACATTTTTGTTTATCTCTTACCGTTGCTTAGGCAAAAGTCTTCCAGAATTTAGAAGGCTTCAGAGACCACGCCTAGAAAATTAAAAGATATGCATTTCGTTTGTGGTGAAAATATATTTAACGTATATTATTTTAATAAAAACCGTTACAGACTTTTTGAGAAAACGAAACATTTTGAAAAATGTTCCATGTAATAGTTTGGGATGGGGATTTTTCTATAAATCAACTTGTCAGACTCTTATAAGATAAAATTAAATTTATATTAAATATTAATGATCACTAATTAAACTGTGTATAAGAAAAATAAAGTGAAATTGAATTATAAGAAAACAATTGAAGCGTAATTGGCAATACCAAGTTTGATATTTAAGAGTCAATTGAACACAAAATGTGTGTAATCTCTCGATAACGCAGAACTCAATGTACGCTATAACCATCGTAAAACCTCATTAACTCACTTGCGAGAGTGCTGGCTTATATATCAGCGGGAATTCCACAGAACATTCTAGAGTATTCTGGAAGCAAGGAGAGGGGAACATTCTAGAAGATTTTGGCTGCATGACGATATCAATAGCATTGATGGTGTTTATGTTGAATGAGAGAGCTACTTATCTCTGTTAATCTCTCCAACTATGCGGTGCCGAATTCCAAAGATGGGCCATTACTGCTGCACCACATCAACTCAGAGTTTGAGATTAACAGCTAGCTAATTCCTAATAAAACACAGAGTTTTTTTCAATAAATTGTTTTGTTTAGGAGTGAAAATGTAATATAATGAAACCAAACAAGGGATTAGTTTCAAATTCGGTAAACATTTTACATAATGGTTTTCCAGATGGGATAAAATTATAGCTGTGTTTGGTTCAAGGTTGTAGAGGCTAAAGAAATCATTCGCGTAATCCGCAAAAAACGCTTGGAGGAAGTCTTGCTGTCAAAATCAGGTTTAGACACTACTACATATTCAAGTATCATAGATATGGATTTGATTTAGAAATAGATTTTACACATAAGTGCCAACATTCTGCTGACCAATATCATCCATTCAAATAACAAAGCCCGAAGCAATGTCATGCAATTCAAAGCTATGGCAGATTTAGTGAAATGGATTTGCACGTCAAACATTTCCCAATTATTAGCATTTCACTCACATGGTCCCCTGCTCAGTCAAAACCCTTGCTGATCATTCTCATCTGCCACCAATTTTCCTTGGTATTCCATGAAATGACATGCCTGCTTTTGTAGTGAAGGAGAGTTTGGAAAGCTGCCCTCAGGACAGGCAAACCACTTCTGTCCCACCAAACCGCAAAAGTGCCTCTCGGAAATTGAAGCAGGAAGGTTGTTGAAGCACCTGTCCCATTTTGGTTCCTGGGGAAGAAATAGCTGCTCCTCAAACTGTGTACATGTCAAGAAGGATATATCTTCTGAGTGACCTAGCATTAATAATACTTTCCACCTTAGAGATTTACATAAACACTGCTGAGATACGCTACTGGTGGTTACGAACAAAATATTGTTATAATAAAAATCTACAAATACCTGTTTTTTACTTTCTCTACACCTACTATGTACATAGTGTATAGATACCGAGATTTCACCGAAATACATGTATTTGGTCCCCCTGAATAAAAAAAAACATGTTTGGAAAAAGGAGTGCATGTGTGCATGTGAGCCTGTAGAGAGCATAGCTCAAAAACGATAACAATGTTAAATACCAAACTTGGTATTTAATTTCAGTATCTTCCAAGGAGATTTTCAAGAAAAATTCCCCACCCCCAACTACCCTCTACATTGAAAAAATTCGAAATTGTTTTATTCTCAAAAATGGCTCTAACGATTTTGATTAAAATCTCTTATATTTAAGATATTTACATGCCGAATAAAATGTATATCTTAAATTTTCTGGGACTAGCCTCTAAGGACCTCTTTATTCTGGATGATTTTTATTCAATTTTGAATAACTGGTTAACCGTAAGAGATAGACAAAAACTTACTATATAAAATGTATATCTCGATAAAACACACAATTTATGTCATATACATTTTTTCGTGTAGTTGATTGTTTTCGAGATATTTCTTATTATTGGTTTTCAGCTTTAGAAACTTACAATTTTCTCCTACAGGAATTTGTCAACTCCTGTCCATACAAACAAAGGAACATCAGTCACATAGCAACCAGCTTTTGGCTTTCACTTTAACCTACGGTACTCCCTTATTTAGTTTCTATTTACAAGGAAGTAAGTAATAAGAATATTTCTGCTAATTTTTACTTTCTCTAGCCCTGTGTGTACATGTACATAGGGATAGAGAAGTATTGCATTCCACCCAAAAATTCGACACCGGAAATACATGTTTTAGGACCCCTGTATACATAAAAAGCATTTTCAGAAAAATGTCCGTGTGAGTGTGTGTCCGTTTGTCGGTGTGTCCGTGTGTCTGTGAACACGATAACTCAAAAACGAAAAGTAGCTAAAATACCAAACTTCGTATTTAAGTTTAGTATCTTCCAGGGATGCGACATGAAGATTTTGAGAAAAATCCCCCCACCCCAAACTACCCTTTACATGGAACTTTTTTCGAAAATTGTTATTTTCTTCAAAATGGCTCTAACGATTTTGATTAAAATATCATATATTAAAGATATTTACCTGGAAAATAAAATGTATATCATGAATTTTCTGGGAATAGCTTCTGAAGACCTGTTTATTCTGGATGAAATTTGCTTAATTTGGCATAACTGGTAAACTGTAAGAGATAAACAGAAACTTATTACACAAAAAATGTAGGTCTTGTTAAAATACACATGTTATGTCATATACATTTTTCTCGTTTTTTGAAGAATTCATTGTTATTATTTTCAGTTGTGAAGTACTTATACTTTTCTCAGACGGGAGTGTCCGCTTTTCTTTTGTTCTACTCCTGGCCAAGAAAAAAAGACGCGATTTGTAATGACAAACGCATAACGACAGCTTTTAAAACATTTGACTATCGGTTTAGCCTAGTGCATTTGCTCATTTTCTTCCAATTTATAAGAAAGTAAATAATAAGAACATTGTGCTAATGAGTACCTCGCTTAGCAAGATGCAGAAAGAAGAATAATCTTATGTAAGAAGTTTGTAGAACAGCTAGAGAAAGTCATGTGAGTGTAACACATAAGATTTTTCTCAGTTAGCATGATGTAAATAGAAGCCTAAGCTTTTTAACAATAATTTGTTGCAGAGATATAGAGAAAGTCATGTGAATGAAATACATTAGATTTTTCTTGCAGTGTCATCGATCTATTGTGTAATTTTGTAAATTACCGGTGTATTTTATAGTGTATTGTATTCATAAAATAATCTGATGTGCTCCATTCACGTGAATTTCTCTACATCTCAAATTAACAAATTATTGTTAAAAAGCTTATTCTTCTACCTAAATCCATTTCTATACATTCAAAGAATACATAAAAAGTGGGCGTAGCAAAGATGCTAGCATATTGTTTCTAAACGTATAGTAAAATTGCATCATCAAATTCTTAAAATGTAAATATACAGTGCACATGATAGCATGTAACAGTCATTCTAGTTGCTTTCATAGGGAAGCTATGCAGATAGCATGGGTGAAAAAAATACTGGGATAGTTCCAAAAACCACTAGTGACTGGTTGAAGCCACAATGCTTGAAACGGATAAAACAACAAACCGTCAAACCATGCGTAACGCCGGGCGTTTCACTAGTATAGCATATTTGAATTTTATAGGTCCTTCAAGTTACTTGAATGAATAAGTGTATTTATTGACTAAACAGTATCATATATTGAGCTTCAATATTAGCACGGATACACAGACTGTACGTGCTATTGCAGTACATAAAATAGTAAACAATATTAAAACAACAACAAAAAATTAAAACAGTAAACATGAAAAAATATCTAATGTGTTCCATTTACATGACTTTCTCTACATCTTTGCAACAAATTATTACTACAGAGCTTATGCTTCTATTTACTTCATGCTAACCGAGAAAAATTTAGCAGAAATAGTAGAAGAGAAATAAGAGAGTACCATAGGTTAAAGTGAAAGTCAAAAGCTGGTTGCTATATGACTGAAGTTCCTTTGTTTATATGGACACGAGTTGACAAATTCCTGTAGGAGAAAAGTATAAGATTTTTAAAGCTGAAACCAATAACAAGAAGTAGCTCTAAAACGATCACTCCACGAAAAAAATGTATATAATATAAATTGTGTGTTTTATCGTGATCTATATTTCTTGTGTCGTAAGATTTTGTCCATTCCTTACGGTTTACCAGCTATGCAAAATTCAATAAAAGTCATCCAGTATAAAGAAGTCTTTTGGGACTTTTCCCAGAAAATTCAAGATGTACAATTTATTTGGTAAGTAAATATGTTAAATATAAGAGATTTTAATCAAAATTGTTATGGCCATTTTTAAGAAAATAAAAATTTTCGAAATTTTTTCCATGTTAAGGGTAGTTGAAGTGGGGGGATTTTCTTGAAAATATTTGTGTAGACACCAAACTTAAATACAAAGTTTGGTTTTAAACGGTTTTTTCGTTTTTGAGCTGCCCACAGACACACACAGACACACACAGATACTTTTCTAGAAATGCTTTTTTTGTATTAAGGGGGTCTCAAAACATATATCTCCGGTGTAATCTCGGTATCGAATTTTTGGGTGCAATAAAATACCTTCCTTATACACTATGTACATAGTACGTGTAGAGAAATTAATAAAAAGACGAAGATATTCAAACACAGCAATTTAAATTTACAACACAAATTACACCTTATTCAGATGCATTAATGTAACCATATTATAATAGACAAATACACTTAAGATAAATATATACACATAATATATACACTGCACATAAAACCACAACACAATGATGACATAAAATATAAGTATGTAAGACATTATAATCCCTTTATTCTTATCCCTCCCTCACCCTCTTCTCTATTGTCAGCTTTCTCATATCTCAGCTGTCTTGCCTTAAGTATAAATTTACCTAACATGTCCACGTTTCCGTGCCTGCCAGTAGCGTCCAACATGCTTCTAGCTCTACATTTCGTGGTGGTACAAGATCACGGTAAATATTTTCCCTCCATTGCTCCGTACCCCTACATCTTGCCAAGATATGGGTCCACGACTCTTCCATCTCGCAAAAGGGCAGATTCAAATACCATTCTCGTCAGTAACTTTTGTGTTCCGCCTTGCTCCTAGTCCAATACACGCGAGCCGCTCTCTAATGAGTTTGGAACGTGTTTTGATGTCCACTCAGATTTTAGCCCAGAATGTACTTTCGTACAGCATTATCAGGCATTTTAGTTGGAAAATACCATATTCAAAGACCATCTTTGCTATAAACCAGCTATGAAATCCCGAACAGAATAACGTACTCTTTGTGGTTCAGTGATGCATCTGGAAGGTAAGAAATGCATTTAAGATGCATAACGTTTCCACCATAAAAAAACTGTTTTATCCGGAAACGTTCCTCCAAGCTATCTCGTCCAAAAACACACCTGCTTTTACTGCCTCAGTTTCCCTACCATGTCCCTTCCACACAGTGCTTATTCTCGTTTTATATTCGAATTTCCCTCTTAAGTTTGTAGCCCAAGGCAGCTCCGACCATCTTCAGAGAAGATCTCTTCAAAATTTTATTATACATTCGACATTTGTAGCTCCGTCCTCTTCCAGCTCCGACGTGAGGGAAGAGCTGTGATTCAAGAACCCTGATCTACTTCCATGCCCTCTGGCTGCTCTTCTGCAGACCTTACCGTAAACCAATTACTTTCCCATATTCATTCTTTCCAAGAGCTTTTTCTTCTTTAATTTCACCTCTGAAATGTTTATCGGGACTTCCTATTCACTGCGCTTCAAAGACTAAACTTTCATTGATGTCCTCTGTTACCAGCCACAAAACTTCCCTCATCAGTTCTTCTTTATGCAACAATCTGCAACTATGAGCCCTGTTTCACAACAATTACAATGTCTGCATCAACAATTTACAAGTATTTCACAACTATTTCACAAATCTTCAACTGATTATCTATTTAGCAAAAATCTGATAGTTCTATTCACATGACTTACTTTAGCGGTTCAGCAAACAAAACTTTTATTCAAAAGATTAATCGTGCTAATCAAGAACATAAGCAGAATTAGTATTACTGCTTCTTTCCTTGTAAGTAGAAGGGAAATAAGAACACGCACAGGCTAAAGCGATAACAAAATCTTTTAAAAGCTGGTTGGTATGCGATTGAAGTATTTTAAAACTGAAACCACGAAAATGTATATGATATAAATTGTATATTTTTGTGTATCTCTTACGGTTTACCAGTTATGCAAAATTCTAGAAAATTCATCCAGAATAAAGATGTCTTCAGAGGCTACTCCTACTAGATTGAAGATATAAATTCATGAAAATATCTTTACTATACGACATTTTAATCAAAATCGTAGCAGCCAATTTTGAAAAAAAAATCGAAAAGTTTTCCACGTAAAAGTTAGGGGAAAAAAATGTATATAATATGAATTGTGTGTTTTAACTGCTCTACATTTTTTGTGTGGTAAGTTTTTGTCCAACACTTATGGTGTGGCAGGTATGCAAAATTCCGCAAAATTCGTCCAGAATAAGGTAGAAGGTTATTCCCAGAAAATTCATAATATACATTTTATTTGTCAGGTAAATATCTTTAATATACGATATTTTAATCAAAATCGTTACAGCCATTTTTAAGAAAATCAAAATTTTCGAAAAATACTTTCATGTAAAGGGTACCTAGGGATGGGGGGATTTTCTTGAAAATCTTCGTATCGCATCCTCGGAAGATACCAAACCTAAATACCAAATACGTACTATGTACATAGTGTACAGAGAAGGTATTGTATTGTACCCAAAAATTCGATACCAAGATTTCAACTGAAATACATGTTTTGAGACTCCCTGAATCCAAAAACAGCATTTCTAGAAAAATGTCCGTGTGTGTGTCTGTCTATCAGTGTGTGTGTGTGTGTGTGTGTATGTGTGTGTTGTGGGCGGTATAGCTCAAAAACGAAAATACCGTTAAATACTAAACTTGGTATTTAGGTTTGGTATCTTCCAAGGATGCGACACAAAGATTTTCAAGAAAATCACCCCATCCCCAAATACCCTTTACATGGAAAAATTTTCGAAAAGTTTGATTCGCAAAAAAATGGCTCTAACGATTTTGATTAAAATCCTGTATATTAAAGACATTTACATACCAAACAAAATGTATATCTTGAATTTTCTGGGAATATCCTCTGAAGGGCTCTTTATCCTGGATGAATATTGCTAAATTTTGTTTAATTGCTAAACGATAAGAGATGGACAAAAGCTTACTGTACAAAAGCGATTTGTAATGACAATTGGATAATGACAGCTTTTAAAACATTTGACTATCGGTTTAGCCTAGTGTAATCCCTTATTTTCTTTATACTTATAATGAACTAAGTAATAAGAACATTCTGCTAATGATTATCTCGATTAGCAAGGTGCAAAAAGAAGAATAATTATATGTAAGAAGTTTGTAGAAGATCTAGAGAAGGTCATATGAGTGTAACACATCAGCTTTGTTTATGTAAATGTCTTTGACATTTGATATTTTAATAAAAATTGATAGAGATAATAGATGAAGATGATTTTCTTGAAAGTTATCGTAACGCATTTTTTGAAGATACTAAACATAAATAGGAAATTAGGTATTTAAAGATCTCTTCGGTTTTAAGGTATTCTGTCCATAGATTCATAGACACACATGGATATTTTTGTAAAAAGTATTTTTTCGAACTCAAAACATATATTTTCGGTGCAATCTTGACATCAAATTATGGTTGGAATACAATACTTTTTTAGCTACTGAATACATTGTATGTACATATGTGCTAGAGAAATTAAAATTAGAATTAGATGTCGCAGGACAAGTAACTTACAACCACACATACATTTTGTAATAAACAAATTGTATGAATAGTAAGCCCCCTCTCCAAACTCACACACAGGTTGCCTTCTTTTCGTTGTCCAACAGTATCTGGTAGCAGAAGAACCCCATCAATCTTAAGGTGAATCAGCATAAAGAACTTATAAATCGTATAAATAAGCGTCAATGTTCCTAAGAGGCCAAAACTTGAAGTGCGTAAGATGAAGTTTAATAATCTCTCGACCAAAGTTCAGCGTTTACACCTTCGCTCCATTCGGCATTTTTAACGACTTAAAGGTACACTTGGGTCCGAATAGGAGTGTAAAGCAACTCTGGATGATTAGACCCCTCAAAGTTTCGAAATTACTTCCAAAGTAAAAGCAACAACACCTATATTTTATTCATTCACTCCCCTCAGATAAAAAGTTGCATGGCGCAAGTGCTGTGGAAACTGCGCTATAAACTTGCCTTCTGGCATTTGAAATGGAAGAGGGCTTCACCCCTCGAACGGTAAGAAGTTAGGATTGACTTTCCTGCCATTGCACCACCAAGTGCCTACCAGGGGGAACAAGAAGAAGAAGAAGGGGATACCCGCGAAGAAAAGCTTCCTTTGAACCTTTCAATGCGTAAACGTTTTCCAATGTGAGAGTTGTGAGCTTGGAGACGACCATAAAGGTGGGAGGTTTCTTTTCAGCTTAAGAATCGGCAACGTGGCTGATAACTCGCCCACAGAGGTGGCCTCGATATTGGGAAACCAGAGTTATTGCTCCTCAGGCGAGGGTTATTAGCTTTCGCTTAGCAGACCCTCAAAAACTGACACGCCTTCGCGTTTTCCCAAACTTTATGATCAATTTCACCGATGGAACCTCCCCCCAGCAAGCTTTGGTGAAGTTTAAAACCCAATATCATCATTAGCAAAATACGCGAGATATTTTACTTTCTCTTTCTATACTAAATATGGAAAGTATTGCATGCCACGCAAAAATTCGATACCGAAATGTAATTTGTGTTTTCAGACTCGAGAAACCAAAACGTTAGTATTCTTAGAAAAAGTTTTTGTGTGTTTAAGGGTGGCTGTGTCTATGTGTGTGTGTCTGGAGTGTCTGTGCTGTGTATATATGTTTTAATAAGATCATTGAAGAATGGAATGAATTGCCTGTATCAGACTTTCACGGCTGCCCCAATTCCTTATTTAGTCTTTTACTATCTGTTGTAAAATCACTAACTGAATATTTATCATATATTAAGTTATCGTATCTGTAGGATAAAACAACATATAATACAAGTGGACAAACCTCTGTTATCCACTCGTAGAACTTAAAACGCTCCCCTTGTTCTATTCATGAATAAACTCTCTGATTATCCACTTGTGTAATAAATAACTATAATGCTTTTCTCAACTCCTGGCCATACAAAAAGGAACATCAATCACAAAACAAACCAGCTTTATAAAAATTTCACTATTTATAAGGAAGCAAGCAATTAGACCATTTCTACTATTTTTTTTTTTGATCTGAATCAACATGAAGTAAATAGAAGAATATGGTTTTTAACAATACTTTTTATAGAGATATAGGGAAGGTCTTGTGAATGGAACACAAAAGATTTTTTATTACTTTCTCTAGCCCCGTATGCACAATGTACATAGGGATACAGAAGTATTGTATTCCACCCAAAAATTCGATACCGAGATTTCACGGGAAATACATGTTTTAGGACCCCCAGTATCCATAAAAAGCATTTTCAGAAAAAAAATCCGTGTGTGTGTCCGTGTGTCCATGTGTCCGTGTGTCTGTGAACACGATAACTCAAAAACGAATAATAGCTGAAATACCAAACTTGGTATTTAAGTTTAGTATCTTTCAGAGATGCGATACGAAGATTTTGAGAAAAATACCCCCACCCCTAACTACCCTTTACATGGAAGTTTTTTCGAAAATTTTGATTTTCTTAAAAATGGCTGTAACGATTTTGATTAAAATATCGTATATTAAAGATATTTCCCTGACAAATAAAATGTATTTCTTGAATATTCTAGCAATAGCTTCTGAAGACCTGTATATTCTGGATGAATTTTGCTTAATTTGGCATAACTAGTAAACCGTAAGAGATAGACAAAAACGTACCATACAAAAAATGTAGACCTTGTTAAAATACACAACTTATGTCATATACATTTTTTTAGTGGAACTTACCGTTTTCGAGTATCCATTTTGGATATTAGTTTCAGCTGTGAAGTACTTATACTTTTCTCAGACGGGAGTGTCCGTTTTTCTTTTGTTCTTACCCTGGCCAAGAAAAGAAGCGATTTGTAATGACAATCGCATAACGACAGCTTTTAAAACATTTGACTATTGGTTTACCCTAGTGTATTCCCTTATTTTCTTTCTACGTACTTATAAGGAACTAAGTAATAAGAACATTGTGATGAATACCTCGATTAACAAGGTGCAGAAAGAAGAATAATGTTACGTTAGAAGTTTGTAGAACGGCTAGAGAAAATCATGTGAGTGTAACACATCAAATTTTTTTAGTTAAAAATAGTATACGTCACCCCAGACATAAAACTATAGTGTTGATGTTAATGAGGATAAAATAATCAGTAATAAATGTGGTATAATGATGATAGTCCAGGTCATTGCTGCTTGTGGTTGGTAGACGTGATATAAATGAAAGGGGTCGATATGGCTTCTTGGTGGCGAGGGCGGAAGATCAAGGCTTGATGCTCGTTTGCCTTTAGTCACCACTTGCTTCCGCCAGGTTGTAATTTAATTGATTCTCAGCAGGGGTAGGTAGCTGCACAGGCATGATTAACCACCAGCCGTTTTCTCACAGTTGTTCATACCTCATTTCACTCTGCAAACTGTTGCACTTTGTCAGAAAGGATGAGCACCTTTCCAAATGCCACAAAAGATGCCGAAAACTTTTCCTAGAGTGTCTTCCAGTCGCAAAATTGAAATAAAATGCAGTTTTATTTATGCACGCTTTCCAACTACAGTGGTTCTCAGCGTCCCTTTCTACGAGGGCCGTTTCTGTTATAAACCTCCAATAGGCTGTAAATAAAAGACAATTCATAGAAAATAATTATATTATTATTAAAAGTTTTGTACACTTATGGCTACTTTTCAACATACTCACTGAAAAGATTGAGACATTTATCGTACCTGTGCAAAAGCTTTGTTGCCGCCAAAGCTTTCAAATGAGCATTGATGTTGCTTTGAAGATCGTACTTTACGATGTCTGCGGAGAGCCATTCAAAACAAACGAAGACGAATGCTGACTTCAGGAATTGTGTTGGTCCATTACAACGCTCGTCCACACACTGCTGGCACAACCCATCGGCTCCATGAACAATTACAATGGGACATTTTCGATCATCCGCCATACAGTCTGACCTGGCACCCAGCTATTTGCACCTTTTCCCTGAACTGAAGACGTGGCTAGGAGGGCAGCACTTTCAAACCAGCGTAGATCTTCAAAACAACGTCAATGATCATTTGAAATTATTGGTGGCAACATTTTTCGAAGTGGGTATTGCAGAGCTTGTATACAGTTACGATAAATGTCACAATATTTTCGGTGATTATGTTGAACAGTAACCACAACTGAACAAAACTTTTAGTAATAAAATAATTCTTTTCTATGAACTTTCCTTTTATTTATAGCCTATTGGAGGTTGAAAAAAACGTCCCTCGTATGTGGAGCGTGTAAGACCGCTTAATTTTGCTCAGAGGTCTCTTTATCAGGTTTGAGATTAACATGCCGTAAATCTACGACACAGGACCAACGGCATGCCGGGGGTTTACACATATGACTTGAGTATATAAAAAGAATGAACTTCAATAGACTGGCATCTGTTTTAATAAATCATACACCAAAAGAATTCAGAAACATAGAAAGACGAATAGCCAAATGAAATAGTTCTCATGACCGGATACGTCTAGTGGTCTAACATCATGAAACAGAAGAACAAGAACAAAGTATACATACTGTGCATTTTATACATTTCACAGATTCATTACCTTAAATAAACTTAAACATTTGTACAACAGATTGTTTTACGTGCCGTAAATTTACGACACGTGACCAACGGTTCTACCTCCCTTTCGAAGGAAGCTATAATAAGGTTTTTACGCCCGGAAAAATCCATCGTCTTCCGCCTTTTGAACCCGCGGCCTTGGATACATGAGCATATTTATAATATTTTTAAAAGAAAGAGTTCTACTCTGCAGCGAACGAGTTGCGTTATCGTGCTCTGCGCTGCCAGGTCGCTACTTGCACTCTTTACATTTTCCCTCTCACTCGCACACTGAGCACGCAAATCTACCTGGCGCGTTACTCCAGCGGGGATCCAATATGTTCAACACAGCAGCACTCCGGTTGACTGCCAGACTGATGCTCAAGGACAAACCTCATCCCATTTGCAAGTAATTGGTAGCCACTATACCACTGAGGGTGACTTCCTAGTAGCAAGGAACAGTAAATGATGGCATGTGACTTTCTCTACTATGTACAATGTAAGTAGGCAGAGACGTTATTACATTCTACCTAATATATACCAAGATTTCCGGGAATATATACTTTGAGGATGCCTTAAGCCCCCCTCCAAAAGGATATATACTTTCTCAACCTTTCGCATAGTATATAATTATTGGTTTCAATTGCCATTTAATTCGTGGGGAAATCACTACTGCTTCACATTGTAAATCGCCATTAGGGTATGTAATCTCATGCGAGTCAGTCGAGGAATTTAATGCTGTGCTGGTATGTTGAAATGGTAGCTCAATGGTTAGAGCAACTGGCTGGAGACTAGGACATCCGTGGTTTAAATCCTAACTATGGCATTTAATTTTTCAGTCCACTCTATCTAACCGATATTGTAAGAATAATTTTTACTTTCTCTATAAGCACTATGTACATAGTGTATAGAGACGTATTGCACTCCACCCAAAAATTCGATACCGAGATTTCACCGGAAATATATGCTTTAGGGTCCCCAATATCCAAAAAAAGCATTTTCACAAAACGGTCCGTGTGTGTGTGTGTGTGTGTGTGTGTGTGTGTGTGTGTCCGTGTGTCTGTGAACACGATAACTCAAAAACGAAAAGTAGCTAAAATACCAAACTTGGAATTTAAGTTTAGTATCTTTCAGGAATACGACACAAAGATTTTGAGAAAAATCCCTCCACCCCAAACTTCCCTTTATATGGAAATTTTTTCGAAAATTTTGAATTTCTTAAAAATGGCTCTAATGATTTTGATTAAAATATCGTATATTAAAGATATTTACCAGACAAATAAAATGTATATCTTGAATTTTCTGGGAATAGCTTCTGAAGACCTGTTTATTCTGGATGAATTTTGCTTAATTTGGCATAACTAGTAAATCGTAAGAGATAGACAAAAACTTACTATTCAAAGAATTTAGGTTTTTTTTTAAAATACACAAGTTATGTCATATACATTTTCCTCGTGGAGCTTACCCTTTTCGAGGTATTCATTCTTATTAGTTTCAGTTGTGAAGTACTTATACTTTTCTCAGACGGGAGTGTCCGTTTTTCTTTTGTTCTACTCCTGGCCAAGAAAAGAAGCGATTTGTAGTGACAAACGCGTAACGACAGCTTTTAAAACATTCAACTGTTGATTTAGCCTAATGTATTCCCTTATTTTCTTCCTACTTATAAGGAACTAAGTAATACAAGCATTATGCTGATGAGTACCTCGATTAGCAAGGTGCAGAATGAAGAATCATCTTATGTAAGAAGTTTGTGGAACAGCTAGAGAAAGTCATGTGAGCGTAGCACATCAGATTTTTTTCTTTTCTTTTGTAGTTTAACGTTCCTTCATTCTGGACGATGGACAAAATTGGTGAAATGATGCTCAGATGAGCATAAAGTTACTCGACATTTTGCTTCTCAAGATAAGGGGGACCCAAAAAAAATCAGATGTGCTCTGTTCACATGACTTTCTCTACATTTCTGGAACAAATTATTGTTAGTAGGTTTATTCTTCTATCTAGTTAATTCTAAAGGATTAGCATAAACATTCTTATTACTTAGTTCCTTTATAAGTAGAAGGGAATTACGGGAATACAGTAAGTTAAACCGATAGTCAAATGTTTTATAATGTAATTTCTATGGGATTGAAATCCGTTTCTTTACATGGCCTAGCGTGCGTGATGTGTTCCGTATGAGAAAATAAGAATTTTAGAACTGAAATAAATAACAAGGAATATCTCGAAAAAGGCCACTCTATGAAAAATTGTATATGATATAAACTGTATATTTTATCCTGATCTTCATTTTTTGTGTAATAAAATTTTGTTTACTTACGATTTACCAGTTATGCAAAATTCAATAAAAATCATTCAGAATAAAGAGATCTTTAGACACTATCTCCAAAAAGTTCAAGATACACAAGTTATTTCGCATGCAAATATCTTAAATATAAGAGATTATATTCAAAATCGTCTGAGCCATTTTTTAAAAATTTAAAATGTTAGAAATTTTTTCCATGTAAAGGGTAGTTCGAGGTGGGGGGATTTTATTGAAAATCCTCGTGTCGCATCTTTGGAAGGTAACAAACTTTATATCAAGTTTGATATTTAACGTTCTTTTAGCTATACGGTACACAGACACACATGCATATACGAACCTTTTTCTAATTTTTTTTCAGGGGGACCCAAAGCATGTATTTCCGGTGAAATCTCGGTATCGAATCTTTGAATGCAATACAATACCTTCTGTATACGTTATGTACATAGAAATGCAAAGAAAGTAAAAACGTTATTTGGGTAACTCCCTCTAAGCGAAATTCGAACTCGCGACCTATTGAATGTGAGGCAGGCACGCTAACGATTTGAATACTTAGTAATAAACGCTGGAAGTGTAAAGAAAGAAGCGTAATCTCAGCTTTTAAATCTACTTATATACTTACGTATCATAAATATGAAGGTTTAACTGGCTAGAAAAGATGATACACTTTTCTTTCAGCACTAAACAGAAACTTCCTTGGAGACGAAATTAGGACAAACAGAACGCAGTAAAATAGCGTCACTAGCGAAATAACTAATAGATATTATATTATGTCCACAGTTTTATATTTTCCACTGTTTGCCCCATTTGGCACGATCACAATGTCTTCGCTTAACGACGGTTTATAGCTCAATGGACCCATTAGCTCTAAAACGAGCTCCCTAAGTGGACCGCGATGCATCAGACCAAATATGCTGCCCTAATTTTGCTACTTTCTAGAAACAGAATTTTACCAATGTTTTATGTGAGTCTTTCTTTCCAAGTTAGAAAGCAGTAATCGTTCAAACCGTTGCTAAAAAAATCTGGTGTGTTCCATTCACATACTTCCTCTACATCTCTGCATCAAATTATTCTATTTGCTTTATCTAATCGAGAAAAAATTAGCAGAAATAGTCTTATTACGTGTTTCCTTTTAAGTGGAAGCTAAACAAAGGAGTACCATAGGTTAAAGTGATGGTCAAAAGCTGGTTGCTGTGAGACTGAGGTTCCTTTGTTTTTAAAGCTGAAACCAATAACTAGGAATATCTGAAAATACCAAACAAAAAACGATCAACTCCACCACAAAAAATGTATTTCACATAAATTGTGTACTTCATCGTGATCTAAATCTTTTGTGTGGTAACTTTTTGTCTATCTTTTACTGTTAATCAGTTTAAAACTCATCCAGAATAAAGAGGTCTTTAGAGGCTCCCAGAAAATTCAAGATAAACATTTATTTGTAATGTAAATATCTTAAATATAAGAGATTTTAATCAAAATGGGCCGCACCGTGACCGAGTGGTTAGACCACTCGCCTCTCACCTAGACGGCTGGGGTTCGGTCCCAAGCGACCGCATGTGAGATTTGTGGTGGACAAAGCGGCGCTGGGGAAGGTTTCCTCCAGTTATTCCGGTTTCCCCCGCCATCACATTCCACCGGTGCTCCATCATCATTCATGTATCAACAGTGTCACAGCCTGCGGTGCCATTAGTAGTTAAGGCGGGCGTTAAACACTACCAAAAAAAATAATCAAAATCGTGTCAGCCTAATTTTCGAAACTTTTTACGTGTAATAGGCAGTTTGTAGTGGGGGATTTTCTTGAAAATCTTCGTGTCGCATCCTTGGAGGATACCGTACTTAAATACCTAGTTTGGTATTTAACGGTCTTTTCGTTTTTGAGCTATGCTGTACACGCATACGCGGACCTTTTTTCTAAAAATGCTTTTTTTGGATTCTGGGTAGACCAAAAACGGGTATTTCAACTTCTTGTCATGCAAAATAAAATAAATAAATAAATAAACGAATTTAATCATCTAGTAATCAAGTGTTAAAATATTTGACTATTAGTTTAGCCTAGTATACTCCCTTCTATCTACAAGGAAGCAAGTATTCGATATCTGATAAGTAACTTAAAGTTCGTGGTTAGACACTTACTTTTGAAACACTTAAAAACTGTAAACAAAAACAATAATAAATCAACATTTCTTTTTAATATTTTATTGAACTTTAAGAACAAATGAATTCTCGATGTGAAAAAAATGAAAGACTACATGAAATTTATATGGACAAAGCTTTCCTATACACTCTTTTGTTAACGAATTTTGGAATAGATTCTTTACTTGAATTCATGAATTATTGTATTCAATAGACTAATAAACGATCTATCGACCTCTCTGTCTGTCTGAATGTCTGTCTATCTAAAGTCTTGAATGTTACGTCACTTTTTAATTATACTGTAAGTACTTACAGTGCTTGTTGGCTTGGCAGTTAATAAATGAATTGCAAATTTAGCTTCATTACCAAATATGCATTCAGAGTGATTAACTTACATATCAAGTATTTCAAAAACAATAATTTGTTACAGAGAAGTAGAGAAAGCCATGGAACAGGTCATATTTTTCAAGCATGTAATAGATGTGTAACGCTGTATGTAGGCCATTCTCTATAACTTTCATACATTTTAATAGCAGAGAAGGTTTTGAAAATAAGTTTGTTAGCCATTACAGTGGTGATTTGAGTTGTGCGGTTTTCTTGAGCCCGGTTTATAAATGTTTTCTTTTCATCACCGACATTAATGCAGCGTAATGAAAGGTCAGAAGTCAAGTAGGTATAGAAATGAAGTGACTCAATGTTGTTAAGGTGACACTACATGAATGAAACATGAAATGAAACAGATCCAGTGCATGTCCAGAGTTAAATAATCTTTTTATCCCTTTAAGTTTCAATTTTCGCTTTTAACATCTCTGCGCAGAATTCTAAAGTGTTTCTGAGTGAACCCAAATGCAACGCCAGAAAGTTTTGGATCAGTAAATAGTGACAAAAAGTCAGAAGTTATCAGAAGTTTAAGGCAATTGATCAAAATTCTGGAAAATTTTGATTTTTGGATTTTAGCATATAAATATAAGTCACATTAATATATATTAGAATGTCCTTGTAGATAATTTTCAGCCATTTGCAATTTAAACACTGTCGCGTGACCTTTGAAACGAAAGTTTTAATGGTAACAAATAACATTTCAAATATTAAAACAAGTGTTTCTCTAAGAGTATTTTCCAATGCATATAAATATTCAAAATGTTCCTTGTAGTGTACATGTCAACAAATCCGTTCAAATTTTCTAACAGAGAATCTTAATGTATTAGTAAGAAATCTGATGTGTTCCATTCACATGACCTTCTCTACATCTCTGCAACAAATTATTGTTAAAAAGCTTATGCTTCTATTTGTTTCATGCTAATAGAGAAAAACAAATTACCAGAAATAGTCCTATTTATTGCTTCCTTGAAAGTATAAGCGAAATAAGGGAGTACCATAGGTTAAAGTGATAGTCAAAAGCTGGTTGCTATGTGACTGATATTCCTTTGTTTGTATGAACAGGAGTTGACAAATTCCTGTATGAAAAAAGTATATTTTTTAAAGGTGAAACTAAAAACAAGGAATATCTCAAAAACGACCAACTCTACGAAAGCAATTTATATAACACAAATTGTGTGTTTCAACGTGTTCTACATTTTTTGTGTGCTAAGTTTTTGTCCATCTCTTACCGTTTAGCAGTTATGCAAAATTCCGTAAAATTCATCAAGAATAAACATTCATCAGAGGTTATTCCCAGAAAATTCAAGATGTACATATTATCTGTCAGGTAAATATCCTTAATATACGGTATTTTAATTAAATCGTTAGTGCCATTTTTAAGAAAATAAACATTTTCAAAAATGCTCCATTTGAAGGGTGTTTTGGGTGGGGAAATTTTTCTCAAAATCTTTGTGTGGGATCCCTGGAAGAGACTAAACTTAAATACCAGTTTAGTATTTTACCAATTTTCGTTCACAGACACACGGACCTTTTTCTAAAAACACAAGGAATTTTAGATACAGGGTACCCTTAAACATATATTTCCGGTGAAATCTGGGTATCGACTTTTTGGATGGAGTGCAATACCTTCTCTATACACTATGTACATAGTATGTGTAGAGAAAGTAATACAAGTTACCAAAGTAACTAAAATTAATTATGTATGTGTATTAACAAAATTAGTTAATCAACAAAAATAATGAAAAAGTATCGAAATAGATCTGATTTTTTTTTAAAGTTTAACGTCCTTTAACCTGGTTGGTCATATCGGAATGATGAAGAAAATTGATGAAATGATGCTCAAATGATCTTGGGGTCCATGGAGCTAAAGTTACTCGACATTTGTCTTCTTAGGATAAGGGAAAATCCCGAAAAAAAACAACCTTACCCGGGCAACTCACCCTTAGTGAAATTCAAACTTTTGAACACAGTACCACCACCCTACCCAGGCGGGTAATCGGTTCTTTATTTGGCCAGGAGTAGAGTAAAAGAAAAATGGACACTTCCTGTCTTAGAAAAGTATAAAAAGTAAGAAATATCTTGGAAACGGTTAGCTCCTCAACAAAAACGTTAAGGACTAAAATTGTGTGCTTTGACGACATTAAATTTTTGTAAGTTTTTATCTCTTACGGTTCAGCTTTTAAGCAATTTGACTAAATTCATCCAGAATAAAGAGATCTTTATAGGCTATTCCCATAAAGTTCAAAATATACATTTTATTTTATTTAATATACGGGATTTATTAAAAATCGTTAGAGCTATTTTTAATAAAGTCAAAAATTTTTAAATGTATTCAATGTAAAGGATGGTTTATGGTGGTGTAATTTTCTTGAAAAGCTTTGTGCCGTATCCTTGGAACATACTAAACCTAAGTAGCATGTTTTTAAAAAAACGGTGTTTTCGTTTTTGAACTACGCTATCCACAGACACACACACAAACTGGCCTTTTTTTAAAAATGCTTTTTCGGACTGAGGGGACTCCAAAGCATATGGTACATACTTTTCTCATACAGGACGTTGTGAACTCGTATCCATACAAACAAAGGAACATCAGTCACATAGCAACCAGCTTTTGGCTTTCACTTTATCCTATGGTACTCCCTTATTACAGTAAAGCAAGAATTAAGACTTTTTATGCTAATTTTTCTCGATTAGCATAAAATAAATAAAATATAAGCTTATTAACAATAATAATTTACAGACATATAGAGAAAGTCATGTGTATGGAACACATCAGTTTTTTTAATTTGTTCATAATTTGTGACTAAATTACCAAATGCAAAAACCTTAATACTACTAAACACTAGAAACCCAAATATATCGCAATGGCGAATGTACCCTTGCTCACTTAGTTCTAAAACCTTGTCGCGAATTGTGTTTATTCTATCCGACACTGCAACTGTGACGTACTCTCTCTCTCTCTCTCTCTCTCTCTCTCTCTCTCTCTCTCTCCTAAAGCCACTGCAAGAGCACTGGCACATCACGTTTACAAGAAAATCCCCGCTATTAGAAAGCCTTTAAATCCCTCACTGCCGTAGACGAGCGATGGAGAATTTTCCGCTTTGCGCGACTTTACACATCTACTTCAATTAACAATAGCAACACGAGACACATCCACGAACCCTCTGTCATCTTCACTTGCACGATCTCGCTCTTTATCACCACAACTGAAAAACTTGAATAGCCGTGATCGTTAGTGCGACACGAAGTACCCTGGCCAGCCATTCAAAGCGAGTTGGAGTCCCAGCGACTTCAGTCAAATGTGTCTGTGATAAAGGATGGGGAGGGCCCAAGTAAAACAACCGGTGTGAAGCACGCTTGGATGCTGACGGGGATACATTCAACTGCATTTCATGGAGTTTGCTATTTATTATTAGTAATTATTTTTTGCAAGCATATTCACATTCTTACAATATAAAACACTTATAACTAGTTTAATATTATTCTTGAAGGTTGTTGTAATACGCTATTAGAAGAGAAGACAGCTAAAAATACTAAAAGCATTGATTAATCATCTTTGTTGCCAAATGGCAACATCACGCCGAGTGGTTAGACAACTCGTCTCTGACCTAGACGGCCCGGGTTCGATCCCAAGCGACCGCATGTGATTTATGAGGACAAAGCAGTGCTGGGTGGGTTTTCTCCGGGTTCTACGGTTTCCCCCGCCATCGCATTCCACCGGTGCTCCATCTTCATTCATGTTTCATCAGTATCACCACCTGCGGTGCCATAAGTAGTTAAAGTGAGTGTTAAACACTACCAAAAAAAATTATGATGTGTTCCATTCACATGACTTTCTCTACATCTTTGTAACAAATTATTCTTAAAAAGCTTATGCTTCTATTTACTTCATACTAATCAAGGAAATTTTAGCAGAAATCTCCTTGTATGTAGAAGCAAAATAAGGGAGTACCATAGGTTAAAGTGATGATCAAATGCTGGTTGCTATGTGACTGAAGTTCCTTTGTTTGTATGGACAGGAATTGATAAATTCCTGCATGAGAAATATACAAGTTCTTCAAAGCTGAAATACAAAAGAAGGAGTATCTAAAAAACGATCAACTCCACGAAAAAAAAAAAAAATATATATATATAACATAAAGTTTGTGTTTTAATGTGCTCTACATTTTTTGTATAGTAAGTTCTTGTCTATATCTTACGGTTTAGCAGTTATGCAAAATTCCGTAAAATTCATCCAAAATAAAGTAGGCTTCAGAGGCTAATCCCAGAAAATTCAAGGTATACATTTTATTTGTCAGATAAATATCTTTAATATACGACATTATAATCAAAATCCTTAGAGCCATTTTTGAGAAAATCAAAATGTTCGAAGAAAGTTACATGTAAAGGGTAGTTGGGGTGGGGGGATTTTTTTCCAAAAATCTTCATGTCGCATCCCTGGAACTTTCCGTTTTTGAGTTATCGTGTTCACAGGCACACGGACACACACACACGGACCTTTTTCTGAAAATTCTTTTTTTGGATACAGGGGACCCTAAAACATATATTTCCGGTGAAATCTGTATATCAAATTTTTTGATGGAGTGCAATACCTTCTTTATACACTATTGCATAATACGTATAGAGAAAGTAAAAAACACAAGCGTACGAGAGTAGACTTATGTATATGAAAACCTTGCCTGTTAGACTCACATTATTTTTTTTTACAAATTATCTTACAAACTATTCCTACAAAATATATAATAGTGGACTGGCCATCCATTCAAAGGTCACGAGTTCGAAGCCCAGCGACTGCAGTCCAATATATTTGTGGTAAAGGAAGGGGAGGGGCCAAGTAAAATAGTCGCTGTGGTGGCACGCTTGAATTCTGATGGGGTTAATTTCGACTGCAGTTTATTATTACATGTATTATAATACTAATTAGCTCTGAATCCTCTCCTGGGATTGTGTTTATTCTAACCAACATTGCAACTGTGACGTGCTCTCTTTCCTAAAGTCACTGCAAGAATTCTGTCGCATCACGTCTTCAAGAAAATCCCGCGATTGGACAGCCTTTAAATCTTCCGAATGATGGAGAATTTTCCGCATGAGGTGACTTTGGGGTCCTAAGACACACATCTACTTCAATTAACAACAGCAACACGAGACACGTCCACGAACCCTCTGTCATCTTTACTTGCACAATCTCGCTGTTTATCTCCCCGGGGAGCACGCAACTGCCACGACCGCAACAGCTGTTCACCTATCCCCAATATGTTACAGATCCACGGTAATGTAATACAGCGGGAGAGGGGTTGGATCACACACACAGTAAATTGCACGATATAATCAATAAGTCAATATGTTCTGGTAAACATCCCTCGTCTTGCAACTGGGTACTGCAGCCAAGCTCTCGTCTGCAATGGCAAACCCTTGTACTGGTCATCATCTTTCTTCTGTCGCGGTGAATCCCGGCTGAAATATTAACGCTTGATCATGTGACCCAGTGCAATTAGTGCACCTGTGCATGGGGTGTACACTTATGTGCATAAAACGTGGCCTGTAACACTTGCATGAATTTTTCGATCCATTTTCATACACATTCTTTCTACAAAAGCTTATTTTAGCTACTTCATGCAAATCGAGATGTAGATTAGTAAAATGGTGTTATTATGTATTTATTTTCTTGTACGTATAAGCAAATA
Source organism: Hymenopus coronatus (assembly GCA_030762935.1). Lineage (NCBI taxonomy): Eukaryota > Metazoa > Arthropoda > Insecta > Mantodea > Hymenopodidae > Hymenopus > Hymenopus coronatus. The sequence goes on along the minus strand of CM060896.1, from coordinate 155,269,038 downwards.
ATAGAATCCCTAAGTATAAAATAGTCCCTTTATATAGGCCGGACACCCTCCTAGGACTTACAAGCGTATGCCAAGCAGTCAGAAACTTGTTGGGGACCCAACGGTACCTAACCGACCTGGAACGAATGTTCGAGTGGTTAGACCACTTGCGTCTCACTAAGCGACCACATATAAGATTTGTGATGGACAAAGCGGCGCAGGGGCAAGTTTTCTCCAGGTTCTCCGGTTTCACCTGTCATCGCATTCCACCGCTTCTCCATCTTTGTTCCATGTATCAGTGTGAACGACTGCGGTGGTATAGAAGTAAAAGCGTCCTATAAAATCACTCGCGCACATTTAGAGAGTAATATCAAGAGGGCGACGCAGCGACCATAGCAAGAGAAACAGCGGACAGTTGTTCGTACCGCAAGTATATGCGCTATCTGCCTGGCACCGCCAACACTGCAGATCCTAAACCACGTTTTCGGACGGCTAAGGAAGTCTATACCTTTCTTCAACGAGGGAACCTACTACTCCACATATACAAGTTAAGTATCCACAGTTGCCCTGGAGGCAAATTTGACGTGGCTTTGCTATACCAGAAATCAACACAGAATGGGTCTCGGAGGCATATGAGATTGTCAATGAAATCCTTCCAACTGCAGATAAATTACATAGACATCATCTGGCAATTCTTCCCGCTTGTCCAATGTGCCAAGCCCCGAATTCGCTCACACATCGACTCTTGGAATGCTCAGGTAAAGGACTGATATGGCTCTTGAGCCGATGTCGGGGGTGGACTGGTGACACCTGGCAGCCTTCAGCAACGGATATTTTGCAGCTGAATTTTCCCTGGACGCGTCCTGCATTGTGGAGAGCTCTTATTTGGAGAGTAATGGGTACCTATGCTTGGCTTAGTACCTGGGACACGCCAGCTGACTGTGTGGTTCCAGCTTTACGCAGTTTTTTGTATGTAGCGGATGATTCGAGACAACAGAATCAACGCTTTTAAACCCTGGATATACAAGATATGAGCACCTGATTGATTCTATATCGATTCGGAATGATTTTGCATTATTCCTCTTTATGCTGGCCTGTTGTGATATAGAGCTCTTGCTTCTCCTGAAATAAATAAAGTTCCTAATTCCCAAAGGAGGTATAATCCCATTACAAACTAAATAAAAAAAAAAGGCGACCCGGGTAGCTACGGGGACAGAGACACGCAAGCAAGTAGTGTGGTAAACATTGCAGGGCTGTCTGTTAAAAAAAAATATAGCAAGTATTTTGGAGTGGTGATTATTATTGCAATTATTATCATCATCAGTCTTTATTCCCTACCAATCTTGTTATGTCAACAGGAAATGCGGTTGTAAACACACCTGGTGCATGAAATGAGAGAAAATGAGGCGGTAAAATACATTCACATTGACGAGGAGGAGAAAACCTCGAACTGCCTCTGCGGTCAAATGGTCAGCGTTCTGGCTTCTCACCTAGAGGTCCCAGCTTCAATTCCCGGCTCTGTGTGTTTTTAATAATATAAAACTGAAGAGATCAATGTTAACAAACCTTACAGTTCAACGAGAAAAAGTATAAATGAGAAACATGGCCAGAGTAGACGGTTGCCAGGAATTGAACCCGGAACCACCCGAATGCGAGCCTCAACCTCGGTATTACCTGGTGTTTTCTCAGCATGAGTAATTTCAACTAGTTTATTTTTGGCTCAAGCTTGTAGCATTTTTATTGATTGCAGGAGCTGCGGAATTTTTCTACCGTTTCTATGTGCTTATACGGTTATATCAATTTATAAGCATCAAATACTCAAAAACAAGAAAAAGGTGCATGTAAGCTTCAGTCTGAGCCAAAATAACTAACTCGGGTATCTCTCATAGCCACAGCGGTTTCATCTAATTACTCCCGGCGAATCTAACACCGTTAATGGTGAAAGAGGATCTTCTTTTCGGAGGAAAATGGTGATTAGTCCGATGATAAATAGCTCTGTTGGCTTTCCATTTCCATGGAAAGTTTTATATATCGTAACTAGAGGTGTATAATTCCGCAATTTATATAGATATTCCTAACAAAGAAACCAGGTGTTCCGAACACTTGATAGATCATCGTATTGGCTAAAGCAAATCGTAGATGAATTTATCAAGGAACTGGATCAAATACCTTTATTTGTTTGATTAGAAGGAATTACAGTACTTTTATTATTACTTTTTCTTCTAGTGGCTGCTATATAATTCAGAATTTATTTATTTGGTTAGATCAGACGGAAATACTGTACTTCTGTTATTACTATGTATCTGTTCTAGTGTTTGTAATATATTTCAGAATTTTTTTTTGATCAGTCGGAATTACTGTAGTTTTACTTTCTCTACCGGTATGTACAATGTATATAGTGTACAAAGAAGGTAGTGGATTCCACACAAAAATTAAAGTCGAGATTTCCCCGGATATATATGTATTTTTAGAAAAAGGTGCCTGTGGTGTGTGTGTCTGCGGATACTTAACTCAAAAACGAAAAGACCGTTATAAACCAAACTTGATATTTAAATTTAGTATCTTTCAAGGATTTTCAAGAAAATTCCCCCACCACAAACCACCCTTTACATGGAAACATTTTTGAACGTTTTGTTTTTCTCAAAAATTACTAACGATTTTGATTAAAATGCTATATGATACAGATATTTACATACCAAATAAAATTTATATTTTGAATTTTCTGGGAATAGCCTCTAAAGACCTCTTTATTCTGGATGAATTTTGTAGAATTTTGCATAACAGTTAAACCTAAAGATATAGATAAAAACTTATTGCACAAAAATTATAGATTTCGTTAAAATACATAATTTATGTTATATGCGTTTTTATGTAGAGAGTTCCGTTTTTGTGATATTACTTTTAAACTACTTTAACATTTTTCAAACAGGAAGTGACGTTTCATTTCATCTCTCTTGTTTTACTGCAGGCCATGCAAAGCGAGCCAAACCGCAGTTGTTTCACATAGGACCAGCTTTTAAAAGATTTGACTATTAATTTAGCCTTGTATTCTCTTATGTTGCTTCTACTTACAAGGAAGCAAGTAATAAGACAATTTCTGCTAATTTTTACCTTGATTAGTATGCCGTAGATAAACGAGTAATCTTTTGAAGGAAACATGTTTGTGTAACAGCTGCAGTAAGTTATCTATGTCAAAGGAAAACATCAAATATTTACTTTCTCTATACGTACTATGTACATAGTGTATAGAGAAGCTATTGCACTCCACCCAAAAATTCGATACCGAGATTTCACCGGAAATATATGTTTTAGGTCCCCCTGAATAAAAAAAAAACATTTTTACAAAAAGGTCCGTGTGTGTGCCTGTGGACAGCTTAGCTCAAAAACGAAAAGTCCGTTGAAAACCAAATTTTGTATTTAGGTTTGGTATCTTCCAGGGATGTGACACGAAGATTTTGAGAAAAATCCCCCCACCTCATACTATCCTTTACATGGAAAAAAAAATCGAAAATGTTGATTTTCTTAAAAATGACTGTAAGGATTTTGATTAAAATATCGTATATTAATGATATTTACCTGACAAATAAAATGTACATCTTGAATTTTCTGGGAAAAGCCTCTTAAGACTACTTTATTCTGGGTCAATTTTTACGGAATTTTGCATAACTGCTAAACCATAAGAGATTGACAAAAACGTACCCCCCCCCCCAAAATGTAGAGCACGTTAAAACACGCACCTATGTTATATACATGTTTTTCGTGGAGTTGATTGTTTTTGAGATATTGCTTGTTTTTGGTTTCAGCTTTTAAAATCTTATACTTTTCTCATACAGGAATTGACAACTCGTGTCCATACAAACAAAGAAACTTCAGCTACATTTGACTATCACTTTAACCTACAGTACTCCTTTATTTCACTTCTACTTGCAAGGAAGCAAGTAATAAGACTAAATCTGCTAATTTTTTTCTTTATTATCACGAAGTAAATAGAAGCATAAGCTTTTTAACAATAATTTGGTGCAGAGATGTAGAGAAAGTAATGTGAATGGAACACATTAATTTTTTTACTATCTCTAGCACGTATGCACAACGTACATACGTATTGGATTCCACTCAGTAATTTGATAGTAAGATTTCACCGCAAATACACGTTTTAAGACCCCCTGAATCATAAAAATCATTTTTAGAAAAAGGTCATGTGTGTATGTGAGCAGCATAGCTCAAAAACGAAAATGCTTTTTCCGGACTCAGGGGATCCCAAAACATATACTTCCGGTGAAATCTTGGTGGTGAATTATTGGGTGCATTACAATACCTTCTTTAAACACTATGTACAAGTAATACTGTTCCTATGTACACAGTAAGTGTAGAAAACGTAAAAAGTTTTCGGAACTAGTAGAACAAGGTCGACGCGGGCGCATCAGCAGCGGCAACAAATCCTTCGGAACTTCATTATCTGAGATATTTTTCGCTCCATATACGAAGTTAAGTGCGTGAGACCAGCTGTGTAAGAAAAGCAAACAAAAGATGAGGAATATGAGGCATGACAAGAGTGAGGGAAGAGCAGGTGGCAGTGGTGACAGTTTGATGAATCGAGAGCTATCCCGAGCATCAATCACAGACCACAGCGAAACCGCGGAACTGTGGGTAGACCCGCCTCGCTGCTCCCCCAATAAAAGTCAACTTAGTTACAGCACAGACTTCTCGCTTCCATATTTACCAAACTCGAGCAATATCTTGCAGATTTAGAAGCGCAATTTGCTGTCCGGGCGTAGGCGTCACAGAAATCAGCCAATTCAATGGATAAACTGCTCCGTTTTTCAATGTCGTCTCCCATCCCTGACGTTGTTTGTATGCCTTGTTTTCAGAACTTCAGAGAAATAAATGTGGCTACTGGAAAACTTTTCACAAAGTACAAATGGATTTAAAACTTCCCACTTGTGTTTCATTGTCTGTCTTTGCGTTTGATAAATATCAGACATTGCTTAGCTTTCTCCTCCAAAACAGTTGAAAACGAGATGTTTAACCTTAAAAGCAATTATCGATATAAACACCGCAGTATTCGATTAGCGAGTTTAGTGCAAATTATTACCAATTACAAAATGAAAATTAATTAATGTACTATAACAAAGCATGAATAAATTATGTAGCAATTTAACAAAGCATTAATAGTGTGTGAACTACTCTAGAATACCCATTATTCAAGCTCTCATAATTAAACCCCAAATTGGAAACATGAAGCAAATCAAAATTCTTACTTTTTGATTTAATTAATTAATTTATTGTATGTAAATTACCACATAGACAGGATAAATTGATTAATTTGTCACCTCTACTTGTCAGAACTCAAAACCTGACATTTAAATGTAAAAAAGCTGTTGTATTACACTCATAAGGGTTTCTCTCACTGTTACAAAAGATATTTTTCTTTCTACACCATGCTAACTAAAATTAACATTAACAGAATGTTCTTATTACTTAGTTCCTTATAAGTAGAAGGTAACTACAGGAATGCGCTATGCTAAAGCGATAGACTTATGTTTTAAAATCTATTGTTATGCAATTGTCATTGAAATTCGCGCCTTGCCAGGAGTAGAAGAAAAGAAAAACGGACACTTTCTGCCTCAGGAAAGTATAAGTATTTCAAAATTGAAACGTATAACAAAGAATATCTTGGAAATATTTAAGGAAAATTCAGACAAATTTATCCAGAAAGAACAAGTCTTCAGAAGCTGTTTTTATTACCGTATGTAGGTTTAAGTTTGTGTTAGAACGGTTCCTATAGCTCAAAACGAAATGTTTATTAAATACCAAACTTATCACAGATTTTCAGCATCTTCCAAGGATTTTGCACGATAATTTTAATGACAATCTCTCCACCTCAATCTAATCCTTATATGGAACATGTTTTATAAATTGTTATTTTCTCAAAAATAGTTTTAACATCTTTTGTGCATTTCATCTGTTCAAATGTATTCCTTGTTATGGTGTAAACTTTCAAATAACTATACTTTATTCATAGGGGAGATCGTTATTTGTGTTTTTGTTTCATTCTGGTCATGCAAAGAGAATGGGATTTTAAGACCATCATATAATAAACCGCACTATCTGTTTAGCCTATTGTATTTACTTATTTTGTATCTACAGCAAAATATGTAATAAACTACTAATGCTTAGCAGAAGTAAACAGAAGATTAATTTCTTTGTAGCGATGTTTTTATAGAGGAAGTAAACAAATTCATTTGAATGTGTGATACATTAGATTTTATGTTTTATACTTCTCTTAATTAATACAAATCTATGAAATATGAGAACATACTGAGTAAAATGTTTAGGAGTTGGACGCTGTGTTCTATCTTTAAAATTCCATATTTTATGTAAACAACCAAGATTTCACAATACTTTAACATAGGTTACCATGTACTTAACATTTGAAAAACTAAATGAATATTTTGGAAGTAGCTTATTTCACAATTAAGTTATTTGCAATTATATTGTGCATTTAAAGAAAGGTTATCAAAATATGTTGAAAAGAGAAGATTTCTAAAATATTTAAAATCAAATTAACACAAAATCTCTTTTTAAAACCAATAAATTTAAAGTAAATCAATGTAACATAGGTAATAAATATTCGTCCTAATATATCCTTAAGCTAATCAAAACGCACATTATAAATCTTTGTTTTCTTTCTTTTCAGGTAAGTGCAGTTCAAGTTTGCAGTTATTAGGTGAGTGAAAAGGAATTCATCTAATAAATACTGCAAACGATGATTGGATAAAGGGACATCGATGTACTAGAATTCATTTTCTAAAGTATTAGAGCTAAAACTTTGTTTTTTGCACAGGAATTTGAAAGCAAAAAAATGTATTCAAAATCTGTCTTCTCCGACAGATATCGTACCTAAAAAGTCCATCTTTGAAATTACATCCTTTAATACCTATAAAAAACAGATTTAATAAAATTTTCCCTTATTTAATAGGATTAAAGAAAAACATTTTGGTTCACAAAGTGAAGAAGTTGAAAAAAGCAGAGTAGGTATGATTATGCATTAAGTTTTATATACTACACAAGGTAGCCGAGTAGTTAGACCATTGGCCTCCCAATTAGGCAGCCCGGGTTCGATTCCAAGCGTCTACATGTGGGATTTGTGGTGGAGGATACGGCTTTTGGGCGGCTTTTCTTCGGGTGCTCCGGTTTCCCTGCTATTCATTCCACCAATGTCACCTTTTCTATCATCAATTTCACTTCCGTTTCAAACTATCTACTTATCTACTCGTTCCAGGTTCTCCTTTTAGTGGTTTCATGCCGTTGGCTCTACGACAGGTTTCTGGCCCCTAGGCAATTCCCTTACAAAATTCCAATATTTCAATTTATAGTATAACTCAGAAGTATGCTGGAATGTTTACACCTATACCACCATCGATTTTGAAAATGTAAAAAAAAAAAAACAACAACAACAACTATAAAACTGAACTTGAAAAGAATGCTTTTAAAGTTTCATATAGAGAGTAATTTAATCAGCTCAAATCTTTCAAATGATATCCAAAACATGTGTTACATCCGTTCTTGTAGAATCAAACATTATAAATACGCACTTTAAAGAATAGTGAATATTTTCCACCAAAAATAAAAAAGATTTATATTTTTTACCAGAATCAGTAAAATAATAACTCTATGTCTCCATAAATATTAGTAATTTGTTTAGTTCTTAAAATTCAAACATTTAGTTAAATATTTCAAAAAATTATAGCGTGTATTGCTGTGACAGGCATTTATTTGAAGGTTTAACTAATAAAAAGGAACCGCCATTATAAACACATCTTTATTGCAGAAGTATTTTACAGGTTAGATATACAGATATTTTTATGAATGGTATCTTAATATGTACCCTTTCTTATTAGTCGGCAAATATTGAGGTACGCTCTCCTCCATTAAGAATGTTTATATCTCTAACAATATTTATGAGAAATGTACACGACTAAATTACAAATATTTGATTCTTCTAGTCTGATATATCAAAATGTGTCTAGTACCCCTTTTAAGAGTCTTCAAAATAGATTAATACAACACTAACCAAATCATACCGCTAATGTATATACTGCGCCGTGCATATAAATATCTATATTGCATACATGCATTATATTAATTTAATCACGCACAAATCTGTGTACAAAATATTATTCATATTACTTCACTACACATATTATGCACATAGTGTGTACAGGTGTTGTAATACACCCAAAAATTCGATACCGAAATTTCGCCAGAAATACATGTTTTAGGACACTCTGAATACAAAAAAAAAACACTTTTAGAAAGATGTCTATGTGTGTGTTTGTTTGTCTGTCTGCCTGTCTGTGTATGTCTGTGGGCAGCATAGCTCAAAAACGAAAAGTCCGTGAAATACCAAACTTGGTATTTATATTCATTACCTTTCAAGGATGCGACACGAAGATTTTCAAGAAAATCCCTCACCCCCAACTACCCTTAAAATGGAACAATTTTCGAAAATAATGATTTTCTAAAAAACTGCTCTAATGAGTTTGATTAGTGTATAGCATATTAAAGATATATATATCTGATAAATAAAATATGTATCTTGAATTTTCTGGGAATAGCTTCTGAAGACTGCTTTATTACGGAAACTTGCCAAACTGGCAAACCGTAAGAGACAGTAAAAACTAAGTCTACTAGATGTAGATCACGTTAAAACAAACAATTTATGTTATATACATTTTTTAGTGGAGTGGTCGGTTTTTACATATTCGTTGTTATTGGTTTCAGCTTTAAAAAGGTGTACTTTTCTCATGCGGTAATTTATCAACTTCTGTCCATACAAATAAAGGAATTTCAGTTACATAGCAACCATTTTTGACGAATACTTTAATCTATGCTACTTATATCTCTTCAACTTGTATGGAAGCAAGTAATAAAAATATTTCTGTAATTTTTTTCTCGATTTGCATTAAGTAAAAGTAAGCATAAGCTTTTTAACAATAATTTGTGGCAGAAATATACAGAAAGTCAAGTGAAGTTTATTCAAAAATCTGACGTGTTCCATTAACAACTCGTTCTATGTCTGTCCTGCAAACAAACAATTCTTACAAATGATTATATATATATATACTAGCTGACCCGGCGAACTTACTTCCGCCTTAGAAGCAATAAATGAGCAGATTTTGTAAATACCAAAAACAAGTATTTTAATGATTATTTATTGACCGTGTATTTTGCTGCATGGGTTGCACTCTTCAGTGAAGCATCTTGTAATAGACGACTTGTTTTATTATCAGGCGCAAGAACAAATAACGCACATGCCACATATAATTGACCATGGGAAAAACAAGGATTTTCTAGATTCAGACCACAAATTTTCAAGGATTGACCTTGTGATTCGTTAATGGTCATGGCGAATGCAAGACGGATCGGAAATTGAAGTCGTTTAAACTCGAACGGCAAATCGGTTGGGATCATCGGGATCCTCGGAATGAGAACTTCCTCACCTTCGAATTTTCCTTTGAGTATCATCGCGGAAATCACATTGTTCATCAATTTACTTACCACCAAACGCCTTCCGTTGCACAGTTTTGGTTGGTTTATGTTTCGAAGCATGATTACTACGGAGCCAACCTTTAGTCGTAAATTGTGCGGTGGTAAGCCAGGAGTTTAAAATTTTAATTGGATAGTTGCTCTTCACGTGCAATTTCATTCGCAATGTTTCGAATCCTAGTTGTCGCGGCTTTGTCGCGAAAGATGCGATTGTCTTCGTCGCGGCATTGTTAATGATAATATCGGCACAATAAGCTAATAGAAACTCGAAACAAACACCATAGACAACAATGCGTTTTTCTGTCTGTTGCATTTTGTTATACCACGTTTTATGTCACGTCCCACGGAAACAGGATAAAAAGTATTCTATGTCCGCCTCCTGGTTCTAAGCTACCTCCCCACCGATTTCAGCCAAATCGGTTCAGCCGTTCTTGAGTTATAAATGGTGTAACTAACACGACTTTCTTTTACATATATATTATCCTTCATATACCTAGGTGTCACGGGCTCATACCCGGTGTAGGATGATGAATTAATTCGGGCTTAAAAATCCTTAGCATGGCTTCCTTTGGAAGGGAAGTAAGGCCGTTGGTCCCGTATCGTAGATTTACGACACGTAAAAGAACCTCAAGCCTGATAAAGAGGCCTCAGAGAAAAATTAATCGGTCTTTCAGCCTAACATAGATTGGGACGCTGAGAACCACAATAGTTAATAGAAACTTCATTTCTAGTCTTAAAGATATATTTTAATTCAAATTTTTAGAGTCATTTTTGAAAAAACAAAAAGTTCGGAAATATGCTTCATATAAAAGGTAATTGCGTGGGGAGGGGGGGTTTCTGACAAGTTTCATGATGTATCCTTGCTAAACTTAAATAGCAAGTTTGGTATTTTTGACCTTTGTTTTTGAGCTATGCTGTACACAAACGCGCATGCTCACCTTTTTTCAGCAGTACTCCAAACGTATGTTTCCAATGATGTCTCAGTACTGCATTTTTGGGTAAATACAATACATTCTCTGCCTCTTGTACATACGTGTTAGAGAAAGTAATAATATGATCAAAGAGGCATATGTACTTACGAAGAAAAAAATCAGAAATAACATAGTTTAGAATGGGAGGCTGGAGTCATACAAAATTTGGATTTTTGCTGGAGAATCTGTTCAATCTGTGGTGAGAATAAGGAGTGGCAACATTTCGCGACATCTGCGCAATGGAAGATGTAATGAGAAAATCAAATTCACATAAAAAGTTGCAAGTTCAGCTAGAAGGAGATTGGTATGTTGGGACCTACTGGCTGATCAGAAGAGCTGTCAAACGTGCACAAAATCCTGGCTAAAATCCGCGAAGGCAGATCGAATTTCTTCAGTTAATTTATGTTTATTTCTTTTCCTAACATTTAAGTTAATCTTAAAGCATTTTAAGGCATTAAAATATTATTAAATCCATAAATTAAGTACTTGATACCAAATATTAAATATAAGCCTTCTAAAATCTGTTTAAATGAATTCACTTAATTTTAAATAAATACATAGGTATGAAGAGGTATTAAGAAGTATAAGAACAACTAAAGAATATTACGCTATTATTATAGCATTAGTAACAATAAATCTTAATTATTTAAACACAGCAAAATGTAAAGTAATATAGTTGAATACAAATAAACAGTACTATTAAAATATGTATATAAGAAATCTATATTGTACAATAAATCTATCGTATTTAATGGTATAGTTAGTGCTGGATACCAGTGACTTTCACTGGGTATGAGCAATGGAGCTTATACTCGAATATAGAAAGCAGTATAACAGTTGTAAAGTTATTGACTTTCCAGTAATATTTTTTTTAAGAATAATTTCTTTCAGTTTATTTAATTTTAGTTACACCTTAGCAATTTTTATATTATAAACTTTTACCTAATAAAATTAGTTTGTAGTTTTATCAATTATTCGAAAAAACTGAAATAATAGGTAAAAATAAATGATATTTTATTTTTGGAAATGTATTTAAAGTTTGAATATTTTTTTTATTTAAATCAAAGTGCGCTCAAATGAGCATACAGAATACAAACACAAAGTTTTAACTATTAACTTCCTTTTATAGTTTCAATTAAAGTGCATGTCTGTTTTCACTTTCTCTATACTACTATGTATATAGTGTATAGAGAAGGTATTGCACTGCACCCAAAAATTAAATACCGAGATTTCAACGGAAATATATGTTTTAGGACTCCCTGTGTCAAAAAAAAAAAGCATTTTCAGAAAAAGGTTCGTGTTTTACGTGTGTGTCCATGTGTCCGTGTGTCTGTGAACACGATAGCTCAAAAACGAAAAGTCGGTAAAAAGTTGGTATTTAAGTTTAGTATCTTCCAGGGATGCGACTTGAAGATTTTGGGTAAAATCTCCCCGCCCCAAACTACCCTTTACATGGAATATTTTTCGAAAATTTTGATTTTCTTGAAAATGGCTCAAACGATTTTGATTAAAATTTCGTACATTTAAGATATTTACCTGACAAATAAAATGTATATCTTGAATTTTCTGGGAACAGCCTCTGAAGACTACTTTATTCTGGATGAATTTTACGGAAGTTTGCATAACTGCTGAAGTATAAGAAATGGACAAAACTTACAACACAAAAATGTAGAGCACGTTAAAACACACAATTTATGTTGTATACATCTTTTCGTGGATTTAATAGTTTTTTAGGTATTTCTTGTTTTTGGTTACATCTGTGAAAAAGTATACTTTCTCATACAGGAATTTGCCAACTCCTGTCCATACAAACAGAGGAAATTCAGTCACACAGCAACCAGCTTTTGACTATCGCTTTAACCTATGGTACTCCCTTATTTCGCTTCTACTTACAAGAAGCAAGTAATAGGACTATTTCTGCCAATTTTTTCTCGGTTACCATGAAGTCAGTAGAAGCATAAACTTTTTAACAATAATTTGTTGCAGGAATGTGGAGAAAGTCCTGTGAATGGAACGCATCAGAATTTTAGAAAATTGTGTGCGTGTGTGTCTGTGGGCAGCATAGCTCAAAAACGAAACGTCCTTTAAATATTAAACTCGGTATATAAGTTTATATCTTACAAGGAGGGATATGAAGACTTGCATTCCATGTAACATTTTCAAAAATTGTGATTTTCTCAAAACTGGCCGTAACGGTTTTGATTAAAATATCATATATGAAATATATTTAGTTTTCTAAGAATAGCCTCTGAAGATATCTTTATTTGTATGAATGTTGTTGAATTTGTCATAACTAGTAAACGGTAAGAGATAAGCCAGAACCTACTTAAAACATGTAGAGCTTGTTGAAACACACAATTCATGTTCTATACACTTTTTTTGCGAAGTTGATTGTTTTTAGATATTCCTTGCTATTGCCCTCAGCTTTAAAATACTTATATTTTACTCAAACGGGAAATTGTCACTCTTGGCCATACAAACCAAAGAATTTTAATTGCATAGCAACCAGCTTTTAAAAGATTATTTCTTTAGTCTCATTCTACTTACAATAAAGCATGTAATAAGACCCTTTCTGAACCCGCCTGGGTAGTGTGGTGGTAGCGTGTCCGCCTCACATTCAACAGGTCGAGAGTTCGAATCTCGCTTAGGGTGAGCTACTGCTCGGATAAGGTTTTCTTCGTGTTTTCTGTTATCCTGAGAAGACGAATGTCGAGTAACTTTGATCTCCATGGACCCCGAGATCATTTCAGCATTATTTCTCCAGTTTCATTCTTCGTCCGATATGACTAACCAGGTTAAAGGACGTTAAGCTACAATAAAACTTTCTGCCATTTTTTTCTCGATTAGCATTAAGTAAATAGAAAAATAAGCTTTGCAACAATAATTTGTTACAAAGATGTAGAGAAAGTCTTATGTATGGAACACATCAAATTTGTTTTTATTCACAACATGTATTTCCGGCGAAATATCAGTATCGTATTACTTTCTCTTTACTACTATGTATATAGTGTATAGAGGTGTTGTATTGCACCCAAAAATTTGATACCGAGATTTCACCAGAAATATATATTTTGAGAACCCCTAAATCCAAAAAAAAAAAAAAAAATTTAGAAAAATGTCCGTTATGTGTGTGTGTGTGTGTGTGTGTGTGTGGGCAGCATAGCTAAAAACGAAAAGACCGTTTAAAACCAAACTTGGTATTTAAGTTTGGTATCTTCCAAGGATGCGACACAAAGATTTTCAAGAAAATCCCGCTTTACGTGGAACATTTTTCGAAAAGTTTCATTTTATAAAAAATGACTGCAACGTTTTGATTAAAATATAGTATATTAAAGGTATTTACCTTACAAATAATATATATCTTGAAGTTTCTGGGAATAACCTCTGAAGACTAGATTATTGTGGATGAATTTTATGGAACTTGGTATAACTGCTAAACCGTAAGAGATAGACAAAAACTGGCTATTCAAAAAATGTAGAGCACGTTAAAATACAAACGTTATGGTATACACATTTTTAAAATATTCCTTGTTTTTGGTTTCAGCTATGAAAAGCTTATACTTTTCTCAAATAGGAATGTGTCAACTCGTGTCCATACAAAGGAACTTCAGTCACTTAGCAAACAGCTTTTGACTATCACTTTAGCCTATGGCACTCCCTTATTCCGTTTCTACTTACAAGGAAGTAAGCAATAAAACTGTTTCTGCTCATTTTTCTCGATTAGCATGAAGTAAATAGAAGCATAAGCTTTATAACAATAATTTTTTTGCAGAAATTTAAAGAAAATCATGTGAATGGAGCACATGAGATTTTTTTGGATGGAATGCAATACCTTCTCTACCTACTATGTACGTACAGGGGAGGAGGGGTTAATTTGAGCAAAATCCGCATGATCGCGCTGTGCCAAGAAGAATGGAAACAGGGTCAGTAGCACACACTAGGCAGGGAGGAGGTCAGACAGACAGCGGACAGGGCGCTATGCCTTGGGCCACGCTCAATACTCGACTGTCTCTCTCTCTCTCTTTGCAACAAGCTTTCTTATGCTCATAATTGCATCTTTCTCAGTTTTGTTTTCTGCTCTAGGGTGGAAAAGAAAGCATGCATATGCGAGGGTGTCGACGGGTATAAAATATTCCCGGTATAACTCCGTGTCTCTGCTTAACTACCTTCTTTCCTGCACTAATTGTGGACATACTAGACGGTTAAAAATAGCGCAGTAGGCGGCAACAAATCGTTCTTAGACCAACACCACTTAAAGAAGCCTCTACATCGCAGAGTGAGACGAACTACAAATCTAGCTGGAAAAAAAAAAGATTTTCCATTCCTGTTCCACAAACTATTCTTACAAAAGATGATTCGTTTATCAACATAATGCTAATCGAAATAAAATACACTAAGCTAATTTGTCAACTCCTGTTCATATAAACAAAGGAACTTCAATCACATAGAAACGTTATCACTGTAAACTATGATACTCCCTTATGTGTGTTCTACTTACAAAGAAGCAAGTGATAAGACTATTTCTGCTAATATTTTCTCGAAGAGTAAATAGAAGCATAATTTATTAAAATAATGTTTTACAGAGACATAGAGAGAGTTGGTTGAATGGAACACATCAGATTTCTTTACTAATAAAAACTTATTACAAATAGCAAATCGTGTTTCGTTCTATCCGTCGTTTTTTCTCTTGAAGGTGCAAAGGGAACCGCTTCGCTTTAGCCTAACGTACTCCCCTTATGCTTTCTCTACCCCGTATGCTCAATGTACATATTCTACGCAAATATTCAATACCGAGATTTCACCGGAAATACATTTTTAGGGCCCTCCGGATCCAAAAATAACATTTTTATAAAAATGTCCGCGTGTGTGAGTTTATATGTATTTGAGCAGCATAGCTGAAAAACGCAAAGTCGGTTAAATACTGAACTTGGTATTTAACTTTAGTATTTTTCTTCCACGGATACGGCACAAAGATTTTAAAGAAAAACATACACCCGCAAACTACCCTTTGCATGGAAATTTTGACTTTCTAAAAATGGCTGTAAAATTTTTATTAAGATGTAAAGTATTTAAGATATTTGCATGACAAACGAACAGTATTTTTAAATATTCTTTGTATAGCATCTAAAGACCACTTCATGAATGAATTTTGTGTAACTTTTGTTTAACTGGCAAACCAAAAGAGATACAAAAAATTTAGAAATCATTAAAATACACAATTTATTTCACATTCATGTTTGTGGTAGACTTACCAAGTTATTCCTTGTTATTGGATCAGTTTTAAAACACCTTTATACTTTTCTCATATGAGAATTTGTCAACTCCTGACCATACAAACAAAGGAACTTCAATCACATTTTAAAACATTTGAGTATTACTTTAGCCTATGGTACTCCCTTATTCCAAAATGAAATGAAATGACATCTTGTTTATGGACACTCTTTAACTGCTGTGGTTCTCAGCGTCCCATTTTATATTGGGTGTGAAAGACCGCTTAATTTTGCTCAGAGGCCTCTCTATCAGGCTTGAGTTTTTTTTTACGTGCCGCAAATCTACGACACGGGACCCACGGCTTTCCTTACCTTCCGGAGGAAACCATGCTAAGGATTTTTATGCCCGAAAAAATCCATCGTCCTCCGCCAGGTTTGAACCCGCAACCTTGAATATATGAAGTTAGCAAGTTAACCACCTACTGGGAAGCAGGCCGCGCCGTGGCCGAGTGGTTAAACCACTCGCTTGTCACTTAGACGGCCCGGGCTCAATCCCAAGCGACCGCACGTGAGATTTGTGGTGGACAAAGCGGCGCTGGTGCTGGTTTTCTCCGGGTTCTCCAGTTTCCCCCGCAATCGCATTCCACCGGTGATCCATCTTCATTCCATGTATCACCAGTGTCACCGCCTGCGGTTAATGTGGGCGTTAAACACGACAAAAAAAAACTGGGAAGCAAGTACTAAGACTATTTTTGCTAATTTTTTCTTGGTTAGCATGAAGTAAATAATAGAATAAGCTTTTTAAGAATAATTTAATGCAGAGATGTAGAGAAAGTCATGTGAATGGAACACATCAGAATTTTCTTCATTAAAATAATATTTTGTTTCCCGAATTTA
Organism: Hymenopus coronatus; assembly: GCA_030762935.1. Classification (NCBI taxonomy): domain Eukaryota; kingdom Metazoa; phylum Arthropoda; class Insecta; order Mantodea; family Hymenopodidae; genus Hymenopus; species Hymenopus coronatus. The sequence continues at coordinate 155,252,432 of CM060896.1, read as the reverse complement.
CTAAAAGTATCTATAAAATTGAAAAAGCTCAAATTCTTTTTGGTTAACAATGCAACATTCGTTCCTAAAGAATAAACATGAACAGCAATAGACAAAAGATTCGAGAGTGGGCTGTAGAATTTCGCTTAAGAATTTCCCATCTAAAGTTTCCAAGAAACTAGGAGTTAAAGCTTTCTCCCCTATTGCCTCTAAGTAACTTTTCTAATACTGCCTAAAGGTTAAACTTTTGTCAGTATTTTGGAACCATATTCAAGAAGGAGAAATTTATAGTTATCGTGTGCAGAAACACGCTTTTGAAAAGGTGCAACGTACTGTAATTTGCAAGGATGGGAAATAAGTGACAGTGTTTTATTATTCTTACAGCCGATGTTAGGTCTCTAGCAAAATACATGAATTACAGCTTTATGAGGAAATGTATCGTGGAAAATAAATTAATCGCAGTTCTCTCTGTTTGCTAGTTGTTTACCATAGTTAAACTTAGAATATAAAGAACATTATGGACGAAAATTGTAGCGAGTTATGTCAAACGTTTATTTGGCTATTATTTTTTGTTATAATTAATACATTTAGATACAATTCACATTAAATCTTCCCTGAACTCTCAGATTTATTATATCGCTGCAATTTTTTAATCTGAACTTAATGTCACAAGAAATATATTTTGAGAAATATGTTATTACATTTTGAAAACATGACTTTCACCGCATCTCTGTACTTAATTATTATTGTTAAAAACCTTATTCATCTATCTGCTTCATGCTAATTAAGATAAATATTAATAGAAACTGTCTTATTACTTGCTTCCTTGAAAGTAGAAAGAAAATAGGGGGGAAAGGGCGTGATATTTATGGACGCTCTTTAACTACTGTGGTTTTCAGAGTCCCATTCTAAATTGGGCGTTAAAGACGGCTTAATTTTGCTCAGAGGTCTATCTATCAGGCTTGAGGTTCTTTTACCTGCCGTAAGTCTATAACTTGGGACGAATGGCTATACTTCCCGTCCGAAGGAAGCCATACTAAGGATTTTTACACTCGAAACAATCCATCGTCCTCCGCCCGGTTTGAACCCGCGGCCTTGCGTATATGGAGTTAGCATGGTAACCATCACACCACGGAGGGAGATGACAATAAGGCAGTACATTTGGCTAAAGCGATAGTCAAATGTTTTAAAATTTGGTTACCATGGATTGAAATCTGTTTCTTGCGTGGCCTACTTCCTTTATAAGAAAAGTTCAAGTATTTTAAAACCGAAAACAGGAACAAGGAAGATCTCGAAAACGATCAACTTCACCAAAAAAAATGTATATGATATAAATTGTGTGTTTTAAAGAGATCTTCCGTGTAGTAAGCTTTTGTCTATATTTTACGGTTAACAAGTTATGGAAAATTCAGAAAAATTCATTCAGAATAAAGAGCTCTTCAGAGGCTATTATTGGCCGCGCCGTGGCCGAGTGGTTAGACCACTCGCCTCTCACCTAGACGGCCGGGGTTCGATCCCAAGCGACCGCATGTGAGATTTGTGGTGGACAAGCGGCGCTGGAGGGGGCTTTCTCTGGGTCCTCCGGTTTGCCATCGCATTCCACCGGTGCTCCATCATCATTCATGTATCATCAGTGTCACCGCCTGCGGTGCCATGAGTAATTAAAGCGGGCGTTAAACACAACCCAAAAAAAGGCTATTACCAGAAAACTCATATACATTTTATTTGTTATGTATATATCTTTAAGAACGATATTTTAATCAAAATCATTAGAGCCATTTTTGAGAAAATCAAAATTATCGAAAATTTGTCCATTTAATGGGCAGTTGGAGTGGAGCGATTTTCTTGAAAATCTTCATACTCCATCCTTGGAAGATATTGATCTTAAATACCATCGTTTTTGAGCTATGCTTTCCAGACACACACACATGCTTTTTTTTGGGGGGGGGGGGGTGCAGGTGGACCAAAAATATGTATTTCTGGTGAAATCTCGATATCGAATTTTTGGGTGTAATAGAATACCTTCTCTATACACTATGTACATAGTACGTGTAGAGGCAGTCAAAAACAATGGATATTCTAAATTTTACCGAACAAGACTTATTGTTTTATCAGCATAGTAAGCCAGTATAACGAAAAATATCCTCGACCGTAGACCACAATCAAATGCCCCAAAAAAGAATGCGATTAGATAAAAATAAAGGACCATAGAGCATAACAGCATTTTCTCCTCCATCATATCCGAGCAAACAGTTGTCAGCACTGCTTTTCATATGCTAGGCGCCGATATGGCAGATGGCACTATTTGCAGTTCTACCACATGCTGTTCAAATATTACTAAAGCAAACACTAATATTTTGATGGTCTGCAGCAAATCTGGGGCGTCCCATCCGTGATCAATATGCAAGACTGCGTTTCGTTACTCAGGTTCGGGGAATAGATAACTAGCTTAGCTACGATGTTCCTACAACTTAATCTGCTATTATTTATACCAGATATTTGATTAAACTACTTACTGCGTACTAATCATCTGCTCCGAAACAATACATATACACCCGGTAGATTACAGTCTAACCTGAAAACATCTTTTCCGAGACCCATCTTTGGCGCTAAACGTTATAGCTAAACAGTAGCGTATTTCAATAACGCAGGGTGTTAGAACTAGTTTCAAGATGCTCGATTCAGGTTCGAATCTTAACAAAACATTGGCAATTTTTACTTTCTCTATACGCACTATGTACATAGCGTATAGAGAATGTATTGCACTCCACCCAAAAATTCGATACCGAGATTTCATCGGAAATATATGTTTTAGAGTTCCCTGTATCCAAAAAATCATTTTCAGAAAAAGGTCCGTGTGTCAGTGTGTCTGTGTGTCTGTGAATATGATAACTCAAAAACGAAAGGTCCGTAAAGTATACCAAACTTGGTATTTAAGTTTAGTATCTTCCAGGGATGCGACACGAAGATTTTGAGAAGAATCCACGCACCTCCAACTACACTTTACATGGAACATTTTTTGAAAATTTTGATTTTCTCAAAAATGGCTCTAACGATTTTGATTAAAATTTGGAATACTAAAGATATTTACCTGACAAATAAAATGCATATCTTGAATTTTCTGCGAATAGCCTCTGAAGAGTTCTTTATTCTGGATGAAATTTACGGAATTTTGCATAACTGCTAAACCGTTAGAGATAGATAAAACTTACTACACAAAAATGTAGAGCACGGTAAAGCACACCATTTATGTAATATACATTTTTTTTTCATGGAGCTGATCGTTTTTTAGATATTCCTTGTTTTTGGTTTCAGCTTTAAAAAACTAATTTTTCTCATACAGGAATTTGTTAACTTCTGTTCATATAAACAAAGGAACTTCAGTCACATAGCAACCAGCTTTTGACTAACACTTTAACCTATGGTACTCCCTTATTTCGCTTCTACTTACTATAAAGCAAGAAATAAGACTATTTCTACTAATTTTTTCTCGATTAGCATTAAGTAAATAGAAGCATAATCCTCCTAACAATTATTTGTTGCACAGATACAACGAAAGTCATGTGAATGGAACACATCAGATTTTTTTTCCCGCTTTCTTTCTTATTGATTTTTACAGAAAGCTAGATAGGATATCGGAACATTCTAAGGCATACTCATTTAGTTTCCTCTAAATATGCAGATATTATTACAAAGTATTGAAACTAACGTAGGTATTTCAGATAATACTATAGAACCAGATGCATTTTCTGGGTTTCTCTAAAAACAAATCTAATGTGTTCCATTCACATGACTTTCTCTATATCTCTGCAATAAATTATATTTAAAAAGCTTATGCTTCTATTTACTTCCTGCTAATCGAGAAAAAATTATCAGAAATAGTCTTATTACTTGCTTCCCTGTAAGTAGAAGCGAAATAAGGGAGTACCATAGGTTAAAGTGATAGTCAAAAGCTGGTTGCTATGCGACTAAGTTCCTTTGTTTGTATGGACAGGCGTTGACAAATCCCTGTATGAGATAAGTATAGCCTTTCACAGCTGAAACCAAAAACAAGAAATATCTAAAAAAAAAAAAATGATCAACTTCACGAAAAAAATGTATACAACATAGATTGTGTGTTTTAGCGTGCTCTACGTTTTTTGTGTTGTTAGTTTTTGTCCATCTGTTATAGTTTAGCACTGATGCAAAATTCCGTAAAATTCACTCAGAATAAAGTAGTCTTCAGAGGCTATTCCCAGAAAATTCAAAATATACATTTTATTTGTCAGGTAAATATCTTTAATATACGATATTTTAATCAAAAGCGTTAGAGCTATTTTATAGAAAATCAAAATTTTCGAAAAAAAGTTCCAAGTAAAGGGTAGTTTTAAATGGCGGGATTTTTCTCAAAATCTTCGTGTCGCATCTCTGCAAGATACTAACCTTAAATACCAAGTTTGGTATTATACCGACTTTTCGTTTTTGAGTTATCATGTTCATAGGCACACGGACACACTTACATACGGACCTTTTTCTGAAAATACTTTTTTTGGATACAGGGGAACCTAAAACATATATTTTCCGTGAAATCTCGGTATCGAATTTTTTGGGGGAGTGCAATACATTTTACACTATGTACATAGTGCGTATAGAGAAAGTAAAAATCTGATGTGTACCATTCACATGACTTTCTCTATATCTCTGCTACAAATTATTTTGAAAAGCTTATAATTCTATTTACTTTATGCTTATCAGTAAAACATTAGCAGAAATAGTCTTATTACTTGCTTCCTTGTAAGTAGAGGTGAAATAAGGGAGTACCATAGGTTAAAGTGATAATCAAAAGTTTCTTTGTTTGTATGGACAGCAGTTGACAAATTCCTGTATGAGAAATGTATGTTTTTCATATCAGAAACCAGAAATAAGGAATGTCACAAAACACGGCGAACTCCACGAAAAAAATGTATATAACATAAATTGTGTGTTCTAACGTGCTCAACATTTTTTGTGTAGTAAGTTTTTGTCCATCTCTTACGGTTTAGCAGTTATTCAAAATTTAGTAAAATTCATCCAGAATAAACTATTCTTCAAAGGCTATTTCCAGAAAATTCAAAATACACATTTTATTTGGCACGTAAATATCTTTAATATACGAAATTTTAATCAAAATCGTTAGAGCCATTTTTGAGAAAATAAAAATTTTCGAAAAAAATTTCCATGTAAAGGGTAGTTGGGGGTGGGGGATTTTTTCTCAAAATCTTCGTGTCGCATCCCTGGAAGATACTAAACGTAAATACCAAGTTTGGTATTTTAGCTACTTTTCGTTTTTGAGTTATCGTGTTCACAGACACACGGACACACAGACACACACACGGGCCTTTTTCCTAAAATGCTTTTTTTAGATAAAGGGGACCCTAAAACATATATTTCCGGTGAAATCTCGGTATCGAATTTTTTGGGTGGAGTGCAATGCATTCTCTATACATTATGTACATAGTGCCTATAGAGAAAGTAAAAATACATAAAATGCCTAGGCTGACAATCACAAACTGTGCCAAATACATATGTAGTCAGCTATACTTTCAGTTGAAATGAAAATCCCAATAACTTAGCAAACTTCTCAATATCCATACCTACATATTTACTTCGTGTATTTGTGTCTAATGGGGCATGTCTAGACCTTAAGTTTCTTCCAGTAGTATTCGCTAACCCACAGAGGGTTCACATGCAACATTTTGTAGAGAACATTCTCTGATTACGAAGAACAATCCATTACGTGTTAGGTATTCTAGTATATTGAAATTGTTTTTATTAACTTTATACGTATTGAAAATTACCTTAATTATTTAAAGTCTTAGTGAAGTTTTTCTTCAAATAATTACAAAAAAATTGATGTGTTCCATTCACATGACTTTCTCTACATCTCTGCAACAAATTATTTTTAAAAAGCATATGCTTCTACTTAATTCATGGTAATCGAGAAAAAATTAGCAGATTTAGTCTTATTACTTGCTTTCTTGGAAGTAGAAATAAATAAGGGAGTACCATAGGTTAAAGCGATAGTCAAAAGCTGGTTGCTTTGATTGTATGGACAAGAGTTGACAAATCCCTGTATGAGGAAAGTATAGCTTTTCACAACTGAACCAAAACAAGAAATATCTCAAAAATGATCAACCTCACTAAAAAGAAGTATACAGCATATATTGTGTAATTTAACGTGTTCAATATTTTTTGTGTTGTAAGTTTTTGTCCATCTTTTATAGATTAGCAGTTATGGAAAATTTCGTAAAATTCATCCAGAATAAAGTAGTCTTCAGAGGCTATTTCCAGAAAATTCAAGATATATATTTTATTTGCCAAATAAATATCTTTAATATACGAAATTTTAATCAAAATTGTTAGAGTCTTTTTTAAGAAAATCAACATTTTCGTAAAAAGTTCCATGTAAAGGGTAGTTTGGGGTTAGGAAATTTTTCTCAAAATCTTCGTGTCGCATCCCTGGAAAATACTAAACTTAAATACCAACTTTGGTATTTTACCGACTTTTCGTTTTTGAGCTATCGTGTTCACTGACACACGGGCACACACGCGGACCTTTCTCTGAAAATACTTTGTTTTGGATACAGGGGCTCTAGAATATATATATATATATATATATATATATATATATATATATATATATATATCGAATTTTTGGGTGGAGTAAAATACCTTTTCTATACACTATATACATAGAAAGTATAGAGAAAGTAAAAATTAAGGATCGAAGACTGAAGAATAAGTAAAATGAACTGTCGTTTGTTCTTCATCCGTATACCTTTTTGTTTACTCCTAAAATTATTAGAGTGACAAACAATTAACTAATTTTGCACCATGATCGATAATACATTAAGAAGAAAAAAAGACCACGCAGACTGTGGGACTCGAACCGTTGACACGCTGGAGGTGATGAAGGGACATGCAATTAACCAGTTGCGCTACAATCATCGCGTCCACTTACTACATGTAGGTATAGTATTACACATATATCCCTCCTCTACTTCTAATCTCTTTATAACTGTTTTGTGATTCTCTTTTACTTCCTCTATACGTACCACGTACATAGTGTATAGAGAAGGTTTAGCTCTCCACTCAAAAATTCGATACCGAGATTTCACCGGAAATATATGTTTTAGGATCCCCAGTATCCAAAAAAAAAAAATAGCATTTTCACAAAAAGGTCCGCGCGTGTGTGTGTGTGTGTGATTTCCGTGTGCCCGTGTGCTTGTGAACACGCTAACTAAAAAACAAAAAGTCGGTAAAATACCATACTTGGTATTTAAGTTTACAATCTTCCAAGGATGTGAATAGAAGATTTTGAAGAAAAAAAAATTCTCCCCACCCAAACTACCCTTTACATGGAAAATTTTCAATAATTTTGGTTTGCTTAAAAATGGCTGTAACGATTTTGATTTAAACATCACATATTAAAGATATTTACCTGACAAATAAAATGTATATCGTGGATATTCTGCGAGTAGCCTCTGAAGAATACTTTATTCTGGATAATTGTTTTCTTGGGGTTGATCGTTTTTAAGATATTCCTTGTTTCTGGTTTCAGCTTTGAAGAACATACTTTTCTCATACAGGAATTTAACAACTTCTGTCCATACAAACAAAGAAACTTCAGTCACATAGCAACCAGCTTTTGACAATTACTTTAACCTAGAGTACTCCCTTATTTCCCTTCTACTTACAAAGTAGCAAATAATAAGACTTTTTCTGCTAATTTTTTCTCGATGTAGAGAGAGGCATGTGAATGGAACACATTAGATTTTTTTACTATACATATCGTTTGTAAATAATTGTATTTTATAGTTGAATGTTAGTTTAACATAAAACTATTGGTAATGTCCAAACTGGCAATAAAGGATTAAATTTCATAGATGGAATCGCTTCTAGTTTAGTCTTGTCGTAAAGCACATTTTAACAAATTGAGAGTTCTAAACATTTCGCTATGTTATCTAAAACTGTCTATATGGGAAATCAGGACAGATGAAATTAGCTGATTAAATGTGGGGATGTTATTGACATGTAATGGTTACTGAACTCCCCACAGAAAGAACATGCTGGACGGACGTGAAAGGAAGGAGGGTATCGATTTTCAGAGTTAGATGGTCATCTGTGTCCTTTCATTTCTGATCGGACCTTCTTTGTCAACGTAAGTATATTTGGAACCGTTTGCATTCTCCTATGACAGAAGAAATCCATGGCACTCTTCGTTTGCCATTTGCTTTCAAGTCTGCAATATTAAAAGTTCCGAAAAGCCTAAGCCGTCTGCCATATGTGCTTCATATTTATTCCTTTTCTCCTGAGGCATTACGAGCTATGGAATAAAATCACAAAAGTCATCTCGTTGTTTACGTTTTACTTGTATTTCGAAGTTAATGAAATGCATTTCTTAAAAAGAAAATGTAAAACAAGCTTAGTTTTTCAGCCAAGCTTACTTAGGGGTAGCGGGTTCGTATCCCGCGTACAGTTCTTGGAGATGTGGGTGTCCCAGCTCAGAATTTTGTTTGCATGGAATCTTTCTCAGGTGTGGTAAGACGCAAGAGAGTTTTTTCGAGTTCCGGATTATTATTGAGCACATTTATTCATTTTGTTCGGCCGTTTTCTCCAACATTTTCTACTCTTAAGTTAAGCTTTACTCGACCGTGCCTATTATTACTTATTACTTCTTTTCTATTAATTGTTTCATTTGTATTGCCCCATTTAACTTCAGTAGTCATATCGGGGGCTTTGACTTTTGAAACTGTAGGTTCAGAACATTAGGTTAATCAATTTTATATTACTAAACACACGCACATTTACTCTCACATTCATACTTTCATACGCTATGGGGAATAGGAAATCATTCTGGTAAAAGAAAAATTCCCTGCCCCAGCCGAGAATCAAACCCGGACCTCCGGATGAGAAGTCAACTCGCTGACCACTCGACCAGTCACTTATTATTTTTGAACGTCTGATGACGTATCAAATAAACACTGTTGCCATCGCGGCCCGTTCATTCTTCCGCGGACCCAACTATCACATCTTAGCTCCGCAGATGTTCCATGCCTAGTGCCAAAAGTGTCGCTTGACCAGCAAAATAATTGTTTCTGTTTTCCTCTTATGTCCACCCTCGGGTAGTGTAACCTCACCCCTTCAGTTCAATGTCCTCTAAACGGTACTATCCTACCTGGGTCGTGTGTCAGTTCGTGACAACTGTTTGTCCTTGGCTTCTTTTATAATATTTCTTCCCTAAATATTTTCAATGTATATTTGTTGTTCCCTCTTAGTATATATATGTATATATATATATATATATATATATATATTACTTTTAGATACATTTTAGCCCCGTGACACATATAGTTTCTCAGGCCTCGTCTAATAGGCTTTATAACTCGAAGTCATTATAACGTAAATTAACTGGAATGAAGTATATTTTGACTTTATATAGTTTTAGACTGTCAGTTAATAAATGTGATCTTCAGAAGACAAAAAATGTATAATCTGCGGAGCTGCTGAACACAAAAGTCTAATAATATGCCGGCCATGGCTTGCAATATTGTAGATTATTGTTAAATACAAACTTTATAACAATATTTCAGGCTTTGCATGTTTTATTAGTGCAATTTTAAAGGTATCATATTCTTATGAATATTGTATATATACTAATATTATATATGTTAATATATATTATCATCCATACATTAATGCTACTAAATCTTTGAAGTCTATAGTAATAGCAGTGTTTCCTCTAATGGTTTAACGCCCGCTTTTACTACCATGGCACCGCAGGCGATGTCTCTTCTCAATGAGGCAAAGGGTGTCGTTACAATGTTTCCACGATCGGATTAGAATTTCTAGTGCAACATGGTGTCGAGGGATCAACTCGTTGCCCACAGCGGCACTATAGGAGGAAATCACGACTTTCGGACGCGAATAACGGAAAATTTTTCTCAAAAATCTTCATTTTTACTTTCTCTATACGCACTATGTACATAGTCTATAGAGAAGGCATTGCACACCACCAAAAAATTCGATACCAAGATTTCACCGGAAATATATGTTTTAGGGTGCCCTGTATCCAAAAAAAGTATTTTCAGAAAAAGTTCCGTGTGTGTGTGTCCGTGTCTGTGAACACCATAACTCAAAAACGAAACGTCAGTAAAATACCAAACTTGGTATTTAAGTTTAGTATCTTCCAGGGATGCGACACGAAGATTTTGAGAAAAATTCCCCCACCACAAACTACCCTTTACATTGAACTTTTGTCGAAAATGTTTATTTTCTAAAAAATGGCTGTAATGATTTTGATTAAAATATCGTATATTAAAGATATTTACCTGACAAATAAAATTTATATTTTGAATTTTCTGGGAATAGCCTCTGAAGACTGCTTTATTCTGGGTAAATTTTACGGAATTTTGTATAACTGCTAAACCGTAAGAGATGGACAAAAACTTACCACACAACAAATGTAGAGTACTTTAAAACACACAATTTATGTTATATACATTTTTTTCGTGGAGCTGATTTGTTTTTGAGATCTTCCTTGTTTTTGGTTTCAGCTATAAAAACATACTTTTCTCATTCAGGACTTTGTGAACTCGTGTCCATACAAACAAAGGAACTTCAGTCACATAGCAACCAGCTTTTGACTATCACTTTAACCTTCGGTACTCCCTTATTTTGCTTCTGCTTAAAAAGAAGTAAGCAAAATGCCTATTTTGCTCATTTTTTCTCAATTAGCAGGAAGTAAATAGAAGCATAAGCTTTTTAACAATAATTTACTTCAGAGTTGTAGAGAAAGCCATGTTAATGAAACACATCAGATCTTTCAAGGTATGTATTTAGTTCTATTCCGTCGGAAGCTATGCTAAGGATTTTTGTTTCCGAAAAGATACATCATTCTCCGCAGGTTTGAGGCTATACGGAGGATGACTTTGAGGACATCTTCTTTGTGTTTATTTCACTATGCATAATATGAAATAAGGATCCTTTAACGGTGATGACGTTAATAAAATCGAAATCAATTTTTGTCTTTCTCTTTTTCTCTCTTTATCCTCCTTGTATGCAGGGCTTAGAAGTCAATGCTCGGGGTCAGACATCTGTTGAGTAAATGCGGTTCTGGTTCAAAGAGAAGTCAGGATGGGTGATCAGCCCGATGTATGTATGAAAGTGAGGAAGTGTGAAATTATGGTGATGGAGATGATAGGAAAGATTACTATGCAGAAATTGTTGGAATGAAGTGCGGGGAAACCGAAAGATCTGGAGAAATACCCACCCAGACACCGATTCGTCGACCACAAATCCCACATGCGGTTCCCTGGGATAGAACTTGGGCCACCTAGGTGAGAAGCGAATGGTCTAAACACTCGGCATTGGCGCCGCGATGATATCAATATATGTGCAGAATAATTCGGTGAATATGAAAGAAGAGATCCAACTTAAATGCTATAGGTTTATAGCTGTGATAGTATTGATATATGGAAGTGCAACGTGGAGGCATAAATCCAATAATTGAAACAATGCGATTCCTCATATTAGGAAAGCATACTTCCAAAAAGGCTGGAAATCAATGAAGATATAATTACATTCTCTTAAAATGACAGGATTTTCTAAATAAGAGATTTTGCGAAAACACATTTATATGATGAAGGGCATAAGTTACAAAGCCAGGTATACTATTAAGCCAGTATATATTTTATACGCCGCAGGACGCGCCACTTACTTCGGTGAGGGCGGCTACTACAGTTTCTGTCCACTTACTCTCCATGTTAGTGTAGGAGGACATTGGGGCATCTTACAATGCCACCCAGGAGTACCTAATCTCCCATGGGTTTTAGATGCCATTGCCATTGCCTAGCCGAGTAAAACCCAATCCGAACAAATCTCTTTCAGGAGGAGCTCAGATATTCGGCCCAACGTACTTTTAGTTACCGCGGGTGCTTAGAATGCGCAGCTCTCGCACCGGAGCAACTGAGAAGGACAAAACCTCCCCGCTACGGAAGGATGAATGAAGGACGACAGAATCTTAAGATAATCAACCTGAAGTAGGGATGTAGACTGACCTATACAAAAATGGCAGGAGGGCTGAGGAGGTCGGAAAAGGCCAATTCTTGAAGAATGAAAGTGTGTGTGCGTGTGAATATAACTGTAATCATAATGGGTGTTCTGCAACGAAAAAGCATTACGGAGCGAAATTTACCCCCCCCCTTATCTGCCTCGACCATACAAATACAGTAGATTGTTTTCAAACTCAAAAAGATGATAAAGAAATAACGGGTTCAAGAAGTAATGGGTACAAGAAGTAGTGGGTACAAGAAGTAGTGGCTAGAAGAAGTAGTGGCTACAAAAGTAGTGGGTACAAGAAGTAGTGGCTACAAGAAGTAGTGGGTACAAGAAATAGTGGCTACAAGAAGTAGTGGCTACAAGAAGTAGTGGGTACAAGAAATAGTGGGCACAAGAAGTAGTGGCTACAAGAAGTAGTGGGTACAAGAAATAGTGGCTGCAAGAAGTAGTGGCTACAAAAGCAGTGGGTACAAGAAGTAGTGGATACAAAAGCAGTGTGTACAAGAAGTAGTGGCTACAAGAAGTAGTGGCTACAAAAGTAGTGGTTACAAGTAGTAGTGCGTACAAGAATTAGTGGGTACAAGAATAAGTGGGTACAAGTAGTAGTGGCTACAAGAAGTAGAGGGTACAAGAAGTAGCAGCTACAAGAAGTAGTAGTAGTGGGTACAAGAAGTAGCGGTAGTGGTTACAAGAAGTAGTGGGCACAAGAAGTAGTGGTAGTGGGTACAAGTAGTAGGTACAAGAAGTAGGTACAAGAAGTAGAGGGTACAAGAAGTAGTAGTACTGGGTACAAGAATTAAGGGTAGTGGGTACAAGAAATATTGGGCACAAGTAGTATAGTAATAGTAGTGGGTACAAGAAATAGTGGGCACAAGAAGTAGTGGTAGTGGGTACAAGAAGTAGTGGGTAGAAGAAGTAGTAGTAGTGGGTACAAGAAATAGTGGGCACAAGAAGATGTAGTAGTGGGTACAAGAAGTAGTGGGCACAAGAAGTAGTAGTAGTGGGTACAAAAAATAGTGGGCACATGAAGTAGTGGTAGTGGGTACAAGAAGTAGTGGGCACAAGAAGTAGTAGTTGTGGGTACAAGAAGTAGTAGTAGTGGGTACAAGTTGTAGTAGTGGGTACAAGAAGTAGTAGTGGTGGGTACAAGAAGTAGTAGTAGTGGGTACAAGAAATAGTGGGCACAAGAAGTAGTAGTAGTGGGTTCAAGAAGTAGTGGGTACAAGAAGTAGTAGTAGTGGGTACAAAAAATAGTGGGCACAAGAAGCAGGTACAAGAAGTAGTGGGTACAAGAAGTAGTGGCTACAAGAAGTAGTGGCTACAAAAAGTAGTGGCTACAAGAAGTAGTGCCTACAAGAAGTAGTGGCTACAAGAAGTAGTGGCTACAAGAAGTAGTGGCTACAAGAAGTAGTGCCTACAAGAAGTAGTGGCTAAAAGAAGTAGTGGCTACAAGTAGTAGTGGCTACAAGAAGTAGTGCCTACAAGAAGTATTGGGTACAATAAATAGTAGCTACAAGTAGTGGGTTCAAGAAGTAGTGGGTACAAATAGTGGGTACAAGAAGTATAGGGTATAAGAGGTAGTGGGTACAATATGTAGTTGGTACAAGAAGTTGTGGGTACAAGAAGTAGTGGGTACAAGAAGTGGTGGGTACAAGAAGAAGTGGGTATATGATTTAGTGGGTACAAGATGTAGTTGGTACAAGAAGTAGTGGGTACAAGAAGTAGTGGGTACAAGAAGTAGTGGTTACAAGAAGTAGTGGGTACAAAAAGTAGTGGGTATAAGAAGTAGCAGAAGTAGTGGGTACAAAAAGTAGTGGGTACAAGAAGTAGTGGCCACAAGAAGTGGTGGGTAGTAGTAGTAATGGCTACAAGAGGTAGTGGGTACATGAAGTAAGAAGTAGTGGGTACAGGATGTAGTAGTAGTGGGTACAAGAAGTAGTGGGTAGAAGTAGTGGGTACAAGAAGAAGTAGTGGGTACAAGAAGTAGTGGGTTCAAGAAGTAGTGGGTACAAGAAGTAGTGGCTACAAGAGGTAGTGGCTACAAGAGGTAGTGGGTACAAAAAGTAGAAGTAGTGGCTACAAGAAGTAGTGTGTATATGAAGTAGAAGTAGTGGCTACAAGAAGTAGTGGGTACAAGAAGTAGTGGGTACATGAAATAGAAGTAGTGGCCACAAGAAGTGGTGGGTAGTAGTAGTAATGGCTACAAGAGGTAGTGGGTACATGAAGTAAGAAGTAGTGGGTACAGGATGTAGTAGTAGTGGGTACAAGAAGTAGTGGGTAGAAGTAGTGGGTACAAGAAGAAGTAGTGGGTACAAGAAGTAGTGGGTACATGAAGTAGTGGCTACAAGAAGTAGTGGGTACAAGAAGTAGTGGGTACAAGAAGTAGTGGGTACAAGAAGTAGTGGGTACAAGAAGTAGTGGCTACAAGAAGTAGTGGGTACATGAAGTAGTGACTACAAGAAGTAGTGGCTACCAGAAGTAGTGGTTACAAGAAATAGTGGATACAAGAAGTAGTGGCTACAAGAAGTAGTCGGTACATGAAGTAGTGGCTACAAGAAGTAGTGGCTACCAGAAGTAGTGGCTACAAGAAGTAGTGGCTACAAGAAGTAGTGGGTACAAGAAGTAGTGGCTTAAAAATGTAGTCGGTTCAAGAAGTAGTGGGTACAGGAATTAGTGGGTACAAGAAGTAGTGGCTACAAAATGTAGTCGGTTCAAGAAGTAGTGGGTACAGGAATTAGTGGGTATAAGAGGTAGTGGGAACAAGATGTAGTGGGTACAAGAAGTAGTGGGTACAAAAAGTAATGCGTACAAGAAGTAGTGGGTACAAAAATTAGTGGGTACAAGAAGGAGTGGGTATAAGAATGAGTGGGTACAAGAAGTAGTGGGTACAGTAGTGGGTACAAGAAGTAGTGGGTTCAAGAAGTAGAAGGTACAAGAAGTAGTGGGTTCAAGAAGTAGTGGGTACAAGAAGTAGTGGGTTCAAGAAGTAGTGGGTACAAGAAGTAGTGGGTACAAGAAGTACTGGGTACAAGAAGTCGTAGTAGTGGCTACAAGAAGTAGTGGCTACAAGAAGTAGTGGGTACAAGAAGTAGTAAGAGTGGCGACAAGAAGTAGTGGGTACAAGAAGTAGTAGTAGTGGCTACAAGAAGTAGTGGGTACAAGAAGTAGTGGGTTCAAGTAGTAGTAGTAGTGGGTACAAGAAGTAGTGGGTACAATAAGTAGTGGGTTCAAGAAGTATTAGTAGTGGGTACAAGAAGCATTAGTAGTGGGCACAAGAAGTAGTGGGTTCAAGAAGTAGTAGTAGTGGGTACAAGAAGTAGTAGTCGTGGGTACAAGAACTAATGGGCACAAGAAGTAGTAGTAGTGGGTTCAAGAAGTAGTGGTACAAGATGTAATTAGTAGTGGGTACAAAAAATAGTGGGAAAAGTAGTAGTAGTAGAGGGTACAAGAAGTAGTGGGTACAAGAAGTAGTGGTAGTGGGCACAAGAAATAGTGGGCAAAAGAAGTAGTGGTAGTGGGAAAAAGGAGTAGTGGGTACAAGAAATAGTGGGCACAAGAAGTAGTAGTAGTGGGTACAAGAAATAGTGGGCACAAGAAGTAGTAGTAGTGGGTACAAGAAGTAAAAGTAGTGGGTACAAGAAATACTGGGCACAAGAAATAGTAGTAGAGGCTACAAGAAATAGTGGGCACAAGAAGTATTAGTAGTGGGTACAAGAAGTCAAAATAGTGGGTACAAGAAATAGTGGGCACAAGAAGTAGTAAGAGTGGCTACAAGAAATAGTGGGCACAAGAAGTATTAGTAGTGGGTACAAGAAGTAGTGGGTTCAAGAAGTAGTAGTAGTGGGTACAAGAAGTGTAGTCGTGGGTACAAGAAATAATGGGCACAAGAAGTAGTAGTAGTGGGTGCAAGAAGTAATGGTACAAGATGTAATTAGTAGTGGGTACAAGAAGTAGTGGGCACAAGAAGTAGTGGTAGTGGGAAAAAGAAGTAGTGGGCACAAGAAGTAGTAGTAGTGGCTACAAGAAATAGTGGGCACAAGAAGTATTAGTAGTGGGTATAAGAAATAGTGGGCACAAGAAGTAGTGGTAGTGGGTACAAGTGTACAAGAAGTAGTAGTAGTGGGTACAAGAAGTAGTAGTAGTGGGTACAAGAAAAAGTGGGCACAAGAAGTAATATAAGTAGTGGGTACAAGAAATAGTGGGTACAAGTGGTAGTAGTAGTAGTAGTGGGTACAAGAAGTAGTGGGTACAAGAAGTAGTAGTAGTGGGTCCAAGAAATAGTGGGCACAAGTAGTAGTAGTAGTGGGTACAAGAATTAGTGGGTACAAGTAGTAGTAGCAGTGGGTACAAGAAAAAGTGGAAACAAGAAGTACTAGTGGGTACAAGAAGTAGTGGGTACAAAAATTTGTAGTAGTGGGTACAAGAAATAGTCGCACAGGAAGTAGTGGGTACAAGAAGTAATGGGGTACAAGAAGTAATGGGTACAAGAAGTAGTGGGTACAAGAGGTAGTGGGTACAAGAAGTAGTGGCTACAAGAAGTAGTGGCTACGAGAAGTAGTGGCTATAAGAAGTAGTGGGTTGAAGAAGTAGTGGGTACAAGAGGTAGGGGCTACAAGAAGTAGTAGATTCAAGAAGTACTAGGTTCAAGGAGTAGTGTGTTCAAGAAGTAGTAGATACAAGAAGTAGTGGGTTCAAGGAGTAGTGTGTTCAAGAAGTAGTGGGTACAAGAAGTAGTAGATACAAGATGTAGTCTGTTCAAGGAGTAGTGTGTAAGTCCTGGGTACAAGAAGTAGTAGATACAAGAAGTAGTGGGTTTAAGTAGTGGGTTCAAGAAGGAGTGAGTTCAAGAATTAGTGGCTACAAGAAGTAGTGCCTACAAGAAGTAGTGGCTACAAGAAGTAGTGGCTGCAGGAAGTAGTGGGTACAAGAAATAGGGGCTACAAGAAGTAGTGGCTACAAGAAGTAGGGGCTACAAGAAGTAGGGGCTACAAGAATTAGTGGCTACAAGAAGTAGTGGTTACAAGAAGTAGTGGCTACAAAAAGTAGGGGCTACAAAAATTAGGAGCTACAAGAATTAGGGGCTACAAGAAGTAGTGGGTACAAGAAATAGGGGCTACAAGAAGTAGTGGCTACAAAAAGCAGTGGCTACAAGAAGTAGGGACTACAAAAAGTAGTGGGTTCAAGAGGTAGTGGCTACAAGAAAAAGTGGGTACAAGAAATAGTGGGTTCAAGAAGTAGTGGCTGCAAGAAGTAGTGGCTACAAGAGGTAGTGGGTTCAAGAAGTAGTGGCTACAAGAGGTAGTGGGTTCAAGAGGTAGTGGCTACAAGAGGTAGTGGGTTCAAGAAGTAGTGGCTACAAGAGGTAGTGGTTTCAAGAAATTGTGGCTACAAGAAGTAGTGGGTACAAGAAATAGTGGCGACAAGAGGTAGTGGGTTCAAGAAGTAGTGGCTACAAGAGGTAGTGGGTTCAAGAAGTAGTGGCTACAAGAGGTAGTGGGTTCAAGAAGTAGTGGCTACAAGAAGTAGTGGGTACAAGAAGTAGTGGGTTCAAGAAGTAGTGGCTACAAGTAGTAGTGGGTACAAGAAGTAGTGGCTACAAGTATTAGTGGCTACAAGAAGTAGTGGCTACAAGAAGTAGTGGCTACAAGAGGTAGTGGGTTCAAGAAGTAGCGGCTACAAGAAGTAGTGGCTACAAGAGGTAGTGGGTTCAAGAAGTAGTGGCTACAAGAGGTAGTGAGTTCAAGAAGTAGTGGCTACAAGGAGTAGTGGCTACAAGAGGTAGTGGCTACAAGAGGTATGGGTTCAAAAAGTAGTGGCTACAAGAAGTAGTGGCTACAAGAGGTAGTGGGTTCAAGATGTTGTGGCTACAAGAAGTAGTGGCTACAAGTAGTAGTGACTACAAGTAATAGTGGCTACAAGAAGTAGAGGGTACAAGTGGGTTCAAGAAGTAGTGGGTACAAGAAGTAGTGGCTACAAGAAGTAGAGGGTACAAGAAGTAGTGGGTACAAGAAGTAGTGCCTACAAGAAGTAGTGGGTACAAGTAGTAGCGGCTACAAGTAGTATTGGGTGCAAGAAGTAGTGCCTACAAGAAGTAGTGCCTACAAGAAGTATTGGGTACAATAAGTAGTGGGTACAAGTAAGAGGGTACAAGTAAGTGGGTACAAAAAGCAGCATGGATACAATAAGTAGTAGCTATTTGGTTCAAAAAGTAGTGGGTACAAGAAGTAGTGGCCACAAGAAGTAGTCGGTACAAATAGTGGGTACAAGAAGTAGTGGGTATAAGCGGTAGTGGGTACAAGATGTAGTTGGTACAAGAAATAGTGGGTATAAGAGGTAGTGGGTACAAGATGTAGTTGGTACAAGAAGTAGTCGGTACAAGAAGTAATGGATACAAGAAGTAATGGGTACAAGAAGTGGTACAAGAAGTAGTAGGTAAAAGAAGTATGGCTACAAGAAGTAGTGGGTACAAGAAGTAGTGGGTGCAAGAAGTAGTGGGTACAAGAACTAATGGGTACAAGAAGTAGTGGGTACAAAAAGTAGTGGGTACAAGAAGTAGTGGGTATAATAAGTAGTGAGGATAAGATGTAGTGAGTACAAGAAGTGGTGGCTACAAGAAGTAGTGGGTACAAGAAGTAGTGGGTTCAAGAAGTAGTGGGTACAAGAAGTAGTTTTAGTGGGTACAAGAAGTAGTGGGTACAAGAAGTAGTAGTAGTGGGTACAAGAAGTAGTAGTAGTGGCTACAAGAAGTAATGGCTACAAGAAGATGTGGGTACAAGAAGTAGTGGGTACAAGAAGAAGTGGGTAGAAGAAGTAGTAGTACTGGGTACCAGTAGTAGTAGTAGTGGGTACAAGAAGTAGTGGGTACAAGAAGTAGTGGCTTCAAGAAGTAGTGGGTACAAGAAGTAGTAGTAGTTGCTACAAGAAGTAGTGGGTGCAAGAAGTAGTAGTAGTGGCTAAAGAAGTAGTGGGTTCAAGAAGTAGCAGAAGTAGTGGGTACAAGTTGTAGTGGGTACAAGAAGTAGTGGGTACAAGAAGTATCTTGTAGTAGGTACAAGAAGTAGTAGAAGTAGTGGGTACAAGTTGTAGTGGGTACAAGTAGTGGGTTCAAGAAGTAGTGGGTACAAGAAGTAGTAGTAGTGGGTACAAGAAATAGTGGGCATAAGAAGTAGTGGTAGTGGGTACAAGAAGTAGTGGGTACAAGAAGTAGTAGTAGTGGGTACAAGAATTAGTAGTAATGGGTACAAGAGATAGTGGGCACAAGAAGTAGTAGTAGTGGGTACAAGAAATAGTGGGCACAAGAAGTAGTAGTAGTGGGTACAAGAAATATCGGACACAAGATGTAGTAGTAGTGGGTACAAAAAAAGTGGGCACAAGAGGTAGTAGTAGTGGGTACAAGAAATAGTAGGCACAAGAAGTACTGGTAGTGGGTACAAGAAGTCGTGGGTACAAGAAGTAGTAGTAGTGGGTACAAGAAATAGTGGGCACAAGAAGCAGTAGTGGGTACAAGAAGTAGTAGTAATGGGTACAAGCATTAGTAGTAGTGGGTACAAGAAATAGTGGGCACAAGAAGTAGTAGTAGTCGGTACAAGAAATAGTGGGCACAAGAGGTAGTAGTAGTGGGTTCAAGAAGAAGTAGTGGGTACAAGAAGTAGTAGTAGTGGGTACAAAAAATAAAGGCACAAGAAGTAGTGGCTCAAAGAAGTAGTGGGTAGAAGTAAAAGTGGCTACAAGAAGTAGTGGGTAGAAGTAGTAGTAGTAGTGGCTACAAGAAGTAGTGGGTAGAAGTAGTAGTAGTAGTGGCTAAAAGAAGTAGTGGGTACAAGAAGTAGTAGTAGTGGCTACAAGATGTAGTGGGTACAAGAAGTAGTACAAGAAATAGTGGGTACAAGAAGTAGTAGTAGTGGGTACAAGAAGTAGTGGGTACAAGAAGTAGTGGGTTCAAGAGGTAGTGGGTACAAGAAGTAGTAGTAGTGGGTACAAGAAATAAAATAAGTAGTGGGTACAAGAAGTAGTAGTAGTGGGTACAAGAAGTAGGGGGTACAAGAACAAGAAGTAGTGGCTACAAGTATTAGTAGTAGTGGCTACAAGAAGTAGTGGGTACAAGAAGTAGTGGGTTCAAGAAGTAGTAGTAGTGGGTACAAGAAGTAGTGGGTACAAGAAGTAGTGGGTACAAGAAGTAGTGGGTTCAAGAAGTAGTAGTAGTGGGTACAAGAAGTAGTGGGTTCAAGAAGTAGTAGTAGTGGGTACAAGAATTAGTAGTAGTGGGTACAAGAAGTAGTGTGGGTACAAGAAGTAGTAGTAGTGGGCACAAGAAGTAGTGGGTAAAAGAAGTAGTAGTAGTGGGTATAAGAAGTAGTAGTAACGGCTACAAGAAGCAGTGGGTACAAGAAGTAGTAGTAGTGGGTACAAGAAATAGTGGGCAGAAGAAGTAGTGGTATTGGGTTCAAGAAGTAGTGGTACAAGAAGTAGTAGTAGTGGGTACAAGAAATAGTGGGCACAAGAAGTAGTAGTAGTGGGTACAAGAAATAGTGGGTACAAGAAGTAGTAGTAGTGGGTACTAGAAGTAGTGGGCACAAGAAGTAGTAGTAGTAGTGGGTACAAGAAGTAGTGGGTACAAGAAGTAGTAGTAGTGGGTACAAGAATTAGTAGTAGTGGGTACAAGAAATAGTGGGCACAAGAAGTAGTACTAGTAGTAGTGGCAGTGGGTACAAGAAGTAGTGGGTACCAGAAGTAGTAGTAGTGGGTACAAGAAATAGTGGCTACAAGAAGTAGTGGCTACAAGAAGTAGTGGCTACATGAAGTAGTGGGTACAAGAAGTAGTGGGTTCAGGAGGCTACAAGAAGTAGTGGGCACAAGAAATAGTGGGTACAAGAAGTAGGGGCTACAAGAAGTAGTGGGTACAAGAAGAAGAGGGTTCAAGAGGCTACAAGAAGTAATGGGTACAAGAAGTAGTGGCTACAAGAAGTAGTGGCTACAAGAAGTAGTGGCTACAAGAAGTAGTGGCTACCAGAAGTAGTGGCTACAAGCAGTAGTGGCTACAACAAGTAGTGGCTACAAGAAGTAGTGGCTACCAGAAGTATTGGCTACAAGAAGTAGTGGATACAAGAAGTAGTGGGTACAAAAAGTAATGGGTACAAAATGTAGTCGGTTCAAGAAGTAGTGGGTACAAGAAATAGTGGGTACAAGAAGTAGTGAGTACAAGAAGTAGTGGGTACAAGAATTAGTGGGTACAAGAACTAGTGGCTACAAAATGTAGTCGGTTCAAGAAGTAGTGGGTACAAGAAGTAGTGGCTACAAAATGTAGTCGGTTCAAGAAGTAGTGGGTACAAGAAGTAGTGGCTACAAAATGTAGTCGGTTCTAGAAGTAGTGGGTAAATGAAGTAGTGGGTACAAGAAGTAGTGGGTATAAGAGGTAGTGGGTACAAGATGTAGTGGGTACAAGAAGTAGTGGGTACAAGAAGTAATGGCTACAAAATGTAATCGGTTCAAGAAGTAGTGGGTACAAGAAGTAGTGACTACAAAATGTAGTCGGTTTAAGAAGTAGTGGGTACAAGAAGCAGTGGGTACAATAAGTAGTGGGTACAAGAAGTAGTGGCCACAAGAAGTAGTCGGTACAAATAGTGGGTACAAGAACTAGTGGGTATAAGGGGTAGTGGGTACAAGATGTAGTTGGTACAAGAAGTAGTGCGTACAAGAAGTAGTGGGTACAAGAAGTGGTACAAGAAGTAGTAGGTACAAGAAGTAGTGGCTACAAGAAGTAGTGGGTACAAGAAGTAGTGGGTGCAAGAAGTAGTGGGTACAAAAAGTAATGGGTACAAGAAGTAGTGGGTACCAAAATTAGTGGGTACAAGAAGTAGTGGGTATAAGAAGTAGTGGGTATAAGAAGTAGTGGGTACAAAAAGTTGTGGGTATAATTTGGGGGTACAAAAATAGTGGGTACAAGAAGTAGTGGCTACAAGAAGTAGTGGGTACAAGAAGTAGTGGGTTCAAGAAATAGTGGGTACACAAAAGTAATAGCAGTGGGTACAAGAAGTAGTAGTAGTGGCTACAAGAAATAGTGGGTACAAGAAGTAGTAGTAGTGGCAACAAGAAATAGTGGGTACAAGAAGTAGTAGTAATGGCTACAAGAAGTAGTGGGTACAAGAAGTAGTAGTAGTGGCTACAAGAAGTAGTGGCTACAAGAAGTAGTGGGTACAAGAAGTAGGGGCTACAAGAAATCGTGGCTACAAGAAGTAGAGGAAGTAGTGGGTACAAGAAGTAGTAGTAGTGGCTACAAGAAGTAGTGGGTTGAAGAAGTAGTGGGTACAATTAGAAGTAGTGGCTACAAGAAGTAGTGGCTACAAGAAGTAGTGGGTACAAGAAGTAGGGGCTACAAGAAATAGTGTCTACAAGAAGTAATGGGTACAAGAAGTAGTGGGTACAAGAAGTAATAGTAGTAGTGGGTACAAGAAGTAGTGGGTACAAGAAGTAGTGGCTACAAGAAGTAGTCGGTACAAATAGTGGGTACAAGAAGTAGTGGGTATAAGAGGTAGTGGGTACAAGATGTAGTTGGTACAAGAAGTAGTGCGTACAAGAAGTAGTGGGTACAAGAAGTAATGGGTACAAGAAATAGTGGGTACCAAAAGTAGTGGGTATAAGAAGTAGTGGGTATAAGAAGAAGTGGGTACAAAAAGTAGAAGTAGTGGGTACAAGAAGTAGTAGTAGTGGGTACAAGAAGTAGTGGGTACAAGAAGTAGTAGCAGTGGCTATAAGAAGTAGTGGGTACAAGAAGTAGTAGTAGTGGCTACAAGAAGTAGTAGTAGTGGCTACAAGAAGTAGTGGGTACAAGAAGTAGTGGTTACAAGAAGTAGGGGCTACAAGAAATCGTGGCTACAAGAAGTAGTGGGTAAAAGCAGTAGTAGTAGTGGCTACAAGAAGTAGTGGGTTGAAGAAGTAGTGGGTACAAGAAGTAGTGGGTTCAAGAAGTAGTGGGTACAAGAAGTAGTAGTAGTGGGTATAAGAAGTAGTGGGTACAAGAAGTAGTAGTAGTAGTGGCTACAAGAAGTAGTGGGTACAAGAAGTAGTAGTAGTGGCTACAAGAAGTAGTGGGTACAAGAAGTAGTAGTAGTGGGTACAAGAAGTAGTAGTAGTGGGTACAAGATGTAGTGGGTACAAGAAGTAGTGGGTTCAAGAAGTAGTGGGTACAAGAAGTAGTAGTAGTGGGTACAAGAAATAGTGGGCATAAGAAGTAGTGGTAGTGGGTACAAGAAGTAGTGAGTACAAGAAGTAGTAGTTGTGGTTACGAATTAGTAGTAGTGGGTACAAGAATTAGTGGGCACAAGAAGTAGTGGTTGTGGCTACAAGAAATAGTGGGTACAAAAATTAGTAGTAGTGGGTACAAGAAATAGTGGGCACAAGAAGTAGTAGTAGTAGTGGGCACAAGAAGCAGTAGTGGGAACAAGAAGTAGTAGTAATGGGTACAAGTATTAGTAGTAGTGGGTACAAGAAATAGTGGGCACAAGAAGTAATAGTAATGGGTACAAGAAATAGTGGGCACAAGAAGTAGTAGTAGTGGGTTCAAAAAGAAGTAGTGGGTACAAGAAGTAGTAATAGTGGATACAAGAAATAAAGGCACAAGAAGTAGTGGCTACAAGAAGTAGTGGGTACAAGAAATAGTGGGTACAAGAAGTAGTGGGTAGAAGAAGTAGTAGTAGTGGCTCAAAGAAGTAGTGGGTAGAAGTAGTAGTGGCTACAAGAAGTAGTGGGTAGAAGTAGTAGTAGTAGTGGCTCAAAGAAGTAGTGGGTACAAGAAGTAGTAGTAGTGGCTCAAAGAAGTAGTGGGTAGAAGTAGTAGTGGCTACAAGAAGTAGTGGGTAGAAGTAGTAGTAGTAGTGGCTCAAAGAAGTAGTGGGTACAAGAAGTAGTAGTGGCTACAAGAAGTAGTGGCTCAAAGAAGTAGTGGGTACAAGAAGTAGTAGTGGCTACAAGAAGTAGTGGCTACAAGAAGTAGTGGGTAGAAGTAGTAGTAGTAGTGGCTCAAAGAAGTAGTGGGTACAAGAAGTAGTACAAGAAATAGTGGGTACAAGAAGTAGTAGTAGTGGGTACAAGAAGTAGTGGGTTCAAGAGCTAGTGGGTACAAGAAGTAGTAGTAGTAGTGGGTACAAGAAATAGTTGGCACAAGAAGTAGTAGTAGTGGGTACAAGAAATAGTGGGCACAAGAAGTAGTGGGTACAAGAACAAGAAGTAGTGGTTACACGAAGTATAAGTAGTGGCTAGAAGAAGTAGTGGGTTCAAGAAGTAGTAGTAGTGGGAATAAGTAGTAGTAGTAGTGGGTACAAGAAGTAGTGGGTTCAAGAAGTAGTAGTAGGTATTAGAATTAGTAGTAGTGGGTACAAAAAGTAGTGTGGGTACAAGAAGTAGTGTGGGTACAAGAAGTAGTAGTAGTAGTAGTAGAAGCAGTGGGTACAAGAAGTAGTAGTAGTGGGTACAAGAAATAGTGGGCACAAGAAGTAGTCGTATTGGGTTCAAGAAGTAGTGGTACAACAAGTAGTAGTAGTAGTGGGTACAAGAAATAGTGGGCACTAGAAGTAGTAGTATTGGGTACATGTAGGTAGTGGGTACAAGAAATAGTGGGCACAAGAAGTAGTGGTAGTGGGTACTAGAAATAGTTGGCCAAAGAAGTAGTAGTAGTAGTGGGTACAAGAAGTAGTGGGTACAAGAAGTAGTAGTAGTGGGTACAAGAATTAGTAGTAGTGGGTTCAAGAAATAGTGGGCACAAGAAGTAGTACTAGTGGCAGTGGGTACAAGAAGTAGTGGGTACAAGAAGTAGTAGTAGTGGGTACAAGAAATAGTGGGCACAAGAAGTAGTAGTAGTGGGTACAAGAAATAGTGGGCACAAAAAGTAGTAGTAGTGGGTACAAGAAATAGTGGGCACAAGAAGTAGTAGAAGTGGGTACAAGAAATAGTGGGCACAAGAAGTAGTAGTAGTGAGTACAAGAAGTAGTGGGTACATGAAGTAGTAGTAGTGGGTACAAGAAGTAGTAGTAGTGGGTACAAGAAATAGTGAGCACAAGAAGTAGTAGTAGTGGGTAAAAAATGTATTGGCTACAACAAATAGTGGATACAAGAAGTAGTGGGTACAATTAGTAGTGGGTACACGAAATAGTGGCTACAAAATGTAGTCGGTTCAAGAAGTAGTGGGTACAAGAAGTAGTGGGTACAAGAAGTAGTGGCTACAAAATGTAGTCGGTTCAAGAAGTAGTGGGTACAAGAATAGTATTGGGTATAAGAGGTAGTGGGTACAAGATGTAGTGGGTAGAAGAAGTAGTGGGTACAAGAAGTAGTGGGTAGAAGAAGTAGTAGTAGTGGGTATAAGTTTGTACAAAATGTAGTCGGTTCAAGAAATAGTGAGTACAGGAAGTAGTGGGTACAAGGAGTAGTGGGTACAAGAATTAGTGGGTACAAGAAGTAGTGGCTACAAAATTTAGTCGGTTCAAGAAGTAGTTGGTACAAGAAGTAGTGGCTACAAAATGTAGTCGGTTCAAGAAATAGTGGTAACAAGAAGTAGTGGCTACAAAATGTAGTCGGTTCAAGAAGTAGTGGGTACAAGAAATAGTGGGTATAAGAGGTAGTGAGTACAAGATGTAGTGGGTACAAGAAGTAGTGGCTACAAGAAGTAGTGGGTACAAGAAGTAGTGGGTACAAGAAGTAGTGGCTACAAAATGTAGTCGGTTCAAGAAGTAGTGGGTACAAGAAGTAGTGGCTACAAAATGTAGTCGGTTCAAGAAGTAGTGGGTACAAGAAGTAGTGGGTACAATAAGTAAGTAGTGGGTACAATAAGTAGTGGCTACAAGAAGTAGTCGGTTTAAATAGTGGGTACAAGAAGTAGTGGGTATAAGAGTTAATGGGTACAAGATGTAGTTGTTACAAGAAGTCGTACAAGAAGTAGTGGATACAAGAAGTGGTACAAGAAGTAGTAGGTATAAGAAGCAGTGGCTACAAGCAGTAGTGGGTACAAGAAGTAGTGGGTGCAAAAAGTAGTGGGTACAAAAAGTAATGGGTACAAGAAGTAGTGGGTACCAAAAGTAGTGGGTACCAAAAGTTGTGGGTACAAGAAGTAGTAGGTACAAGAAGTAGTGGGTATAAGAGGTAGTGGGTACATAAAGTAGTGGGTATAGGTAGTGGGTACAAAAATAGTGGGTACAAGAAGTAGTGGCTACAAGAAATAGTGGGTACAAGAAGTAGTGGGTGCAAGAAGTAGTGGGTACAAGAAGTAGTAGCAGTGGGTTCAAGAAGTAGTGGGTACAAGAAGTAGTAGTAGTGGCTACAAGAAGTAGTGGGTACAAGAAGTAGTAGTAGTGGCTACAAAAAGTAGTGGCTGCAAGAAGTAGTGGGTACAAGAAGTAGTGGGTACAAGAAGTAGTGGGTACAAGAAATAGTAGTAGTGGCTACAAGAAGTAGTGGGTTGAAGAAGTAGTGGGTACAAGAAGTAGTGGTTTCAAGAAGTAGTGGGTACAAGAAGTAGTAGTGGGTACAAGAAGTAGTGGGTACAAGAAGTAGTAGTAGTGGGTACAAGAATTAGTAGTAGTGGGTACAAGAATTAGTATTAGTGGCTACAAGAAGTAGTGGGTACAAGAAGTAGTGGCTACAAGAAGTAGTGGCTACAAGAAGTAGTGGGTACAAGAAGTAGGGGCTACAAGAAATAGTGGCTACAAGAAATAGTGGGTACAAGAAGTAGTGGGTACAAGAAGTAGTAGTAGTTGGTACAAGAATAGTAGTAGTGGGTACAAGAAGTAGTGGGTACAAGAAGTAGTGGGTTCAAGAAGTAGTAGCTACAAGAATATAGTTGGTACAAGAATTAGTGCGTACAAGAAGTAGTGCGTACAAGAAGTGGTACAAAAAGTATAAGGTACAAGAAGTAGTAGGTACAAGAAGTAGTGGCTACAACAAGTAGTGGGTAAAAGAAGTAGTGGGTGCAAGAAGTAGTGGGTACAAGAAGTAATGGGCAGTAGAAGTAGTGGGTACCAAAAGTAGTGGGTACAAGAAGTAGTGGGTAGAAGAAGTAGTGGGTACCAAAAGTAGTGGGTACAAGAAGTAGTGGGTACAAGAAGTAGTGGCTCAAAGAAGTAGTGGCTACAAGAAGTAGTGGGTAGAAGTAGTAGTAGTAGTGGCTCAAAGAAGTAGTGGGTACAAGAAGTAGTACAAGAAATAGTGGGTAGAAGAAGTAGTAGTAATGGGTACAAGAAGTAGTGGGTTCAAGAGCTAGTGGGTACAAGAAGTAGTAGTAGTGGGTACAAGAAATAGTTGGCACAAGAAGTAGTAGTAGTGGGTACAAGAAATAGTGGGCACAAGAAGTAGTGGGTACAAGAAGTAGTGGGTACAAGAGCAAGAAGTAGTGGGTACAAGAAGTAGTAGTAGTGGCTACAAGAAGTAGTGGGTACAAGAAGTAGTGGGTTCAAGAAGATGTAGTAGTGGGAATAAGTAGTAGTAGTAGTGGGTACAAGAAGTAGTGGGTTCAAGAAGTAGTAGTAGTGGGTATTAGAATTAGTAGTATTGGGTACAAGAAGTAGTGTGGGTACAAGAAGTAGTAGTATTAGTAGTAGCAGTGGGTACAAGAAGTAGTAGTAGTGGGTACAAGAAATAGTGGGCACAAGAAGTAGTCGTATTGGGTTCAAGAAGTAGTGGTACAAGAAGTAGTAGTAGTAGTAGTGGGTACAAGAAATAGTGGGCACAAGAAGTAGTAGTGGGTACAAGAAGTAGTGGTAGTGGGTACAAGAAATAGTGGGCACAAGAAGTAGTGGTCGTGGGTACTAGAAATAGTTGGCACAAGAAGTAGTAGTAGTAGTGGGTACAAGAAGTAGTGGGTACAAGAAGTAGTAGTAGTGGGTACAAGAATTAGTAGTAGTGGGTTCAAGAAATAGTGGGCACAAGAAGTAGTACTAGTGGCAGTGGGTACAAGAAGTAGTAGTAGTAGGTACAAGAAATAGTGGGCACAAGAAGTAGTAGTAGTGGGTACAAGAAATAGTGGGCACAAGAAGTAGTAGTAGTGGGTACAAGAAATAATGGGCACAAGAAGTAGTAGTAGTGAGTACAAGAAGTAGTGGGTACATGAAGTAGTAGTAGTGGGTACAAGAAGTAGTAGTAGTGGGTACAAGAAATGGTGAGCACAGGAAGTTGTAGTAGTGGGTAAAAGAAGTAGTGGGTACAAGAAGTAGTAGTAGTGGGTTAAAGAAATAGTGGGCATAAGAAGCAGTAGTATTGGGTACAAGAAATAGTGGGCATAAGAAGTAGTAGTAGTGGGTACAAGAAGTATTGGTAGTGTGTACAAGAAGAAGTGGGTACAAGAAGTAGTAGTAGTGGGTACAAGAAATAGTGGGCACAAGAAGTAGTAGTGGGTACAAGAGGTTGTGGGTACAAGAAATAGTAGTAGTGGGTACAAGAAATAGTGGGCACAAGATGTAGTAGTAGTGGGTACAAGGAGTCATAGTAGTGGGTACTAGAAATAGTAGACACAAGAAGTAGTAGTGGGTTCAAGAAGTAGTGGGTACAAGAAGTAGTAGTAATGGGTACAAGAAATAGTGGGCACAAGAAGAAGTAGTGGGTACAAGAAGTAGTTGCTACAAGAAGTAGTGGGTACAAGAGATAGTGGCTACAAGAATTAGTGGCTACAAGAAGTAGTGGCTGCAAGAAGTAGTGGGAACAAGAAGTAGTGGCTACAAGAAGTAGTGGCTACAAGAAGTAGTGGGTTGAAGAAGTAGTGGGTACAAGAAGTAGGGGCTACAAGTAGTAGTGGGTACAAGAAGTAGTGGGTTGAAGAAGTAGTGGGTACAAGAAGTAGTGGGTACAAGAAGTAGTGGGTTCAAGAGGCTACAAGAAGTAGTGGTGGGTACAAGAAATAGTGGGTACAAGAAGTAGTGGGTACAAGAAGTAGTGGGTTCAAGAGGCTATTAGAAGTGGTGGGTACAAGAAGTAGTGGATACAAGAAGTAGTGGGTATATGAAGTAGTGGCTACAAGAAGTAGTGGGTACAAGAAGTAGTGGGTACAAGAAGTAGTGGGTACAAGAAGTAGTGGCTACAAGAAATAGTGGCTACAAGAAGTAGTGGATACAAGAAGTAGTGGATACAAGAAGTAGTGGCTACAAGAAATAGTGGCTACAAGAAATAGTGGGTACAAGAAGTAGGGGCTACAAGAAGTAGTGGGTATAAGAGGAAGTGGGTACAAGATGTGGTGGGTAGCAGAAGTAGTGGGTACAAGAAGTAGTGGCTACAAGAAATAGTGGATACAGGAACTTAGTTTGTACAAAATGTAGTCGGTTCAAGAAATAGTGAGTACAAGAAGTAGTGGGTACAAGAAGTAGTGGGTACAAGAATTAGTGGGTACAAGAAGTAGTGGCTACAAAATTTAGTCGGTTCAAGAAGTAGTGGGTACAAGAAGTAGTGGCTACAAAATGTAGTCGGTTCAAGAAGTAGTGGGTACAAGAAGTAGTGGCTACAAAATGTAGTCGGTTCAAGAAGTAGTGGGTACAAGAAATAGTGGGTATAAGACGTAGTGAGTACAAGATGTAGTGGGTACAAGAAGTAGTGGCTACAAGAAGTAGTGGGTACAAGAAGTGGTACAAGAAGTAGTAGGTACAAGAAGTAGTAGGTACAAGAAGTAGTGGCTACAACAAGTAGTGGGTACAAGAAGTAGTGGGTGCAAGAAGTAGTGGGTACAAGAAGTAATGGGCAGAAGAAGTAGTGGGTACCAAAAGTAGTGGGTACAAGAAGTAGTGGGTATAAGAAGTAGTAGTGGCTCAAAGAAGTTACAAGAAGTAGTGGGTAGAAGTAGTAGTGGTGGTGGCTCAAAGAAGTAGTGGGTACAAGAAGTAGTACAAGAAATAGTGGGTACAAGAAGTAGTAGTAATGGGTACAACAAGTAGTGGGTTCAAGAGCTAGTGGGTACAAGAAGTAGTAGTAGTGGGTACAAGAAATAGTTGGCACAAGAAGTAGTAGTAGTCGGTACAAGAAATAGTGGGCACAAGAAGTAGTGGGTACAAGAAGTAGTGGGTACAAGAACAAGAAGTAGTGGGTACAAGAAGTAGTAGTAGTGGCTACAAGAAGTAGTGGGTACAAGAAGTAGTGGGTTCAAGAAGTAGTAGTAGTGGGAATAAGTAGTAGTAGTAGTGGGTACAAGAAGTAGTGGGTTCAAGAAGTAGTAGTAGTGGGTATTTGAATTAGTAGTAGTGGGTACAAGAAGTAGTGTGGGTACAAGAAGTAGTAGTAGTAGCAGTGGGTACAAGAAGTAGTAGTAGTGGGTACAAGAAATAGTGGGCACAAGAAGTAGTTGTATTGGGTTCAAGAAGTAGTGGTACAAGAAGTAGTAGTAGTAGTGGGTACAAGAAATAGTAGGCACAAGAAGTAGTAGTAGTGGGTACAAGAAGTAGTGGTAGTGGGTACAAGAAATAGTGGGCACAAGAAGTAGTGGTAGTGGGTACCAGAAATAGTTGGCACAAGAAGTAGTAGTAGTAGTGGGTACAAGAAGTAGTGGGTACAAGAAGTAGTAGTAGTGGGTACAAGAATAAGTAGTAGTGGGTTCAAGAAATAGAAGTAGGTGGCAGTGGGTACAAGAAGTAGTAGTAGTGGGTACAAGAAATAGTGGGCACAAGAAGTAGTAGTAGTGGGTACAAGAAATAGTGGGCACAAGAAGTAGTAGTAGTGGGTACAAGAAGTTGTGGGTACAAGAAGTAGTAGCAGTGGGTACAAGAAATGGTGGGCACAAGATGTAGTAGTAGTGGGTACAAGAAGTAGTGGGTACAAGGAGTAGTAGTACGTTCAAGAAGTAGTGGGTACAAGAAGTAGTAGTAATGGGTACAAGAAATAGTGGGTACAAGAAGTAGTAGTAATGGGTACAAGAAATAGTGGGCACAAGAAGAAGTAGTGGGTACAAGAATTAGTGGCTACAAGAAGTAGTGGGTACAAGAAGTAGTGGGCACAAGAAGTAGTGGCTACAAGAAGTAGTGGCTACAAGGAGTAGTGGCTGCAAGAAGTAGTGGGTACAAGAAGTAGTGGCTACAAGAAGTAGTGGGTTGAAGAAGTAGTGGGTACAAGAAGTAGGGGCTACAAGTAGTAGTGGGTACAAGAAGTAGTGGGTTGAAGAAGTAGTGGGTACAAGAGGTAGTGGCTACAAAAAGTAGTGGGTACAAGAAGTAGTGGGTTCAAGAGGCTACAAGAAGTAGTGGTGGGTACAAGAAATAGTGGGTACAAGAAGTAGTGGGTACAAGAAGTAGTGGGTTCAAGAGGCTATTAGAAGTGGTGGGTACAAGAAGTAGTGGATACAAGAAGTAGTGGATACAAGAAGTAGTGGCTACAAGGAGTAGTGGGTACAAGAAGTAGTGGGTACAAGAAGTAGTGGCTACAAGAAGTAGTGGCTACAAGAAATAGGGGCTACAAGAAATAGGGGCTACAAGAAGTAGTGGTTACAAGAAGCAGTGGCTACAAGAAATAGTGGCTACAAGAAATAGTGGGTACAAGAAGTAGGGGCTACAAGAAGTAGTGGGTACAAGCAGTAGTGTGTACAAGAAATAGTGGGTACAAGAAGTAGTGGATACAAGAAGTAGTGTGTACAAGAAATAGTGGGTACAAGAAGTAGTGTGTACAAGAAATAGTGGCTACAAGAAGTAGTGGATACAAGAAGTAGTGTGTACAAGAAATAGTGGGTACAAGAAGTAGTGGGTACAAGAAGTAGTGGCTACAAGAAGTAGTGGCTACAAGAAGTAGTGGCTACAAGTAGTGGGTACAAGAAATAGTGGGTACAAGAAGCAGTGGGTACAAGAAGAAGTGGGTTCAAGAGGCTACAAGAAGTAGTGGGTACAAGAAGTAGGGGCTACAAGAAGTAGGCGCTACAGGAAGTAGTGGATACAAGAAGTAGTGGCTACAAGAAATAGTGGGTACAAGATGTATTGGCTATAAGAAATAGTGGATACAAAAAGTAGTGGGTACAATTAGTAGTAGGTACACGAAGTAGTGGCTACAAAATGTAGTCGGTTCAAGTAGTAGTGGGTACAAGAAGTAGTGGGTACAAGAAGTAGTGGATACAAAATGTAGTCGGTTCAAGAAGTAGTGGGTACAAGAAGTATTGGGTATAAGAGGAAGTGGGTACAAGATGTAGTGGGTAGCAGAAGTAGTGGGTACAAGAAGTAGTGGCTACAAGAAATAGTGGATACAGGAACTTAGTTTGTACAAAATGTAGTCGGTTCAAGAAATAGTGAGTACAAGAAGTAGTGGGTACAAGAAGTAGTGGGTACAAGAATTAGTGGGTACAAGAAGTAGTGGCTACAAAATTTAGTCGGTTCAAGAAGTAGTGGGTACAAGAAGTAGTGGCTACAAAATATAGTCGGTTCAAGAAGTAGTGGGTACAAGAAGTAGTGGCTACAAAATGTAGTCGGTTCAAGAAGTAGTGGGTACAAGAAATAGTGGGTATAAGAGGTAGTGAGTACAAGATGTAGTGGGTACTAGAAGTAGTGGCTACAAGAAGTAGTGGGTACAAGAAGTAGTGGGTACAAGAAGTAGTGGCTACAAAATGTAGTCGGTTCAAGAAGTAGTGGGTACAAGAAGTAGTGGTTACAAAATGTAGTCGGTTCAAGAAGTAGTGGGTACAAAAAGTAGTGGGTACAATAAGTAAGTAGTGGATACAATAAGTAGTGGCTACAAGAAATAGTCGGTACAAATATTGGGTACAAGAAGTAGTGGGTATAAGAGTTATTGGGTACAAGATGTAGTTGGTACAAGAAGTCGTACAAGAAATGGTACAAGAAGTAGTAGGTACAAGAAGTAGTGGCTACAAGAAGTAGTGGGTACAAGAAGTAGTGGGTGCAAAAAGTAGTGGGTACAAAAAGTAATGGGTACAAGAAGTAGTGGGTACCAAAAGTAGTGGGTACCAAAAGAAGTGGGTACCAAAAGTTGTGGGTACAAGAAGTAGTGGGTACAAGAAGTAGTGGGTGTAAGAAGTAGTGGGTACAAAAAGTAGTGGGTATAAGTAGTGGGTACAAATATAGTGGGTACAAGAAGTATTGGCTACAAGAAATAGTGTGTTGAAGAAGTAGTGGGTGCAAGAAGTAGTGGGTACAAGAAGTAGTAGCAGTGGGTACAAGAAGTAGTGGGTACAAGAAGTAGTAGCAGTGGGTACAAGAAGTAGTAGTAGTGGCTACAAGAAGTAGTGGGTACAAGGAGTAGTAGTAGTGGCTACAAGAAGTAGTGGGTACAAGAAGTAGTAGTAGTGGGCACAAGAAGTAGTGGGTACAAGGATGAGTAGTAGTGGCTACAAGAAGTAGTGGGTTGAAGAAGTAGTGGGTATAAGAAATAGTAGTAGTGGCTACCAGAAGTAGCGGCTACAAGAAGTAGCGGCTACAAGAAGTAGTGGCTACAAGAAGTAGTGGCTACAAGAAGTAGTGGCTACAAGAAGTAGTGGCTACAAGAAGTAGTGGGTACAAGAAGTAGTGGCTACAAGAAGTAGTGGCTACAAGAAGTAGTGGCTACAAGGTGTAGTGGCTACAAGAAGTAGTGGCTACAAGAAGTAGTGGCTACAAGAAGTAGTGGGTACAAGAAGTAGTAGTAGTGGCTACCAGAAGTAGTGGCTACAAGAAGTAGTGGCTACAAGAAGTAGTGGGTACAAGAAGTAGTGGGTACAAGAAGTAGTGGGTACAAGAAGTAGTGGCTACAAGAAGTAGTGGCTACAAGAAGTAGTAGTAGTGGCTACCAGAAGTAGTGGCTACAAGAAGTAGTGGCTACAAGAAGTAGTGGCTACAAGAAGTAGTGGCTACAAGAAGTAGTGGGTACAAGAAGTAGTAGTAGTGGGTACAAGAAGTAGTAGTAGTCGGTACAAGAAGTAGTGGGTACAAGAAGTAGTGAGTTCAGTGGGTACAAGAAGTAGTGGGTTCAAGAAGTAGTGGGTACAAGAAGTAGTAGTAGTGGCTACAAGAAGTAGTGGGCACAAGAAGTAGTAGTAGTGGCTAAAAGAAGTAGTGGGTACAAGAAGTAGTAGTAGTGACTACAGGAAGTAGTGGGTACAAGAATTAGTGGGTTCTAGTAGTAGTAGTGGATACAAGATGTAGTGGGTACAAGAAGTAGTGGGTTCAAGAAGTAGTGGGTACAAGAAGTAGTAGTAGTGGGTACAAGAAATAGTGGGCACAAGAAGTAGTGGTAGTGGGTACAAAAGTAGTAGTAGTGGGTA
Source organism: Hymenopus coronatus (assembly GCA_030762935.1). Lineage (NCBI taxonomy): Eukaryota > Metazoa > Arthropoda > Insecta > Mantodea > Hymenopodidae > Hymenopus > Hymenopus coronatus. The sequence goes on along the minus strand of CM060896.1, from coordinate 155,218,189 downwards.
CAAGAATTAGTAGTAGTGGGTACAAGAAATAGTGGGCACAAGAAGTAGTAGTAGTGGGTACAAGAAACAGTGGGCACAAGAAGTAGTAGTAATGGGTACAAGAAATAGTAGGCACAAGAAATACTGGTAGTGGGTACAAGAAGTAGTAGTAATGGGTACAAAAATAAAGGCACAAGAAGTAGTGGCTACAAGAAGTAATGGGCAGAAGTAGTAGTAGTAGTGGCTCAAAAAAGTAGTGGGTACAAGAAGTAGTAGTAGTGGCTAAGAGAAGTAGTGGGTACAAGAAGTAGTGGGTTCAAGAAGTAGTGGGTACAAGAAGTAGTACAAGAAATTGTGGGTACAAGAAGTAGTAGTTGTGGGTACAAGAAGTAGTGGGTACAAGAAGTAGTGGGTTCAAGAGCTAGTGGGTACAAGAAGTAGTAGTAGTGGGTACAAGAAATAGTTGGCACAAGAAGTAGTAGTAGTGGGTACAAGAAATAGTGGGCACAAGAAGTAGTGGTAGTGGGTACAAGAACAAGAGGTAGTGGGTACAAGAAGTAGTAGTAGTGACTACAAGAAGTAGTGGGTACAAGGAGTAGTGGGTTCAAGTAGTAGTAGTGGGTGCAAGAAGTAGTGGGTACAAGAATATTGGGTTCAAGAAGTAGTAGTAGTGGGTACAAGAAGTAGTGGGCACCAGAAGTAGTAGTAGTGGGTACAAGAAACATTAGGCACAAGAAGTAGTAGTAGTGGGTACAAGAACTAGTGGGCACAAGAAGTAGTAGTAGTGGGTACAAGAAATAGTGGGCACAAGAAGTAGTTGTAGTGGGTACAAGAAATAGTGGGCACAAGAAGTAGTAGTAGTGGGTACAAGAAATAGTGGGCATAAGAAGTAGTAGTAGTGGGTACAAGATATATTGGGCACAAGAAGTATTGGTAGTGGGTACAAGAAATAGTGGGCACAAGAAGTAGTAGTAGTGGGTACAAGAAGTAGTGGGTACAAGAAGTAGTAGTAGTGGGTACAAGAAATAGTGGGTACAAGAAGTAGTAGTATTGGGTACAAGAAATAGTGGGTACAATAAGTAGTAGTAGTGGGTACAACAAATAGTGGGTACAAGGTATTAGTAGTAGTGGGTACAAGAAATAGTGGGTACAAGAAGTAGTAGTAGTGGGTACAAGAAATAGTGGGCACAAGAAGTAGTAGTAGTGGGTTCAAGAAATAGTGGGTACAAGAAGTAGTAGTATTGGGTACAAGAAGTAGTGGGTACAAGAAGCATTGGTACAAGAAGTAGTGGCTACAAGAAGTAGTGGCTGCAAGAAGTAGTGGCTACAAGAAGTAGTGGCTACAAGAAGTAGTGGCTGCAAGAAGTAGTGGGTTGAAGAAGTAGTGGGTACAAGAAGTAGTGGCTACAAGAAGTAGTAGTAGTGGGCACAAGAAGTAGTGGCTACGAGAAGTAGTAGTAGTGGGTACAAGAAGTAGTGGGTACAAGAAGTAGTGGCTACAAGAAGTAGTAGTAGTGGGCACAAGAAGCAGTGGGTACAAGAAGTGGTGGCTACAAGAAGTAGTAGTAGTGGGCACAAGAAGTAGTGGCTACAAGAAGTAGTAGTAGTGGGTACAAGAAGTAGTGGCTACAAGAAGTAGTAGTAGTGGGCACAAGAAGTATTGGCTACAAGAAGTAGTAGTAGTGGGCACAAGAAGTAGTGGCTACAAGAAGTAGTGGCTGCAAGATGTAATAGTAGTGGGCACAAGAAGTAGTGGCTACAAGAAGTAGTGGCTACAAGAAATAGTGGGTAGAAGAAATAGTGGGTACAAGAAATAGTGGGTACAAGAAGTAGTGGCTACAAGAAGTAGCGGATACAAGAATTAGTGGCTACAAGAAGTAGTGGGTACAAGAAGTAGTGGCTACAAGAAATAGTGGATACAAGAAGTAGTGGGTACAAGAAGTATTGGGTACAAGAAATAGTGGCTACAAAATGTAGTCGGTTCAAGAAGTAGTGGTTACAAGAAGTAGTGGGTACAAGAAGTAGTGGCTACAAAATGTAGTCGGTTCAAGGAGTAGTGGGTACAAGAAGTAGTGGGTACAAGAAATAGTGGCTACAAAATGTAGTGGGTACAAGAAGTAGTGGCTACAAAATGTAGTCGGTTCAAGAAGTAGTGGGTACAAGAAGTAGTTGGTACAAGAAGTTGTGGCTACAAAATGTAGTCGGTTCAAGAAGTAGTGGGTACAAGATGTAGTGGGTACAAGAAGTAGTGGGTACAACAAGTAGTGGGTACAAGAAGTAGTGGGTACAAGAAATAGTGGCTACAAAATGTAGTCGGTTCAAGAAGTAGTGGGTACAAGATGTAGTGGGTACAAGAAGTAGTGGGTACAACAAGTAGTGGGTACAAGAAGTAGTTGGTACAAGAAGTAGTGGGTACAAGAAGTAGTGGCTACAAGAAATAGTGGATACAAGAAGTAGTGGGTACAAGAAATAGTGGCTACAAATAGTAGTCGGTTCAAGAAGTAGTGGGTACAAGAAATAGTGGGTACAAGAAGTATTGGCTACAAAATGTAGTCGGTTCAAGAAGTAGTGGGTACAAGAAGTAATGGGTATAAAAAGTATTGTGTACAAGAATTAAATGCACAGGAAATGCTTGAGAGGTGACGAACCACTCCGGCATTTGCTTGCCGACGTGGTAAGTAGGAAAAATCGATGGGTCAGATTGGGTTGTCGCCAGGGATCAAACCTGCGACATCTATAATGCTGATCGCAAACCTTGCCTTGATCCTAACTCGTTCGGTAAAAAATACACATTAAGAACCTTGTTAACAAATATGTTAATCGTCTTTATTTAGTTTTAAATGTTTTACTATAACGAGATATTGGTTAAAATTTATATTCATACATACCTTGCTGCAGGAACTGAGTCAGTCCTAGAAAACAATAAGCAAAAAGTGTAACCTGTAGAGAAAAGTTCTTACAAAATGAGCAACATTTTGAAATGGATGAAGGGAAATGAAGTAGAATGTTGTACTTAATGCGGGGGGGACTGTTAATACAAAAAGGCAAGAATTTTGTAAACATAAATTTGGGAAGAAATGGAAAAGTGTGACGGGAGAAATTGCAGGTATGAAAATGTGAAATGCCAAGGGAAAAATTCTTATGTGTTCTATTCACATGACTTTCTCTACATCTCCAAAACAAATTAGCAGAAATAGTCTTATTACTTGCTTCCTTGAAAGGAGAAGCGAAATAGGGGAGTACCATAGGTTAAAAAGACAGTTGCAATGTGACTGACGTTCCTTTGTATATAAGCACAGGAGTTGACAAATTCCTGTATGAGAAAAGGATGGTTTTCAAAGTGGAAACCAAAAAAAAAAAAAAAAAAAAAAAAGGAATATCTAAACAACGATCAACTCTACGAAAAAAAGTATGTAATATAAATTGTGTGTTTTAACGTGCTCTACATTTTTTGTGTGTTAATTTTTTGTCCATCTCTTACGGTTTAGCAGTTATAAACAATTTCGTAAAATTCATCCATAATAAAGTAGTCTTCAGAGGCTATTTCCAGAATATTCAAGTCACACATTTTATTTGGGATGTAAATAACTTTAATATACGACATTTAATTAAAATGTTAGAGATATGTTTTAAAAAATCAAAATTTTCAAAAATTTTTCCATTTAAAGTTTTGTTGGGTGGGGAAATTTTCTTGAATATCTTCGTGTTGCATCCTTGGAAGGTAGCAAACCTAAATGTTAAGTTAAGCTTTTAACGGTCCTTTTGTTTTTGAGCTATGCTTTCCACAAGCACACACATATGTCACCGGAAATACATGTTTTGGTTCCCTCTGAATCCAAAAAAAATATTTTTGGGGAAAGGTCCATGTGTGTGTCTGCGTGTCCGTCATTATAACTCAAAACCGAAAAGACTGTAAATTAGCAAACTTGGTATTTAGGTTTGGTCTCTTCCAAGAATGTGACACGAAACTCTTCAAGAAAATTCTCCCACCACAGAATGCCTTTAACATGGAAATATTTTCGAAAATTTTCATATTCTCAAAAATGGCTCTAAAGATTTTGATTAAAATATCTAATATTAAAGATATTTGCATGACAAATAATATATATATCTTGAACTGTTTGGGAAAGGCCTCTGAAGACTACTTTATTCTGGATTAATTTTACGGAATTGTGTATAATTGCTAAACCGTATGAGATACACAAAAACTTACACACAAAGCATGTAGAGAACTTTAAAACACAGAATTTGTTATATATATTTTTGTCGTGGAGTTGATCGTTTTTTAGGTATTCCTTGTTTTAGGTTTCAGGTTTAAAAAGCTTATACTTTTCTTATAAAGGAATTTGTCAACTGGTGTCCATACAGACAAAGGAACTTCAGTTACATAGCAACCAGCTTTTGACTGCCACTTTAACATGTGGTACTCCCTTATTTCACTTCTACTTACTAGGAAGCAAGTAATAAGATAATACTTTGTCGCAGAGATGTAGAGAAAGACATGTGAATGGTACACATCAGATTTTTTTTTATTACAAAACATGGAAGGTTAAAAGCTTTGAAGATTTAAATCCTCTCACATTTGCTGCGTTAGAAACGAAAAGAGATGTATTCTATCCATTTGAACCTCTAGCCGGTCACCGGAAATTAAACACACGTAACGTAGTTCATACAGGATGGAGCGTCCACTCATTTCTACTCCGCACTTGCTGTCACATAGATCATATTTTTTCTGAAGATGAACAAACTGCAGAGGTTCCTTAACAAGACATATCGAGCAGAGGAAAATTGCAGTTTAATCATTTTCCAGATTAATAACGCAACTGATGAATGCGCTGCAAATGCACCTTATTTATGACTGTTTATAAGATACACTATATGCAATGATGGGCTGCCAGGGAATGAATGTAGCACCTTGCATTTAAATTGGATATTTTGTACATACAAAATTCATTTTATTAGTCAAGAAACTAAACAGCAAAATTATAATAAAAGCATTAGCCTCATGTATTACTTTTTCTACCATGAATGTACATACAATGTATAGTGGCTAGAGAAGGTATTGTATTCCACCCAAAAATTCGATGTTGAGATTTCACCAGAATACCTTTTTCTCCGAGGACGAAATAGAAGTTTTAGAAAAAGGTCTATATGTGTATGTATGTGTGTATGCTTTGAACAGCATAGATCAAAAACGAAAATACCGTTAAATGCCAAACTTGGTATTTATGGTTAGTATCTTCCAAGGATGCAACAGGAGCATTTCCAAGAAAATCCACCCATCACAAACTACCCTTTATATGTAAAACTTTTTTAAAATTTTGTTCTTCTCAAAAATATCCCTAATGATTTTGATTAAAGTACTACATTCTAAAGATATTTAGGATACAAATAAAAGTATTTTTTAATTTTCTTGTAATAACATCTGAAGACCCCTTTATTCTGGATGAGTTTTGTAACATTTTGTATTTTCAATTATAACACAAGACTTACTATACACACAAAATTGTAGATCTCGTTAAAAAGAAATAATTTGTGTCACAGGCATTTTGCTTGTAGAGGTGACCGTTTTCAAGATATTCCTCGTTATTACTTTCAATTTTAAACTACCTAACCATGCAAACAGAACCGAATTTCAACTGTTTCGTATAGCGAGCAGCTTTTCAAAGGGCTGACTAATGCTTTAGCCTGGTGTATTCTCTTATTTCCCTTCTCTTACAAAGAAGCAAGTAATAAGACCAATTCTGCTAATGTTTATCTCGATTAGCATGATAAAAGAATAATCTATTCTGAGATTAGGTTGTATATGGAACAACGAGAGAAAGTTATGTGAATGGACCACATCAAGGTTTTTCCATCATTATTATACTGATGCCAAATCTGGTTTTCCACGGAAACACATAAATGCACTCACGTTTGCCAAAAAAAGATGGCCTCCAACGTGCTTCCAACCTGAAATGTAAGTGGAGACACCACTTAGTGAGACTTCAAAGGTCCAGCTGAACATACATTCTACTACATGGAAAGAATGTGTAATTTAACACAAAATAAATATGTATTCTGCGTATTACTTCGTGCTTATGTTCATTGACAAAACTATATGTTCAAAATGTGTGAATAAATAAAATAAAATTGTGTTCAATTCACATGACCTTCTCTGCATCTCATTAATCAATTGTTAAAAAGCTTATCCTTCTCTCTAGTTCTTGCTAATCGATATACACGTTAGCAGAAGTGGTCGTCATTGTAAGTAGATGGGAGTGCACTAGTCTAAAGCGCATGTCAAGTTTCTTTTAAATATAATAACTTTTGCTATGTGATTCAAATTCTTTTCATTGCATGGCCAGGAGTTTACAAATTCCCGTATGAGAGAAAGTACTTTAAAACTAAAACCAATAACAAAGAATGTTTCAGAATGGGTCAACTCTACGAAAAACGTTAATGACACAAATTATGTGTTTTGTCGAGAATCTAAATTTGTATGTAGTAAGTTTTTGTCTATCTCTTACGGTTTAACAGTAATGAAAAATTCAGCATAATTCATCTAGAATAAAGAGGTCTTCACCAGCTAATCTCAGAAAATTTAATATATGCATTTTATTTGTGAAGTTAATATCTTTAATATGCTGTATTTTAATCAAAATCTTTAGAGCCACTTTTGAGAAAATAAATTGTTCAAACTTTTTGCCATTGAAGGGTAGTTTGGGGTGGAGGATTTACCTAAAATTTTCGTTCGATCTTCGGAAGACACTAAACTTAAATATCAAGTTTGGTATTTTATCGACTTTTTCGTTATTGAATTATCATGTTCACGGAAACACGGACACACACGGACCTTTTTCTATTTTTTGTTGGATACAGGGAACAATAAAACCTGTATTTCCAGAGGAACCTCGATATCAAATGTTTGGGTGGAATGAAATACATTCTCTATACGGTATATATAGTATAGAGAAGTATAGTTTGTAGTTTTTGTTAATTTTATCTAAATTTAGGTTTTTAATTATTAATTTAAGTTATAATAACTGATTGCCTGTTATTTATTTACTGGTTACCAGTAATATTTAAAAATTTGCAATTTTAATAATAGTTGGACGTTGATCTCACATTATGTAACTATACAAATATAGTAACAAGAATGTGGGATAAAGTAATAAAATATTTAAAAGCAATAATTGTAATATAAAATAAATAGCAATGGTATAATTGGAATAGATATTGAAGAATCCTATATACAATTCTAATAATAAATAGTAACATAAATTATAATAAATAATTATTAAAATAATAAATAATAATTAGTTAAAATAAGATAAATTGATAAAAGGATAATAATAAATGACTAAATATATTAATTATAGTTTAATAAAGTGATAATTGATATTAGTTAAAAATAATAGTGTAAAATAGTAACCTGAATTTTAATATTATTACATATAATTTTAAATTTTAAATAATTAATAATAATAATAATAATAATATATATAATACATAAACATTTAAATATTAATTCTAATTTTGATAAATTATACGACAATTTTATATTTATTTTATTTTGTAAAATAAAAAAAAAATGTTAATAAATAAAATGAGGTCTGAGATATTTGCCCCGGTGTAAGCAATTAGATATCGGGTTATAGTATACAGATGTTTTTTATTTTTTTAGTACGTGTAGAGGAAGACAAAAATGGAAAAAGCAAATAGATTCCCTCACATTGGAATCCAGTTATTGCTTATGAAATACCTGTATCTTATCGGACAATTTTCTGCATTGTTTCCATTGAGTTTGCAGTGGCGTAAAAAACACTTAGCATCATGCATTATGTCGATTGGGCGCTTTGCTTTGTATTTCAAGCTTTTAGTTAAAAATTAAGCCTGAACATGTTAAATCCATCATATAATCATTCTAAGTACTTTTCTTTATAAATGATAATTGCTGTTAAGCCTTTGTGAACATTCAACGTATCGTAAAATTGCAGTTCAGTGGAAAGGAAACGCCTCATTGGCTAACAGTGGTTTTATTGTTTACTAGTAAGAGGTCAACAACCTGGCCATCGGATTTGAAAACTGGCAACAGTGGAGCGGCGTAGAAATATAGCAAAATGCATAAATTGTTCAACATAAATACTGCGTGTAAGTATTTGTCATTAATAGTAACTAACACTCAAAAAATTAATTTCATTTCATTCAAGAGGTCCTGAGTTCAAATAAATAATAAATAAAATTTGAATATACTAAGGGAAGACCGTGTAATTTGGACTAGCGTGTATTTTGGACCGATGTATACCGTTGGGAGCACCAACAATACGAGTATCTTGAGCAGCATTTGTTGAAAGCGTTCCCTCCAATTTTCCGCATTCTATTGTCAATATCCTTGGAAGGAAGTTGAGATCTTTGTTGAGAGCGTTTTCGTTATAATTTTGTCCCCTTTTGTTATCGTGTTTTCTCCCACCTAAGACCTTTCTTTGGAAACCAAATTAAAGCGACGGATTATTCAATATATTAAGGTAAGTGTGAGGTAGATTTATTTCATTAATTCTGTTTAGGATTATAAGAAATGTGATACTCATAAATTTGTCTTTGGTCGTGTAATTTGGACCGAGGGTGACGTGTAATACACCGAATACTTAGTTATTACGTTCCAAATGAGCATGTGTGTATATATTTATTTATTTGAAGTCACGTGTTTTATTTACTTTAGTTATTTATTTATATACGTATATATTACTGTTACATATTATACAGGTTGCGTAAATTACCAGATAACAGAAAGAGAAACTGGCACATCTAAGGGCCTGAAAAAAGGAAGATATGAGAAAGAAGAAAATACAAACGTATGTGGGGAATCTTCGAGGAAGACAGGATTCAGTGCAATAAATGCAAAGGACGAGCTCATGAAGACTGTGTTGCCACAAATTATTCAATTTATTACTCTTGTGATAGGTGTTTGTGAACAGTGAAATCCTCTTTTAATATGGAACAAACCTGAAAATATTAACAGTGTTTACAAGACTTTGAATGAAATTGACGTAAGGTGATATCAATTTTGTTGAAGTTAATCTGCTCCATGGGATATTCTGAAATATAATAATGATAGACATAATGATTATTTCAGGTCCAAATTAATTACTGTTGTGAACTTCAATCTTTAAAAGTGAATATATAGGTATACGGATCGATTATAAATGTATTATATAGTGGCCCATTTACACACTCTCTCAGACCAAATTATACACCTCTGATACATAATACAGGCCTCAGAAAATACTATAATTATAAGTTATACATTCTGTAGCTGGAACTAAACTTTGAAAACTGTCATAATGGTATAAGCTTATCTCATTAATATATTACAGTAAGCTGTGGACGTTGACGAAGGCTTTCTGTCCAGATATTACCACTTAAAATTAAGTGGTTCAAATTATATGGACTTCCCCTATCAACTGTACCACGCTACATATTTAAACTTTAATTTGTTTCCAAAAACTTTCATCACACAATTATTCATCTAGATTAAATTTAACGTTCTATACATGTACTATCAAGTACAAAGAGAAAATATTGTATTTCACCCAAACATTCGATGTCAGATTTCAGCGGAAATGTAGTCCAAAAATATTTAAAAAATGGTTCGTGCGTGCCACTTAAATACCAAACTATATAAGTTTATCTTTCAAGGATGAGACACGAAGATTGTTAAGTATGTCACTCACACCAAAGTACCCTTTACATGGAATATTTTTCGAAATTTTTCATTTGCTGAAAATTGCTGTAACGCCTTCTATTAATATATTGTATATTAAAAATACTTACATGAAAAATCAGATTTGTCCCATTCACATGACTTTCTCTACATCTCTGTAACAAATTACTATTAGAAAGCTTATGCTCATATTTACTTCATGCTAGTCGAGAAAAAATGGACATAAATAGCCTTATTACTTACTTCCTTGTAAGTAGAAGCGATATAAGGGAGTACTATAGGTTAAAGTGGTAACCAAAAGCTCGTTGCTATGTCACTGAAATTCCTTTGTTTGTAAGGACAGAAATGATAAGTTCCTGTATGAGAAAAGTATAAGTTTTTTACTTACATAGTGTATAGAGAAGGTATTGCACTCCATCCAAAAATTCGATACCGAGATTTCAACGGAAATATATGTTTTAGGGTCCCCTGTATCCATAAAAAGCATTTTCACAAAAAAGGTCCCTGTGTGTCCGTGTGTCTGTGAACACAATAACTCAAAAACGAAAAGTAGCTAAAATACCAAACTTGGTATTTAGGTTCAGTATCTTCCAGGGATGCGACACGAAGATTTTCAGAAAGGTGCCCAACCCCAAACTACCCTTTGCATGGAACATTTTTCGAAAATTAGGATTTTCTTAAAAATGGCTGTAACGATTTTGATTAAATTATCGTCTATTAAAGATATTTACCTGACAAATAAAATGTATATCTTGAATTTTCTGGGAATAGCTTCTAAAGACCTGTTTATTCTGGATGAATTTTGCTTAATTTGGCATAACTAATAAACCGTAAGAGATAGACAAAAACTTACTATACCAAAAATGTAGGCACAATTTACGTCATATACAATTTTTTTTTCGTGGGGCTTACCGTTTTCGAGGTATTCATTGTTATTTGTTTCAGTTGTGAAGTACCTATACTTTTCTCAGACGGGAGTGTCCGTTTTTCTTTTGTTCTACTCCTGGCCAAGAAAAGAAGCGATTTGTAATGACAATCGCATAACGACAGCTTTTAAAACATTTGACTATCGATTTAGTCTAGTGTATTCCCTTATTTTTTTCCTACTTATAAGGAACTAAGTAATAAGAACATTGTGCTGAATACCTCGATTAACAAGTTGCAGAAAGAGGAATAGTCTTATGTAGGAAGTTTGTAGAACGTCTAAAGAAGGTCATGCGAGTGTAACACATCACATTTTTTAAATTTGAAACCAAAAACAAGGAACATGTTATATAACTGTGTATAGCTCTCAGAAGTATAATTATTAACATTTTATACCTAATTCAATTGTCACTGATTGTTGTAATATAATTTTAATATTGCTATATTATTTATACTTAACCACTGTTTTGATATGTCAACAGGCATTAGAGGTATACTTTAATCTCTGTGTACATAATGATTTGCTTATAATTTTCATCATATACTGGATGTAAAACGGTATATAAGACTTTTAATATTGTCGCTATAAGACCTAGTAGTTCAGCGACCTAAAATAAAGAATATATATATATATATATATAAAAGGAATATCTCAAGAACGTTCAACTCCACGAAAAAATGTATATAACATAAATTGTGTGTTTTAACGTGCTCTAGATTTTTATGTGGTAAGTTTTCGACCATCTCTTACGGTTCAGCAGTTATGCAAAATTCCGTAAAATTCATCCAGAATAAAGTAGTCTTCAGAGGCTATTCCCAGAAAATTCAGGATATATATTTTATTTGTCAGGTAAATATCTTTAATATACGATGTATTAATCAAAATCGTTAGAGCCATTTTTGAGAACAATTTTCGAAAATTTTCCATGTAAAGGGTAGTTTGGTATGAGGGGATTTTTCTTAAAATCTTCGTGCCGCATTCCTGGAAAATACTAAACTCAAATACCAAATTTAGTATTTTAGCTACTTTTCGTTTTTGAGTTATCGTGTTCACAGACACACGGACACACATAGGGATACTTTTTAAAAATACCTTTTTTGGATACAGAGGACCCTAAAACATATATTTCCGGTGAAATCTCTGTATCGAATTTTTGGATGGAGTGCATTACCTTCTCTATATTCTATGTACATAGTACGTATAGAGATAATAAAAATAAAAGAATATCTTCATTTTGTTGGAAATAGCCTCTGAAGTGTTCTGCATTTTTGATTAGTTTTACATAATTGGTAAACCAAAAGAGACAAAAAACTCTTTTTGTTATTACAATCGTGTTCAAATATTGGCTGTGTTTTTGACTTTGTCAGCTGGTTAAAATAGCAAAAAATCACCCAGTGTAACTAAAATATAGGAGAAGGATTACAAATATAAAAACCTACTAAAAATGATATATCTCGTCAAATTACACAATTCATGTCTTATGCATTTTTGTTGAGAAGCTGTTTCCGAGATATTCCTTATTTTTATTTTATTAAAATATACTTTTCTCAAGGAGAGTCATCCCTATTTCTTTTACTTTACTCCAGGACATCAGTGAGAACCTAATTTCAATGGCAATGCGTAGCCACAGCTTTTAAGACAAGTGACTATCACTCTAGCCTAGTGTATCCCATTGATCCATTCTACTTAACAGGAACTGCGTAATAGGACCATTCCTGGTAATGCTTATCTTTATTGTCAGGAATAGAAGAATAATATGTTTGCAGAATAGATACAGAAAAAGTCATGTGAATGGAACACAACAGTTTTTGTATACTTTCTCTGGCAGGAATATACATTATATGTACACAATACCTTCTCTAGTTATTGTGTTCTATCCAAGAATTCGATACCAATATTTCACGGAAATAGCCGTTTTAGGGTCCCCTGTATCCAAAAAGAGTATTTTCAGAAAAAGATCAGCGTGTGAACACGATAACTCAAAAACGAAAATCAGTAAGATACCAAACTTGGTATTTAAGTTTAGTATTTTCCAGGGATCCAATACAAAGATTTTGAGAAAAATCTCCCCACCCAAAACTATCCTTTACATGGAAAAAATTCGAAAATTATGATATACTAAAAAGATGGGTGTTACGATTTTGATTAAAATACCGACCGTATGGTAACGATATTTACATGACAAAATAGATATCTTGAATTTTCTGAGATTCGCTTCTGAGGACCTCTTTCTATTCAGGACAAATTTTAGTGAACTTTACAAACTGGTAAACCGTAAAAAAGCGTAAACAGAAAATCATTATACAAAAATGCAAGTCTCGTTAAAACACACAGGTTATCTCATATACATTTTTTTCGTGTAATTCAACATTTTTGAGATATTCTATTTTATTGTTTTCAGTTTTAAAATACAAATATTTCGCATATGGAATTTGTCAACTCCTGATAGTGCAAAGTAGCGTAGTAATCGGCTTTATAGCCTAATATAGTCCTTTATTTTTCTTCTATTTACAGCAAAGAAGATGGTTTCCTAAAAATGCATTTATCATTCAGGGACGCTCAAATTGTCTGTTTCTGGTGAAAATTCTGTAAGGAGTTTTTGGTTTAAGTGCACAGACAAGTCTAGGAAAAAGGAATGTTTAAAATATTGCGTAAAATACTTAATTAAACGAAATGCAAAAGACCAGAAGTTGGCAATTCAATGCAATATCAGCTCTTAAACATTTTAGAGAACTATTTTTATGGCGGTCATCCTTCAACGAAAGTTTGTAACGTTATCGTTGACGTGTACTGTGACGTCCACGCATTAATAATGTTAACTTTAACAATGGCGTCTGTTATGATGGGAATGACGTTAAGTTTCGCAACTGTCAGCATGAAACTGTAAATCATCTGTGAAAAATTACGCAACGCTCAGCCTTCATTTCTTACTTTTCTCATTTCATATTTTATAAGCACTCTTTTGCAGCAATTTTTAATTTGATTAAGGCTTTTTTTCACGAAGCAAAACTTTTACGAAACACTTCCAGTTCTCTCTCTAGTGAAATATTATTTGACAGGATTTTTATTTTTAAATGCTTTAAAAATTAATTAATTTCGGGTTTGTTGTTTAAAACTTTAAATCCATTATGATGTTTTTCATAACAATTATCTTCTAAGGTTAAGCTCTCTATGGTTAACTCTTTAAATTTGATTACCCATTATATGCTTTTTTTTTAAAGTGTCAGATCGAGAATTTTAAAGAATATAAAAACATACTTTTTTACTTTCTCTACACGTACTATCTACATAGTGTATAGAGAAGGTATTATATTGCACCCAAAAATTCAATACCGAGATTTCACTGCAAATACACGTATCCAAAAAGAGCATTTTTAAAAAAGATTCGTGTTTGTGTGTGTATGTGAATCCGTGTCTCTGTTTACGTAAACTCAAAAACGAAAAATCGGTAAAATACCAAACTTGGTATTTAAGTTTAGTGTCTTCCAGGGATGCGACACGAAGATTTTGAGAAAAATCCCCTCATCCCAAATAACACTTTACATGTATCAACTTTCGAAACTGTTAATTTTCACTAAAATGACTATTACGATTTTGATTCAAATACCGTGCATTAAAAATATTTACATGAAAAATAAAATGTATATCTGGAATTTTCTGGAAATAGCCTCTGAAGACCTCTTTATTCCTGCTGAATTTTGCTGAATTTTGCACAACTAGTTAGCCGTAAGAAATAGACAAAAACTTTCAAGACAAAAATGTAGATCTCATTCAAACACAGAATTTGCCATATATATTACGTAAAGTTGAGCTTTTTAACCTTTTCTACACGTACTATGTACATAGTGTATAGAGAAAGTATTGTAATGCATTCAAAAATTCAATACCGAGATTTCACCAGAACTACAGGTTTAGGGTCTATCTGAATAAAAAGAAAATTTTGGAGAAAGGTCCGTGTGTGTATGTGTCTGTCTGTATGTGTGTCTGTGGTCTGTGGACAGCATAGCTCAAAAACGAAAAGACAGTTGAATACCAAACTTGGTAAATAAGTTTGTTATCTTTGAAGGATGCCACATGAAGAATTTCAAGAAAATCCCCCACCCCCAACTACCCATTACTTGGAAAAAATTTCGAAAGTTTTGATTTTCTCAAAAATGGCTCCAACGATTTTGATTAAAATATCGTATATTAAGTATATTTACCTGACAAATATAATGTACATCTTGAATTTTCTGGGAATAGCCTCTGAAGACTACTTTATTCTGGATGGATTTTACCGAATTTTGCCTAACTACTAAACCGTAAGAGATGGACAAAAGCTTGCCACACAAAAAATGTAGAGCACATTAAAGCACGCAATTTATATTATATGCATTTTTTCATGGAATTGGTCGTCTTTGAGGTATTCTTTAGCTTTGGTATCAACTTTGAAGAACATACTTTTTCCATACAGGAATTTGTCAACTTCTGTGCATGCAAAGGAACTTCAGTCACATAGCAATCAGTTTTTGGCTATCACTTTAACTTATGGTTCTCTCTTATTTCGCTTCTACTTACAAGGAAGCAAGTAATGAGACTATTCTGCCAATTCTTCCCTGATTATTCTGAAGTAAATAGAAGCATAACTTTTTAACAATAGTTTTTTGCAGAGATGTAGAGAAAGTTTTGTGATAGGAACACACCAAAATTTTTAAATATTCCTTGTCAACTCTTGGAAATGTAAAGAAACGATTCCATCCACGTGACAATCATGCTTAAAAAGATTTGACTATCGTTTTACTTACAATAAAGCATTTATATTAATGTTTATCTCGATTAGCATGTAGTAGATAGCAGCATAAACTTTTTAACAATAATTTCTTACAGAGATGTAGAGAAAGTCATGTGAATGGAACATAAAAGATGTTTAGTTGTTTGATAGACTTTTGATTACTGATAGAAAATCAATACATTGATACTTCCAATACCGGGTAATTCGTGGTATCGAAGTATAGTTAAAACGTTGATATTAACTTTTAAACTCTCAAGTTTTCAATTATTGAAAGTCTTCGTGTTTAACTTTATGCTAGATAAAGCAGATGAGACAACGCGATCTTGCCTCGCACAATGTGAAATAGATGCTGGTCAATAATGCTTATTGCCATACAAGGTGGTTCATCTGTCCCTTATTCTCTGGTTTTACGTAGCCCGCAGATTACATAGGCTGAAAACATCGTTGCCTAGTCACACCAATATAGACTTTGGCGCTAAATTTTATAGTTGAATAGTATGGCATATGATTAACGCGCGGTGTTAGGATGGGTTCCGGCTTTCTTTCTTCCTGATTTGGCAGAAAGCTAGATGGGATATCGGAACATCTTTTAACTTGCTTATTTGTTTCTTTTATTGTTATTTTCTTTATTTATGTTTATTCTAACTTATCAGTCCAATTACAGGAGACATAAATGCAAATGAACATTCTGAGGTATATTCATCCAATTTCTTCCAAATATGCTGGTATTATTGCAATGTTTTAAAACTAGCATTGGTATTTCAGATAATACTACAGAACCAGACCCATTTTCAGGGTATTCTTAAACTAAAAATACACAAAATACGTAGGCTGACAATCACATACTGTGCATACATTGGTATTCACAAATACTTTCAGTTGAAAAGAAAATTAGGTTCAATCTCTATAACTTAGCAAACTTCTCAATAGCCATTAGATAAAGTGTTTCCGACATGATACTTATTGATGAAACACTCTCTAACTACGAAGAACAATCGATAACACGTTAGGAGTTCTAGCATTTTGAAATTGTTGAAATTGTTATACGTTTTGAAGAGTTCCTTTATTGCTTAAAGACTCAGTGAAGTTTCTTTTTCAAAATAATAAGAAAAAAATTAAGGATGGAAGACTGAAGAACACGTAAAATGAACTTTCGTTTGTTCTTCATTCGTTTACTTTCTCGTTTACACCTAAAATTATTAGTGACAAACACTTTGCACCTCGATGGATAATACACACTGAAGAAAAAATATTCTGTGTTCCATTCACATGACTTTCTCTACATCTCTCCAACAAATTATTGTTAAAAATCTATTACTTCATTTTAATCGAGAAAAAAAATAGCAGAAACAGTCATATTACTTGCTTCCTTGTAAGTAGAAGGGAAATAAGGGAGTACTATAGGCTAAGCTGATAACCATAAGATAGTTGCCATGTGACTGAAGTTCTTTTATTTATATGGACAGGAATTTGTATGAGAAAAGTATAATTTTTTCAAAGCTGAAACCAAAAACAAGGAATATGTCAAAGACGATCAACTCGATGAAAAAAATATACACATGATATAAATGGTGTGTTTTAATGTGTTCTACATTTTTTTGTGTTAAGTTTTTGTCCATCTCTTACGGTTTAGCAGTTATGCAAAATTCCGTAAAATTAACCCAGAATAAAGTAGTCTTCAAAGGGTATTCCCAGAAAATTCAAGTTATACGTTTCATTTGTCAGGTAAATATCTTTAATATTTGACATTTTAATCAAAATCGCCACAGCCATTTTTAATAAAATCAAAACTTTTGAAAAAAATTCCATGTAAAGGGTAGTTGGGGTGGGGCGATTTTCTTGAAAATCTTCATGTCGCACCCTTGGAAGATAATACACTTAAATACCAAGTTTGGTGTTTAACGGTCTTTTTGTTTTTGAGCTATGCTGTCCACAGACACACACACACGGACCTTTTTGTAAAAATGTGTTGTTGTTTTTTTTTTTGGGTTCAGGGGGACCAAAAACATGTATTTCCGCTGAAATGTCGGTATCGAATTTTTGGGTGAATTACAGTACCTTCTCTATTCACTATGTACATAGTGCGTGTAGAGAAAGTAAAGAAGTGCACGCAGACTATGCTGGGGGTGATCAGGGAACATGAAATTAACCAGTTGAGCTACAATCATGGCGCCCACTTGTGTCACACATGTCTCCCTCTCCGCTTCTCGTCTTTTGTAGCTTAAGCCGTTCGTTTAACCATTATTCATTATAATTCACGTTGTAGAACATATGACAGCGATCCTATTGATATAACATATACTGTAACAGGAGTTAGTAAGCGCATGTTTTAGAGGTTACTATTGCTGCTAAGGTCTACTTTCCGATTAAGAGCAGGCTAGATTTGCATGGTCACCTAATGGCCGACAAGCACAGTAATTTCAACCTTATTACTTTCAGAGTGTGAAGTGTTGCCTATCTCCAAAAATAATAAGAAACAGGCGAACCACCTTGTATATTGATTGCGTTTGGCGTAGATGAATCAAAGCAACATTCCATTGGCTTTTGATCTAAATCTACATCCAAAGAATCTACTATCTTAGAATCACATAATTTCTCTGTCTATTTTGAAACAGGTTATTCTTATAAAATCTGATGTGTTCCACCCACATGACTTTCTCTACATCTCTGCAACAAATTACTGATAAAAAGCTTATTCTTCTATTTACTTAATGATGATCGAGAAAAAATTATCAGAAATAGTCTTGTTACTTGCTACCTTGTAAGTTAAAGTGAAATAAGGGAGTAACATAGGCTAAACTGACAGTCAAAGGCTGGTTGCTATGAGACTGAAGTTCCTTTGTATGGACAGAAGTTCTCAAATTCCTGTATGAGAAAAGTATGTTTTTTAAAGCTGAAACTAAAATCTAAAAACAACCATCTCCAAGAAAAAAATGTATATAATATAAACTACGTGTTTTAGTGTGCTCTACATTTTCTGTGTGGTACGTTTTCGTCCATCTCTTACGGTTTAGCAGTTATGCAAAAATCCGTCAAATTCAACCATAATAAAGTAGTCTTCAGAGGTTATTATCAGAAAATTCAAGATAAACATTTTAATTGTCAAGAAAGTGTCTTAAATATACGAGATTTTAATCAAAATAGTTAGAGCCATTTTTAAGAAAAACAAAATTTTTGAAATTTTTTCCATGTAAAGGGTAGTTTAGGGTGGGGAGATTTTCTTGAAAATCTTCGTGTCGCATCCTAGGAAGATACCAAACTTAAATACCAAGTTTCGTTTTTAACGGTTTTTCATTTTTGAGCCCAGAGACACACAGACAGACAGACAGACACACGGACATTTTTCTAAAAGTGTTTTTTTTTATTCAGTGGGTCTCAAAACATGTATTTCTGGTGAAATCTCGATATCGAATTTTTGGGTGCATTACAATACCTTCTCTATACACTATGTACATAGTACGTATAGAGAAAGTAAAAAGGTAATACTTCCATCTACTTTATGCAAATCGAGATAAACTTTAACAGAAACTGTTTTATTATAGAATTTCTTGGACGTACAAGGGGACTAAGGAAATACACAATTAAATGTTTTAAGAGATGGTCACCAAGTCACTTGTTCACTTCCCATTGACATGAGTTTAGAAACAAAAGAATCACTCATGACGAAGCGCCAGCTGGAAAAAGCTTAAGTATAGGAAAATTAACCCAATAACAAGCAATATCTCGGAAATGGTTGGCTCTACGAAAATGAAATATATTGCGTGTTTTAACGAGCATCTCATACGGTTTATCAGATCTGCAAAGCTCATTCAGAATGAAGAGAACTGCAGGGATATTTCAAAGAAGTTCAGGATATATATTTTATTTGTTATATAAACTTCCTTAATATAAGATAATCTAATCAAAATCGCTACAATAATATTTTAGAAAATGGAAAATTTTCAACAATGTTCCAAATAACGAGTAGTTCTAGTGTAGAGATTTATCTGAAAATCTTCTTGTCACATCCTAGGAAGTACTGAACTTAAAAGTATGGTATCTTTTCGTTTTTGAGTTATGCTGTCTATAGACACATACACAATACTTTTTTAGAAAATTATTTTAATTGAAGTCAAGACTCTCAAAACATGTTATTCCAGTGTAATATCGGTAAGCAATTTTTAAGTGGTATACAATACCTTCTCTACCTGATATGTACATTGTACAGACATGCTATGTCGCATATTATTTTGTGTATTACAAAAGCACGTAAAGCCTGTCGATTGATGAAGTTCAGTGTATGTATACTTGTGTTTAAATAAATAAACTTATTCATTCGTACGGGCTAGAAAAAGTAAAATATAAACTTTCTTATGTACTGTTTGTATACAAAATAATAAACGATAGATGGAGGGGAAAGCCATGTGAATTTAAAGCATACTTTTTAATTTCTCTACACGCACTATGCATATTGAATATAGAGAAGGTGTTGTATTCCACCCAAAAATTTTATATTGAGAATTCACCGGAAATATATGTTTTAAGCCCCCTGAATAAAAAATAAAAAAAGGCATTTTAAGAAGCATTTAAATGTGTGTCTATAAGAGTGTGTATGTATGGAGTATAGCTAAAAACGACAACTTCATTAAATACAAAACTTGGTATTTAATTTCAGTATCTTCCGAGGATGCGACACGAAGATTTTCAAGAAAATAACTCTATTTGCAACTACCTTTAAGGAGAAAACATTTTCGAAAATGCTCATTTTTTCAAAAATGTTTCTACCGATTTTGATTAAAATGTCGAATATTAAAGATATTTATATGAAAAACATAATTTATATCTTGAATTTTCTGGAAAAAGCACCTGAGCATATCTTTATTCCGGATAAATGTTGTAGAATTTTACATAGCTGGTAAACTGTAAGAGACAAACAAAAGCCTACTTATCAAAAAATGTGAAGCTCGTTAAAACATACAATTTACAATACATCAACTTTTTCATAGTGTTCACCGTTTTCGAAATATTTCTTGTTATTGGTTTCAGGTTTAAAATACTTATCAACTCCTGGGCTCGCAAAGAAACGGATTTTTACTTTTTCTAGCACCGTATGTACAATGTACATAGGGATAGAGAAGGAATTGTACTCCACCCAAAGATTCGATGTCGAGATTTCACCGGAAATACATGTTTTAAGACCCCCTGAATCCAAAAAACGCATTTCCTGAAAAAGGTCCGTGTGTGTGTGTGTGTGTCCGTGTGTCTGTGAACACGATAACTCAAAAACGAAAAGTAGCTGAAATACCAAACTTGGTATTTAATCTCAGTATCTTCCAGGGATGCGACACGAAGATTTTGAGAAAAATCCCCCACCCCAAACTACCCTTTACATGGAACTTTTTTCGAAAATTTTGATTTGCTTAAAAATGGCTCTAACGATTTTGATTAAAATGTCGTATATATTAAAGCTATTTACCTGACAAATAAAATGTATATCTTGAATTTTCTGGGAATAGCCTCTGAAGAGTACTTTATTCTGGACGAATTTTACGGAATTTTGAATAACTGCTAAACCGTAAGAGATAGACAAAAACTTACTGCACAAAAAATGTAGGGCACGTTAAAACACACAATTTATGTTATATACATTTTTTTCATTGAGTTCATCGTTTTTAGACATTCCTTGTTTTTGGTTTCTGCTATGAAAAACTTATACTTTTCTCATTCAGGAATTTGTCAACTGCTGTTCATGCAAACAAAGGAACTTCAGTGACATAGCAACCAGCTTTCGACTATAACTTTAACCTATGGTACTCCCTTATTTCGTTTCCACATACAAGGAAGCCAGTAATAAGACTATTTCTGCTAATTTTTTTCTGATTAGTAGGAAGTAAATAGTAGTATAAGCTTTTTAAGAATAATTTGTTGCAGAGATATAGAGAAAGTTATGTGAATGGTACACATCAGATTTTTATTCCATAGCAACCACATTTTAAAACACTTGGCTGTCGGTTTAGCTTAGTGTATTCTCTTATTTCCCTTCTACTTATATGGAGCTAAGTCATAAGACCGTTTCTGTAACGTTTATTTCGGTTTGCATGAAGTAGATAGAAAAATAATCATATTACCAATAGATTGTTTCAGAGATGTAGAGAAATTCATGTGAATGGAACATATCACATTTTTTTTTTACCTTTTATCTCTAGTAAGAAGAATTTTTAATCTCCTATAATGTTCAAAAAGTTTCATACATATTCGCTTAAATCTGATACAAGAGTTCTCAAATCTTCGTGAAACTGACACATTTCAATATAAAAGAGTCCGCAAAAGGAATAGTATTTCATGCTCAAGAGAGCAGAAAAGTCTAAAACGGAATAACGTAGCTGCTGGGATAAGAGAGTGGTGGGGGACGAGGAAAAAAGATCTTTATATCCATCTGTGCTGTTCTTATTAAATATTTATATCATTCTGCCTCTCTTCAACGCAGTGATACGAAATTAAATGTCAGCATCTTGCTTGTACACATTTAAGATTAGAGTGAGATGGAAATGAATTCGCAAAACAAAACAAGGTTATTTAACAAAATGAAGAGAAATAGTGATGACATGAATCCATTATCCTTGAAGTATAATGGAAGTTATATGCACTCCATCCTTCAAAAGGTTTGCTTATGAAAATAAGCAAGATTAATATTTCTTGTAGTGCTTTTAAACAAATTAAAATGGTTTATAGCTTACGTAAAAGAATTACATCCTACGAAACATACCAGGTGTCCCAATTGCTCCGAATTTGACGTTACATGCGTTAAAAGAGTTGTAGAACTCAACGGTGTAGTTTCAAGTTAAAACGGCCAATGGACAACTGGCGAGCATTAAAAGAAAGGTCACTCAGCACACTTAACGGTACATGAATGTTCTCTGTACACGTTAAATACGATGTAGTGGAATTAGCTAGTTATTCTTGATGAAATGTCTACGCTATCAACAAATTCCCAATACCTAAGAGCCTGTTTAAGATTTAATTTTAAAGAATTTAAAATAAGAACTGAAGCTTTCCTGGCGACGTGTTAATTCAAAATCTTCTCGGGCTTCAGTTCACCCTGAAGACGAGGAAGATGCACTTCTTCGAAACGTTGGTGTCAAGCCAAGTTTTTATCTGGCTAGAAGCCCGAGAAGATTTTGAATTTAAAGAATTTGTTCGTCGTAATTACATACCATTTTAGGGTACTTTGATTGAAATTTGGATAAAATTTAAATAAAATATAAAGTTAGTTTTTATATTTTTTAAACATTAGCTGCAATTACGTACCGTGGTTTTCGCAAACAAAGCCCTTTAAACTTCCACACCTGATCATCTAAAAATGCCTCATGGGAGAATGCAGCAACTGCATTTCCTCCCATGCAGCATGACGTAATATGATGTGTACTTTCTCTACACGTATTATGTACATAGTGTAAAGAGAAACTACCTATTGTATTGCAACCAAAAATTCGATACCGAGATTTCACCGGAAATACATGTTTGGAGACCCTGAAGCCAAGAAAAAAGATTTCTAGAAAGCGCAAGTGTGCGCGCGCGTGTGTGTGTGTGTGTGTGTCCAAGTGATCGCGTGTCTGTGAGAAGGATAACTCAAAAACGAAACTTCATATTTTTGGTAGTGTTTAACGCCCGATTTAACTACTTATGGCACCGCAGGCGGTGACACTGGCGATACATGAATGATGATGGAGCACCGGTGGAATGCGATGGCGGGGGAAACCGGAGTACCCGGAGAAAACCCGTCCCAGCGCCGCTTTGTCCACCAGAAATCTCACATGCGATCGCTTGTGATCGAACCCCGGCCGTGTACTCTCCAAGGATGGGACACGAATATTTTAGAAAAATCTCCACATAGCAAACTATGCTTTATTGCATTACACCCAAAAGATCGATACCGGGATTTTACAGAAAAACCAAGTTTTGGCCTCCCTGAATACAAAAAAAAAATACTTTTTAGAAAAAAGTGTGTACATCCATGTGCTTGTGAACATGATAACTCAAAAACGAAAAGTCGGTAAAATACAAAACTTGGTATTTAAGTTTAGAATCTTAGGAGGCGACACGAAGATTTTGAGTAAAATTTCCCCACCGCAAACTATCCTTTATATGGAAAAACTTAAAACATATACAATATTTATACGAAAAATAAAATGTATAGTTTGAATATTCTGGGAATAGTCTCTGAAGAATTCTTCATTCTGGATGAATTTTTCTGTTGTTTTTTTTTTTTTTTTTTTTTTTTTTTTTTTGCGTAACTGGTAGCGTGTAAGAGATTTATATCATTTACAGTTTTTTCGTGGAGTTGACCATATTTGAGACATTTCTTGTTATTTGTTTCAGTTTTAAAACATTTTAATTTACACATATGGAAATATTTCAACTCCTGGAAATGCAAAGTAACCGATTTAATCCACATAGCAACCAGATTTTAAAAGATCTAACATTCGCTTTAGCCCAATATATTCCATTATTTCCCTTTTACTTACAAGGCAGCAACTAATAAGACCATACCTGCTAATGTTTATCTGAATTAGCACTTAGAAGATAGAAGAATAAATATTTTAACAATACTATTTTACAAAAATATAGAGAACTGAAACTAATAACAAAGAATATTTCAGAAATGGTCAATTCCACGAAAAAAAACTATTATGATTTAAATTGTGTACCTCGACGTGATCTACATTTTTTGTGTAGTAAATTTTTGTCTATCTCTTAGGGTTTACCAGTTACGCAATATTCAGCTAAATTCACTCAGATTAAAGAGGGCTTTAGAGACTATTCCTAGAAAATAAAATATAAATTTTATTTGCCGTATAAATGCCATTAATATGCGGTAATTTAATCAAAAGTATTTCAGAGCGTTTTTGAGAAAATCAAAATTTTCTAAATTTTTTCCATGTAAAAGGTAGTTTTAGTGGGGGGATTTTTCTAAAGGTCTTCGTGTCGCGTCCCTGGAAGATACTAAACTTATATACCAAGTTTGGTATTTTACCGACATTTCGTTTAGAAGATATCGTGTTCACAGACACACGGACACACACACACACACACACACACACACACCTTTTATATGTTTCTGGATACAGGAGACCCTAAAACTGTTATTTCCGGTGAAATTTCGGTATTGAATTTTTGGGTGCATTACAATACCTTCTCTATACATTATGTACATAGTGCTTGTAAAAAAAATGTAAATGGCGTGTTATTTATGGACGCTCTTTAACTACTGTGGTTCTCAGCGTCCCATTCTAAATTGGGCGTGAAAGACCGCTTAATTTTGCTCAGAGGCCTCTCTATCAGGCTTGAGGTTCTTCTACGTGCCGTAAATCTACGACACGGGACCAACGGCTTTACTTCCCTTCCGAAGGTAGCCATGCTAATTTTTACGCCCGAAAAAATCCATCATCCTCCACCAGGTTTGAACCCACTACATTGGGTATATGAAGTTAGCATGGAGGACGACATAGAACTTGTGAGGAATGTAAAAATTATTTATTTAAATATTTATATTTTTCAAATCCCGTACTGTTGTTTGGGAATTGGTGTTACGGATAAAATTTACTAGAATTTTATTCCCTACAGAGGTTTAAAGCTAGACGCAATAAAAAGAAAAATGCAGCAATTCGCAACTGGATTCAGGAAAATCAATTGCATGTCAGAAGCAAGTTTTGTGTAAAATATATGGGTCGTCGGCAGTAAAAAGAAAAAAGTCTGGCAGACAGGAGAGAGAGTGTCGCGTTGTACAGCACGCAGCCATATTGATTTTCAGAAAACTTTAGCGCTCCTGGTGCTGGAACATCAATCTGCTCGCTATAGCACGGCATTGTTAGCCAGGAAAACGTGAGCAGAAGTAGCAAACGAAGACGCAAGTGGCTGAGTGGATCCCACAAGAGGGATTGTCATAACCCTCCTGCATTCAGGAACGTGTTCACTGCAGCGACGTGGAACCGCCACCAAATACAGTATGCAGTAAGACTGTTACACACAAAATTGGGTTGGTTAATAGCATGTTCGGTACAGAATTTGACGAGGCTGGTAGGAGGATTTGCCTATTATGTTGGGATTAGGAAGACTGGTCGCATATTTTGACAGATTAAAATTAATATTGGAGGTAGTAGTTTTAGCTTCAAACAGACGGAGGACAGCATGCTGGGACCTGATTCTAGACAGCGAAATATCCATGCTTGGAAACATAATTAATAGAAGAACGTATATTAAGAGATAAGGGTTTGTGTAAATAATTTATAGACGTATTCGTTGTATAAGCATTTATATGTTTCAGTACATGACTGTAGTTGTGAGTGCGACTGTGTGATATCATATTTTACTTTCTCTACACGTACTAGGTACATAGTGTATAGAGAAGGTATTATATTGCACCCAAAAATTCGATATCAAGATTTCAATATCAAGATTTGGTATTTAAGTTTGGTATCTTCCAAGGATGCGACACGAATATTTTAAAGACATTACCCCAACCCCCAACTACCCTTTACATGGAACTTTTTTCAAAATTTTTGATTTTCACAAAAATGACTCACGATTTTGATTAAAGTATCATATATTAAAGATATTTACCTGACAAATAAAATGTATATCTTGAATTTTCTGGGAATAGCCTCTCAAGACTACTGTATTCTGGATGGATTTTACGGAATTTTGCATAACAGCTAAACCGTAAGATTTCACCGGAAATACATGTTTTGGATTCACCTGAATACAAAAAAGATCATTTTTGGAAAAAGATACGTGTGAGTGTCCGTGTGTCTGTGTGTCTGTGGACAGCATAGCTCGAAAACGAAAACACCGTTGAATACCAAACGTGGTATTTAAGTTTGGTATCTTCCAAGAATGCGACACGAAGATTTTCAAGAAAATACCCCCATCCCCAGCTACCCTTTACATGGAACTTTTTCAAAATGTTTGATTTTCACAAAAATGACCAACGATTTGAATAAAATATCATATATTAAAGATGTTTATATGACAAATAAAACGTATATCTTGAATTTTCTGGGAATAGCCTGTGAAGACTACTTTATTCTGGATCAATTTTACGGAATTTTGCATAACTGCTAAACTGTAAGAGATGGACAAAAACTTACCACACAAAAAACGTAGAGCACATTAAAACACACAATTTATGTTATATATTTTTTCGTGGAGTTGATAGTATTTTACATATTCCTTGTTTTTGATTTCAGCTTTGAAAAACTTATATTTTTCCCATACATGCATTTGTCAATTCCTGTCCATACAAAGGAACTTCAGTCACATAGCAATCAGCTTTTGACTATGACTTTAATCTATGGTGGTCCCTTATTTCGCTTCTACATACAAGGAAGCAAGTAATAAGCCTATTTCTGTTAAATTTTTCTCGATTCGCATGAAGTAAATAGAAGCATAAGCTTTTTAACAATAATTTGTTACAGAGATTTAGAGGAATTCATGTGAATGGAACACATTAGATTTTTTTGTAGCTTAACGTCTTTTAACATGGTTGGTCATATCGGACGATGAATGAAATTGGTAAAATGATGCTCAAATGATCTCGGGGCCCATGGAGCTTAAAGTTACTCAACATTCGTCCTCTCTGGATAAGGTAAAGCCCCGAAACAAACCTCATCCGAGCAACTCACCCTAAGCGTGATTCGAACTCACGACCTGTTGAATGTGAGGCAGACTAGCTACCACCACACTACCCAGGCGGGTTATATTTCGTTTTTCTGTATTTCATAGAGGTTAACACCCGCTAGGCACCGCAGGCAACGACACTGATGATACATTACATGAAGATGGAGCACCGGTGAAATGCAATGGCGGGTTAAACTGGAGAACCAGTAGAAACCCGCCCCTGCACCGCTTTATCCCCCACAAATTCCACATGTAGTTACCTGGGATCGAACACGGGTTAGTGGTCTAATCACCAGGCCACGGCGCAGTTTTTAAGAGATAAGGTGTCTGTGTAAATATTGTATGGGCATATTTGGTGTATGAGCATTTATATGTGTGAATACATGGGTGTAGTTGTAAATGCAAGAGTGTGGATGTGTGATACTAGGGTGTTGTTTGTTTTATTGGTTTGTTTGCCTTGTTGGTGTAACGTGTGTGGTTGGTGCATTTCCAGCGTTGTGAATATAAAATGGTATGTTTAGATGAACATGTACGGTCACCCGCTCCATGCGACTGTCTACCGTAATTGATGTTATGTTATGCAGTTAATACAGATTACTACTCTCTACTACGTCATACAGAGTGAAATGCTCAGGCGGTAACGTCTCTGGTCCGCATTCGCAAGATCGACAGTTAGAACTCCGAGGACAACCTATTCTGCTTCGGGGTTTTGGCGGTTGTCTCTTATTGCTAGGGGAATACTAAGGTATTTCTACTTTCCCTACTATGTACATTGTATAGAGAAGGTATTGAATTCAACCCAAAATTCGATACCGAGATTTCGCCTGAAATACATTTTATGGGTCCCCTGAATCTAAAAAAAAAGCATTTTCAGAAAAAGGGCCGCGTGTGTGTGTGTGTGTTTGTGTCTGTGGACAGCATAGCTAAAAAATGAAAGGACCGTTGAATAACAAACTTGGTATTAATGTTTGGTATCTTCCAAGGTTGCCACATCAAGATTTTCAAAAAATCTCCCCACTTTCAACTACCCTTTATATGGAACTTTTTTCGAACATTTTGATTTTCTCAAAAATAGCTCTAACGGTTTTGATTAAAATATCGTATATTAAAGATATTTACCTGACAAATAAAATGTATATCTGGGAATAGCCTTTGAAGACTACTTTATTCTGGATGGATTTTACGGAATCTTGCATAACTGCTAAACCGTAAGAGATGGATGAAAATTTACCATACAAAAAATGTAGAGCACGATAAAACACACAATTTATGTAATATACATTTTTTTTCGTGGTTTTGAACATTTTTTTTAGATATTCCTTGTTTTTGGTTTCAGCTTTGAAAAACTTATACTTTTCTCATACAGGAATTTGTCAACTCCTGTCCATACAAAGAAAGGAACTTCAGTCATATAGCAACCAGATTTTGGCTATCAGTTTAACCTATGGTACTCCCTTAATACTTCGCATTTGTTGGTCCCTCACTTCCTTTTATAGTGATCTACGAGCTGAGAGAGGACTTTCGTACATGGCCAAAAATCTAGCATTTGGCAATGGATATGGCTGGAATAAGAAGATGTTCCAAACGAGCTGCATAGCTTAGGCGTTTTGTCTGGGATTGTAATTCGGGAGGTCGTGGGTTTAATTCTTGCGACCGAGCTCTCTCACGTTGTTTACCCAGTTCACCAAACGTAGGTTTCTTCAATTTTGTCTGTTCATTTATCTAAATTTCATTCCAACCGGTCTCTTTAGGGGTTTCGGCAGACCTCTCCGTGGTCGTGATTGCGTTTCGGAAATAAGCTATCAGTAGGGATGATGCTGGAAACGTCCGCAAAACTTGGGGAGTTAATTAGCCCAGGGCGCGCGTCCCTTGCACACTCTGCGTTGAGATAGAGAACTGATTGGGCTGTGTTAGGGTCTCTTCTTGTATCAGTCGGTTTTGGCCGTCATATTATCCTGTTCTCCTGGGATCCGAGGTAATGGATGTCTGTGATGGTTGTAGTGTGGAACCCCGTCCGGAATATACCAACCAACCCAACCAACTCAACCATTTCAACCAATTCAACAACCCAACCAACCAACCAACCAAGGTTTTTAGGTTAAAAAAAGAAAAATTAGGAGATGAGACATGATAAATATGGAGCAGACAGTAGTGGAAAGGATCAAAAGATGATTATCTTGGATTAATCGTTTTTTCACACAAGCCGTGTGTCGGAAAGGAGTTGGATAGGTAGAGTCAGACTGAAAAATTCAATGCCATAGCCGGGATTTGAACCACGGATCTCCCGATCTCTAGCCATTTGCTCTGCCACTAAGCTACTGTGGCAACATGCTAGCATAGCATTGAGATCCGTGGTTAAAATTCCGGCTATGGCATTGAATTCTTCAGTCTGACTCGACCTATCCAACTCCTGTCCTACACACGGCTTGTGTGAATAAACGATTAATCCAATATAAATTGACCATAATAGCTGGCTATACTATGAATCCTGGGACTTAAAGTACTTAAAACGTTGTAAGTCGCCATTGGGGTTCTCATCTCAAAATAATTTGAGATCACTTGTGGTTTACCGGGAAACATGCGAGTCAGTTGAAGAATTCAATGCTATACCGGCATGTTGCCATGGTAGCTCAGTGGCAGATCAACCGGCTAGAGATCGGGAGATCCGTGGTTAAGATCCCGGCTAAGGCATAGAATTTTTCAGTCTGACTCTACCTATCCAGACGATATCTTCATTGCTATAATTGTGTTGGAAGAATGGTAGGGATGTCGACAAACCGTTTTACAATAGTTACGTGATGGTAGATGGAATTGGACTAGGCCAAGTTCGACTTGGAAAGGAGGGATTCCATAGATTGATGTGCGATCGGCGCCTCCAAGAGGAGGAGGAAGAGGCGGAGAAGGAGCAGGAAGAGAGTAGATTAATCGTAAACAATGACAAATATCAATGCAGGTTAGCCACTGGAAACTGGGTCAGTCCTCAAGTAAACAAATCTTATATGTTCCATTCACATTACTTCTGTACGTCTCTGTAACCAATTATTGTTAAAAATCTCATTTTTCCACTTCATGATAATCAAGATAAACATTAGCAAAATTTATCCTTATTACTTGTGAGTGGAAAGGAAGGGAAAAAAACGAATGTGTTCCACTCACATGTCCTCTGGCTATTCGGTAACCAAACCTTCTATTCTATTCTATTCAAAATATTAATCTGTATCTACATCATGCTAATCAAGAAAAACATAAGCAGAATTAATCTAATTACTAGCTTCCTTGTCAATAGATGGGAAGTAGGGGCTAAAGCGATAGTCTCGTCCTTCAAAAGCCCGTGTATATGTGAAACAATTGACATTCCATACTTTTTTGCTTGCCAGGAATAAACAACGAGAACCGAGAAGGAAAATGTCATCCCGTGTGAGAAAAGTTTAAGTGGCTAAAATTAAAACCAATAATCTGGAATATCTCAAAAACGGTTAACCCTAAAAAAAATGTGTACGACATAAATTGTGTTGTAATGAGAACTATATTTTTGTTTAGTAAGCTTTTGTGTATCTTTTACGGTTTGCCAGTTATGTAAAAGTCATCCAGAATGAAGAGGTCTTCAAAGGCTAATCCTAGGAAATTCAAGATATGCATTTCGTTCGTCATAAAAATATCTAAAATATAAGGCATTTTCATCAAAATCGTTAGCCATTTTGAGAAAAACAAAATTTTCGAAACATTTTCCATTTAAAGGGATTTTTTGAACATCTTTGTTTCGCATCCTTGGCAGATACCAAACTTAAATACCAAGTTTTTTATTCAACGTCTTTTTGTTTTTGAGTTATGCTGTCCACAGACAGACAGACACATACACATGGACTTTTTTTTTTTTAAAAAATGTATTTCCGGTGAAATCTCGGTATTGAATTTGTTGGTGCATTACAATACCTTCTCTATTTACTACCTATATAGTACGTGTAAGTTATTACTCAGCAGTTATTTTCCATCAACTTACTGAATACAGGACTTGAGTGGGTAGTTTGGTGGTGTGTGGTGCGCAGTGGATATGATCTGTGTCAGTATTTCCTCCTCTTCTAGTACGGAACAAAGACATTTCCAATTTGTTCGTCAAAAAGAGTGGTGGGGGTGTCTGCAGAGGTGTCTCCATCTGCGAACTTTAGGGATCCGCAATATCCGCACCCGCAACTACTTTATAATCTCTCCCTTGCTCCCGGAGGTAGCCTAAGGCACATTTTGGCCTCTGGCCAAGGTGCATAACCTCCCCCCTACTTCCCCTTGCTAGAAAAATTAACAATTTCAGGCATGTGGCACAAGTATGATATTGACAAATACCTGTGAAATATTCGTGAAATGTCCAATTTTGGTAAGGCAGTACGGTATGTGAGGTGTGTGTTAGATCGGTATGTGATGGGTGTATTGAGTAAAACTCTGATGTGCTCCATTCATATGACTTTCTGTACATCTCTTTAACAAATTATTGTTAAAAAGTTTGTTCTTCTATATACTTTACGATAATAGAAATAAACATTAGCAGAAATTTTCCTTCTACGTAAAAGCTAAATAAAGGAATACACTAGGCTAAAACGATAGCCAAATCATTTAAAATTTTATTGCTATGTGATTGAAACCCGTTTCTATAAATGGCGAGCAGTTTACAAATTTCCGTTTGAGAAAAGTTTTAGGTATTTAAAATCTGAAACAAATAATAGAGAATATCTTATAAATGGTCAATTCCACGGAAAAAACACATATTACATAAATTGTGTGTTTTCACAAGTTATACATTTTTTGTGTAGAACGTTTTTGTCTACTTCTTACGGTTTACCAGTTACGTAAAATTCAGAAAAATTCATTCATAATAAGGAGGTCTTTAGAGGATATTTCCAGATAGTTCAAGATATACATTATATTTGTCATATAAATATCTTTAATATACGGTATTTTAATTAGAATCGTTACAACCATTATTGAGAAACTCAAAATTTTGACTTTTTTTTTTTCCATATAAAGGGTAGTTTGGCGGGTGCTTCTTAAACTCTCTGTATCGCATCCCTGGAAGATACTAAACTTAACTATCAAGTCTGGTATTTTACCGACTTTTTGTTTTTGAGTTATGGTGTTCACAGATACACAGACACACACCGAACTTCGCCAAAAATGGATACAGGGGACCCTAAAACGTATATTTCCGGTGAAATCTCGGTATTGAATTTTTGGGTGGAATGCAATACCTTCTCTATATACTATGTACATTGTGTAGAGAAAGTAAAAAGGAACAAAGCTATTCTCTCGAAATAATCAAATTTACATAACAATTTTTAATAGTATTTCAAAACCTTCGTTTGTTTATCTAAGCTTCTAGCATTATTTCATACTACACAGATCTCATTTAATAAGAAGACTCCTTTACTACAACGAGTTCTCATTATTCTGGACAGAAATTTCTCTTTTTTTACTTTCTCTACACGTACTATATACATAGTGTATAGAGAAGGTATTGCACTGCACCCAAAAGTTTGATACCGATATTTCACCGTAAATATATGTTTTAGGGTCCCCTGTATCAAAGAAAGCATTTTCGGAAAAAGGTCCGTGTCTGTGTGTGTGTGTGTCCGTCCGTGTGTCTTTGAGCACGATAACTGAAAGGTTTCTAAAATACCAAACTTGGTATTTATGTTTAGTATCTTCCAGGGATGCAACACAAAGATTTTGAGAAAAATCCCCCCACCCCAAACTAGTTTTACATGGAACCTCTTTCGAAAATTTTGATTTTCTAAAAAATGGCTCTAACGATTTTGATTAAAATATCGTATACTAAAGATATTTGTCTGACAAATAAAATGTATATCTTGAATTTTCTGGGAATAGCCTCTGAAGACTACTTTATTCTGGAAGAATTTTACGGAATTTTGCATAACTGCTGAACTGTAAGAGATGGAAACAAACTTACCACACAAAAAATGTAGATAACTTTAAAATACACAATTTATGTTATATCCATTTTTTCATGGAGTTGATCGTTTTTGAGATATTCCTTGTTTTTGGTTTCAGCTTTAAAAACCTATACTTTTCTCACACAGTACTTTGTCAACTCCTGTGCATACAAACAAAGGAACTTCAGTCACATAACAACCAGCTTTTGACTATCATTTTAACCTATGCTACTCTCTTATTTCACTTCTACTTACAAGGAAGCAAGTAATAAGACTATTTCTGCTATTTTTTTTTCCGATTAGCATTAAGTAAATAGAAGAATAAGCTTTTTAACAATAATTTGTTGCAGAGGTAGAGAAAGTCATGTGAATGGAACTTTCCCTTCTAGTGCTCACCAAACATAATGGAGTTTTAAAGTGCTCAAAGACCAACTTAAAATTTGGTTTAACATCATTTAATCTGATGCTTAATATCAGATGATGAATAAATATGCTGAAATAAGCTAGGATTCCATTGAACTTAAAGTTACTTCTTACTCGTCTTCTCAGGATAATGAAAAATCCATACAAGACCTTATCAGTGTAACGCACACTAAATAAGATTTGAACTCGTGGCATCTTGATTTTTTTATAGTGTTTAACACCCACTTTTACTAGTTGTGCCACCACAGACCATGACACTGGTGATACATGGAATGTAGATGGAGCACCGATGGCGGGGGAAACCGCTCCTGCGCCGCTTTGTCCACCACAAAACTCACGTGCGGTTGCTTGCGATCGAACCCAGGCCGTGTAGGTGAGAGGCGAGTGGTCTAATCACTCGACCACGGCGCGAACTACCTTGACACACTATCCACACTCTATCGCTTAAAGCCTACTCACTGCTCTGCCTTCAGTGCCTTGTACCATCAAGAAAATACGCAATAAAGCAATTTCTGCAAATGTTTATCCCCATTAGCATTATGTGTGTATAAGAACAAGTCGTTCCAATACATAATTGCTTGTTCTGAGTAAGGTCGCGCCGCGATGATGTATTATTCATTTTCCTCACATTTTTTTTTTTTTTTTTTTACTGGTTTTATGTGTTGTATTTTATTGACAAAACAAAACAGAGCTGTCTACAATATTACATGTCTAAGTGAAAATTACCAAGTTGACTTTTCATCATGCATCCCAGTCAGTCAACCACCTCTGCCTGAGCACTTTTGCTATAGTAGTTCTGTCTGATTTTTCCCTATCATTCTTGTATTCCTCTGCTGCAGCAATCAGTTTCTCATCAACTTTTAGTCTAGGCGAGACTAAAAGCTCACCATTATAATCACCCTCCTCTGGAAGGCCATTGGGAAATGTAATGGGAGAGATCTTCACCAAGTGCTTCACATGCCAAAGACGGGCATTGTTTTCAGGGATGTTTTTCACAATTGCAATATCACTACTCTTTGAATCCAGGCCCAGCTGTTTCAAGATATGCTTCTGCCAGTGTATTACACATGGCAAAGGTTTTATTCGTTGAACCATAAAAAGCTTTGAAGGCTAATACGGCGGACGCTTCTCATTGGGGAACCTTGGATAATAAGTAAAGCCGAAGCATTTTATTCCTTCGGATTCATTGCTATAATTCCTCTGCCTAGAGTGAAAACAAAGGGGGTACCTCCATCCCATAAACAATTTCCCTTCAATTTTGCCATCTATATATGTATTGGCATCAGCAGTACCTGTTAAACAAATTCACAAAAAGTTGTACAACAATTATACATCATTTAACACATAATATCCTCACCAACATATGTGATTATCTGCAGAATAATTGAGCTGTTGTTGTTACTAGGTCGACCACATGCTCCATTTGTTTAACTACTTACCACTGACATTCGGGAGGTCGTGAGTTAGATTGCCATGGCCAGCATTTCTGTCCCATGGGCTTTTTAAAGGATTACCGCAGCTTAGCATTACATACGTTTCATTACATACCCGAAATTTCCTGTCCATCAATTCCTGTTCCCAAGGTTGAAGGACCAGCCAATGGTGTTCCGCGGACTAAGGTTTGCTAATGGTTTTCTCACTGCAAAGGTTTATTCATCAAACCTCTCCCCATGGAGATGTCTCTGCCGGGGCAGTTATTTTCGTAGTCGGCCTACCCTCCCTGTATGAAGGACTGACACCGACTAGGACGTACAAGCTGGTGCCTAGGAGTCAGAAGCCTGTCGGTGAGCCACAGAATGAAGTACCTGGTCGACCCGAAGCCAAGCAGAGCTTGAGGAAGTGGATGATATGAAATGGATGATAGGAAAGATGATGATGGAGCAATTGGTGGAATGAGTTACAGGGGAAGCCGGAGGTCCCGTCTAGACTCCGTTTCGTCCAACACAAAACC
The DNA here is from genome assembly GCA_030762935.1 of Hymenopus coronatus. Taxonomy (NCBI): domain Eukaryota; kingdom Metazoa; phylum Arthropoda; class Insecta; order Mantodea; family Hymenopodidae; genus Hymenopus; species Hymenopus coronatus. Next base: position 155,182,843 of record CM060896.1, on the reverse strand, counting down.
CATATGCGGGCGCTTGAGATCGAACCCGACGGCCTAGGTGGGATTCAAGTTGTCTAACCACTCAACTACGGCGCGGCAGACAGTTGCACATAACTAATTCATCTACTGTAAGACTTACCGAAGTTGTCTCGGACAGTTCGCAATTTTTTATTCATTGGAATACGTTATAATTTTATTATTATTATTTTTAAGTTTAGTTAGCTGAAGTATATAAAATCTTACTCAGAGACTGATATTCGAGAGGTCGTGGAGTCAAATCCCGCGGCCGAACTCTCTAACCCTCGGGTCTTTTCGGGGGTTTCCGAATCCCTAGGTGAGGTTTCTTCATTCCCGCAAGTTTCCTTCCCCTTTCTTTCATCACCATTTCATTCCAACCAGTCTCTTTCAAGTTTGTAAGTGTCGCCGAAGACTACGGTGGTAGCGTTCTTTCTGTGGTGGTGAATGCGCTTTGGAAATACAGCTCTCTGTGCAAAGTGATCTTGGAGCCGTCCAAAGATCTACGGCGTACGGAGGGAGCTGGCTTCTTGCGCTCCTCGTGTCAAGATGAAGAACTGCATGCACTACCTTGGGACCCACATTTCCCTGCGGCCCGGTTTTGGCCACCCGTTGATAATACATCTCATATCATCCTACCCTCCTGGGGTCTAACACACAATAAGCTCATAGGTTGCTGTGATGTAGAATCCCCTCTGAAATGTATCAACCAACTAATACAAGCCTTGTTCGCTGTACACTTACCTGATGCTTTGAACATGACAAAGAAATTAAATGACGGCAAAATTCAAAACCTTATACAAGTCAATACTGTCACATGTGTCATTGGCGAGAGTTTAACTTATATCGTTTATAAATGGAAGTTTATTCTTACACATTCTTGGAAAACTACAAACTTTGTTATGAGCTGATTAAGTAACAGGTTGGAAGTAACTAGCCTCTTCCGATGTCACTCCTAGTGGACTTTTCGACGACCCCAACTTCCGTTGGGCTACGTGCACATTCGCACTTTGACGTCACACCAGATATTCTAGAATATCTTAAATATTCGATGTTGATTGGCTAAGTCTACCTACTATTAGGACGTAGGTTCTCCATATTAGGAGAACGGCCACCATGTTGGAATGCTCTTCCAAAATGCGTCTAAATATACGAGGTACGTCCAGAAAGTAAGTTTCGTTTCAATTTATCTCCGCTGCAGCGCTGCGATCGCAGTTCCGCACATGCGCGGTAGACGCTCTGTATCAAGGAGAAGAAACGTTCGCCATTTTGAGATCGCTGTCAGCCACATACGCTTTGTTGTGCTTGTTTACAATGTCGGGGTTGATTGAAAATTCCGCCGGTTGTGAAATCAGATCTGTGATTCGATTTCTGAATGCTAGGAAAGTGAAACCAATTGAAATGTATCGCCATATTTGCGAAGTCTACGGACAAAATGCGATGAGTGATTCAATGGTGAGAAGATGGGTCCGACAGTTCAATGAAGGACGTAGTGAAGTGCATGATGAAGAACGAAGTGGGCGTCCATCTTTGGTTACAGAGGAACTGGTGCACGCGATTGATGACAAGGTCCAGGAAAACCACAAGTTTACAATTAGTGCTCTTGCTATGGAATTTCCCCAAAGCTCACAATCACTAATTCATGAAATTGTTACCGAAAAACTGAAATTTCGTAAACTTGTAAACTTTGCTCACGTTGGGTACCAAAGGTTCTTACTGAGCAACAGACGGCAAACTTCTATGAAGAAGGTATACAAAAACTTGTGCCACGCTATGACAAATGCCTACAAAATTTCTGCAGTTATGTGGAAAAGTAGTTTAAGAGTTGTAAAATTGTGTGCAATAAATAATTATTCTGTATCTGTACACAATTTAATGTTATTATCAAATGGAACTTACTTTCTGGACGTACCTCGTATTTAAGGGACTGCATACCCCACCACCAGGTCTTGTCTTGACCGTCAGGGAACCTCTGCTTCGTTTGTGCGTCTTGGGGTGTCGTATCGGGCTCAACCACCTCGACCACTTCATTTCTCAGCTCACCTAGACACACCATGACGTATTTCTTGAGGTTAGGCTTTGTGTTACTAATCCCGTGATTAGAAATGACATTGGCCAGGGTTAACGGAATAGTTTGCAACCCTCTATCTTTTTAAACCAAACATTCGCTAACGAATGGTTTAATCTTAATATATTAGCTTAATTTAAGTTCCATTGTTATCATTGCCTTCCTTTCACCACCTTAAAATAGCTATCCTCCATAACGCACAACCTTTCGCGACAGTACTGAATGAAATAAATCGAGTTGTATTTATGGACGTTCTTTGCTGCTGTGATTATCACCATTCCATTCTATACTGGTCGTGAAAGGCAGCTTAATTTTGCTCAGAGACCTGTCAGGCTTGAGGTTTTTTTACGTGATGTAAATCTACGACACGGGACTAACGGCTTTACTTCCCCTCCGAATGAAGCCATGCTTAAGATTTTTACGCCTGAAAAACTTCATCGTCCTTCATACTGAATGAACTAACAGTCTTATACTTATAACTGAACTAGTCTGAAGTTTGGTGTCACTCTTTTGAGTCTGTGAATAAATTGCTTTTCACACCATTCGTATGTGAGACAGAAGTTGGAGAGGTAGAGTCAGCCTGAACAATTATCGCCTTAGCCGGGATTTGATCACGGATCTCCTGGTTTCCATTCAGTTGTGTCCACTGAGCTACCTTGGCTATATGCCTCAACGCCACTAAACTCTCAAAATAACTCGTGTTTTTTTCGGTAAACCACAAGGAATATAGTAAAATATCCGATATGTTCCATTCACATAACTTTCTCTACATCTCTGAAACAAATAATTTTTAGAAAGCGTCTTCTTCCATTTATTTAATGGTAATCATGAACAAATTAACAGAAATGGTCTTATTACTTGCTTTCTTGTAAGTAGAAGGGAAATAAGGAGTATACTAGGCTAAAGCGATAATCAAGTATTTTAAAAACCGGTATGATAAAAGTTCCTTTATTTGTATGGCCAGAAGTTGACAAATTTCCTATCAGAAATGTGTAAGTATTTTAAAACCGAAACCAATAACAACGAGTATAACAAAAATTATCAACTCCAAAAAAATCTATATAACAGAATTGCGTGTTTTATCAAGTTCTGTTTTGTTAAGTTTTTGTCTACTTCTTTCGGTTTACCAGCAATGCAAAATTCCGCAAAATTAATTCAAAATAAATATGTTTGGAGTGACTATTCCAGAAAATTCAATATCGCCCTCCGTGAGGTAAAACTCCTCACCATGGCTTTCTTTGGAAGGGAAGTAAAGCCGTAGGTCCCGTGTCGTAGATTTACGTACGGCACGTAAAAGAACGTCAAGCCTGATAGAGAGCTTTAGCTAATATTAGTTATGAACGTTTAGGTAGACGGAGATTATTAATTAATAAAGGTTTTAAATTTGAGCAAAATTAAGAGGTCTTTCGCGTCAAATATAGAATGGGACTCTGAGAACCACAGTAGTTAAAGAGCGGCCATAAATAACACTCCATTTATATGTTTTTTATTTCAGAAAATGCATGATATACATTTTATTTTTCATGTAAATATTTTTAATATATGATATATTAATCAAAATACTTTTAGCAATTTTTAAGAAAAATCAAAATTTTAGAAATATATGTGTATGTTCAGGGTGGAAGATATTAAACTTAAATGACTTGTTTGGTATTTAATGGACTTTTCAGGGGGTCTCAAAATATCCATTTCCGGTATAGAACTTTTGGGTGCAATAAAATACCTTCTCTATACACTACGTACATAGTTCGTGTAGAGAAATGCAGATTTCGTCAGAACACACAATTTGTGGCATACACCTTCATTGTACACTTTATTGTTTCTGAGATATTCCTGGTTATTTGTTTCGGATTTCTTTTCTCAAACCTCAAATCGTCACCATTTTCTTTTGTTTTACTCCTGGCTATGCAAAGAGAACCGAATTTGAAAGTCAAACTTTTCAGAGATTTGGCTATTAACTATCGCTTTAGTCTAGTGTATTCTCTTACTTCCATTTTACTTATATATTATAAGGAACCACCATTTCTGCTAATTTTTAAGTTTAAATAATGTAGTAGATAGAAAAATAAGGTTTTGTGAGATTAGTTTGTTTGTAGAACAGGTAAAGAAAGTCATATCATTTGAATGGAACATCTTTTGACTTTTTGTACTTTGTACACAGTGTAAAGAGAAAGTATTGTATTGCACCCAAAAATTCGATACCATGATTTCTCCGGATATACAAGTTTTGATAGCCTATGAATGCAAAAAAGCATTTTTAGAAACATGTTCCTCACCCCAACTACCATTTGAATGGAAACATTTCGAAAATGCTGATTTTCTCAAAAATGGCCATAACAATTTTGACTAAAATCATTTATACCTAAGCTATTTATGTCCATGGCAAATAAAATGTAAATTTTGAATTGTCTGGAAATAGCTCCAAAGACTTCTTTGTTGTGGGTGATTTTTGTTGAATTTTGCATGACTGGTAAACCATAAGAGAGAGACTCCTAACACAAAAGACGTAGATCTCATCAAAATTCAACGATTGTCATATACATTTTTTTCGTAGAGTTAGCCGTTTTCAAGATATTCCATTGATTTCAGTTTTAAAATACTTGAACCTTTCTCATACAGGAACTTGTCAACACCTGGCCACGCAAAGAAATAGATTTCAATCGCAGAGCAAGTATATTTTAAAACATTTGGCTGTCGATTTATCCAAATGTATTCTCTTATTTCCCTTCTACTTATAAAGGGACTAAATAATAAGACCGTTTCTGCTAATGTTTTAGCATTAAACAGATAGAAGAATGAGCTTATACTAATAATATGTTACAGAGATCATTTGAATGGAACACATCAGTTGTTTACTTTTTCTACACATACTATGTACATGGTGTATAGAGAAGATATTTTAATGCACCTAAAAATTCGATACTGAGATTTCACCGGAAATACATTTTTGGGTCACCCTGAATCCAAAAAAATCATTTTTGGAAAAAGGTCCGTGTGTGTGTGTGTGTGTGTGTCAGTGTGCATTTGGACAGCATAGCTCACAAACGAAAAGACCGTTAAATACCAAATTTGGTATTTAAGTTCGGTATCTTCCAAGGATGCGACACGAAGATTTTCGAGAAAATCCCCCCACCCCCAACTACCCTTTACATGGAATTTTTTACGAACATTTTGATTTTCTCAAAAATTGTTCTAATGGTTTTGATTAAAATATCGTATATTAAAGATATTTACCTAACAAATACAATGCATATCTTGAATTTTCTGGGAATAGCCTCTGCAGACTACTTTATTCTGGATGAATTTTACTAAATTTTGCATAACTGCTAAACCGTAAGAAATAGACAAAAACTTGCCACAAAAAAAAATTATAGCACATTAAAACACATAATTTATGTTATTTAATTTTTTTTCGAGGAGTTGATCGTTTTTTAGATATTCCTTATTTTTTGGTTTCAGGTTTAAAAAACTTGTACTTTTCTCATACACGAATTAGTCAATGCGTGTCTATACAAACAAAGGAACTTCAGTCACCTAGTAACCAGCTTTTGGCTTTCACTTTAACCTATGGTACTCCCTTATTTCGCTTCTACTTACAAGGAAGCAAGTAATAAGGCTATTTCTGATAATTTTTTCTCGATTAGCATGAAGTGAATAGAAGAATAAGCTTACTAACAATAATTTGTTACACAGAAGTAGAGAAAGTCATGTGAATGAAGCAATTAAGATTTTTTGTCCATATATTACATTGCTTGGTTAATTTGGTTTATTTAGAGTTTTTCTTCCAAACCTAAGAACAAACGAATAGTTATACCGGATAGGTTGATCATGAAAAGTATTTCAATTTTTTCTACGGACAGGAAAGCCATAGCTTTCGATAATCATTTATCGTTCGTATCCCAAATCTCTTCATAGAGAGTGCAGAGGAAGACGGTGATTTGAGTAATTAGGGCCTCTGGACTTCACTGAAGTTCACCTTAAGGGTTAAACATCCCTTCCATTAGGTTTTTACCCACTCTAAGACCAGGAAATCCCAATTAGCCCCTGCTCTCAAGAATAGGGTCATTAATCCTTAAAGTGAATTAGCAGTCTATTAGATTTTAACGTGATTTTCCAAGACCACTGTCCACGATTTTCACAATCAATAATTTAACATTTCAATTATCAGAATAAACGCGCTACTTTTATTCATTGTCTTTGAAATATTTTTTTCGTAAGACTTGAAGTGCTCTATTTACATAAATTGTATGTGCTCCATGACTTTCTCTACATCTCTGCAAGAAATTATTGTTAAACAGTTTTTTCTTCTATTTACCTCATGATATTAGCTATGATGTTGAAGTTCTTTTGTATGGACAGGAGTTAACAAATTTCTGTATGAGAAAAGTATAAGTATTTTATAGCTGAAATCAATAACAAGGAATATCTCAAAAACGATTAACACCGAGAAAAAATGTATATAACATAAATTGTGTGTTTTAAACAGCTTTACATGTTCCATGTAGTAAGTTTTTGTCTATCTCTTTCGGTTTACCAGGTGGGCAAAATTCCGCAATATTCATCCAGAATAAAGTAATCTTCAGAGGCTATTCCCAGAAAATTAAAAATATAAATTTTATTTGTGAGGTAAATACCTTTAATATACGATATTTTAATCAAAATCGTTACAGCCATTTTCGAGGAAATCAAAACGTTCTATGTAAATGTAAATGGAGTGTTGTTTATGGACGCTCTTTAACTGCTGTAGTTCTCAGCGTCTCATTCTATACTGGGCGTGAAAGACCGCTTAATTTGGCTCAGAGGCCTCTCTCTATCAGAATTGAGGTTCTTTTTACGTGCCGTAAATCTACGATACGGGACCAACGGCTTTACTTCCCTTTCGAAGGAAGTCATGCTAAGGATTTTTACACCCGAAAAAAGCCATCGTTTGAACCCGCGACCTTGGGTATATGAAGTTAGCACGGTAACCATTACACCACAGAGGGCGACAAAACTTTCTATGTAAAGGGTAGTTGAGGATGGGAGGTTTTCTTGAAAATGCTCGTGTCGCGTCCTTGGAAGATACGAAACTTAAACACCAAATTTTGAATTTAATGGTATTTCCGTTTTTTGAGCTATGCTGCCCACAGACACAAACACAGACATAGAATCCCAAAAATGCTTCTTTGGATTAAGAGATCCCAAATCATGTATTTCCGGTATCGAATTTTTTAGTGCAATACAATGCCTTACCAATACACTAAATTCATAGTGTGTGTAGAGAAAGCAATACCTAACTCAAGTTTTAGTGCATCTGTTTTGGAATTGTTCTGCTCTGGCTACCAGTTTCATATAAAAACAAAAGAACAACCATAGACTATCTAGAAGGCCGTGTAGAGAAAGCAACACCTAACTCCAGTTTTTAATGAATCTGTTTTGGAATTGTTCTGCTCTGGCTACCAGTTTCATATAAAAACAAAAGAACAACCATAAACTATCTAGAAGGCCGTGTAGAGAAAGCATTACCTAACTTCAGTTTTTAATGAATCTGTTTAAGAATTGTTTTGCTCTGGCTACCAGTTTCATATAAAAACAAAAGAACAACCCTAGACTATCTAGAAGGCCGTGTAGAGAAAGCAATAGCTAACTCAAGTTTTAATGAATCTGTTTTGGAATTGCTCTGCCTTGGCTACCAGTTTCATATAAAAACAAAAGAACAACCATAGACTATCTAGAAGGCCGTGTAGAGAAAGCAATAGTTAACTCAAGTTTTAATGAATCTGTTTTGGAATTGCTCTGCCTTGGCTACCAGTTTCATATAAAAACAAAAGAACATCCATAGACTATCTAGAAGGTCGTACATTACGTTGAAATAAGCATAAAGAAGGCAGGCAATGTCAGCAGTTTCTTTTACTTTTTCGCCGTCAAATCTTGAACTGTTGGAGTGGTTTACGGCAGAGCGGGGACGCGAAGAATAAAGTGGAGCGATGGTAGACTGGAACTTTCAGTTGCCACGTAGCCTTCCCAGAGGAGATGGCGGTCGTAGAATGAAAAGCTAGCTTCTCCGTCCGCCATATAACGTCTACAAAATTAGTTTCTGTAGAAGTTATTCTGGGGGGAGGAAGGGCGGAGCAAGACGGGCTACGTAAAGTCGGATTAAAAGGTAGGGACTGGGAATATGTAGAGGGTATTAGAGACGCAGTACTAGCTTTTCTTAAGCCGAAACTGTAGCGGCAGCAGCAAAAGCGGAATAACCGCCTGCACAGCTAACACGGCAATAACGCAACGCGTTTGTATACTTCCGGGAGTAAAATATACACGTTGCGTTGCCTTTACATGATATTCTCTACATCTCTGTAACAATTTATTGTTAAAAAGCTTATGCTTCTTTTTACTTCATGCTAATCGAGAAAAAACTAGCAGAAATAGTCTTATTACCTGCTTCCTTGTAATTAGAAGGGAAATAAGGGAGTACCATAGCTTAAAGTGATAGTCAAAAGCTGGTTCCTATGTGACTGAAATTCCTTTGTTTGTATGAATAGGAAATGATAAACTCCTGTATGAGAAAAATATAAGTTTTTCAAAGCTGAAACAAAAAACAAGGAATAACTAAAAAATAATCAGCTCCACGAAAAAAAAAAATATATATAACATGAATTGTGTGTTTTACTGTGCTCTACATTTTTTACGTGGTAAGTTTTTGTGCATCTCTTACGGTTTAGCAGTTATGCAAAATTCTTTAAAATTAATCCAGAATAAAGTAGTCTTCAAAGGCTATTCCCAGAATATTCAAGATATACATTTTATTTGTCAGGTAAATATCTTTAATTTACGATATTTTAATAAAAATTGTTAGAGCCATTTTTAAGACATTGAAAATTTTCGAAAAAAGTTCTATGTAAATGGTAGTTGGGGATGGGGGCATTTTTTTGAAAATCTTTTTGTCGCATCCTTGGAAGATACCAAAATGAAATACCCAGTTTGGTATTCAACGTTCTTTTCGTTTTTGAGCTATGCTGTTCACAGACACACACGGATCTTTTTCCAAAAATGCTTAGTGTATAGAGAAGGTATTGTATTGCACCCAAAAATTCGATACCGAGATTTCACCGGAAATATCTGTTTTGAAACCCCCTGAATCCAAAAAAAAGTATTTTAGACACATGTCCGTGTGTGTGTGTGTGTGTCTGTCTGTGTGTATATGTGTGTGTCTGTCTGTGTGTATATGTGTGTGTCTGTAGGTAGCATAGCTCAAAAACGAAACTTGGTATTTAAGTTTGGTATCTTCCAAGGATGCGACACAACATTTTTCAACAAAATCTCCCACCCTTAACTACCGTTTACATGGAAGATTTTTCGAAAATTTTGTTTTCTAAGAAATTGCTCTAATGATTTTGATAAAATCCTGTATATTACAGATATTCACATACCAAATAAAACGTTCATCTTGAATTTTTTGAGAATAGCCTCTAAAGACATCTCTATTTTGGATTAATTTTGCCGAATTTTTTTCGTGGAGTTGATCGTTTTTGAGTCATTCATTGTTTTTGATTCCACCTTTCAAAAACTTACATTTTCTCATATAGGAACTATTCAACTCCTGTCCATAGAAACAAAGAAACTTCAGTCACATAGCAACCAGCCTTTGACTATCACTTTAACCTATGTTACTTCTTTATTTCGCTTCTACTTAAAAGGAAGCAAGTAATAATAATATTTCTGTCATTTTTTTCTCGATTAGTATGAGGTAAATAGAAGCATAAGCTTTTTAACAATAATTTGTTGCAAAGAAATAGAGGCAGTCGTGTGAATGGAACACATCAGATTTTTTATGTTTTCTCGTGATGTAAAAACTTTCTTTTCCAAATTTTGGGCGCAACACAATAGACTATGTGCATAGTACATGTAGAGAAAATAAAAATTAAGTGAGTAATAGATGAACCTTCTGTTTCCAAACATAATATGAGCGCACATGTCAACGTCGCTATTAGTTTATTAATGAGAGACACGGCGTTTTGAAATGCATCGAGGTGGCATACCACTCACTAGAGAACGGTATAATATCTACATAAATGCCTAATTTTGTTGGTATGCATGAGATATGCACATGCACGGTTAGGCAGCGGCGCGTGGAGGCACATCACTGCACAAAGATCAGGTTCATTAAATGCCTATGCATCATTCATCTGATATTAGAGGAAAGGCGGTACGCCCTTTTCACTGAAATAACCTTCTTTATACTTCCAGGCTTTGCCGTGTACTGTTTCTCGTACTCGGCGCCTCGTATCGCTGTAGACTGGTAATTATTTAAACATAAAACATCATGTTGTAAGTCAGAATGCTAATTAGGTTATGTCATTTACATTAGCTTCCCATAATGAACAATGATTCAGCTGTTCCTAGATGTACATATCAATCCCTCCTGGCGGACAAACATCACACTACTGTCTGATACTTCAGTACCAGAGGGAGTAGTGCAACACGCCCCTCTAGCCCTGTGCGTTTTGGGTCCACGAGAGCCATCCGGAAAATAACCAACGATTCGGCATAGTAAAATAATAATGAAAGATTTAAACACAAGACTTTGTATTAATAAATAGATTGCCGTTATCTATTTCTCATAATAATCTCTATTATTTCAAGACATTTATTTCTCACGTGATATTAGTTTTTCAAAATAGTAGTAGTGGTAGTGGTGGTGGTAGTGCTGGTGATAGTTTTGGTGGTGGTGCTGTTGGTTGATGCAGGTTATGGTGGTAGTGATGGTGATGGTAGTGGAGGTGGTGGTAGTAGTCATGGTGGTACTGGTAGTGGCGGTGGTACTGATAGTGGTACTGGTAGTGGTGGTGGTACTGGTAGTGGTAATGGTAGTGGTGATGGTTCTGGTTGTGGTGGTGGTGGTGGTGGTAGTGGTAGAGGTGGTGGTGGTGGTGTTGGAGCTGGTGGTGGTAGTGGTTCTGAGAGTGGTAGAGGTAATGTTGGTGCTGGTGCTGGTTATGGTAGTGGTTCTGAGAGTGGTAGAGGTAGTGGTAGTGGTGGTGGTGCTGGTGCTGGTGCTGGTGGTAGTAGTGGTTCTGAGAGTGGTAGAGGTAGTAGTGGTGGTGCTGGTGGTAGTAGTGGTTCTGAGATTGGTAGTGGTGGTGCTGGTGGTGCTGATGCTGGTGGTGCTAGTGGTTCTGAGATTGGTAGTGGTGGTGGTAGTGGTGGTGGTGCTGGTGCTGGTGGTGGTGGTGGTGGTAGTGGTGGTGGTGGTGGTGCTGGTGGTGGTAGTGGTTCTGAGAGCGGTAGAGGTAGTGGTGGTGGTGCTGGTGGTAGTAGTGGTTCTGAGAGTGGTAGAGGTAGTGGTGGTGGTGCTGGTGGTGGTGCTGGTGGTAGTAGTGGTTCTGAGAGGGTAGTGGTAGTGGTGGTGGTGGTGGTGGTAGTGGCAGTGGTAGAGGTTGTGGTGGTGCTGGTAATGGTAGTGGTGGTGGTAGAGGTGGTGGTGGTGGTGGTGGTGCTGGTGCTGGTAGTGGTAGAGGTGGTGGTGGTGCTGGTGGTGGTGGTGCTGTACTGCCGTGGTAGTGGTAGTGCTGGTGGTGGTGGTGCTGGTGGTGGTAGTGGTGGTGGTGGTGGTGCTGGTGCTGGTGCTGGTGCTGGCGGTGGCGGTGGCGGTGGCGCTGGTGGTAGTGGTAGAAGTAGTAGCAGTAGTAGTAGTAGTAATAATAATAATAATAATAATCATAATAATAATAATAATAATAATAATAATAATAACAGCCTGTCCGTTTGTAGTGTGGCGGTAAGGTGTCTGACTCACTTTCATGATGTCCCGAGTTCGAATCTAAATAGGTTGAGGATTATTTTTATGCGGGGTTCTCACTTAAAACCCGGGAAGACGAATGTCGAGTAACTTTAAGTTCAGTGCCCTCAGGGCTGATTTGAGCATCATAACACCATTTTCATTCTGAGTTAAAGAATATTAAATTTCATAATAATATTAATAGTAACATTAATAATAATCTCTTGCCACTAGTACCTTAACCACTAGACCACAGATATAATAGATATGCTTAACTAGAGACAATAACAACTTTGAATTTATATTTAAATGGGAATTATCTAGTTGATCTATCCTCCCCGCATTTAGAACTCACACGCCCCTAAGACTTACAAGCGGGTGCAGAATTCTGTCGTGGCGCAACGGCACGAAATCACAGAACCTGAAAGGAGTGGTCGGCCCGCAGCCAAGCATGAGTGTGGGGAAGTGGATGAAATGAAAACATGCAAAATGAATGGTAGGAAAAGTAATGATGGAGAAATTGGTAGAATGAGTGGTACAATATAATCATTAATATCGGAATTACAAATAAAAAAAGTCTAATGTGTTCCATACACATGACTTTCTCTACATCTCTGTAACAAATTGTAGTTAAAAGGCTTATGTTTCTATTTGCTTCATGCTAATTAGCAGAAATAGCCTTATTACTTGCTTCCTTGTAAGTAGGAGCGAAATGAGGGAGTTCCATAGGCTAAAATGAATTTCCTTTGTTTGTATGGACAGGAGTTCAGAAATTCCTGTAAGAGAAAAGTATAAGTTTTTCAAAGCTAAAACGAAAAACCAGGAATATCTTAAAAATGATCAACTCCACGAAAAAAATGTATATCATATAAATTGCATGTTTTATCGTGAGCTACATTTTCTGTGAATTAAGTTTTCCCACATCCCTTACGGGTTAGCAGTTATGCACAATTCCGTAAAATTTATCCAGAATAAAGTAGTCTTCAAGGGCTATTCCCAGAAAATTCAAGATATATATTTTATTTGTCAGGTAAATATCTTTAATATACGATAATTTAAGCAAAATTGTTAGAGCCATTTTTAAGAACATCAAAATTTTCAAAATTTTTGCATGTAAAGGATAGTTTGAGGTGGGGGGATTTTCTTGAAAATCTTCGTGTTGCATCCTTGGAACATACCAAACTTAAATACCAAGTTTGGGCCTTAACGTTCTTTTCGTATTTGAGCAATGGTGCCCACAAACACACAAACATACACACAGACAGACAGACAAACACACACACGGACATTTTTCCAAAAATGTTAATTTTTTGTATTATGGGAGTCTCAAAAAATGTATTTCAGGTGAAATCTCGGTATCGAATTTTTGGGTGCAATGCAATACCTTCTCTGTGTACATAGTTCGTATAGAGAAAGTAATAATTTATTACAAAACTTATAACAAATAACAGAATAACTAGCCAAAAATATTAAAATACAAATTCAAAACGGGAGGAAAAACAGGACGATCCGCATAGACACCGCTTCGTCCACCACAAATCCCATATGCGGCCGCTTGCGATCAAACTCGGGTCCTAGGTGGGACGCGAGCGGTCCAACCACTCGGCCGTGGCGTTGCTATTACAACAACAACAACAATAATAATAATAATAATAATAATAATAATAATAATAATAATAATAATAATAATAATCTAGCGAAACACTACATACTCTCATGCATGGTTCTTGTTACGGTGTCTTAATGTTTTTATTTAACCGTTCAGTGGATCTAGTACATGGGTGAACTCTCTTTGGTGCTTCGTAGCGCTGGGGATCGTGGGTTCGAGTCCCACCTTGGGCATGGGTGTTATATGTTTGTGTATATGTGTGTGTTGTAAAAGTAAGAAAACAGTAATAATACGGCAAAACAAAGTAAAAAGGTAAATAAAAGTAGGGTATGCAGTGTCGGAGTCCTGATCAGACTCCGGTACTGTATTTTAAAAAAATATAAAAAAAAATAAAAAAATAATAAAAAAAGTTTAAAAAAAAAAACTCTCGGTAGGAGCGGGCGAGCCACAATGACAGGTGACTGTGTGATACAGAAGAATGACGTAGTAGGGCAGTCTTAAAACAGTTGTCTGGACTGTGTGCAGTCGGTTGCTAACGCTCCCTGCTTATGTATCCTTCTGTAATGGTGGAATCTAAAAGGCACAGAAGTGACCATCAAGCAAATACGTTCAGCGTTGCGTGGGAAAGCGATTACTTTTTCATAGCAGCTGGGACAAATTCTCAGTGCCTTATATGTCATAAAATTTTGAAAGGTAGAAAAAAACATTTGCTATCACTTTAACCTATGGTACTCCCTTATTTCGCTTCTACTTACAGGGAAGCAAGCAATAAGACTATTTCTGCTAATGTTTTCTCACTTAGCATGAAGTAAATAGAAGCAAAAACGTTTTAACAAAATTTTGTTGCAGAGATATTGAGAAAGTCATGTGAATGGATTACATCAGAGGTTTTTTTTTAGTGGATATACCGCGCAAGCGCGGAGCTCACTTATCCTCCTAGCCATTGTCTTATGCTAGGGATTGAATGCAAAAATGCATTTTTTCACTCCGTGGTAAAAAAAGAAGTGCCAAATCGTCTGTTACTTTCGAGATGGCCCTCGTAAATGGATACCGCCATGCAGAAGATGTTGCCAATACAGGGTTATTCAAAAAGAAAGAACACATTTCAAACTTTTATTGCTTCCAAACTACAAAAGATAGAAGCACGATTCCAACGTTCATGGAGAGAGAAAAGTTTACAATTGAAATTTCGTGGGGGGGGGGTGGAAGTTCCAATCACGGCCACATTGGCGCTGTTGTTAGTTGTATGTCTGTAGTGAAATGGAGGCGACACCTCAAGAGAAATCATTTTGTATGCTACAATTAGCAAAGCTAGAGTCCATTGTTGCAGTTCAACGAAGGGATCCCAAAGAAATCCACAACACGAGCAAGCAACCAACGGTATGGCGAGTTCTAAAACATCGTCTGCACCTGAAGACATACAAACTGCGTTGAATCCTGACGACCACAACAAACGGTACGAATTGTACATTGGCATGTTAGAAGATGTGGAAGAAGACAGTTTTACTTAACGATTAATGATTTACAATGAATTGTTTTCATGCAAGATGATGCCTCGCCTCATTTCTCTTATTACGTCCGACGTCACTTGAATAACACGTTTGCAGGACGTTGGATTGCGAGAGGAGAAGCAGATCAACTTTATCGCCGGTGGCCTCCCAGGTCTCCAGATCTCACTCCGTGTGATTTTTATCTATGGGGTCACGTGAAAGACCGTGACCTCCTATGCCTGGCACTCTTGAAGATCTACGACATCGAATTGTTGAAGCTGTAAATTCGATAACTGGAGACCAGCTGATTCGTGTGTGTCAAGAAATGAGCCACCATTTTGACATACTCATATGTCGTGTAACACACGGTGCTCATATTGAATGCATATTATAAAAACGTACACTTTGCTATCTCCATGAACGTTGGAAACATGCTTCTATCTTTTGTAGTTTGGAAGCAATAAATATTTGAAATCTGTTCTTTCTTTTTGAATAACCCTGTATTGACACGACTCACAGTCCTGCACCTCAACACCATTACTATTCCAGCATTATTCCGCAGCAACAAACTGGACATTATATTCCAGACAGTACAACCTTGCAAGACGCTGCCGTATCTGCGCAACCTGTTATGGATACGACCACTACACTGGCCAGATCTGCTGTCCATTCTACCCTAGGGAGACTGCACACAACACCAACAACAAAGTTGGACACCATCCACCATAAAGAGGATGACATAATGTACACCCAACGAATAGGAAGGGCACACAAGCAACACCACAACCAAGACCCAACACTACAAGAAAAACATCACCCCTGAGAAATCAAGCACCAACTTCTCAGAATCCACGCTAAAGAAAACACAGCAACAACGCAAACTTCCAGAGCATCATTCCAGAGCGAAGGAAGAGCAACCTACAAAAAGTAACCACACCATAAGCACACCACCATCACACCATTCAGAACACACTGACGAATCTAGAGGAAACCATAATGGAAACAGTCAAGGAACTAAGAACATCCACAGAAGATCTCAAGAAAGCCACGACCCAATGCCACTAAACCTAAATAGACTGCTAACAGGACACAATGAAGCAATAGAAACCATCCAAAACATAAGCAGCCTACAAAACTTCAGGAAAATGATAAGCCCACCGAACAAACATTTAAGCTACTTAAACTATGTAATGTTAATGGTTTTACTTTCTCTATACGTACTATGAACATAGTGTATATACTTGGTATTTAAGTTTAGTATCTTCTTGGGATGCGACACGAATATTTTGAGAAAAATCTCCCGACCCTAAACTACTCTTTACATGGAACCTTTTTTCGTAAATCTTGATTTTCTAAAAAATGGCTCTAACGATTTTGATTAAAATATAATATATTAAAGACATTTACCTGACAAATAAAATGTATATTTTGAATTTTCTGGGAATAACCTCTAAAGACTACTTTATTGAGTGAATTTTCCGGAACTTTGAATAAGTGCTAAACCATAAGAGATAGACAAAAACTTACTACACGAAAAATGTACAACATGTTAAAAAACACAATTTATGTTATATACTTCCCTGGTGTAATGGTTACCTGCTAATTTCATATACCCAAGGTCGCGGGTTCAAACCCGGCGGAGGACGATGGGCTTCTTCGGGCGTAAAAATCCTTAGCATGGCTTCCTTCGGTCCCGTGTCGTAGATTTACGGCCGTAAATGAACCACAAGCCTGATTGAGAAATCCCTCAGCAAAATTAAGCGGTCTTTAACGCCCAATATAGAATGGGACGCTGAGAACCACAGTAGTTAAAGAGCGTCCATAAATAACACGCCATTTACATTTTTTTCGTGGAATTCATCGTTTTTGAGACATTCCTTGTTTTTTGTTTCTGCTTTGAAACACTTTAACCCAATATACTTGCTTATTTCGCTTTTAATTACAAGGAAGCAAGTAATAAGACTATTTCTGCTAATTTTTTTCTGACTAGCCTTAAATAAATAAGCCTTTTAGGAATAATTTGTTGCAGAGATGTAGAGAAAGTCATGTGAATGCTACACATCAGATTTTTTTTTTCAAAAACGTTTGAAAAAACAAAAAGGTGCTTCCCATATCAAAAGTAATGAGCCGCTCTCGCCCAAAATAGCGCAAAATAAATTAAAACGCGTAAAATCCGCAAACCCACTGTCTATCCATCCCACCTGGTATTGGACTTCAACATTCTATTGTGTTTTTTATTTGTTCTCAATCTGTTTTCTACGCAATCTTTCCCCACCGTAGAAGACAGATTTCGGGAACAAATAGGAAGACAGGTGTAAACCAGATCCCTCCTGTAGTCTCTCTGAAAGCAGTGTTTACTGTCTACATAATTAAAGTTTATAAGAGTTAGGTATGTTTAATTCAAGTGTTGGTGAACACAGTAATGAAGGATGCCTTAATTCCTAAACTGCAAACTGCTGATTTGATTATACAAATATTTCTATCTTATGGAACTACTCCAAAACTCGTGAGGAAAACGGAATAAAAAATCTCTCAGGAGTCTTCCAACTTTGGGAAGGTTTTTAATCACAACACGTGTTCCCAAGAGGAAAATGCTGCTAGTTGGTTCTAACTTTTCAACTTTTTCCTTGATTATTTCGCAAGAAATATGATATTCCAGCAACTTAAAGTTTACCTTCCTTTCGATTCATTAAAATTACCTGAATTACATTAAGATGCTCTGAGGCATGAATGTCAAATAAGGAAAAAAAAAGTTTCTATGGATGGAAAACATTTTAATTTGCTTCTTTAGAGCGTAAAAATTGTGACCTGAGACACAATTAATGTTTTGTAATTTCTGATTATTCAGCAAAATTTTACCGTAATATACATTAGAATCGGAAATAATAATTCAGTTCCATTCACATGACTTTTTCTAATCGTTCCACAAGATTAATTTTTACTTTCTCTATAGACGCTATGTACATAGTGTATAGAGAATGTATTGCACTCCACCAAAAAATTCGATACCGAGGTTTCACCGGAAATATATGTTTTAGGGTACCCTTTATCTAAAAAAAGCATTTTCGGAAAACGTCCGTGTGTATGTGTGTGTCAGTGTGCCTGTGAACACGATAACTCAAAAAAAGTAGGGAATATACCAAACTTGGTATTTAAGTTTAGTATCTTCCAGGGATGCGACACGAAGATTTTGAGAAAAATCTCCCCACCCCAAACTACCCTTTACATGGAACTTTTTTCGAAAATTTTTATTTTCTCAAAAATGGCTCTTAACGATTTTGATTAAAATTTCGTATATTAAATATATTTAATTGACAAATTAAATTATATCTTCAAAATTCTGGGAATAGCCTCTGAAGAGTACTTTATTCTGGATGAATTTTACAGAATTTTGAATAACTGCTTAACCTAAGAGATGGACAAAAACTACTACACGAACACATTAAATCACACAATTTATGTTATATACATTTTTTGTGGAGTTCACCGTTTTTGAGACATTCCTTGCTTTTGGTTTTTGCTCTGAAAAACTTATACTTTTCTTATATAGGAATTTGCCAACTACTGTCCATACAAACAAAGGAACTTCAGTGACATAGCAACCAGCTTCTATCAGTTGAACCTATGGTACTACCTTATTTCACTTCCACTTAGAAGGAAGCAAGTAATAAGACTATTTGTGCTGTTTTTTCTGATTAGCATGTAGTACATAGAAGTATAAGCTTTTTAAGAATAATTTGTTGCAGAGATGTAGAGAAAGTCATGTGAATGGTACGCTAATTAAGATAAATATTAGCAGAAATCATGGTATAACTTACTTCTTTGAAAACATAAAGGAGTTTCAGGGAATATATTACGCTAAAGCAATAGTCAATCTTCTAAAATCTATCGCTATAACAATTGAAATTCGGTTCTCTTTTTTAATCCCGGGAGTAAAACAAAAGAAACAAAATGAAGTTGAGTTTCCCCTTGAAAAAAGTTTAAGCAATTTAAAATTGAGATCACGGTCTCGGAAATGGTTAACTGTACAAAAAAATCGCATGACTTTCTCTACATCTCTGAAAGAAATTATTGTTAAAGCACTTATTCTTCTATCCACTTCAGCTAATTGAGATAAACGTTAGCGAAAATGGTCTCATTTCTTAGCTCCTTATAAATAAAAGGAAAAGAAGGGAATACACCAGGCTAAAACGATAGTCGAATGTTTTCAAAGCTGGTTGCCATGCGGTTAAAATCCGGTGCTTCGCTTTGTAGTGAGTTGATAAAGTTGCGGAATGAGAAATGTTTAAGTACTTTTAAACTGAAAGTAATAACAAGGCATGTTTATATACGGCATGTTAATCAACATCGTTAGACAATTTTTGAGAAAGTAAAAAATTTCGAAATTTTTTCAATGTAAAGGATAGTTTGTGGTTGGGGCATTTTTCTCAAAGTTTTCGTATCGCATCCTTGAAATTACTAAACTTAAATACCAAATTAGTATTTTGCCAACTTTTCGATTTTGCATTAACTGTTCAGCCACACCCACACACACATACACGCGCGCGCGCGCGCACACAGGCTTATTTTCTAAAATTGATTTTTTTGGATATGCATATTTCTGGTGAAATTTCAGTAAAGATTTTTGGGTGAAATGAAATACATTTACTACCTATGTATCATATAGTATGTGGAAACATTAAGAATTGGTGCTTAAAGACCTTAATTAATAAAGCTTTTTAGGAAGTTAGGTATATTTTGATAAATGGTACCTTAATGATATGTAACCACTTTAGTGTGTTAATAATTTTCTCTTCTTGGCCTTACAGTTTTCTACTCAACAAGCCCATAATTTATTATCTGATGTTTTTGCATGGTCGTAACTATGTCCCATCAGTATAGACTATCCGTTTTACTTCTAAGTTTTCACACCTCAATACGTGACTACTGCGAAAGATAGAGGAGACTCTTTAGACTTATAGAAATTATTCAAACTCAGTTCCAATACAACATTCTTTATAGTACACTCACGTTACACCTCTTGGGGAAAGATAATACATAGTATGTGTTGTGTGTTACTGCTCTTAGGAGATACTAACCAAGCTAATGCGCCGAATTTGATATTTAAGTTCAGAATCTTAGAAGGATGTGACACAAAGGCTTTAAAAAATATGTTCTTACTCCAACTTACGCTTTACATGGAATACTTTTAAAAAATTGAAATTTCTCTCCAAAAAAGACTATAGCGAGTTTCTTTAAATGTCACATGATTAAGATATTCCAAATGAAAGTGTATCTTGAATTTTTTTTGGATTGACCTCTGGAGCTCAATTTATTCTTGATGGCTTTTGCCAACTGGTGCCCTAAATTAACAACTTACTTCACAAACACTTTTAAATATTGTCTAAAGACATTTTTGGGGGCAGTTAATTATTTACGAGATTATATTTGTTATTGATTTAAAATTTCCAATGTTTTTAATTTTATGAAATGGAAAGTCGTCATTCGTTTTTGTTTTGTTTTTACTTCTAGCCACGCAAAGGGAACTGAATTTTAATACATCACATAACAGGCACTTTTAAAACGTGCTATCACTTTAGCCGAGGTTGTCCCATATTTCCGTTGCACCAACAAGGAAATAAGATATAAAACTATTTCTGCTAATGTCTGGATTGTCATTCTAGAATGTCATGAAATACATAGAAGAACAAACTTTTGTAAGAATAGATTGTTTGCAAAAGAGGTCAGTGAAAGGATCAAATTTTCATCTAAACTTTTGATTGTATTGCATTTTATGTTTTGTTGCAGATAGTATAAATAATCTAGGACATAATTTTCGCCATCTTTAATTCAGAATAATAATAATTTACCAATTACCTTTTTCTTTTCTGTTGCAGGTAAGTTTCAATGACTACAGAAACATTATGTAGAGGTTTTCTGATGTTCGCTACTCAGGTAATATTCCCAAAACATTTAAATAACTCACAAATTGTTCATATTCCACTATAGTAATCTGGAAGCATGTGTTGCCAAATCTAGTATTTGTTGTTAAGGTTATGTGTCTGTGAAATTTGGAAAATAAATAGTATGTAAAATATCCTATTGAAATGTAAACCAGTAATTAAACACATCAAAGTGATATTTTGTCATGTATGAACATTATTTAAATAATACTTTGTTTCTTTTATTAGTTCAGCCTCCAATAAAAATGAGCTATGTGATGTATTTTTAAAAATATTCATATACAGTTTCAGCTTTACAGCAAATGAGTTTACAAATAGGCCTGTCAAATTACATTTTTGTATACCAACTCATGGTGTAAGAATGGTTACTTTTCGCAGTCTCTAAAACTATTGAGTCACCAAAATTTAATCGTTATTTCGAAAAAGTATATGGATATTTTCTTTAATGTGCTTTTGAGAGGCAGCAAAACATTTTTGAAACAAATTAGTAAAAAATAACATGGTTGATTGTAGAAAAAAGTTTGCAAGAAACGTCTATATATTTATAGCTTCCGCTAATTTCTGGTTAAAATACGCCAAATGGGAAAACGCTATCTGTGCTTCAAGTTTAGAATTTGTATAACTTTACTGAGGTAAAAATGCTTTTCTTTTTTGGTCAAATTTCACAGATGCATCAACTTAATTGAAGTATTTTTAATAACAAACTATTATTATATTTAAGTGATCTTTAAAATACCAGAATTGAGTGTATGATTGTGTGAAATAGGCAGAGAGACAATAAACGGAAGTAGAAATAAGGAGCAGGTGAAATGTAAAGAGATTGTATTAACATTAACCATTAAGAATTAAAATTCATCTAAAGATGTTCCTGATTATGTTTATTCGGAATGATAATGAATGAATTACTGAGCTATATGGTTTACATAAGAGATTTTCGCATATTTCCCAAATTATATAAAAGCTTATCTACACACACATGTATGGCTAGCATAATTTTGGATAAGAGAACATGTAAAACAATAGGCCAGAAAAACACGCCACGTTTGCATTAAATAAAACTTCAAAATTCTGGGAGGAATTTAACATGTAGATCCTTTATTATTTTTTTTTCAATTAAAAGTTTAAATTCTTGATGGAGTTTATTAATAATTACATTTCATAATACTGTTCTTCGGCAAGTATTACGATGAGAAATAATTCTCTTTACTGTTTCACAAGTATTTTTTTTTTCGTATCATTCTTCTGAACATTCTACCACAGAAGTCTTGCTCCTGCTATTGATATTTATCAAGTATTAAGGGAGATTAGAGGGCAAATAAAATAACATACACTTTTTATAAGGAGAATCTCTAAATTTTGTGGTTTGTATGAAAATTGGGTACATATTTTGACGAAATATCTACAGTGGAAGAACTTGAGAAAAATTAAACTAAGAAAATCTGATGTGTTCCATTCACATGACTTTCTCTACTTCTGTGTAACGAATTATTGTTAATAAGCTTATTCTTCTATTTATTTTAAGCTAATCAAGAAAAAATTATAAGAAATAGTCATTACTTGCTCCCTTGTATATAGAACCGAAATATAGGAGTATCATAGGTTAAAGTGAAGTCAAAAGCTTGTTACTATGTGACAGAAGTTCCTTTGTTTGTATGAAACGCAGTGGACAAATTCCTGTATGAGAAAAGTATGTTTTTTTAAAGCTGAAACCAAAAACAAGAAATAACTCAAAAACGATCAACACCACGAAACACATTTATATAACATACATTGTGCGTTTTAATGTCCTCTGCAGTTCTTGTAGGGTAAGTTCCTGTGTATCTCTTAAGATTAGCAGTTATGCCAAATTCCGTAAAATTGATCCAGAATAAAGTAGTCTTCAGAGGCAATTCCCAGAAAATTCAAGATATACATTTTATTTTTTAGGTAAATATTTTTAATATACGATATTTTAATCAAAATCATTAGGATCATTTTTGACAAAATCAAAATTCCCGAAAAAGTTCTATGTAAAGGGTAGTTTGGAGTGGGGACATTTTCTTGAAAATCTACGTGTCGCATCCTTGCAAAATACCAAACTTAAATGCCAAGTTTGTTATTTAACGGTCTTTTCGTTTTTGAGCTGTGCTGCCCAAAGACACATACACATACACACACAGGCATTTGCTAAAAATGTTTTTTTTTGGATTCAGAGGGTCTGAAAACGTGTATTTCCGGTGAAATCTCGGTATCGAATTTTTGGATGTATTACAATACCTTCTCTATACACCATGTACATAGTACGTGTAGAGAAAGTAAAAATTAACATACTTGTTATCTAGAGGAAGTGAAAGGTGCGCTAATTCAGCTGTAGAAGGGGAAAGCATGGAAATAAAAGTAGTGTGTTAATATGATTACCGGGAATACACAAAGGTTTATTAGTGTCAGAATTACATGCTATATCTGTTGATTAGCTTCGTGTGTTACGTCTCTGTAGCTCAAACAAACAATCCTAATGTATTCCTTCCTTTGCACCTGGAGATATTCTTATCGCACACAAAGGAGTAAGTAACTAGATCTATGTTTCTATAATTATTCCGAGATGAGCGCATGTCGCAGGAACTTAAGGTCCCAAATTGAATTAATGACACATGGAGGAGTGTTTGCTTCGTCAGAGAATACTCAATATCTCACCATACCTTTTGTTCAGCACTCAGTTCTCGTACTTCACGGATGTGAATAATTAATATTGTAGGAAATCTGCTTTTGTTCTTGCGTTAGTACAGGCGCTTTGGCTTCCATGAGGGTCTAACACTTTGAATAATATCAAACCATATTTGTAGTAAATTTAAATTTGGAAAACTTAATGGATATTGCTCAGAAATATAAAAACACTAATTGAATAAATCTGATGTGTTCCATTCACATGAGCTTCTATACATCTCTGAAAAAAATACAGTTAAAGCATACACTTATTTTTACTTCATGCTAATCGAGAAAATATTAGCAGAAATAGTCTTATATCATGCTTACGTGTAAGTAGAGAGGAAATAAGGGAGTAACATAGGTTAAAGTGATAGTCAATTGCTGGTTGTTATGTGACTGAAGTTCCTTTGGTCGTATGGACAGCAGTTGACATATTCCTGTTTGAGAGAAGTATAAGGTTTTTATGGTGAAACCGGAAATAAGGAATATCTAAAAAACAATCAACTCCACGAATAAAAATACTAACATAACATAAACTGTGTGTTTTATCGTGATATACATTTCTTGTGTAGTAAGTTTTTGTCTATCTCTCACGGATTACAAGTTATCCAAAATTCAGTAAAAATTATCCAGAATAAAGAAGTCTTTTGAGGCTATTTCCAGATAATTCGAGTTATATATTTTATTTTTCAGGTAAATATCTTTAATGTAGGACATTTTAATCAAAAGCGTTAGAGGCATTTTTAAGAAAATCAAAATTTTCGCAACTTTTTCCATGTGAAGGGTACTTGGGTGTGGGGGGATTCTCTTGAAAATCTTCGTGTCGCATCCTTAAAAGACACCAAACTTAAATACCAAGTTTGGTTTTGAATATTCTTTTCGTTTTTGAGCTATGCTGCCCTCAGGCGCGCGCGCACACACACACACACACACACACACACACACACACACAGGCAGACATACGCACACGGACATTTTTCTAAAAATGCTTTTTTTGATTCAGGAGTCCTCAAAACCTATATTTCCGGTGAAACCTCCGTATTGCATTTTTGGGTGCAATACAATACCTTCACTATACACTATGTACATAGTACCCATAGAGAAAGTAAAAATATGATGTCGTCCATGCACACGACTTTCTGTACAACTCTGCAATAAATTATTGCTAAAAAGCTCATCCTTTTATTTACTTAAACTAATTGAGAAAACATGAGTAGAAAGGCTCTTATTACTTGCTTCCTTGTTTGCAATTGTTATGTGATTGAAGTACCTTTGTTTATATGGAGAGAAGTTAACACATTCCAGTATGAGAAAAGTGTAAGCTTTTCAAAGCTGAAACCAAAAGTAAGGGATATCTCCAAAAAGATCAACTCCACCAAAAAAATGTATATAACATAAATTATGTGTTTTAATGTGTGGTAAGTTTTGTACATCTTTTACGGTTTAACAGTTTTGCAAAATTCCATAAAATTCATCCAAAATAAAGTAGTCTTCAGAGGTTATTCCCAGAAAATTCAAAATATACATTTTATTTGTCAGGTAAATATCTTTAATATACGAAATTTTAATCAAAATCGTTAGAGCCATTTTTGGGAAAATAAAATTTTGGGAAAAAATTCCATGTAAAGGATAGTTTGGGGTGGAAAGGATTTTTCTCAAAATCTTCGTGTCGCATCCCTGGAAGATACCAAACTTAAATACCAAGTTTGGTATTTTACCGACTTTTCGTTTTTGAGCTATCGTGTTCACAGACACACGGACACACACACGGACCTTTTTCTGAAAATGCTTTTTTTTGGATACAGGGGACCCTAAAACATATATTTCCGGTGAAATCTCGATATCGAATATTTGGATGGAGTGCAATACCTTCTCTATACACTATGTACCCAGTACCTGTAGAGAAAGTAGAAATCGGATGCCTTCCATACACATTACTTTCTCTACATATCTGCAATAAATTATTGCTGAAAAGCTTATTCTTCTATTTACTTAAAGGTAATCGAGAAAAAATTAGCAGAAAGGGCCTTATTACTTCGTTCTTTGTTGCTGGTAGTAGCCTCTGAAGACTACTTTATTCTGAAGGAATTTTACGGAATTTTACACAACTGCTAAACAGTAAGACATGGACAGAGACCTACCACACAAAAAATGTAAATCATGTTATATATACATTTTTTCGTGGAGTTGATCGTTTTTGAGATATTCGTTGTTTTTAATTTTAGCTTTGAAAATCTAATATTTTTCTCATACAGGAAGTTATCAACTCCTGTCCATAGAAGCAAAGGAACCTCAGTCACTTAGCTACCAGCTTTTGACTACCGTTTTATTCTATGGTACCCCCTTACTTCGCTTCTACGTACAAGGAAGCAAGTAATAAGACTGTTTCTGCTAATCTTTTCTCGGTTAGCATGAAGTAAATAGAAGCATAAGCTTTTTAACAATAATTTTTTGCAGAGATGTAGAAAAAGTCATATGAATGGAACACATCAGATAATTTTTACTTTTTGTATACCTACTATGTGCCTTCTATTATTTAATACTATCGTTTTTTGGCTGATTGTTGACAAAACTTCACTATCAGTGATTGTTATAAATCTTTTTAATTAAGAAAACTTTTACGTACATAAAAAGCATATAAATTTACTGAACTGTCTGGTACTGCCAGTTGGGGTGGGGGGATTTTCTTGAAAATCTTCGTGTCGCATTCTTGGGAGATACTAAAGTTCAATATTTAACGGACTTGTCCTTTTTGAGCTATGCTGTCCACAGATACACATATAGTGATGTTTTTTTCTAATTTCTTTTTTTTTTGACTCTAGAGGTTTTAAACAGTTTTTTCCATGAAATTTCGGTATCAAAATAGCTTCTCTACCTACGTACCATGTACTAGATATCTGCGGAAGGTAAAAATCTGATGTGTTCCATTCACATGAATTTCTCTACTTCTGTGTAACAAATTACTGTTCTACTTACTTCAAGGTAATCGATAAAAAAATTACTTGCTTCCTTGTAATTAGAAGCGAAATATCGGAGTATCATAGGTTAAGTGAAGTGAAAAGCTGGTTACTAGGTGACTGAAGTTCCTTTGTCGGAACATTATATTTTATCTTTGGTGCATGAGCAGGAATACTAGGAACATCTTTAAAAAATTTAATTCGGACTGTATGGACACGAATTGACAAATTCCTAAATGAAAAAAGTAAAAGTTTTTCAAAGCTGAAACCAAAACCGAGGAATATCTATAAAACGATCAACTCCTCGAAAAAAATCATATAACATAAATTGTGTCTTTTAATGTGTTCTACATTTTTTGTGTGGTAAGTTTTTGTCTATTTCTTACGGTTTAACAGTTATGCAAAATTCCTCCAGAATAAAGTAGTCTTTAGTCTTATTCCCAGAAAATTCAAGATATACATAATATTTGTCAAGTAAATATCTTTAATATACGACATTTTAATCAAAATCGTTACAGCTATTTTTGAGAAAATCAAAATTTTTGAAAAAAGTTCCATGTAAAGGGAAGTTGGGGTGGGGGGATTTTCTTGCAAATCTTCGTGTAGCATCCTTGAAAGATACCAAACTTAAATACCAAGTTTGGTATTTAACGGTCTTTTAGTTTTTGAGCTATGCTGTCCACAGGCACACAGAGACACACGCACACACGGACTTTTTTCCAAAAATGCTTTTTTTTTTGGGATTCAGGGGACTCAAAATGTGTATTTCCGGTGAAATCTCAGTATCGAATTTTTGGGTGGAATACAATACCTTCTCTATACACTATATACATAGTACGTGTAGAGAAAGTAAAAAGTGATGAAATATTTTATAAATGTAATACTTGAAAACAGATTTAATAATCATGCTAGGTATTCATAAAATGGTCAATGTCCAATTACATTCTTTTCATACGAAGTTTCAATAGAATGAGCTGATATGAAAGAACAGTGGCCGAAAAGAATTGGTTTAGAGCACAATTCAGGGCTTATACAAAGAGCGACCCCGGCTACAAAAGCGCTAAATCAGCCCCTTACGGCAAAGCCTGTAACTGTCACCATGATCTCTCTGAGGACACTTTTAAAACCTTGCCCATAATGCAAATAATCCCAATAAAAGCCACATTGTACGCAGTAGGGGCCTGCAGACCCATCAAATGGACGCGGTTTATTACTTAGAAATTGCACTCCACTCTTTACATTAAAGTTAAGTCCACAGACGGATCAACAAAACCCATAGCTGGAAGTAACCAGAGCTGATACTGCAGGCAGATGCTGCAATCTAAAACAAAGCTAATTTTGGGTATGGTAGCTTTTCAGAACCGTAAACCAGCCAATAATCTGGTTTTGCTGTACAACCGTGGATACAGTTAGATAAAAGCCTTTGTAAATTGCTTTAAATTCAATTAAGTGTGTGTGTGTGCGTATATATACAGGATGTTAATGAACTATACCGAAATATTTTCACAGAATATGTAGTAATTTGAGATAGGAGCCTTATGACCTGTTTATTGAAATTTCGAAGTAACGGCTATAAGTTTTTGAAGTGCCAGTAAGCCACGCATCTGGCACTTCGTCTTGAATGAAAAATATAAAAATAAAAAGCATTTATTCTACGACAGGAATCGAACTCATGACCTGTGGGATAGGAGCATCCCGCGTTAAGCATTAAGCCACCAGAGCAGTTGAAAAAACGTCTCCAGAGTAGGCTAAATAGCTCAAGAATATAGTTAATGAATGTTCAGAGATTAGTTCCGAGATTTTACAGATTTTTGCGACATTAAATCTTGAGCTAAAGACATCCTAAGCCATTTTTTCAACCTGCTTTGCTTTAACATCCACTTATCAGCATCTGATACCCACACGTTTAACGCTATGTAGTTGTGTTATTTTTATCCGGGGACCATGCATCGCCGATCTCAAATTATTTATATCAGTCACGTGCACAATCTCGCAAATTATTTCGGTGTAGTTCATTACCATCTTCTATATTTCATTTATACAGTCCCCTTTAACATCTAAGATCATTTAGGGGCTTGTCCGTAGATTCTTTTATTTTGGGTTTAAATCGTCTTATTTTCCTGAAGCACACACGCATTCACTCTCAACAATATAATTCCAGACCCTATGCGGGGGATAGGGAATAATTCTGATTAAAGAATCGAACTCGGGATCTACGGGTGAGAAGTCAGTTCGCTGACCACTCAATCACGGAGGCGGTCTATTAAGTATATTGGTTTTGGTTGCAGTGAATATTTTGGTTCCCAAAATTTATTTTATTAATCAAAATAGTTAGCCATTTTTGAGAAAATCAATATTTTCCGAATTTGTCAACATTTGTCTTCGTGTCGCATTCTTGGAAGATATTTAACTTAAATACCAAGTTTGGTATTATTTTACCGACTTTTCGTTTTTAAATTATCATGTTCGCATACACACGGAACACACACGAAACTTTTTTTAAAAATGCGTGTGTATTTCCGGTGAAATCTCGGTATAGAATTCTTGAGCGGAATGCAATACCTTCTCTATATACTATGCACACAGTACGTATGTGTTATATTCTGCAAAACTCTCGACTGAGATAATGGGTAATCAAGTTTAAAAAATTAACACTAGAGAGCTTAACCTGAAAATGTAGTTGTTATGAAAAACATTATAAAAATATTATCAGGCGACCCTTTTAATAAAATTAAGAGGATTTAATAAGTGATTTCAAACTAATGTTTTAAAGTATTATTTATTACTTTCCCTACACAAAATCTATACACAGTGTATAAAGAAGGTATCGTATTCCACATAAAATTAGATTCCGGAATTACACCAGAAATATATGTTTTAGAGTGCCCTGTATCCAAATACAGTATTTTTTTAAAAAAAAAAGCGCGTGTGGGCCCGTTTGTGTGTATGTGAGCACGATAACTCAAAAACAAACATTTGGCAAAACACCAAACTTGGCATTTAAGTTTAATACGAGGGGCGATACAATAAGTCCCTAAAAAAAGAGAAAAACAAGTTATTTTTGGTAGATTCCTTTTAATTATTCAACATAATCTCCTTTTAGCTCGATACTCTTTTCCCAGCGTTTCTGTAACTGTTTTAACTCTAACAATAAGTACGATTTCATAAGGTCCTCAAAGTAGGCATCTATTTGGCAGATAGCTTCTTCATCAGACGTGAATCGTTTTCCGCCGAGCCACTTTTTCAAGTTTGAAAATAGTCACTGGGGACCAAATCAGGTGAGTACGGTAGCTGTTGCTATAATTCGAACCTTAATTCTACAATTATGGCATCGAAATTGCGCAAATTGCATTATCTGATGGAAGAAAATCTTCTTCTTTGCCCGATGAGAACATTTTTGCTTGATTTCCCAGTCAACCGGTGCAATAACGATGCGTAATGTCCTCTTAACACCGTTGTTTCTTTTTGCAAGTAATAAATGTACATGATTCCGCGTGCATCCCAAAAAAATCTGATGTGTTCTATTCACATGACTTTCTCTGCTTCTCTGCAACAAATTATTCTTAAAAGCTTGTGCGTCTATTTACTTGATGCTAATCGAGTAAAAATTAGCAGAAATAGGCCTATTACTTGCTTCCTTGTAAGTAGAAGTGAAATAAGGGAGTACCATAGGTTAAAGTGATGGTCTAAAGTGGTTGCTATGTCACTGAAGTTCCTTTATTTGTATGTACAGGTGTTGGGGAACTTCTGTATAAGAAAAGTATATGTCTCTTAAAGCTGAAATAAAAAAAAACAAGGAATATCTAAAAAAACAACTCCAAGAAAAAAATGTATATGACATAAATTGTGTGTTTTAACGTTCTCTACATTTTTTGTATGGTAAGCTTCCATCTACCTCTTACGGTTTAGCAGTTATGCAAAATTCCGTAAAATTCACTCAGAATAAAGTAGTCTTCAGAGGCTATTCCCGGAAAATTCAAAATATACATTTTATTTGTCAGCTAAATATCTTAATATAGATATTTTAATCAAAATCGTTAAGAGCCATTTTTTAAAAAATCAAAATTTTCGAAAAAAGTTCCATGTAAAAGGTAGTTTAGGGTGGGGGGATTTTTCTCAAAATCTTCGTGTTGTATCCCTAGAAGATACTATACTTATATACCAATTTTGGTATTTTACTGACTTTTCGTTTTTGAGTTATCATGTTCACAGACACACAGACACATGGACACACACACACACAGACCTTTTTCTGAAAATAATTTTTTTGGATACAGGGGACCCTAAAACATATATTTCCTGTGAAATCTCGGTATCTAATTTTTGGTGGAGTGCAATACCTTCTCTATACACTATGTACATTGTACGTGTAGAGAAAGTAAAAACCGAAGCTATCATCATCTTTGTCTTGTTTGGAGCCGGTTCAACTGCAGTTTTATCTCTGGACTGAGGCAGTGTATCCATGTTTCATTCACTTATGTATCAACGCAGATACTCCTCAGGATTGCGACGGGAAAAGTGCCAAACCAGCCTCCGAATCGATAACGCGATTTCGTTTATTCTCTATTCAGAGAAAACCTCGCACCTTTGTCAGATCTAATTTTTGGTGAAACATTGTGGACACTGTACCTTTTCATATGCCTGGTCTCTACTATTTCGCAAACCTTGAGTCGTCGATCATTCAAAACCGTATCCTGGATTTTGTCAACCATTTCGGAGGAATTCACTTCTTCTGGACGTCCAGAACGATGTTTATCATTTGTGGATATACGGCCACGTTTAAATTAATATATGAGTTGTAAACTGTTTCCAACGCAGGAGCGGATGTGTCATGAACTTCATCCAACTCGGCTTTTATTTCTTTCTGGTTAAGCCTTTTAAATATATGTGTTTAATCACTGCACGAAACTCGTTCATTTCCATTTTTCTAAATAAGAACAAAATGGTTTTTATCCAATACTGAATTTTGTACCTCACATTTGCGCCTAAATAGACTTTATTTTAACGAAAATGTTTTATTTATATTGATTAGCTATTTTTTTAAAATTTAAAAATATTAATTTTTCAATAAAATTGAAATTGCTGAAATTACATTTAAAAAGTTAGCTCAAAATCTTAAATAATAATGGAGATAATGAGTGAAACTTTAACATTGGCAAGATACTTCATTTCGACTCCCCTTAAAGCTAAAACTGGCCACATATGTTTAAGATATTTTCATGACATTTCAAATGTATATTCTGAATTTTCTGAGAACAGTCTTGAAGTTCATTTCATTGTGTAATAGAGAGATAATTTGTTTAACCCCTTTTTGGTCAGCAGGTTTTACAGACGAAAAGTTTTAAATATATTTGCTTCATATATTCCTTAACGTTGGTGTCACTTGCAGGGTTTGTAGTGTACTCCTTTAGCAGAGATATTTCTACGTGAGTGCATATTCTCACCGACCACAGCTCGTTTCATTCCAATGTTATTAACAACCTCTTTCTCCTTCCACTTCTCCTGCTTCACTTTGATTCTTTTGTTTGTCTCTTATCTCTGTTTCTTTCTTCTTCGCCTCCAACTTCTGCAGCGCTCGATAATTATCCAGCTAGTTTATTACGTTTTTGCACTCCGTGTGCAGATACCAAGATATATGGGGCAGGTTAGGGTTTGTAATGTTCTTAGGCGACAGTCGGAACCGCACTCCAAGGAGAGAATTCATCATAGTGCCAGACAAGAACTAGGGTGAGTGTCCTCAACGTCTAGAGGATTTGTTCTGTGCACGACCTGCCTAGAAATGAAGCATGTTCTAGTAGCACACACAGGCTCACACATAATTCTCTAGTCGCAGGTCACCACAACATCTGAAAGGAACAAGGTAGTCTCAACATACGGAAATTACACCTTAAGGTGATACATCTGTGAAATTTTGTATGACAATAAAATACTATGCCTTTAAGAAAATACAGGTGTTAATGAACTATACTGAAATATTTTCACAGAATATGTAGATTACTTAAATAAATAATTTGAGATAGGAGACTTATGGCGTGTTCATTGAAATGTCGAAGTAACGGCAATAAGTTTCTGAAGTGCCAGTACGCCACTGGCTAATTTATTAACCATTCGAGAGCAAAACACAAAAATCTGATGTTTACCATTCACATGACTTTCTCTATATCACTGCAACAAATTATTCTTAAAAAGCTTATGCTAATCAGAAAAAAATTAGCAGAAATAGTTTTATTACTTGCTTCCTTGTAAGTAGAAGCGAAATACGGGACTATCGTAGGTTAAAGTAATAGTCAAAAGCTGGTTGCTATGTCAATGAAGTTCCTTTGTCTATATGGATAGGAATTGACAAGTTCCTGTATGAGAAAAGTATACGGTTTTCATAGCAGAAACCAAAAATAAGGAATGTCACAAAAACGACGAACTCCACGAAAAAATGTATATAGCATAAATTGTGTGTTTTAATGTGCTCTACATTTTTTGTGTGGTAAATTTTTGTCCATCTCTTACGGTTTAGCAGTTATTCAAAATTTAGTAAAATTCACCCAGAATAAACTACTCTTCAGAGCCTATTCCCAGAAAATTCAAGATATACATTTTATTTGTCAGGTAAATATGTTTAATATACGAAATTTTAATCAAAATCGTTAGAGCCATTTTTGAGAAAATAAAAATTTTCGAAAAAAGTTCCATCTAAAGGGTAGTTGGGGTTGGGGGGATTTTTCTCAAAATCTTCGTGTCGCATCCCTGGAAGATACTAAACTTAAATACCAAGTTTGGTATTTTACCCACTTTTCGTTTTTGAGTTATCGTGTTCACAGACACATGGACACACGGAAACACACACACACACACACACACACAAACGGACCTTTTTGTGAAAATGCTTTTTTTGGATATTGGGGGCCCTAAAACATATATTTCCGGTGAAACCTCGGTATCGAATTTTTTGGTGGAGTGCAATACTTTCTCTATATACACTATGTACATAGTGCGTATGGAGCAAGTAAAAACGAAGGAACATATTACAGCGTACCTCTCTAGCGTAGTGGTTATGATACAGGCTTTCAAGTTCAGTACCGCGGCACTTCGTCTGGAAAGAAAAGAATAATAACGCCTCCAGAGTAGGGAATCTGAAGAACGTAATTAAAATATGTTCAGTGTCGCACTGTCAAGTGATTAGTTCGAGATTTTACAGATTTTTGCGACATTAAATCTTGAGAGCGTTAATAACGAGCTGCTAAAAATCGATATTTCTATACTCGTGCAGCAGTTTTAAAGATATTCTAAGCGATTTTTTACTTTCTTTATACGTACTATGTGCATAGTGTATAGAGAAGGTATTGCACTCCAACCAAAAATCGATACCGAGATTTCACCGGAAATATATGTTTTAGGATCCCTAGTATTCAGAAAAAGCATTTTCAGAAAAAGTTCCGTGAGTCCATTCTTGAAAGATACTGAACTTAAATACATAGTTTGGCATTTATTACAAAGTATATATTAAATTGGTGAATTGGCGTGCTAGAGATTCTTTTTAGTGTTACTGTAATAGGTATTATTATTATTATTATTATTATTATTATTATTATTATTATTATTATTATTATTATTATTATTATTATTATTACGTCTCAGGATCGTGGCCTCGAGGGAGATAATGTACTACAAGTAATATAATATTTGTAAATGATACACTGGTCCACTGGTAAGATGTTCTTGTATATTCTTCAATATCACTGCATACAATAATTATTAACACTGTAGGATGGCACAGATAAATTAAGATTGCATTCTACAGCACGTGTTCCCATAGGACGCTACCTTGGTGCCGAGCAATGATGATCACATGAACACTGACCAATAACGAATGCACAAAGTTGAGCGTCTATTCAGCTCTTATATAGGCTCGAAACTTATTTTATATGTTTCTCCCTATTAAACATTCTTTAAGGAAGTATATAATACAGACTTCCTTTTATTTATAAATAAATTACTTTTGGTACATATAATATTTATTTCATAAGCTATTTACACTTAGTGAATATTTAAATATGGGTATACAACGCTTGGGGATGCGGTATACTGGAAAGAACAGCTTCCTTTTTCATGCACGTAGCAATACAATTATCATTGTTGAATTTTTTCAAATAATTATTTTTGATCATAAATGAAATTATATTCAAAACACACATTAAACACATTATTCAGATATTCACAGAGCACTTACAGGCTAAATACTTTCAGTAATTAACTTTTTCTTTACGACATAATAAATAAATCAATATGGCATCAATTTTCTTCCATTAACAAAAAAAATCTGATGTGTTCCATTCACATGACTTTCTCTACATATTTGCAACGGCCGCGCCGTGGCCGAGTGGTTAGACTACTTGCCTCTCACCTAGACGGCCGGGGTTCGATCCCAAGCGACCGCATGTGAGATTTGTGGTGGACAAAGCGGCGCTGGGGCGGGTTTTCTCCGGGTGCTCCGGTTTCCCCCAACATCGCATTTCACCGGTGCTCCATCATCAATCATGTATCACCAGTGTCACCACCTGCGGTGCCATAAGTAGTTAAAGCGGGCGTTAAACACTACCAAAAAAAAAAAAAAAATATCTGCAACAAATTCTTGTTAAAAAGTTTACTGCTCTATTTACTTAATGTTAATCGAAACAAATCTGATGTGTTCCATTCACATGACTTTCTCTATTTCTGTGTAACAAATTATTGTTAATAAGTTTCTTCTTCTATTTACTTCATGCTAATCGAGAAAAAATTGGCAGAAATAGTCTTTTTACTTACTTCCTTGTAAGTAGAAGCGAAATATGGAAGTAGCATAGGTTAAAGTGAAGTCAAAAGCTGGTTACTATAGACTGAAGTTCCTTTGTTTGTATGAACACGAGTTGGCAAATTCCTATACCAGAAAAGCACAAGTTTTTCAAAGCTGAAACCAAAAACAAGGAACATCTCAAAAACGATCAACTCCTCGAAAAATAAAATTATATAACATAAATTGTGTGTTTTAATGTGCTCTACATTTTATGTGTGCTAAGTTTTTGTCCATTTCTTAGCAGTTATGCAAAATTCATCAAGAGTAAAGCAGTCTTCAGAGGCTATTCCCAGAAAATTCAAGATATACTTATTATTTGTCATGTAAATATCTTTAATATACGATACTTTAATCAAAATCGTTAGAGCCATTTTTGAGAAAATCAACGCGAGCGCGCACTCCCCCCCCCCCCACACACACACTCACGGGCATGATTCTAAAAATGCTCTCTTTTGGACTCTAGATTCTCAAAATATCTATTTCTCTACCTATATTACATTTAACAACCAACTAGAGGACGTAAAAGCGTGGAAACAAAAGACAGATGCAAGTCGAAAAGCTTAAAACAGCTGCACCCGCGAAATACAAGCGAATATATCATTTTATTAAAAGCATGTATATCATACGTCTAGAGAAAGTAAAAATCTGATGTGTTACATTCACATGACTTTCGCCCCATCTCTGAATGATTTTTAAAAAGCTTATGCTTCTATCTTCTTTATGATAATCGAAATAAACATAAGCAGAACTGCTTTCTTTAAGTATAAAGCAAATAATTAGATACACAAGGCTAAAACGATAGTCAATTCTTCTAAAATCTGGTTGCCATGTTGTTGAAATCCGTTTCTCAGCATTGCAAGGGGATTAAAAATTCGCGTCTGTGAAAAGCTTATGTAGTTTGAACCTAAAACCATTAATAAGGATATCTCAAAAATTGTAAAATCCAAGAAAAAATATCTGATCTGTTCCATTCATGTGACTTTTTCTACAGCTCTGTAACAAACTACTGTTAAAATGCTTATGCTTCTATTTACTTAATGCTAATCGAGAAAAAATTAGTAGAAATAGTCTTATTACTTGCTTCCTTGTAAGCAAAACCGAAACAAGGTTAAATTGATAATCAAAAGCATAAGCTTTTTAACCCAATAACAAGAAATATCTCAAAAACGATCAACTACACGAAAAAAAGTATATAACATAAGTTGTGTGTTTTAACGGGATCTGCATGTTTTTATAGTAAGCTTTTCTCTCTCTCACAGTTTACTAGTTATAAAAAATTCAGCAAAATTCATTAAAATGAAAAACTCTGCAAAGGATATTCCCAAACAATTTAAAATACACAGTTTATTTTCAAGTAAATATATTTAATATACGGCATTTTAATCAAAATCGTTTCAGCAAATTTTGAGAAAATCCAAATGTTGGAAAATGTTTACATGTGGAGGGTAGTTTGGGGTGAGATTTTCCTCAAAATCTTGGCATTGCGGTGCCACAAGTAGTAAAAGCGAGCGTAAAATACTACCAAAAAACCCTCCTTGGAAGATAGTAAACCTATATACCAAGTTTGGTATTTTATCGACTTTTCGTTTTTGAGTTATCGTATTTACAAACACGCTGACATTCAGACTCATATGGCCCTTTTTCTAAAAATTAGGTTTTTTGGATTCAGGGGAACCTAAAACGTCTATTTCCGGAGAAATCTCAGTATCGAATTTTTGGATGTAGTACAATACCTTCTGTATACACTATGTACACCGTACGTGTAGAGAAAGTAATAATTTAAGTGTATATGATTCGAGCCATGTAATTATTGATGTATTGGTGTAAGTTACTTCGTTACGGAGGTAAGGAACTGGGGTTTGGAGTTCGGCTCTCTTCCCTCGCCGTAATTAAATTTTATTCCAAGTTAAGCGCATTGGAGTGTCTCCAGCAAGTACGATTATCTCCCCTGACGTTTATCCACAGAGTGGAAGGAGAAAGGGGAAGTCCGCCGCAGTCGGCTGTGACGTCATTCGACAAGTGTAACAACAGTCCGGCTCTAATTCAATTTGGTGTTTGTGTGCCACTCAAACGATTAGCTTTTTATATGACAAACAAACCAGTGCAAAGGGAAAGCCTTTCCATTAGGAATACCAATGCTCGCTTTTTAGACATCACGTACTTTATGGCAGTGAGCGTTTTTACAGAAATCTGCAACTTTGCTTTGGGCCTTCAAAAGTCCTGGTGAGTAATGGAAAACGGGGGCAAGGCTTAATATATGGGTCTGTGCTCGTATTTCTGCTAATCTCTCTGGAATCTTTACTATCCATTTATACCCACCGCAGGGTATCACTTAATATTGACAGTTATAAAAGATTCTGCGAATTACTTTCTGACTGCCTCCGTGGTCGAGTGGTCAGTGAGCTGACTTATCACCCGGAAGTCCCTGGTTCAATTCCCGGCTGGGGTGTGGAATTTTTCTTTAGCCAGAATTATTCTCTATCGCCCACAGAGTCTGAAAGTCTGAAAAGTCTGTAAAATACCAAATGTGGTATTTAGCTTCAGTATCTTCCAGGGATGCGACACGAAGGTTTGAGAAAAATCCCCCCACCCCCAACTACCCTTTAATGAAACTTTTTTTCGAAAATTTGGATTTTCTCAAAAATGGCTCTAACGATTTTGATTAAAATTTCATATATTACAGATATTTACACGACAAATAAAATGTATATCTTGAATTTTCTGGGAATAGCCTCTGAAGACTACTTTATTCTGGATGAATTTTATGGATTTTTGCATAACTGCTAAACCGTAAGAAATGGAGAAAAATTTACAACAAAAAAAATGTAGAGCACCTTAAAACGCACAATTTATCTTATATACATTTTTATTCGTGGAGTTGATCGTTTTTGACATATTCCTGGGTTTTGTTTTCAGCTATGAAAAACTTACACTTTTCTCATACAGGAATTTGTCAACTCCTGTCCATACAAACGAAGGAACTTCAGTCACATAGCAACTAGCTTTTGACTATCACTTTAGCCTATAGTACTTCTTTATTTTGGTTCTACTGACAAGGAAGCAAGTAATAAGACTATTTCTGCTAATGCTTTCTCCATTAGCATGAAGTAAATAGATGCATAAACGTTTTATCAATTATTTTTGTAGAGATGTAGAGAAAGTCATGTGAAAGGAACAAATCAGATTTTTTGTTTCAGGAGACATCAGAATATACATTTCTGGTGAAATCTTGACATCAAAATTTTGGGTCGAGTACAGTACTTTCTCTGCAACACAGTGTGTATAGTATATGTGGTCTACATTGCATAATATGTTATAAATACCATTACGAAAACTTGTCTCTCAACTCTTGGGCTATTAAACTCGAAAGAGGTTTTAGAAGAATAGAAATCGGGTCACTATGGCAAAGAGGTGAAACAAATGACAGAAACATATGAAAATTAAACTTAGTTGTAAAATTAAAACCCATACATCTTTTGAAAACGAATTAAAAATGAATTGGAGTAAAAAGTCATATATACTTCACTCAGAAAGAAAGAAAATATCAAAAATGACATGGTGTAGGCTGGGAGTTTGTATGACACACAAAATGACAAGATAATTCTGGAGGGGGAGTCTGTTCATTCTCTGGTTTGGATGAAGATTGGGTACATAGTTTAGCAGTGGGAGAAAAAAAAAACTCCCACTAGAAGTAGATTGATATTTTGGAATCCACTGGAACATGCAAAAGAAGAATAATTTCTTGGCTAAAGTGCGCGAAGCCAAATCAAATTTGTTAAGTTAATCAGAGTAGATTTATCTCTTTGTTTTTATCTTTCTTTTTCTCCACTTTTATTTTTGTCTCCTTTAACTTGTATCTCACGAGCATAAAAGTCTTTTGTATGGCTTACACTTGGTCTCGTGTCGTAGTTTACGACATGTAAAACAACCTCAAGCGGTTAAAGAGGCCTCTGAGCAAAATTAGGCGATCTTTCGCACCCAATATAGATGGGCCTTTGATAACCATAGCAGTTAAAGAGCTTCCATAAATAAAACTCCTGAAATATATATACACAGTCAACGACCTATGCAGTGTGTTTGTGCAATAACTTGAATAATTTGATGTCAATAAAAATACCTGTCTCTCAGTATAGTACCTGGTAGAGAAAGTAGAAAGATGACTTCAATGTTTCTCCGCACAGTCGACAAGACCCTAGAAATAACAGGCAAAGTAATAATTTGGGCCAGCATATTACAATCTGCTTCATCTTATGTCCCAATATTACTTTCTCTACACGTACTAGGTACAGAAGGTATTGTATTCCAACTAAAAATTCGATACCAAGATTTCACCGGAAAAACATGTTTTGGGTCCATCTGAATAAAAAAAAATCTGATGTCTTCCATTCACATGACTTGCTCTATATCTCTGTAACAAATTATTGTCTTATGCCACTATTTACTTCATGCTACTCCAGAACAAATTAGCAGAAATAGTCTTATTATTTGTTTCCCTGTAAGTTGAAGCGAAATAAGTGAGCACCACACGTTAAAGTGATAGTCAAAAGCTGGTTGCTTTGTGACTGATGTTCCTTTGTTTCTATGGACAGGAGTTAACAAATTCCTGTATGAGAAAAGTATGTTTTTCAAAGCTGAAACCAAGAAAAAGGAATATCTAAAATACGATCAACTCCACGAAAAAAATGTATATAACATAAATTGTGTGTTTTAACGTGCTCTACATTTTTTGTATGTTAAGTTTTTGTCCATCTCTTACGGTTTAGTAGTTATGCAAAATTCATCCAGAATAAAGTAGTCTTCAGAGACTATTCCCAGAAAATTCAAGATATACATTTTATTTCTCAGGTAAATATCTTTAATATACGAAATTTTAATCAAAATTGTTAGAGCCATTTTTGAAAAAATCAAAATTTTCGAAAAAAATTCCATCTAAAGGGCAGTTGGGGGGATTTTTCTCAAAATCTTCGTGTCGCACCCCTGGAAGA
This sequence comes from Hymenopus coronatus, assembly GCA_030762935.1. Lineage (NCBI taxonomy): Eukaryota > Metazoa > Arthropoda > Insecta > Mantodea > Hymenopodidae > Hymenopus > Hymenopus coronatus. The sequence continues at coordinate 155,142,529 of CM060896.1, read as the reverse complement.
TACTAAACTTAAATACCAAGTTTGGTACTACTTTACCGACTTTTCGTTTTTGAGTTATCGTGTTCACAGACACACGGACACACTGACACACGGACACACACACACACACACCCACATAGATGGACCATTTTGTGAAAATGCTTTTTTTGGATATTGGGGGACCCTAAAACCTATTTCCGGTGAAATCTCGGTATCGAATTTTTGGGTGGAGTGCAATTCCTTCACTACACACAATGTATATAGTGCGTATAGAGAAAGGAAAAAGCACTTTTGGAAAAAGGTCCGTGTGTGTGTGTCTGTGGACAGCATAACTTAAAAACGAACGATCCCATAAATACGAAACTTGGGATACGACGCGATACGAAGATGTTCAAGAAAATCCCTCTAACTCCAACTACCCTTTGCATGGAACTTTTTTCGAAAATTTTGATTTTCTCAAAAATGGCTCTAACGATTTTGACTAAAATCTCTTAGATCTAAGATATTTACATGCCAAATAAAATGTAAATCTTGAATTTTCTGGAAATAGCCTCTGAAGACTTTAACATATGCTACTCCCTTATTGAGCTTCTACTTAGGAGGAATAAAGTAATAAAGCTGTTTCTGTTAATGTTTTCTCGATTAGCAAATGTAGGTATATGTAAATGCCGTGTTACTTAAGGGCGCTCTTTTACTACTGTGTTTCTCAGCGTCCCATTCTAAATTGGGCGTAAAAGACCGCTTATGAAGTTAACATGAAGTAAATAGAAGCATAAGCTTTTTAACACTAATTTGTTGCAGAGATGTAGAGAAAGTCATGTGAATGCAACAACATGAAGTAAATAGAAGCATAAGCTTTTTAACACTAATTTGTTGCAGAGATGTAGAGAAAGTCATGTGAATGCAACACATCAGACTTTTTTTTTGGTACAAACAATCTGTCACATCAACCCCGTTTCAGTTATTAGCCAATCAGAGAGTGAATATCATCACGTGATTATTCTTCCATCTCAATTCAGATTTTCGGTTGCTTCTGGAGTCTCAAAAATCTCGTACGAAACAATGTTAATGAAGTGTTTGGATATGGAAACATCCCTAGCGCTTCTGGTGTATCTTACTACAGACATTTCCGTCTGTTGTAACTGTCAAAGTAAACGCCAGGCTCTCGTGAGTAGCTGATCCAGTTCTCCGTACCGCTTAACGCATTACACAAACTTTGGCTGTAGTTAAAACGCGTCTTAAATAATTAAACAGCAGTGAACACGCGCGCTTTAGAGCCAACATTCTAGGACAAGTGTTGCAACTTCGACTGCCATCGCGTACGATGTTTTGTGTACTTATTTCTCACACTTGTCTGATTACTAAATCTCTCTGGAGAACATTAACTGTCCTCATAAACCCTATTCTTCTATCTGCTCTCTGTTAATGCAGATAAAAATTAGTAAAAATCTGGTGTGTTCCATTCACATGACTTTCTCTACACCTCTGCAAAAAATTAGTCCTATTTCTTGCTTCCTTGTATGTAGAAGCGAAATAAGGGTGTAGCATAGGTTAAAGTGATAGTCAAAAGCTGCTTGCTAGGCCACTGAAGCTGCTTTGTTTGTAGGAACAGGAATTGTTAACTAAGAAATGTTTCCGGGCTGTTTTGCCGTGGTCCGCTGGTGTTAGGAGTACCAGACGTTTCGTCCATAGCTACGGTGGACGTCTTCAGTGGCGCGGTCGGAGTTTTCTAGGAGAAGATTTCGCTGCGTCAGACCTAGAAAACTTCGACCGCGCCACTGAAGATGTCCACCGTAGTTGTGGACGAAACGTCTGGTACTCCTAACACCAGCAGACCACGGCAAAACAGCCCGGAAACATTTCTTAGTTACACTGACTCCGGCCGTGAAAGCCTACGTTCTCTCAGGAATTGTTAAATTCCTGAATGACAAAAATATTTTTTAAAGCTGAAACAAAAAACAAGGGGTATCTCAAAAACGATCAACTCCACGAAAAAAAATGTATATAAGATAAAGTGTGTGTTTTAAAGTGTTCTACAGTTTTTGTAGTGTAAGTTTTTGTTCATCACTTACGGTCCAGCAGTTATGTAAAATTTCGTAAAATTCATCCAGAATAAAGTAGCCTTCAGAGGCTATTCCCAGAAAATCCAAAATATACATTTTATTTGTCAGGTAAATATTTTTCATATACGGTATTTTAATCAAAATCGTTAGAGCCATTTTTGAGAACATCAAAATTTTCGAAAAAGGTTCCCTGTAAAGGGTAGTTTGGGGTGGGGAGATGTTTCTCAAAATCTTCGCGTCTGGAAGATACTAAACTTAAATACAAACTTTGGTATTTTACCGACTTTTCGTTTTTGAGCTATCGTGTTCACAGACACACGGACGCACGGACACACGGACACACACGACCTTTTTCCGAAAATGCTTTTTTTAGTTAAAGGGGGCCCTAAAACATATATTTCTGGTGAAATCTCGGTATCGAATTTTTGGGTGGAGTGCAATACTTTCTCTATACACTATGTACATAGTGCGTATAGAGAAAGTAAAAATGAATTGATCTACATATTTCCTTGTATGTAAAAGAGTAATAAAAAACCACACTAGGATACAGTGACAAACCTTTTAAGAGCGGATCGCTATCCCTCTCTTTGCAATATCAGGAGGGACGCAAACAAATAAAGACTTCAAATTTCAGAGAAAAATTAGGTGTTGGAAAATGTAAACCAATAACAGTAGTTAAAAAATCTTATGTGTTCCATTCACATGACTTTCGCTACATCTCTGCAACAAATTACTGATAAAAAGCTTATTCTTCTATTTTTTTAATTATAATCGAGAAAAAAGTATCAGAAATGGTCTTATCACTTGCTTCCTTGTAGGTAAGTAAAAGTGAAATAAGGGAGTACCATAGGCTGAACTGACAGTCAAAGGCTGGTTGCTATGAGACTGAAGTTCCTTTGTTTGTATGGACAGAAGTTCACCTATTCCTATATGAGAAAAGTATGTTTTTTAACGCTGAGACTAAAAGCAAGGAATATCTCCACGAAAAAAATGTATATAGCATACATTATGTGTTTTAATGTGCTCTACATTTTCTGTGTGGTAAGTTTTCGTCCATCTCTTATGGTTTAGCACTGCAAAAATCCGTCAAATTCATCCAAAATAAAGAGGTCTTCAGAGGTAATTCCTAGACAATTCAGGATATACATTGCATCTTAATATCTTTAATATATGGCATTTCAATAAACAACGTTAATATTAATGAGAAAATCAATATTTTCGAATTGCTTTCATATAAAGGGTAGTTTGAGATAGGCGGATTGTCCTCAAAATATTCGTGTTGCATTCTAAGAAGACACTACGAACTTAAATACCAAGTTTGCTATTTTACTGAGTTTTCGTTTTCGAGTTATCATGTTCACAGACACACGGACCTTTTTCTAAGATAGATTTTTTGGATACGGGGGACCCAAAACGTGCAGTTCAGGTGAAATCCCGGTAACGAATTTTTGGGGGAATACAATACCTTCTCTCTTTACCATGTTTTATGTAGAGAAAGTAAAAAGGTTATTCATTTATCTTTGAGATAAGCATTACAGAAATGGTATTTCACCTTGCCATACACATTTTTACTATCTCTAGCCCCGTATATACAATGTACATAGGGATAGACAAGTATTGTATTCCACCCAAAAATTCGATACCGAGATTTCATCGGAAATATATGTTTTAGGGTCCCCTGTATCCAAAAGAAGCATTTTCACAAAAAAACTCCGTGTGTGTGTGTGTCCGTGTGTCCGTGTGTCAGTGTATTTAAGTTTAGTATCTTCCAGGGATGCGACACGAAGATTTTGAGAACCTCCCCCCCAAAGTACCGTTTACATGGAACTGAAGTTTGCATAACTGGTAAATCATAAGAGAAAAATAAAACCTACGTAACAAAAATGTACATCTCTTTAAAACACACAATTTATTTAACATGCATTTTATTCATGGAGTTGCTCATTTTTTAAATATTTCTTGTTATTGGTTTTAGTTTTAAAATAGTTTTCACATCCGTGAATTTCTCAACTCCTGGCAACGCAAATAAATGGTTTTAATCCACTTTTAAATGATTTGACTGCATTTTTAGCCTAGAGTATTCATTATTTCTCTTCTAGCAGTAAGTAAGCAAGTATTAAGACAATTTCTGCTAATGTTTATCTTGATTAGCATGAAATATAAAGAAGAATAAGGTTTTCAAGAATAATTTGTTACAAGAGTTTTAGAGAAATTCATCTGATGGAATACATCAGATTTATTTAAAAATATTCTTGATTGAAATGGGTTGGCACAAATAAAGGGTAGTTTGAGTAATAAAGAACAATTTTATTATACTAATAACAATGAGTTAGAGAGCCCTCTTTTAACACAATTGGATAGATCATTGGTTTCGTGGAATAATTGGCTTACCCTCCCCGTATTTGTAGGACTTACAAGCCAATGCCTAGGGGTCAGAAGCCTGTCGGGGAGCCAACGGCACGAAACCACAGAACGGAGAACCTGTTACGAGGGGGTAGCCCGTAGCCAGGAATGAACATGAGGAAGTGGATGATATGAAATGTAAGCGAAATTTCTGATGGAGCAATTGGTGGAATGAGTGGCGGGGGAAACCGGAGGACCCGGAGAAAACCCGCCCAGACGCTGCTTCGTCCACTGCAAATCCCACATGCGGAATCGAATCCGAGCCTCCTAGATGGGAGTCGAGCGGTCTAACCACTCAGCCACGTAGCCGCCTGTTTAGATCATACTCTACAATATTTTTCACAGCAAATTATTATACTAGGAGTTCATCCCATGTAGGCTGCAAATGCCTTCTGGGTATTCAGGCAGTGTATTAGACGCACTTTGGGACATATTGTTCAACAGCTGTTCCTATTGGGAGCTAAGCTGGGAATTGACGTGTACAAACTCAATCACCGTAACGGGTCTGAAGCCTTAAGGGACCAGTTTCTGTCTCATTTGAAGATCTACTAGGGTCAGCGAACGCTCTGTTGCGGATTGCCTTTGTTACGATGGTGTAGTATCTTATCTCCGCTATTTTCTCAAACACAAAATAAACTCTGTAAATAAACCTTCTTCCCGCGAGTTTTTAGTTCCACTGCAATGATTTTTACTTTCTCTACCAAGTACAACACCAAAAATTCCATACCGAGATTACGTCGGAAATATCTTCTATACACTTCCGTTTCAAAAGTAGGCTATTAAAAATACTTTTCTATTGTAAAAGCTTCTGTTTATTTTTACTTTCTCTACACGTACTATGTAGAGAAGGTATTGTATTCCACCCAAAAATTCGATACCGAGATTTCACAGGAAATACAGGTTTTGGGTCCCCCTGAATCCAAAAAAAATAATTTTAGAAAAAGGTTTGTATGTGTGTGTGTGTTTGTAGACAGCACAGCTCAAAAACGAGATATAGTTGGTATCTCTTATAACATGTGAGTTATACAAAAGCCATCCATGATGAAGACGTCTTCAGAACCTATTCCCAGAAAATTCAAGATATACATTTCCTTTATCATGAACATAGAGTATTTTAATAAAAATCGTTAAGAGCAATGTTTGAAAAAATCATAATTTTCGATTTTCTTTCCACGTAAAGGATAGTTTGAGGTAGGGGGAGCATTTTTCTCCAAATCTTAGTGTTGCATCCTTAAAAGCAACTAAACTTAAATACCGAGTTCACCGTTCTTGTTCACCATCACACACACGCACCTTTTTCTAAAAATGATTTTTTTTATAAAGGCTCGTTTCCGGTGAAATATCGGTATAGAATGTTTGGTTGGAGTGCAGTACCTTCTCCATTTATGTATCATGTATACTATGTAGAGAAAATAAAATGGTGCATGTAGTTTAATAGTTATAGGAAAATAGATTTAGATTAGCAAATTAAATCCAGAATAAACATATATATTTGAATATGTAAACGCTTATTTTATTGTCAGTAGGACCTTTGGTTTAATACATTATCAATTTTGGGGCCTGCTTAAAACAGTTGCAATGTTATACAGAGGCGTACTGGAGTTTTAATTCAATTGTTTTTTACTTTCTCCATACGCACCCTGTACATAGTGTATAGAGAAGGTATTGCACTCAACCAAAAAATTCGATACCGAGATTTCACCGGAAATATATGTTTTAGGGTCCCCTGTATCCAAAAAAATATTTTTCAGAAAAAGGTCCGTGTGTCCGTTTGTCTGTGAACACGATAACTCAAAAACGAAAAGTCGGTAAAATACCAAACTTGGTATTTTTAGTATCTTCCAGGGATGCGACACGAAGATTTTGAGAAAAATCCCCCCACCCCAACTACCCTTTACATGGAACTTTTTTCAAACATTTTGATTTTCTAAAAAATGGCTCTTACGATTTTGATTAAAATATCATATATTAAAGATATTTACCTGAAAAATAAAATATATATTTTCAATTTTCTGGAAATAGTATCTGAAGACTACTTTATTATGGATGAATTTTGCATAACTACTAAACTGTAAGAGATGGACAAAAACTTAACACACACAAAATGTAGAGAACGTTTAAACACACAATTTATGTTATATACATTTTTTTCCTGGAGTTGATCGTTTTTGATATATTCCTTTTTCTTGGTTTCAGCTTTGAAAAACTTATTTTTTTCTCATATAGGAATTTGTCAACTCCTGTCCATACAAACAAAGGAACATCAGTCACATAGCAACCAGCTTTTGGCTTTCACTTTAACCTATGGTACTCCCTTATTTCGCTTCTACTTACAATAAAGCAAGAAATAAGGCTATTTCTGCTAATTTTTCTCGATTAGTTTTTTAAAACTAATTTGTTGCAGAGATGTAGAGAAAGTCATGTGAATGGAACACATCAGCTTTTTCACACGTGCGTAGGACAAGAGTTGGAAGGTAGAATCTGGGATTTAAACCACAGATCTCCCAGTCTCTAGTTAGTCGATCTAACCACTGAGCTGCCATGGCAATATGCCGGCACGAAATTAAATTCCTCAACTGACTCGCATGTTTCCTTGTACACCACAAAGTAATATCAAATTATTTTGATATGTCAAGCCCAATGGCAACTTACATTGTTGTAAGCTACCTATTATGGTATATTGTTTTTTCACACAAGTCGTGTGTACGTCAAGAGATATACGGGAGATCCGTTGTTCAAATCACAGCTATGGCATTAAATGTTTCATCTATCCAACATATTGCAGTGTTCAATAGTGGAGACAGGGCAACGGGTAACATTATACCTGTTGAACAGTTATTCAAGTTTGGGTTAACGTCTTCCCCACAATGCTTATTAAACATTGATCACCTAATTGTATGTGAAATTCTCAAAAATCAAGAAGATCTAGTCTCTAAATACTGGGAAGCAAAAAGAATGATTTTATTATCTGCTCGTGACGTCTTTGCAATTATTCACTCATAGCTGATAAAGACTGCTTTAATCTGCAAACTAGATGTTAAGTTATTGTTCTCGATGTCGGAGCCTGTAGAATCGGATGGTACTCATGTCTTATATAAGAACACCACGGAGTAAGTTTTCGCGAAAAAAAATTTGTTTGTTCTACATTCTAAAAAAATCTGATGTGTTCCATTCACATGACTTTCTCTATATCTCTGTAACAAATTATTATTAATAAGCTTATTATTTTATTTATTTCATGCTAATCGAGAAAAATCTGTAGAAATACTCTTATTTCTTGCTTCCTTGTAAGTAGAAGCGAAATACGGGCGTACCATAGGTTAAAGTGATAGTCAAAAGCTGGTTGCTATGTGACTGAAGTTCCTTTGTTTGTATGAGAAAAGTATGCTTTTCAAAGCTTAAACCGAAAACAAGTAATATCTCAAAAACGATCAACTCCAAGAAAAAAATTATATAACATAAATTATGTGTTTTAACGTGCTCTATATTTTTTTGTGTTTTAAGTTTCCGTCCATCTCTTACGGTTTAGCAGTTATGCAAAATTCCTTAAAATCCATCTAGAATAAAGTAGTTTTCAGAGGCTATTCCCAGAAAATTCAAGATGTACATTTTATTTTTCAGGCAAATATCTTTAATATATGATATATCTTTAATATTTAATATATCAAAATTGTTAGAGCCATTTTTGAGAAAATCAAAAATTTAGAAAAAAGTTCCATGTAAAGGGTAGTTGGGGGTGGGGCGATTTTTCTCAAAATCTTCGTGTCGCATCCCTAGAAGATACTAAACTTAAATACCAAGTTTGGTATTTTACCGACTTTTCGTTTTTGAGTTATCGTGTTCACAGACACACGGACACACGGACACACACACACACACATGGACCTTTTTGTGAAAATGCTTTTTTCGGATATTGGGGACCCTAAAACATATATTTCCGGTGAAATCTCAGTATCGAATTTTTGGGTGGAGTGCAATACTTTCTCTATACACTATTTACATAATGCGTAAGGAGAAAGTAAAAATGTATATAACATAAATTGTGTGTTTTAAGGTGCTCTACATTTTTTGTGTGGTAAGTTTTTGTCCATCTCTTACGGTTTAGTAGTTATGTAAAATTCTGTAAAATTGACCCAGAATAAAGTAGTCTTCAGAGGCTATTCCCAGAAAATTCAAAATATATATTTTATTTTTCAGGTAAAAATCTTTAATATACGATATTTTAATCAAAATCATTTGAGCCATTTTTTAGAAAATCAAATTTTTCGAAAAAAGTTCCATGTAAAGGGTAGTTGGGGGTGGGAGGACTTTTCTCAAAATCTTCGTGTCGCATTCCTGGAAGACACTAAACTTAAATACCAAGACTGGCATTTTACCGACTTTTCGTTTTTGAGTTATAGTGTTCACAGACACATGGACACACGAACACACACACACACACGGACCTTTTTCTGAAAATACTTTTTTTGGATACAGGGAACCATAAAACATATGTTTCCGGTGAAATCTCGTTATCGAATTTTTTGCTGGAGTGCAATACCTTCTCTATACACTATGTACATAGCACGTATAGAGAAAGCAATAAGTAATTTGTTTTATTACATATGCACATTTTTTCCCCTTCTCATTTTTATAGTAACAAATTTAAAGTGCGTTCTCAAATATTTTGTTGAGTACATCACGACAAAGTGGTGACTATACCATTAAAACTTTAGAAGAAAAGTGTAGCAGATTTTTGAGTTACCAACATTTTTTGTTAGGAAACTTAATGTGCCTTAAGGCACTTTTAAAAACTAAAAAACTTGTAACTTTGCTGTCAATATTTTACGTTTGTTAAAGGAAGAAATACTTTTTCTCGTAAACCTCTAAATTTCATTTTAATCAAACAATTTTGATAATAAAAATTGAAAATAAATTTTTACATCACTTGAGTATGGCAGAGGTACAATAACCTGCTGGTATCTTTAATCTGCGAACTAGATGTGTGGGTGTGCATGTTAAGTCACTGTTCTTGATGTCGGAGGCTGTAGAATCGGACCGTCTCCTGTTGACATTCTGACACAGAGTTCCACTTTCTACACTCGCACCAAAAGGTAATGATCTCCTTTCAGTAGCATTAATCCGGAGCTCCATCTTACTCCCTCGACGACGTAATGCGATTAAGCAAGGATGCGTTAAATTTGCACGGGGACTTCTCGCGTGCCAACATGTCAGTTTTGTTCCAAACACAGAGCAAAGCCGGTCGAGGTGGATCACGTTATTCGGACGAGAGAACTTCCAGTTTCTTTAAAATCGTTAGCCCGGGATCATTTAGATTCAGCCAACACGTTCAAGGTCCCAAGCGTGCCCCTCAGGTTTCCCTGGTGCCCTACCAACCAACTTCTCTACTTAAATGTAATAAAGTGAGGACGTGTAATTTCAGCACTCCAATTTCTGCCATTATGTACAAATTGTCGCAGTGCAGCTGTTTTTATCTCTAATGTGTTTATTTCCTTGCTCTCAAATATAAACCGATAAAGTGGTGTTCAAATGTTTTTATTTTATCGGAAACACGCAGTTTTAGGCCCCAAATAATCACAAAATCTTTTAATGTTTACTTTCTGTACATGGTTCATAGATAGACAAAGTGTTGCATTTCACCCAAAAATTCGATACCGAAATTTCATCAAAAATACATCGTTTAGGGTCCCCTCTATCCAAAGAGTATTTTAGGAAAAGGTACAAATATGTGTGTCCGTTTGTCTGTAAACAGGATAAATCAAAAACAAAAATTCCGTAAAATACCAAACTTGGTAGACCCCTCACCACCCTCCCACATAGGCAGTCCGGGTTCGATCCCAAGCGCCCGCATGTGTGATTTGTGGTGGGCGAAGCGTAGTCTGGGCGGGTTTTCTCCGGGTCTTCCGGTTTCTCCCGCCACTCTATCATCACATTTTCTTTCATCCATTTCGCTGGCATTTCATGTCATCCACTTCCTCACGCTTATGCCTGGCTACGGGTTGACAAATCGTTCCAGGTTCTCAATTCTGTGGTTACGTGCCGTTGGCTTCCGATAGGCATCTGGCCCCTAGGTAAGTCCTAAGGGAGCGTCAGTCCTAAATAAGGGCAGGGTTAGCCGGCTACGAAAAACATCCAAGGATGCGAAACGAAGATTTTGAGGAAAATCCTACCACCCCAAAATACCCTTTATATGCAAAAACTTTAGAAATTCTTGATTTTTTCAAACATGGTCAAATGATTTTGATTAAAACCTGTATATTAAAGATATTTACATGGGAAATAAAATGTATATTTTGAATTTTCTGGAAATAGCCACTAAAGACCTAATTATTTTGGATGAATTTTGCTGAATTTGTAGCAACTGGTAAACCAAAAGTACACGGTTTTGTGTTCCCTCTATTCAAAAAAGCATTTTTAGAAAATAGTCCGTGTGTGTGTCTCCTTGTGTCTGTGAGCATGATAACTGAAATACGAAAAGAGGGTAAAATACCAAACTTTGTATTTCATTTTACTATCTTTCAAGCATACGACGCGAAGATTTAGAAGAAAATCGCCCTACCTCAAATTACTGTTTACAAGGAAAACATTTCGAAAACTTTGACTTTTTCAAAAATGGCTTCACGATTTTGATTTAAAATATATAAAAATATAATAAACATAATATATTGAAAATATTTACATGACAATTAAAATGTATATCTTAAGTTTTCTGGGAATAGCCTCTGAAGACCTCTTTGTTCTGGAAAAATATTTTTCTGAATCTTGCATAACTGGTAATCCGTTAGAGATAAACGAAAACTTACCACATAAAAATGTAGATTGCGATAAAACACACAGTTTACGATATACATTTTTCATGAATTGACCGTTTTTGAGATATTCCTTACTTTATTTTAGTTTTAAAATACTTAAACTTTTCTCATACTAGAATTTTCAACCCCTGGCAGTGCAAAGGAACGGGTTTCAACCACTAAGCAAACAGCTACTAGAATATTTGACAATCGCTTTAGCCTGGTGTATTCCCTTTCTTCCCGTCTACTTACAACAGAGCTAGTAATAAAGCAATTTCTGGTAATGTTTAAAGAAAGTCATGTGAATGGAACGCACCAGATATTTACTTTCTATACCAGGGGGCATGTCCACAATAGACAGCTGAACTTATACATGATTGGAGCTGAATAAGTGGCGGTGTGATAAATCATAGTTTGCAGATTTCTTCGTTACTTTCTAAAGTTATGTTCACGAGAAAAATTGAATGATCCTTTAGGATGGATGTTATTCCCTATTTCTAACATTTGGAGATTGTTTACGTACAGATCAGTGCGGTTCACACACCTCTCTCCTCTACCCTTTGCCCGTCAATGACAGTGTGATGTGAGCAAACAAATTCGATCGCACTGAAACTTCAACCTGCGTAATCATATGTTTTTGTTTTCACACAACAGTATCTGATTAAGTTTCACAATACACTCTGGGTTCAAATTAAGGATATTGAACACCATATTAATATTTAAATCTGGTTTGACTGAGTAAATGCATAAATGAAACCAACATGTAAGCAATTGAATTTCTTCTCTTTAAACTACAAAATTACTCTCCAAATGTGAAAAATTAAAATTAAACTTCAACAGTTAACAAACCTACAAATCAGGAATTAAGAGAGCCTAAGTCACAGACCCATTAATAGATTGCAGTGAACGTTCGTTTTTGGGAAGATGATTAAAATCGCTGATGATATAGTTGATCGCAGCAATGGAAGATTCCCCAGTTGCAGCGTAAATTAAATGAATATCTGCTAACTCAGCATATTATGTTAAAGTCATTCATTACGTAACGGAGTTTGAGAGAATAGGTCCCTCGTTTTCTCACTGTGAGTCTAAAGGATTATTAGAAATTTTAATTAAGGAATGCAATTTAAGTGAAGTTTATTCATTATTTAATGCAGGTAAGCAAATACATGTCGGTGGTATGAACACAGGAGCTGCCGTTGCGTGAAGTATGTAAACACTGAATAGACACAATGAATGACAGTTCAAAACACATTAGACCCTGAAACGTGTGCTTCCTTTATGATATACTAGCTGACCCGGCGAACTTTCTTCAGCCTTAGAAGCAATAAATGAGCAGATTTTGGATTTTATCAAGTTCAATTTTTTATTACGATAATAAATATAAATACAAAAAATCAAGTATTTTAATGATTATTTATTGGCCGTATATTTTGGTGCATGGGTTGCACTCTTCAGTGAAGCACCTTGTGATAGACGACATTTCTTGTTTTATTATCAGGCGCAAGAACAAATAACGCAGATGGTCTTCCGACCCGTGAACATGCCACATATAATTGACCATGGGAAAAACAAGGATTTTCTAGATTCAGACCACAAGTTTTCAAGGATTGACCTTGTGATTTGTTAATGGTAAGGGCGAATGCAAGACGGATCGGAAATTGAAATCGTTTAAACTCAAATGGCAAATCGGTTGGGATCATCGGGATCCTCGGAATGAGAACTTCCTCACCTTCGAATTTTCCTTTGAGTATCGTCCGTAAATCACATTATTCATCAATTTACTTGCCAACAAACGCCTTCCGTTGCACAGTTTTAGTGGTTTATGTTTCGAAGCATGATTACTACGGAGCCAACCTTTAGTCGTATATTGTGCGGTGGTAAGCCAGGCACATCCAAGGAGTTTAAACATTTAATTGGATAGTTGCTCTTCACGTGCAATTTCATTCGCAATGTTTCGAATTCTTTGTCGGGAAAGATTCGATTGTCTTGTTCGCGGCATTGTTAAGATAATATCGACAAAATAAGCTAGCAGAACAAACACCATAGACAACAATGCGTTTTTCTGTCTGCTGCGTTTTGTTATACCACGTTTTATGTCATGTCCCACGGAAACGGGATAAAAAGTATCTTATGTCCGTCTCCTGGTTTTCAGCTACCTCCCCACCGAGTTTCAGCCAAATCGGTTGAGCCGTTCATGAGTTATAAATAGTACAACTAACACGACTTTCTTGTGTATGTATATATATATATATATATATATAAAATACACTTACGTATTATGCACATTATTACTTAATAAACATTAAATTATTTATATTTATTCACCTTATAGCTTGTAGATATTAGGGATAGCTTATACATATAAGGGATCAATAGGGACTCATCCACTCATGGGCCTATTTATCAAGCTTTCCTAACTATTAACTCCTATACAAACGTTTATTATCCATATTTAGTAAGGAAAATATTGCATTACACTGTAAAATTCGATACACGATACGCTGGAAATGCACGTTTTGAAACTCACTACATGTTTACTTTCTCTACAAGTACTATGTATATAGTGTATAGAGAAGGTATTGCATTCCACCCAAAAATTCGATATCGAGATTTCACCGGAAATAAATATTTTTTGATTTTCTCAAAAATGACAAAAGATTTTCATTAAAATTTTGTATATTAAAATATTTACATAACAAATAAAATGTAGAGAAGTAAAAATGAAGTATTGAGACAAAATCTGCTAATGTTTATCTCGATTTGATGAAATAGATGGACAAATAAATTTATGTAAGATTAATATGTTGCAAAATAGGTAGAGAAAGCGAACGGAACGATCATTTTTTACTTTCTGTATACGTACTATGTACATAGTGTATAGAGCGGGTATTGCACTCCAGCAAAAAATTTGATACCGAGATTTCACAGGAAATATTTGTTTTAGGGTCCCCTGTATCCAAAAAAGTATTTTCAGAAAAGAGTCCGTGTGTGTGTCTGTGTCCCCGTGTGTGTGTGTGTGTGTGTGTGTGTGTGTGTGTGTGTCCGTGAGACTGTGAACACGATAACTCGAAAACGAAAAGTCCGTAAAATACCAAACTTGGTATTTAGGTTTAGTATCTCCCAGGGATGCCACACGAAGATTTTGAGAAAAATCCCCCCACCCAAAACTCCCATTACAGAGAACTTCTTTCGAAAATTTTGATTTTCTAAAAAATGGCTCTAACGATTTTGATTAAAATATCCTATATCAAAGATATTTACCTGACAAATAAAATGTATATTTTGAATTTTCTGGGAATAGACTGTGAAGATCACTTTATTCTGGATTAATTTTACGGAACTTTGCATAACTGCTAAACCGTCAGAGATGGACAAAAATTACCAGAAAACAAATGTACAGCACTTCAAAACACACAATTTATGTCATATACATTTTTTTCGTGGAGGTGATCATTTTTGAGATATTCCTTGTTTTTGGTTTCAACTATAAAAACTTATACTTTTCTCATACAGGACTTTGCGAACTCGTGTCCATACAAAGGAACTTCAGTCACATAGCATCCAGCCTTTGACTACCACTTTAACTTATTGCACTTCCTTATTTCGCTTCTACTTACAAGGAAGCAAGTAATAAGTCTTATTTCTGCTAACTTTTTCTCGATTAGCAGGAAGTAAATAGAAGCATAAGCCTTTTAAAAATAATTTGTTGCAGAGATATAGAGAAAGTCATGTGAATGTAACACATCAGATTTTTACTTTCGCTATACGTACTATATACATAGTGTATAGAGAAGGTATTGCACTCCACCACAAAATTCGCTACCGAGATTTCACCGGAAAATATGTTTTAGGGCCCCTGTATCCAAAAGAAGTATTTTCAGAAAAAGGTCCGTGGGTGTGTGTCCGTGTGTCAGTGTGTCTGTGAACACGATATCTCGAAAACGAAACATCGGTAAAATACCAAACTTGGTATTTAGGTGTAGTATATCCTAGGGATGCTACACGAAGATTTTGAGAAAAAGCCCCCCACACAAGAATACCCTTTACATAGAAATGTTTTCGAAAGTTTTGATTTTCTAAAATATTGCTCTAAAGATTTTGATTAAAATATCGTCTATTAAAGATATTTACCTGACAAATAAAATGTATATTTTAAATTTTCTGAGAGAAGCCTCTGAAGACTACTTTATTCTGAGTGAATTTTACGGAATTTTGCATTACTGCTAAACTGTAAGAGATAGACAGAAACTTACTACAGAAAAAATGTAGAGCACATTAAAACACACAATTTATGTTGCATACATTTTTTGATCGTTTTTGAGTCATTCCTTGTTTTTGGTTTTTGATTTGAGAAACTTACACTTTTCTGATACAGTAATTTGCCAACTCCTGTCCATACAAACAAAGGAACTTCAGTCACATAGCAACCAGCTTTTGACTATCGCTTTAACCTATGCTACTCCCTTATTTCCTTTCTACTTACAAGGAAGCAAGTAATAAGAATATTTCTGCTAATTTTTTTTCTGATTGGCATGAAGTAAATAGAAGTGTAAGCTTTTTAAGAATAATTTGTTGCAGAGATGTAGAGAAAGTCATGTGAACGGTACACGTTTATTACATATCACTAACATGCACAAGAGAAGTGAAGGGCTCGGTGTAAGCTAGAGAGAGAGAGAGAGAGAGAGAGACAGAGCGGGGTAAGAGTAGGAAGAGATGATTGGTAGGAGACGGGGGAGTTAGAATAGAGAGGTGGAAAAGAGAGATGGAGACAAAGAACAACTTCAACATCGCTGGCGAATCTATGAGCGCTGCTACTTTGTTAATTAGTTTACAACAGATTGAATTATGTTCCCTAGCAGAAAATATATTTTGGAAAACATAACAAGCATTCATGTGTTTGTTTTGGATGTCCATTGTGAAGCGAGTATAAAACATGGACTTCCATACGTAGCGCTTTGTCACAAACACAGGATTGCCAACTTTTGGAATTACCAGCGGTTGGTTTCATTACCTTCAACTCCGAAACAAGAGGCAGTTCTGCATTTTTAACTGTTGCCCATTTCCTTTCGCTTACGATCACATTGCATGTTTGAATTGCTGAATTCAACAGTTTTAATAACTGTGTTTATGTCCAGAGTTCCCGATTTGCCAGAACTAGTGTACAAGTTTTGACCCTGAGAGAATCACACAGATCTAACTTTAATGCTACAAAAAATCTGACGTGTTCCATGCACATGACTTTCTTTACCTGTCCTTCAAACTATTGTTACAAAATATTTCTGTTTTATCTACATCAGGCTAATAAATTAACTTTAACAGAATAGTCCATATTACTTAGTTCTTTAAAACTAGAAGGGAATATTTTAGTGCGAAGCATTAGTCAAGTTTTACTATGTGTTTTCATTAAAATTAGCTTCTTTGCATGCCCAGGAGTAAAACACGGATGACATCATGTTTGAGAAAATCATAAGTATTTTAAAATTGAAACCAATAACAAGGAATGTCTTAAAAATGATGAACTCCACGAAAAAATATACACTGGGTGGAAGGGAAGTCATTACATTAATTTAAATCAGCGATAGATCGCAGTATTTGGAACACATTTTGTATCTTACGTTTTGTCTTTGACCATCTCCTACGGAGATATTTTAGTTTTGTCGAAAACAAGAGACAGACAAACTGGCAACGAGGCAGGTTGTGTTGGTGTCGTTTACACTAGTTCAGTACATAAATAAATATGCCTCACTACTACATCAGTGTGGGCCAATCAGGATGCCAGTTGAACTCGTTACCTTCCAAAACATTACACTACCCTGCGTCGCGTTTGCAAGCGACCGACGTGTTTACATACAGAAATTGGTTCACAAACCTGACCAACCTCAACGCAACATTGCCGAGTTCTTTTATGTCTGAAAAGGCTGCTCAGAAAATTCCTTTGGTGCCTTTAAATGACTAGTTATTTCGAAACTCTGTGTGATGTCACATAAATTATTACTACCGAAACTAATGCCTGAAATACGTAACTCTACGCAGCTTACAAGTAACAAACTATCATCTTCATATACTCTTGTGAAATTACGCATCCAATCTGGAACAAAACCTTTTTATTGTTTCGAAATCGGTTGATCTAAGAACATAATACCACAAGACTGTTTTGTTTGTAATGCTTCTAAGAGGCAATTACTACAAGGAATGTAATAGGTTCCCTTCTACTCGGTATAGAACATAATTTGGGTGTTTTAACAACATCTACATATTTTCTGAATTAGCTTATTGTCTATCTGTTACAGTTTAGCAGTTATACAAAATAGACGTCCTCAGTATCTGTTCCCAGAATATCAAAGATATATATCTTATTTGCTAGTAAATATCTTTAATATATGATAATTTAATCAAAATCGTTAGATTCTTTTTGGGGCAAATTTTTCGAAAACTTTCCCATGCAAAGGGTAGTTTTCAGTAGAGGTTTTTCTTTCAATCGTATCCTTCAAGTTGCTGAGCTTAAATATCAAGTATTCAACCGACTTTTCTTTTGTGAGGTATGCTGTTCACAGAGAGATACACGTGCGCGCAATTTACAAAATCTGGTGTATTCTATTCACACGACTTTCTCTATGTCTCTGCAAAAAGTATTACTAAAAAACTTATGCTTCTATTCACTTCCTGCTAATCTAGAAAAAAAAAATAGCAGAAATCGTCTTATTACTTGCTTCCATTAAGTAGAACGGAAATAAGGGAGTACCATAGGCTAAAGAGATATCTAAAGCTGGCTGCTATGTGACTGAGTTCCTTTGTTTGTATAGTCAGGAGTTGACAAGTCTCTGTATGAGATAACTAAGTTTTTCAAAGCTGAAACCAATAACAAGGAATATCTCAAAAACGATCAACTCCACGAAAAAAAAGAATATTACATAAATTGTGTATTTTAACGTACTCTACATTTTTTGTGTGATGCGTTTTTGTCCATCTCTTATGGTTTAGCAGTTATGCAAACTTCCGTAAAATTCAACAAGAATAAAGTAGTTTTCTGAGACTATTCCCAGAAAATTCAAGATATACCTATTATTTGTCACGTAAATATCTTCAATATGCAATATTTTAATCAAAATCGTTAGATCCATTCTTTAAAAATATTCCATGTAAAGGGTGGTTAGGGGTGGGGGAATTTTCATGAAAGTATTCGCGTCGCATTCTTGGAAGTACTGAAAATGAATACCATGTTTGGTTTTTAACGGACTTTTCGTTTTCGAGCTATGGTGCCCACAGGAACACACACACACATAGCATTTTCCTAAAAATGATTTTTTTGGATTAATGGGTGTCTTAAATATATATTTCCAGTGAAATCTCGGTATCGAGTTTTTTGGTGGAGTGCAATACCTTATCTATACACTCTGTACGTATTAGGCATAGAGAAAGTAAAAATCTAATGTGCTCCATTGACATGACTTTCTCAATATGTTTTTAGCAAATTATAGTAAATAAGCTTATTCTTCTATTTCATGCTAATCGAGATAAACAGTAGTAGAAACGCTGCCATTACTTAGTTCCTTATAATTAGAAGGGGAATAATAGAATTCACTTAGCTAAACCGATGGTCATATGTTTTAAAATGTGGTTGCTATGAGATTGAAATCCGTTTCTTTGCGTGGCTAGGTGATGAGAAGTTCCCATGTGCGAAAAGCTTAACTATTTTAAAACTGAAATCAATAATGCGGAATATCTCGAAAACTATTGAAACAAATGAATATTGCATAATTGTGTGTTTTAAGAAATCTACATGATTTGTGTAGTAAGTTTTTGTCTATCTCTTACAGCTTACTAAGTATTGCAAAGATAAAAAAAAAAAAAAAAATCAACCAGAGTAAAAACAAAATCATCCAAAAAAAAAAAAACAATTCAATAATCAATAATTGACCAGAATAGTTGGCTGTACTATCAAGCCCGGGACTTAAAGTACTTACAACTTGTAAGTCGCGATTCTGGTTGTTGTCTCAAAGTAATGTGAGAACACCTTGTGGTTTACCGGAAAACATGCGAGTCAATGCTATGTTACCATGGTAGCTCAGTGGTAGGACCACCGGTTAGATACCGGGAGATCTGTGGTCTAAATCTATACTTATACAGAGTACGAGGGTCAGCTGATAACTCCCGGGCCTTGCAAGAAAACAGCTTAACATTTTTTGTTTTGCTTTGTCAACATAATCTCCAAAAAGGCTAATACATTTGTCAAATCGCTGTTCTATTTTAATTAAAACACATCTGTAGTGCGATGTATCAATGTCCTCAAAACAGCTGTTTACTCGTTTCTGTGAAATCTTCTAC
The DNA here is from genome assembly GCA_030762935.1 of Hymenopus coronatus. NCBI lineage: Eukaryota > Metazoa > Arthropoda > Insecta > Mantodea > Hymenopodidae > Hymenopus > Hymenopus coronatus. The sequence goes on along the minus strand of CM060896.1, from coordinate 155,122,968 downwards.
CTTCAAGAAATTGTTTGAGGTTTGGGAGCAGGTGGCAGTCACTGGGTGACTGTAATTTGCACATTTTCCCATTGCAATGACTGAACGATGGGCATTGTCATGATGAAGCAAGATTTTTTTTTTTTTTTTTTGCCAAATGAGATCTTTTTGCTTTCACTTCAGCACTCAAACGTTGCAGTAAGCTTGGATAGTAGTCACCAGTGATACTTTTACCCTTTACAAAGTAATCAATAAAAATAGTTCCCTGTGTATCCCAGAAAACATTCGCCATAACTTGTTAGCTGACAAAATTGGCTTTGTCTTTTTTGGAGTTGGTTCACCTGGCGGAATCCAATGTTTTGACTTTGATTTCCTTTCTGGAATGTAGTGATGTGTCCAGCTTTCATCCATGGTAATAAGCCGTCTCAAAAATTCCCTGGGATTTTTACGGTAGAGCTCCACATTCTTAACAGAAACAGTTTTTCTTTGCAAATTTTGATCAGGTGTCAACAAACGCAGCACCCATCTTGTACAGACCTTGTGAAAGCCCAAAATATTACTTAAAATATTACCTGCACGTTTTTTGGTATGTTTACAGCCTCTGCTATCTCAAACAACTTTAATCTGCGGTCTTCCAGTACTAAACGATGAATTTTTCACTGATCTCTGGAGTTGTCACTTCTGCAGGGAGTCCAGAGCAAGGCTCATCACTAGTGCTCGTACGTCCCATTTTAAACTGTGCAACCCACCTTTTAATCATTGAATATGAAGGGGAAGAGTCTTTCAATGTACTGTCCATTTCCTCCTTGCTTTCTTTAGGCGTTAAGCCTTTCAAATGGAAGTATTTATTCACTGCTCGTTTTTCCAAACCCTCTATTGTCGTGAAAACTCTAAAGCTGGCTTGTTTAAAGTGCTGTCATTCGAAAACTATACAATCTATTGATCTTTAACTATGGTTGCAAGGTAGTCTGGAGTTATTCAATACGATGCTACCGTCTAACTGGCCTAGTGGCGCCATATCTCTATGAGGCCGGGACTTGTCAGAACGATTTCCGTCAAAATTTCACTCCTAGTGCCCATTAAAATTCCAAAAAGGTTTTATAATTTTTAAACCTTATAAGTGTTACAGATGTGAATCGTCAGGTCTGTATATTTCGGTAAACTGAGGTAAACTGAGATTCTTTATATTGGCAACAGAGATAAGTGCCTGTACAAATGAGCAATTACAAAACCAAGGTTCCCGTATGTGGAGGGTTCGAGGTGGATCATGTCTACTGTTTAAATAAAGAAAGGTAGCGGGCAAAGGGAAAGGTTAAAGCTCGACTGCCGTGTAAGCTTGAGGCTTTTTCCAACATTTACATTTCCGGTCCCTGTTTAAAACTTGGAGGATCATCAAAAGAGGTAAAAACGTAGCTTTTTGGAACGGAGGAACAGTTTATCTAATCATTCCTTCCATGTTATCCTCTCCCTAGCCAGTTCTTTCTCTTCGTGCTACCCCTTACCTCCAAAAGGTTGTGTGGAGAAGGGAGTAACGTGTTTAATTATTGCCGTTTGCAGTGAGCACACTTTTCAGCAGTGTATGTAGAGGGAGAGATACCGATGGTGGAAGAGAGAAAGAGAGAGAGAGATAAATTCCATCTCTTCTTTTACAGTGTGCATTTCCTACCTCTTAGTTTCCAAGATATAAACAACCATGTATTTTATGCAGAATTGTTTATATAAAACTAACGCAATGCTTACTTCCTGTCTTCTTGCCTTTAATTATTTACTCCGTTCTTTCTTTAATTCTTTGCTTCCATTCTCTTTCTTTTACGTTCTTTCTTTCTTGCTTTCCATCTTTCCCCCTTTTTCTTCCCTTCGTGTTCTACTTTCTTTCTCTCCTTCATGTCCATCCTTCTTTCTTTATATCCTTTTTTTCTTCTTTTCCTTTTTTCTTACTTTCCTTCTTTCTCATCTTGACTTTTCTGGGAGTAGCTTCTTAAGACAAGTTCCTTCTAGATGCATTTTGCTGAATTTTTTCATAACTTGTAAACCGTAAGAAATAGACCAAAAGCTACACAAACACTGTAGATCTCGTCAAAATATACAAATATATCATATGCATTTTGGTTGTTAAGTTGACGTTTTCCAGGTAGTGCTTGTTATTTGTTTTAAGTTTAAACTACGCAAATTTTCTCAAACGAGATTACCTTTCTTTTCGACTCGCGTTTGTTTATTGCAGGCCTTCAATTGTTCACATAGCAACCAGCTATTATAATATATGACTATCGGTTTAGACATATTTCCTATATAAGTAATAAATCCATTTCTGTTAACTTTTATTTCTATTAACATGATGTAGATTAAAGAATAAATTAGATTTAAAGAAAGATTGTTGAGAATAGAGCAGATTTACATTTACAGTGATTATAAATTGGTTTTCCCTTTTTAATGAGGCTAGTGCAAATCCGATGCTTAAATCTGTTCCATATGCTTCTATATATTGTCAAAAGGAGTATGGTGTGTTTCATTCACATGACTTTCTCTACATCTCTATAACAAATTATTAATAATAAGCATATTCTTCCATTTACTTCATGATAATAGAGGTAAACATTATCAGAAAGTATCCTTATTACTTGTTTCCTTGTAAGTAGAAGGAAAAAAATCTGATGTGTTCCATTCACATGACTTTCTAACATCTCTGCAACAACTTATTGTTACAAAGCTTAGATTTCTATTTACTTCATGCTAATTGAGAAAATATTAGCAGAAATAGACTTATTACTTGTTTCCTTGTAAGTAGAAGCGAAATAAGGGAGTACCGTAGGTTAAAGTGATAGTCAAAAGCTGGTTGCTATGTGATAAATTCATTTGTTTGTATGGACAGGAGTTGAAAAGTTTTTCAAAGCTGAAACTAAAAAAATTTCAACTGTTTCATTCACATGACTTTCTCTAGATTTCTGTAACAAATTATTGTTAATAAGCTTATCTTTTATTTATTTCATGCTAATCGAGAAAAAAATAGCAGAAATAGTCTTATGTCTTGCTTTATTGTAAGTAGAAGCGAAATAAGGGAGTACCATAGGTTAAAGTGAAAGCCAAAAGCTGGTTGCTATGTCACTGATGTTCCTTTGTTGGTATGGACTGAAGTTGACAAATTCTGTATGAGAAAAGTATAAGTTTTTCAAAGCTGAAACTAAGAAAAAGGAATATCTCAAAAACGACAAATTCCACGAAAAAATGTATGTAACATAAATTGTGCGTTTTAACGTGCTCTATATTTTTTGTGGGTTAAGTGTTTGTCCATCTCTTACGGGTTAGTAGTTAAGCAAAATTCATCCAGATTAAAGTAGTCTTCAAAGTCTATTCCCAGAAAATTAAAAATATACCTTCTATTTTACAGGTAAATATCTTTAATATGCGATATTTTAATCAAAATCGTTAGAGCCATTTTTTAGAAAATCAAAATTTTCGAAAAAAGTTCCATGTAAAGGGTAGCTTGCGGTAGGGGGATTTTTCTCAAAATCTTCGTGTCGCATCCCTGGTAGATACTAAACTTAAATACCAAGTTTGGTATTTTACCGACTTTTTGTTTTTGAGCTATCGCGTTAACAGACACACGGACATACGGACACACTGACACACGGACACACACACGGATCTTTTTCTAAAAATACTATTTTTGGATACAGGAGACCTTAAAACATATATTTCCGGTGAAATGTCGTTATCGAATTTTTTGATGGAGTGCAATACCTTCTCTATACACTATGTACATGGTACGTATAGAGAAAGTAAAAAGGGAATATCTTAAAAACAATCAGCACCACAAAAAAAATGTATATAACATAAATTGTGTCTTAAAATGTGCTCTGCATATTCTGTATGGTATATTTTTGTCCATTTCTTACGGTTTAGCAGTTATACAAAATTCCGTAAAATTCATCCAGAACAAAGTAGTCTTCAGAGGTTATTCCCAGAAAATTCAAGATATATATTTTATTTGTCATGTAAATATCTTAAATATACCAGACTAATTAAAATCGTTAAAGCCATTTGTAAGAAAATAAAAAAATTCGAATTTTTTTCTATGTAAAGGGTAGTTAGGGGTAGGAGGATTTTGTTGAAAATCTTCGTGTCGCATCCTCGGAAGATACCAAACTTAAATACCAAGTTTGGTATTCAACGGTATTTTCGTGTTTGTGCTATGCTGCCCACAGACACACACACACACACACACACACACACATACACATACACGCAGACAGACACACACACGGACATTTTTATAAAAATGTTTTTTTTGGATTCAGGGAGTCTCAAAACGTGTATTTCCGTTGAAATCTCGGTAACGAAGTTTTGGGTGCAATACAATCCCTTCTCTATATACTATGTACATAGTGCGTATAGAGAAAGTAAAAGTCTGTGTGCTCCATTCTTATGATGACATCTAGCTTTTCGGCTAGATGTCAAAACATTAAGCTTTCAGCTACAATAATCTAATCAAGATAAACATTAGCAGAATCATTCATGTTACTAGCTTTTTGTTAGTATCAGGGAAATAAGGCAATGCCCAGATTAAAATTATAGCCTAGTCCTTTAGAAGCCAGTCGCTATGAAAAAAATATGATGTGCTCCATTCACATGACTTTCTCTACATCTCTGCAACAGATTATTGTTAAAAAGCTTATGCTTCTATTTACTGCATGCTAATTGAGAGAAAATTAGCAGAACTAGCCTTATTACTTGATTCCTTTAAGTAGAAGTGAAATAAGGGAGCACCATAGGTTAAAGTGATAGTTAAAAGCTGGTTCCTATGTGACTGAAGTTCCTTTGTTTGTATGCACAGGAGTTGATATATTCTGTATGAGAAGAGTTAAGTTTTTCAAAGCTGAAACCAAAAACAAGAAATATCTCAGAAGCGATCAACTCCACGAAAAAAATGTATACAACATAAATTGCGTGTTTTAATGTGCTCTACATTTTTGTGCGGTAAATTTTTGTCCATCTCTTACGATTTAGCAGTTATGCAAAATTCCGTAAAATGCATCCAGAATAAAGTAGTCTTCAGAGGCTCTTCCCAGAAAATTCAAAATGTACATTTTATTTGGCATATATGATATTTTAATCAAAATCGTTAGAGCCATTTTTTAGAAAATCAAAGTTTTCGAAAAAAATTCCATGTAAACGGTAGTTTGAGGTGGGGGGATTTTTCTCAAAATCTTCGTGTCGCAACCCTGGAAGATACTAAACTTAAATATCAAGTCTGGTATTTTATCGACTTTTCGTTTATGAGTTATCGTGTTCACAGACACACGGGCACACTGACACACGGACACACACACACACACACACACGGACCGTTTTGTAAAAATGCTTTTTTTAGATATAAAAGACCCTAAAACATATATTTCCGGTGAAATCTCGGTATCGAATTCTTGGTTGGAGTTCAATGCCTTCTCTATGCACATAGTGCGTGAAGAGAAGGTAAAATTTAAAGTTTCACTCTGTTTACCTGCCAGGAAGAGAGAAACGAGAAGAAAGATATTTTCCCGTTTGAGGAAAGTTTAGCGTAACTCCATGCCACGACAATCCGCCAAGGACCATGGTCTACCGCCTCTGCATCCCCCATTTTGGCCCGAAGGCGTTAAGAATGGGGGGCAGTGCTGGAGGGTGAGACGTGGAGGAAAGTTTAAATGACTTAAAATTTAAACAAATAATTCGGAATATTTGGAAAACCGTTAACTCTACAAACAAAAAAGCTGATGTGTTACAGTCACATGACTTTCTCTAGCTGTTTCACAAACTTCTTACAAAAGACTATTCTTCTTTTATCACAATGCTAATCGAGATAAACATTAGCAAAGTGTTCGTATTACTTAGTTCCTTATAAGTAGTAGAGAACTAAGGAAATGCACTATGCTAAAGTGATATTCTAATGTTTAAAAAGCTGTAGTTATGCGATTATCATTGCAAATAACGTCTTTGCTTGGCCAGGAGTAGAACAAAAGAAAAACGAACACTCCTGTCTGAGAAAAGTATAAGTACTTCACAACTGAAACCAATATCAAGGAATATCTTGGAAACGGTTACCTCCACAACAAAAATGAAACTGGCATTAATTGTGTGTTTTGATGAGATCTACATTTTTGTGTAGTAGGTTTTTGTGTATCTCTTACGTTTAGCAGTGAAACAAAATTCGGCAAAATTCATCCAGAATAAAGAGGTCTTCAGAGGCTATTCCCAGAAAATTCAAGATATACTATTTATTTGTGATGTAAATAAATTTAATATACGGGATTTTAATCAAAAACGTTAGGACCGTTTTTAAGAAAAATCAAAATTTTTGAAAATTAATCATGTAAAGGGTAGTTTGTGGTGGGGATATTTTCTTCAAAATCTTTGTGTAGCATCCTTGGAAGATAGTGAACTCAAATACCAAGTTTGGTATTTTACCGACTTTTCGTTTTTGAGCTACGCAACTCACAGTCACACACACATACTCAGACAGTCACACGGACATTTTTTTAAAAATGTTTTTTTTGGGGGATTCAGGAGGTCTTATAACATGTATTCCCGGTGAAATCTCGGTATCTTATTTTTGGGTGCCTTACAATATCTCCTCTATACGTCATGTACATAGCACGTAGAAAGTAAAACTATGTGACATATATTGTGTGTTTGAATGCGATATAAATTTTTTTGTGCAGTAAATTTTCGTCTCTATCGATTTGCCAGTTATACAAAAGTCGTCTGATGAAGAAGTCTTCAGAGGATATTCCCAGAAAATTCAAGATTTAATTTCGTTTGTCATAAAAAATATCTGAAATATAAGATATCAAGATAACTTGAGTTATTTATGAGAAAATCAAAATTTTCGAAAAACTTTCCATGTAAAGGATTGTTGTGGGTGCAGGGATTTTTTTTGAAAATCTTCCTGTCGCATCCTTGGAAGATACTCAACTTAAATACCAAGTTGGTATTAAACAGACATTTCGTTTTGGAGCTATGCCGCCCACAAAGAAAGATAGAGAGAGACACACACACACACAGATGAAGAGATAGACAGACTTGCGGACCTTTTTATAAAAAATCTGATGCGTTTCCTTTACATCTGTGCAACAAAATATTGTTAAAAAGCTTGTTTTTCTATTTACTTCTCGCTAGTTGAGAAAACATCAATCTTCTTCCATGTAAGTAGAAGGGAAATAAGGGAGTACTATTGGTTAAAATGATAGTCTAAAGCTGGTTGCTATGTGCTTGAAGTTCCTTTGTATGGTCAGGAATTGACAAACTCCCGTATGAGTATAATTATTTAAAGCTTAAACAAATAACAGAGAATATCTCAAAAATGATTAGCTCCACGAAAAAAGCATATAGTATAGATATAAACTGTGTGTTTTAACGAACTCTACTTTTTCAATTAAGTAAATTTTGTCCAGTTTAAAAAATTCCGTAAAATGCACCGAGAATAAAGATGTCTCTAGAGACTATTCCCAGGAAATTCAAGATATACATTTTATTTGACATGTAAAGATCTTTAATGCAAGATATTTTAATTAAACAGCCATTTTTGAGAAAATTATAATGTTCGAAAGTTTTTCCATATAAAGGATATTTGGGGTGGGAAAATTTTCTACAAAATCTTCGACAGCATAGCTCAAATTCGAAAAGACGGTTAAATACCAAACTTGGTTATTAATTTTGGTCTCTTCCGAAGATGCGACACGAAGATTTTCAAGAAAATCCCCCCACCCCTAACTACCCTTTACATGTAACTTTTTTTCGAAAATTTTCTTAAAAATGAGTCTAACTAATTTGATTAAAATACCGCATATTAAAGCCATTTCTATCACAAATAAAATTGTATATCTTCAATTTTCTGGGAATAGTTTCTAAAGACCTATTTATTCAGGATGAAGTTTGTTTAATCCGCCTTAACTAGTAAACCGTAAGAGATAGACAAAAACAATACAAAAAATGTAGATCTTGTTAAACTACACAAGTTATGTCATATAAATTTTCTTCGTGGAGCTTATTTTGAAGTATTCCTTGTTATTAGCTTTAATTGTGAAGTACTTATACATTTCTCAGACGGCAGTGTCCGTTTTTCTTTTGTTCTACTCCTGGCCAAGCAATGGTAACGACAGCTATCAAAACATTTGACTATCACTTTAGCCTAGTGCCTTCCCTTAGTTCAATTCTACTTATAAGGAACTAAATAATACAATTCTGCTAATGTTAACTCGATTAGCACGGTGTTGAAAGAAGAGTTACCTTTCGTAAGAAGTTTGTTTGTAGAGTACCTAGAGAAGGTCATGTGAGTGTAACACATCAAATTTTTTGGCTATGCTGTCCACAGACAATACACAACCACACGGAGATTTTTCTAAAAATACATTATTGTATTATGGGCAAAGTTTTGGTGCATTACAATACCTTCTCTATACACTATGGACAGAGTACGTATAGAGAAAGGAAAAATCTTATAAGCATTTAATGGTGATGAAATAACAATTAGCTTGTCTTCGTAACACGTTGCAGGTGTTGTTTTGTGGTTAGGTTTCCCAGCCTGCGGGACCTAGTTTTCCTTTCAGGCATTTATTAAGTTGGAAAGCCAAAAGCGTTTTAGGGAGTAACAGGTGAAACAGTGACCCGCCGAGCTACATGCTCGCGAGAATATTCATAGATCAATCTCCTCCTACCCTTTGCTTTGTAGATTACCAGCTGACTTGCTAAGTGGCAATCAGTTGTGTGGATCTCATTATTCTCTTAATGACTTTGCTGTTTTAATCTCGGCGACGAGCATACAGTGGCGGCTCAAGAAGCAAATGTATTGCTGTACGGAAGCAACGTAGGGCTGGAAAACTGCTCCGTTTCTGATCGAATATATGTAACAGCCATTTTTGCATTTTACTAATGTATTTCAATGGCTCTGATTAACTTTAGAGGATAGTTTAGTTTTTACTTTCTCTATAAGCCCTATGTACATAGTGTATAGAGAAGGTATTGCACTCCACCAAAAAATTCGATACCGAGATTTCACTGAAAATATATGTTTTAGGGTCCCCTGTATTCAAAAAAGTATTTTCAGAAAAAGGTCCGTGTGTGCGTGTCCGTGTGTCTGTGTGTCTGTGAACACGATAACTCAAAAACGAAAAGTCGGTTAAATACCAAACTTGGTATTTAAGTTTAATATCTTTTAGGGATGCGACACAAGATTTTGAGAAAAATCCCCCCACCCCAACTACCCTTTACATGGAACTTTTTTCGAAAATTTTGATTTTCTCAAAAATGGCCCTAACGATTTTGATTAAAATTTCGAATATTAAAGCTATTTACCTGTCAAATAAAATGTATATCTTGAATTTTCTGGGAATAGCCTCTGAAGAGAAGTTTATTCTGTATGAATTTTACTGAATTTTGAATAACTGCTAAACCGTAAGAGATGGACAAAACCTTTCTACACGAAAAATGTAGAGCACGTCAAAACACAAAATTTATGTTATATACTTTTTTTCGTGGAGTTCGTCGTTTTTGAGACATTCCTTATTTTTGGTTTCTGCTATGAAAAAGTATACCTTTCTTATACAGGAACTTGTCAACTCTTATCCATATAAACAAAGGAACTTGATTGACGTAGCAATCAGCTTTTGACTGTCACTTTAACCTATGGTAGTTCCTTATTTCGCTTCTACTTACAAGGAAGCAAATGGAAAGACTATTTCTGCTAATTTTTTACTGATTAGCATAAAGTAAATAGAAGTATAAGCTTTTTAAGAATAATTTATTGCAGGGATATAGAGAAAGTCATGTGAATGGTACACATCAGATTTTTAAGGGAATGCATTTGAGAAAAATCTGATGTGTTCCATTCACAAGACTTCCTCTACATCTCTGCAAAAAAGTATTGTTAAAAAGCTTATACTTCTATTTACTTCATGCTTATCAGAAAAAATTAACAGAAAGTGTCATTACTTCCCTCTTTGTAAATAGAAGCAAAATAAGGGACTACCTTGGCTTAGAGTGATACTCAAAAGCTGGCTGCTATGTGATGAAGTTCCTTTGTTTATATGGATAGGAGTTGACAAAGTCCTGTGTGAGAAAAGTATAATTTTTTTAAAGCTGAAACCAAACATATGAATATCTTAAAAACCATAAACTCCACGAAAAAATGTATATAACGTAAATTGTGTGTTTAAGTTCTCTACATTTTCTCTGTGGTAAGCTTTTAAAGCTATAGTCACCTGGCATAATCCATTGTTTTGACTGTGATTTACTTTCTGGAGTGTATTAATGTATTCACGTTTCCTTCATGGTAATAGGCTGTATTCGCTGGGATTTTTGCGATAGATTTCCACATTCTTAGCAGAAACAGTTTCTTTTTGCAACTTTTCATCAGGTATCAAAGAACGCGGCACCTATTTTGCACAGACCTTGTGAAAGCCCAAAATATTACTTAAAATATTACCTGCGCGTTCATTTGATATGTTTACAGCCTCTGCTATCTCCAAGAACTTTAATCTGCGATCTTCCAGCTCTAAACGATGAATTGTTTCAATGATCTCTGGAGATATCACTTTTACAGAGCGTCCAGAGCGACGCTCATCACAATTGCTCATACGTCCCATTTTAAACTGTGCAACCCACCTTTTAATCTTGAATATGAAGGGGCAATGTACTGTCCATTTCCTCCTTGATTTCTTCAGGCGTTGAGCCTTTCAAATGGAAGTATTTAATCACCTCTTGTTTTTCAAATCCTCCATCTTCGTGAGAACTGTAATATTGTCTTGTTTAAAATGCTGTCATTGGAAAACTAAACAAGCTATTGACCTGTAGAGTTATACAGGGTGTATATAAATGAATATCGGGGTTTTAACACTTTATAATATTTATTACATTAAACTTACAAATGAATGACATGTCAAATGAAAAAGCAACTCAAACAGTTTTACCAAGAAGCTTATAAATGTTCAATGTGACTACCCTTTGTCACACGGCACACATCAAGTCTATAGCCGAGTTCTTCCCAAACGTTAATAAGTGTGTATTCAGTAATTGTAGCAACAGCTGCTCCAATCCGGTTTCTTAATTCAGGGAGGTCAGATGGTAGCGGAGGCACGTACACACGATCCTTGATGAAGCCCCAAAGGTAAAAATCGCATGGCGTTAGGTCAGGAGAACGTGGAGGCCATGCATAGCAAGCCCTGTCATTGGGGCCCTTGCGGCCTATCCCGCGCTATGGGATGCTACCGTCTAACTGACCTAGTGGTGCCATATCTGTGTGAGGCCCGGGACTTATCAGCCTACCCTTGTATAAGTACATTAATACAAATGCTATTCTCATCTCCGTCAACACACATACACATGTGGATAGCACTGACTTGGCGACGTTGCACGTCTGTGATTCGCTACAGTCTCTGGTCATATGCAGGGGGTTTGACGCAAATAATAGCTGTTGGATTTCGTGGTTGGTTGCTGTGAAAATGTGTACAGATACGGAAAATTACCTCTATTCCTGGGGCTGCTTCTTTTTGGGGGGAAATATTTTGTATTCATTGAACATCTTAAAGTTAGCGAAGGGAATGTGTTGCAGTTTGATCTGGTAACTAGACAAACAGAATCCGATATTCGATAGGTGGTGGGTGCTCTTGTGGCACGCACAATCACACGTTTTATCTCTTCTTCTTAACGCTTCCTCTCTACCTTTCCCTGCTTGTGATGCAAATGAATAGAACCCTGCACCTGCTGCTTGAATGGTGAAGTAGAGGAGAACTTTTAGAAATCGTTATCCAATTACTTCGCCGACCTCCAGTGTAAATAATGGATACCCAAGTTGGAGGTGAAAGCAGCGAGCGACCTGCCCTATTAATAAAATTCGCTGTCATAATGTCCCCATTCTGCTACATACGCCGTTATTATTACCTACTTGGTGAGCATGGATATTCGTAAGGAAAGCACAAGGAACGGCATTTAGGAATTTTCTTAGAGCTAATGTGATTTATACTGAGTTTGCTGAAGCATATGTGCTTTTCTATCCAAAGAGCTCAGAATTACATGATGTTTTTATTAATTTCTCTACAAACACAGTATTCATAAAAAGTATTGTCACGTATGTCACTGGCGAGAGGTTAACGTACATTTTACTTTCTCTATACGTACTATGTTCATAGTGTACAGAGAAGGTATTGCACTCCACCAAAAAATTCAATACCAAGATTTCAGCGCAAATATATGTTTTAGGATCCCTTGTATCCAAAAAAGTATTTTCAGAAAAAGGTCCGAGTGTCCGTGTGTCTGCGAACACGATAACTCAAAAACGAAAAGCCGGTAAAATACCAAACTTGGTATTTAAGTTTAGCATCTTCCAGGGATATGACACAAAGGTTTTGAGAAAAATCCCCCCACCACAAACTACCCTTTACATGGAACTTTTTCGAAAAATTTTATTTTCTAAAAAATGGTTCCAACGATTTTGATTAAAATATCGTATATTAAAGATATTTACCTGACAAATAAAATGCGTATTTTGAATTTTCTAGGAATAGCCTCTGAAGACTACTTTATTCTGGGTGAATTTTACGGAATTTATCATAACTGCTAAACAGCAAGAAATGCACTAAAACTTACCACACAACAAATATAGAGCACTTTAAAACACACAATTTATGTTATATACACTTTATAAAAAACTTATACTTTTCTATACAGGATTTTATGAACTCGTGTCCATACAAACAAAGGAACTTCAGCCACATAGCAACCAGCTTTTGACTATCACTTTAACCTATGCTACTTCCTTATTTCGCTTCCACTTACAAGGAAGAATGTAATAAGACTATTACTGCTAATTTTTTCTCGACTAGCAGGAAGTAAATAGAAGCATAATTTTTTTAACAGTAATTTGTTGCAGAGATGTAGAGAAAGTCATGTGAATGGAACACATCAGATTTTTACTTTCTCTAGCCCCATATGTACAATGTACATAGGGATAGAGAAGGTATTGTAATGCACCCAAAAATTCGATACCGAGATTTCACCGGAAATATATGTTTTGGGGTCCCCTGAGTCCGAAAAAAAAGCATTTTTAAAAAAAAGGTCCGTGTGTGTGTGTGTCTGTGGACAGCATAGCTCCAAAACAAAAAGACCGTTAAATACCAAACTTGGTATTTAGGTTTAGTATCTTCCAAAGATGCGACACGAAGATTTTCAAAAAATCCCTCCCACCATAAACTATCCTTTACATGGAAAAAGTTTCGAAAATGTTCATTTTCTTAAAAATAGCTCTAAAGATTTTGATTAAAATCCAATGTATTAAAGCTGTTTAAATCCAAAATAAAGTGTATATTTAGAATTTTTTGGGAATAGGCTCTGAAGACCTCTTTATTCTGGATGAGTTTTGCCGAATTTTGCTTAACTGCTAAACCGTAGAAGATAGAAAATACTCACTATACAAAAAATGTACATCACGACAAAACACAATTTATGTCATTTGCGTTTTTCTTGTGGAGGTAACCGTTTCCGAGATATTCCTTGTCATTGGTTTCAATTGTGAAGTACTTAAACTGTTCTCACACAGGAAGTGTCTGTTTTTATTTCGTTCTACTCCTGGCCAAGCAAAGAAGTGATTTGCAATGATAATCGCATAACGATAGCTTTTAAAACATTTGACAATCACTTTAGCATAGCGCATTCCCTTATTCCCTTCTACTTATAAGGAACTAAGTAATAACAATATTCTGCTAATATTTATCTCGATTGGCTTAGTGTACAAAGAAGAATAATCTTTTGTAGGAGGTTTGTAGAGCAGCTAGAGAAAGTCATGTGAGTGTAACACATCAGATTTTTTTTAGTAATATCTCATTAATTAGGAATTAATTTATCTGGATTAATTTGGATTTTATTGTTACATATTCTTGGAAGAATACAAGTTTTGTTATAAGTTGATTAAGTAACAGGAAGGAAGTGACTAGGCTCTTCCGATGGCACTCCTAGTGGACTTTTCGATGACTCCAACTTCCGTTGGGCTACGTGCACATTCGCACTTTGACGTCACATCGAATATTCTAGATCATTTAAACATTCGATGTTGATTGTCTAAGACTAACCACTATCACGAAATGGATTCTCCATATTAGGAGTACGGCCACCATGTTGGAATGCCCTTCCGGAATCCCGCTTGAAGATGCTCACGTTTATGCTTAGTTTGGAGTAGAAATCGACTCTTATCTCAGGGCATTTTAATGGGCTTGTTGATCTTCACAGATCCAGACTATTTGGTGGTTTCTTAAATAATAAATCACTAGAATTATCTTTGTGGAATTGTTGTTTATTCAAAATTATTTCGTACAATTTTTATACGAAAGTGCAATCGCTCGATGCAATTATGTGCATTGTTGAATACGAATGTACTTTCTCTCGCAATTCTAACATCTTTTACAAGTTCCGTCACAAAAATCTGATTCCTCGAAATCTGATTCCTCACTTTTTAATACGAGTGAACGTAAATTACCCCCTGCAAATATTTGTACATCCAAGTTCTACGTGAATACCTTAATGTGTGCGTATTCTCACTAATGACCTTCTTCATGCTTCTGAAAAAGGTCTTTTTTGTAATAACTGGCTTCACAGCCAAGAAAATCAACGCGTTACTATGATATTTATTGTTGGGAAACAAAATCGCATAGGGAAAATCAAAACACTTATACGCGACGAAAGCACAGGAATAATAAACATTTACACCCAGCGATTTCAACTTCGGAATGCAACAGAAGGAAATCATTTAAACATCATATATTACAAAAATAACATGAAATTCACAAAATGTCGGCAGGTTTTGTAGTTAGGATATAAATATTGCCTCACACTAAATCTATTAAGGCACTGTAGACCAAAATACCAGGTCCGGGAACCTCTGCTTCGTTCCTGCGTCTTGGGGCGTCGCTCCGAGCTCAACCGCTCAACCACTTCGTCTCTCACCTCACCCAGGCACACCACGACACGTTTCTTATGGTAAGGCTTTGTGTCAGTAACCCCCAAATTCAGAATTATTTTGGCCAGCATTAATGGAATAGATTGCAATTTGTAAACTAAACTTTCGCAACCAAAAAATGATTTAATCTTTCTCAATATATTAGCTTAATTTAAGATTCGTATGCCTTCCCTTCCCCACCCACAAACAGCTATCCCCCACGTCGCTGAACCTTGTTCGCAACAGTATTTCGTTTCAATTCGTAGTCGCCTTACCCTCCCCGTATTTAGCACTGACACCTCACTCCCTAGGACTTACAAGCGGATGCCTAAGGTTCAGAAGCCTGTGGGGAGACAACGGGACGAAACCACAGAATGAATTACCTGGAACGAGTGGTAGGCATCAGCGCGAAGAAGTAGAATTCAAGCGAAATGAATAATGGGGCAATTGGTGGAAAAAGTGGAGGACCCGGAGAAAATCGGCCCAGGCATCTCTTCGTACACCTACGTGCGCTTAGGATCGATCACGGGACGCCTCGATGGGAGGCGAGCGGTCTAGCCACTCAACCACGGTACTGCCGAAGGTATTTATTTCACCCAAAAATGTCATACAGAAAATATACCGGAAATACATTTCTCAAGGGCCGCTTTATAAAAAATCCATTCACATAACTTTCTCTACATCTCTGTAACAAATTATTGTTAAAAAGCTTATGCTTATATTTACTTCATGCTAATTGAGGAAACATTAGCAGAAATAGTCTTATTACTTGCTTCCTTGTAAGTAGAAGCGAAATAAGGGGGTAGCATAAGTTAAAGTCATAGTCAAAAGCTGGTTGCTATGTGATAGAAGTTCCTTTGTTTGTATGGACAGAAGTTGACAAATTTCTGTATGAGAAAAGTATGTTTTTCAAAGCTGAAACTAAAAATAAGGAATATCTTAAAAACGATCAACTCCATGAAAAAAATTATATGACATAAATTGTGTGTTTTAATATGCTCTGCATTTTCTGTGTGGCAAGTTTTTGTCCATCTCTTACGGTTTAGCAGTTATGCAAAATTCCGTAAAATTGACCCAGAATAAAGTAGTCTTCAGATGCTATTCCCAGAAAATTAAAAATATACATTTTATTTGTCAGGTAAATATCTTTAAAATACAATATCTTAATCAAAATAGTTAGAGCCATGTTTCAGAAATTCAAGAATTTCGAAAAAAGTTCCATGTAAAGGGTAGTTTGGGGTCGGGAGATTTTTCTCAAAATCTTCGTGTCGCATCCTGGAATATACTAAACCTAAATACCAAGTTTGGTATTTTAGCGACTTTTCGTTTTTGAGTTATCGTGTTCACAGACACGGACACACAGACGGACCTTTTTCTGAAAATACTTCTTTTTTTGGATACAGGGGACCCTAAAATTTCCGGTGAGATCTCGGTTTCAAATTTTTGGTGGAGTGCAATACCTTTTCTATACACTATGTACATAGTAAGTGTAGAGAAAGTAAAAATTAAATGCTGTTTAGATTGAGAGGCCCAGGACTTATCAGCCGACCCTAGTAAAAGAGTGTCCATAAATAAACATTCATTTCATTTCTCACATTTCAATAGCGCCATCTGCCTCTTTACGCAACAGAGAGTGTCAAGTGTTAAGTTTTAAACGCATGTGTCCCAAAGGCAGAAGATGAGATACAATATACACGCTGCAAATCCTTTTGCAAGACTCGCGCTAAAAGAAAATCTATAGGACAATTAGAAGACAGACTTGAGCCGAGAGCTTGTAATCAGTGGGATGTATCGGAGGTTTCGAGCAGGGTGAAAAAGTAAAATCAATGTTGTTTCTGACATCCATTATGTACTCAGTTACACCGCCGGGTTTCATTTGCGAAAAAGAAGCGAGCGACATCACGGCTGCAAGGCAAAAAACTGTACATAATGGCGGGGATTTCCCTATTCAAAGTCTCGTGATAGCACTGCCTTTGGGGCAAATCAATGTTCAGTAGCTTTTTTCCTTCTAATGTTATTCTGTGTGATGTATCGCTCTAATCATTCACCTTCATTTTATTTGTCTCTCCTTTCAAGCCCTTTTGTACCCTTCACGTTATCTGACATGTTTGTGCTACACCGATAAAACTGACATTCCAGCGACCCATGTTTAATTCGCGTTATGTTCGGCCAACTTCATTTTGTAGCTACGGTTTATGTGCGCCTTTCATTTATACAGAAAAAAATCTGATGTATTCCATTCACATGACTTTCTCTATATCACTGCAACAAATTATTCCATTTACTTCATCTAATGGAGCAAAAATTAGCAGAAATAGTCTTATTACTTGCTTCCTTGTTAGTAGAAGCGAAATAAGGGGATACCATAGGTTAAAGTGATAGTCAAAAGCTGGTTGCTCTGCGACTGAAGTTCCTTTGTTTGTATGGACACGAGTTCACCAAGTCCTGTATGAGAAAAGTATAAACAAGGAATATCCCAAAAACAATCAACTCCACGGAAAAAATGTATATAATATAAATTGTGTGTTTTAAGGTGCTCTACATTTTTTGTGTGGTAAGTTTTTATCCATCTCTTACGGTTTAGCAGTTATGCAAAATTCCGTAAAATTTACCCAGAATAAAGTAGTCTTCAGAGGCTATTCCCAGAAAATTGAAAATATAGATTTTATTTGTCAGGTAAATAACTTTAATATACGCTATTTTAATCAAACTCGTTAGAGCCATTTTTTAGAAAATCAAAATTTTCGAAAAAATTTTCATGTAAAGGTAGTTTGGGGTGGGGGAATTTTTCTCAAAATTTTCCTGTGGCATCCCTGAAAGATACTAAACTTAAATATCAAGTTTGGTATTTTACCGACTTTTCGTTTTCGTTTTTGAGTTAGCGTGTTTACAGACACACGAACACACGGACACACTGACACACTGACACACGGACCTACGGACACACGGACCTTTTTCTGAAAATACTTTTTTTGGATACAGGGGAGCCTAAAACATATATTTCCGGTGAAATCTCGGTATCGAATTTTTTGGTGGAGTGCAATACATTCTCTATACACTATGTACATAGTGAGTATAGAGAAAGTAAAAAAAGGTATAACATACAGAGTGATGAAATGCGCAGCGTCGCCCTCTGTGGTGTAATGGTTACCATGCTAAGTTCATATACCCAAGCTAAAGGGTTCAAACCCGGTGGAGGACGATGGATTTTTTGGGCTATAAAAATCCTAAGCATGGCTTCCTTCGGAAGGGAAGTAAAGGCGTTGGTTCCGTGTCGTAGATTTACAGCACGTAAAAGACCTCAAGCCTGACAGGTCTCTGAGCAAAATTAAGCGGTTTTTCACGCCGAAATTAGAATGGGACGCTGAGAACCACAGCAGTTAAAGAGCGTGTATATAATACCACGCCATTTACACTTTTTGTTTATTTTCTCTAAACATACTATGCACATAGTGTATAGAGAAGGTATTGTATTGCACCCAAAAATTCGATACCGAGATTTCACCGGAAATACATGTTTTGGGACCCCTGAATCCAAAAAAAGCATTTTTGGAAAAAGGTCCGCGTGTACGTGTGTGTGTGCCTTTGGAGAACATAGCTCAAAAACGAAAAGACCGTTAAATATCAAACTTGGTATTTTAGTTTGGTAGCTTCCAAGCATGCAACACGAAGATTTTCAAGAAACTCCCCCACCCCCAACTACCCTTTACATGAAATTTTTTTCGGATATGTTGATATTCTCAAAAATAGCTAACGATTTTGATTAAAATATCGTATATTAAAAATATTTACCTCATTGATAATGTGTATATCTTGAATTTTCTGGGAATTGCCTCTGAAGACTACTTTATTCTGGATGCTTTTTAACGAATTTTGCATAATTGCTAAACCGTAAGAGATGGACAAAAACTTACCCCACAGAAAATGTATAGGACATTAAAACACACAGTTTATGTTCCATAAATTTTTTCGTAGAGTTGATCGTTTTTAAGATATCCCTTATTTTTAGTTTCAGCTTTGAAAAAAAGTATACTTTTCTCATACAGGAATTTGTCAACTCCTGTCCATACAAACAAAGGAACTTCAATCGCATAGTAACCAGGTTTTGACTATCACCTTAACCTATGCTACTCCCTTATTTCGCTTCTACTTACAAGGAATTAGCATGTAGTAAATAGAATCCTAAGCTTTTTAACAATACTTTTTTGCAGAGATGTTGAGAAAGTCATGTGAATGGAATACATCATACTTTTTTGATTTGCACTTATAAGTTCATGTAGTGGAATTAATGTTGATGTTCTCTGTCCAGTGTGATAGCTCGAAATTACGGGGAGGCTTTATTGTCTTTAAACATATTTATAAACCAGTTTTGTTGATCGACAGTGTCAGAGAGAGAAATAGTGTCATTCTTCTTGTGTATGGGATTCTGACCTGACTCAATGGTACTTTTCTGCAGGAAATGAAACCTAAATGAACTCTCAGCTAGTAAAACCAACTCCGACGTCACTTCCGTCTTTGTATTGCTTTTCCTTTGTTCTCTGCGCGAAACACACTATTATTGCACAACTAGCAACTTTCGTTTGACCCGGCAGAGATGTCAAAATAATGAGTTCTATTCTGCTCTCTCTCTTTGCTGGTGACAAAATTGTTTGCCTGTAAATGAGTTTCCTTAACAGGCTCTGTTTCTATGAATGTTTCATCAGAGTCAGTTTACTGGATTTAACCCTTTCTCTGCTTAGCAGGATTTTGGTATACATGTCATTAAGGGAACAAGGCACTCTGAAATGGTAAAAAAACTGATGTGTTCCATTTACATGACTTTTTCAACATCTCTGCAACAAATTATTCTTAAAAAACCCATGCTTCCATTGACTTCATTCTAATTTAGAAAAAATTAGCAGAAATTTTCTTCTTACTTGCTTCCTTGTAAGCAGAAGCAAAATAAGGGAGTACCAAAGGTTAAAGTGATAGTCAAAAGCTGGTTGATATGTGACTCAGATTCCTTTGTTTGTATGGACAGGAGTTGACAAATTCCTGTAGTTTTTTTAAAGCTGATACCAGTAACAAGGAATATCTAAAAACCGATCAACACCATCAAAAAATATATATAACGTGCCTTACATTTTTGTGTGGAAAGTTTTTGTACATCTCTTAAAGTTTAGCAGTTATGCAAAATTCCGTAAAATGTATCCAGAAAAATCAAAAAATACATTTTATTTGTCGTGTAAATATCTTTAATAAATTACATTTTAATCAAAATCATTAAGGCCATTTTTGAGAAAATCAAAAGTTCCATGTAAAGGGTAGTTGTTGATGGAGGGATTTTCTTGAAAATCTTCATCCTTGGAAAATACCAAACTTAAATACCAAGTTTGGTATTTAACAGTGTTTACGTTTTTGGGTTATACTGCCCACAGACACACACACGGACATTTTGTAAAAATGCGTGTTTTGGATTTATGGGGACCCAAACATGTATTTCCGGTGAAATTTCAGTATCGAATTTTTGGGTGGAGTGCAATACCTTCTCATTACACTGTGTACATAGTACGTATAGAGAAAGTAGTAACAATTCTCATTTTAAACAATAATAAGCTCTCTATTATTTGTAGTTTCAGAAAATGTATACTTCTATGAGGTTAAGAGTATTTTAATCAATTTAAATAAAATCAAATGCTAGTCTGAATTTCTTTAAGGCTGCTATGCAATGCCCTTTTTAGTGCATTTGTATCTTTAAATTCAGTTTTCTCAAAACAGCATTTTTGGATACCTATGTACCTTTTTCCCAGAAGCTATGAAAACTGAAATACAGCAATTTTCAGCTCATATATACAACATATAGTTGAACTTTTTGAGCCACAGTCGTGATGTTATATAGTATATATTCATTATATTAATAACACAACATTTCAAATTTTCCACATTTTTACTTTTCTGAATTTGTAAATATATTTATTTTTTAATTGTTATTGAAATTATATCATAGCTATATAATTGAGGTTCACAAGATAGCTGATTATACTAAGAACAAGCATGCAAAAGTGTGATTATGTATTGCAAGTAGTATCAGACAAAAAGGTACACGAATTCACATGTTTTAAGACTAAGTTTTATTACTTTTCTCTGAATGAAATATTTTTATAGACTCAACCTCATAAGCTATTAATGTAAAACCACTTGAAATAATTGTCATAGAATAATTTATACAAGTTTCTGGAAAAACAATTGAAAGCTTTAAGGGCAGTGGTAATTCAACTCACTTAAGGTGCAATTTCCGTATGTCCAGACAAGCTTGAACCCTTAAATGGAATCTTCGTAGTATGAAACACCACCAAAAATGTTTTTCAGCAAATCAATGTTTTAAAATAGTTTTATGATAGTAAAATTTGAAATAACCAAAATATGTAACATATATTTTATCAGACGCAACAATAGCTATATTTTTTACAAGTATCAAAATTCGAGCCTGAAAAACTAATTAAATAATTTTAACTAGATTCATTGTTATAATAATCACATGACTTTATCTACATCTGCACACTAAATTATTGTTAAAAATTTTACTCGTATATGTCCTTAATATTAATTGAGAAATACAATAGCAGAAAGGCTTTTATTATTTGCTTCCTTGTAAATAGAAGTGAAATAAAGGAGTACCATAGGCTAAATCGATAGTCAAATGTTTTAAAAGCTTGTTGCTATATGATTGAAGTACCATTGTTTATATGGACAAGAGTTGACAAATTTCCGTATGAGAAAAGTTAGAGCTGAAACTAATAACATAGAATATCTAAAAACGGTGAACTCCACGACAAAAATGTATGTATAATAAATTGTGTGTTTTAACGAGATATACACTTTTTCTTAAGTAAGTTTTTGCCTATCTCTTGCACTTATGCAAAATTCCAGAAAATTTATCCAGAATAAACGTCCCTTCAGAGGCTATTCCCAGAAAATTTAAGATATACATTTTATTTGTCATGTAAATATCTTCAATATAAGATATTTTAATCAAAATCGTGAGAGATATTTTTCAAAAAAACAAAATTTTCGAATGTTTTTCCATGTAAAGGGTAGTTGAGGGTGGGTGATTTTCTTGAAAACCTTCGTGTCGTATCCTTGCAAGATACTGAACTTAAATACCAAGTTTGGTATTTAACGGTCTTTTCGTTTTTGAGCTATGCTGCCTACAGGCACACACACATATACAAATAGACAGACAGACACACACACGGACATTTCTCTAAAAATGTTTTTTTGTATTCAGGGTGTCTCAAAACATGTATTCCCGGTGGAATCTCGGTATCGAATTTTTTGGTGCGTTACAATACCTTCTCTATACGCTATGTTATAGTACGTGTAGAGAAAGTTAAATATGTGTTACAATCACATGGCCTTCTCTATCTGGTCTACTAACTTCTAACAAAATATTATTGTACTTTCTACACAATGCGAATCGAGATAAACATTATCAGATAGTTCTTATTACTTAGTCCCTTATAAGTAGAACGGATCTAAGAAAATACACTAGGCTAAAGTGATAGTCAAATGTTTTGAAAGCAATCATCATTTCAAATCACTTCTTTGCTTGGCCAGGAGTAGAACAAAGGAAAAACGGATACTTCCTGTCCAATAACTAGGGATATCTTGGAAACGGTTACCTTCACAACAAAAACGTAAAGGACATAAATTGAGTGTTTTGACGAGATCTACATTTTCTGTGGAGTAAGTTTTGTCTATCTCTTACGGTTTAACTGTTAAGGGCAAGGCCCCTATATTTAATATTTCAAAGACAATTTCCTCTGAAAGTGTTCATTGCATCTACTTCAAAGTTTTACAGTACAATATATGGACTTTTGTATACACTTTAACAATAGGTTTTTGGGTAAAATAATTATTTGAAGAGGAAATAACCAATGTTTTCATCAAAATTCCAAAACTATAGACAATTTTAAAAAATAAGGTCCTATTTAAATGTTTACCATATATAAACATAATGCCTAAAAGTATGAGCTTTCTATGTCTAACAGTTTCTGAGAGACTGTTCCTTTAAGTATCAGAAAATCTAGCTTCAAAGTGAGAACTAATCTTTTCAATACATTTCGGCGCTATAGGAGGGATTGTCAGGGTTATGAGAAATATCTTATATATTTGAATAGCTATTATTTTATTAGTACTATTTTCATCAGCATCTTTCAATAAATTATTATATTCATCTTCAAGTTGTGCAGTTTATTTTTAGAAGAACTATTGCTCTTCACATCATGACTGTTATTTTTACCTACATGAGTGTTTACTTCAACATTCACAAGTGAATTTGTAATATCAACATTATCTTTTGATTTTCCATCATTCTTCCGCTTTTTGAAAACCCTATTACTGTGTTGTGGCATTTTACTCAGAAAGTTCTCTAGTATTTTTACATACAATATATACAAAAAGCGTGTTTTTGCTCATAGTTGCTTTACCGGTCCCCTTAAGCAAAATTCGGTAAGAATAAGGAGCCCCTCAGAGTCTTTTCCCAGAAAATTCAAGATATACATTTTATTTGGGGCGTAAATAACTTTAATATATAGGATGTTAATGAAAATTGTTAAAGTCATTTTTGAGAAAATAAAAGTGTTTGAAAATTGTTTCATGTAAAGGGTTGTTTGTGGTGGGGGGATTTTGCTGAAAATCTTCGTGTCATCTCCTTGGAAGATACTAAACCTAAATACCAATTTTGGTATTTAACGGTATTTTCGTTTTTGAGCTATGCTCTCCACTGACTCTTAACGATTTCGATTAAAATATTGATATTAAAGATATTTACCTGACAAATAAAATGTATATCTTGAATTATTTGGAAATATTCTCTGAAGACATCTTTATTCTAGATGAATTTTTATAACTGGTAAATCGTAAGAGATAGATAAAAACTTATAGAGCTCGTTAAAACATAAAATTTAGGTTTTTTTCGTGAAGGTGACCGTTTTTGAGATATTCCTTGTTAATGGTCTCAGCTTTAAAATACTTATACTTTTCTCGTACGTGACTTTGTCAACTTCTGTGCCCATAGAAACAAAGGAACTTCAGTCACATAGCAACCAGCTTTTAAAACGTTTGATCGCTTTAGCCTAGCGTGGTCTCTTAATTCGCTTTTACTTACAAGGAAACAAGTAAAAGGACAATTTCTGCTAATTTTTTCATGATTAGCATGGAAGAGAGGTGAGAATACGCTTATTAACAATAATTTGTTGCAGAGATGTAGAGCAAGTCAAGTGAATGGAAAACATTAGATTTTTTCTGAAACATATTTAAAGATGGAAGATTCTGAAGGAAATGCAGCTGTTCTAAGATTTTGTAAAGTCAAAGTTGGTGGTTCTGGGAAGAAAATCTCTTAGGATTACCAGATTCTGGAGCTAACCTGGTGATCCTATAGAGAAGATTTTTGAAAAACCCAATGTCGTAGTTGAAGCGTTCCCTATTTCAGGAAAGAGGACTGGGGAAGGAGTGTAATGGGATGGGGTTATACCGGATTTGACGCAGCGGGCTGGTGAAACTTCTTCCTGCATTTTTAATAGGGCTCAACATTTTCCTCAGACACTTTCACTTCTGCTACGGAAATTGAGCTACAGGAGAGTATTAACATGTGACAGCATCTGCCACAAACACAGCGCTTACATGAATCTCAATTATAACATTTGTCAAACAAGACGATCAGCGTTCATCTGTTATAAGTGAATACGAAAATGTAACACGTTAACCATCTCTGAAAAGGGGCCATTTTCATATGGATGATATAGATAAGTTTGGATTACAGTGGATGAATAAATAAGTGTATTTATTTAAATAACAGTATACATACACTGATCCTCGTCAATAGCACGGATCCACATCATGATAATCGAGAAAAAAATAGCAGGAATAGTCTTATTACTTGCTTCCTTGTAAGTAGAAGCGAAATAAGAGAGCTCTATAGGTTACAGTGATATTCAAAAGCTGGTTGCTATGTGACTGAAGTTCTTTTATTTGTATGGACAGGAGTTGACAAATTCCTGCATGAGAAAATTATAAGTGTTTAAAAGCTGAAACCAGAAACAAGGAATATCTCAAAAACGATCAACTCCACGAAAAAAAAATTATATAACATAAATTGTGTGTTTTAATGTTCTCTAATTTTTGTGTGGTAAGTTTTTGTCCATCTCTTACGGTTTAGCAGTTATTCATATTTCCTAAAATTCATCCAGAATAAAGCAGTCTTATAGGTTATTCCCTGAAAATTCTAGATATATATTTTATTTATCAGCTAAATATCCTTAATATACGATATTTTAGTCAAAATTGTTACAGCCATTTTTGAGAAAATAAAAAAATTCGAAAAAAGATCCATTTAAAGGGTAGTTGGGTGTGGGGGTATTTTCTTGAAAGATACCAAACTTAAATACCAAGTTTTATATTCAGCGTACTCTTCGTTTTTGAGCTATGCTGTCCACAGACACAGACGCACACAGACACACACACGGACCTTTTTCCAAAAATGCTTTTTTTTGGATTCAGGGGACCCAAAACGTGTATTTCCAGTGAAATCTCGGTATCAAATTTTGGGTGGAATGTAATACCTTTTCTATACACTATGTACATCGTACGTATAGAGAAAATAGTTATACATAATCATTA